>CM060944.1:338404026-339029026 GCA_030765085.1 Allium cepa
TTACCATTAATTTCAAAATGAATAGAAAACTAAAATCACACATGACACTTGTTTTATTTTCTCTTCATGTCTTCCACTTATTTAATTCTTTAGTTAAGAAGATTACATTTGTTAATTACGTAGTTTTATTATTTTACAAATGTCATAAATAAGAAGTTTTATGTTTTAAACCCTTTTCTTCAATTTATTTATAAATATGTTTTAAAACCGTTACTTTAATTAATATAAAACTTTGTTTTAAACCCCTTTTAGTTTTATAAATTATTTAACTCTTTTATGTTTATATCTTAAAAATTTTAAATAATATTTTAAATATAACTTTATATTATATTTCCTTTTAAATAAATACATTTTCTTTATTTATAATTTATATAACCTTTTAAAGGAAAAAGGGTTTTAAAATTTAATTATACAGGAATAAATATATTAGAATTTAGTTCTTAATTAACCTTTGAAAAATTTGTTATATCAAATTCAAAATATTATTTTCAAACCAAAAAGCATGTTTAATTAAATCAGAAAACAAATTTCTATCAATTTCAAAATGTAGATTTAAATTCAGTTTCTTCTCTAAGATTTTTATTATTGAATTTCCAATTCAACTTTTAAAATATATATTACATATGTATATTATAAATTAGAAAACAAATTTCTACAAATTTTTGAAATAGAGCTTTTCAAATCCAATATATATTCAAAACTTTTATTTTTAAATTTCAATCTCAAAAATTAATATACAATCAAACGATATCTTTTTATATATACATATTTTATTCCAATCATTATTTATTTATTTTCCAAATCTTTATCTTCAACATATATTTTTATTGCCACATTTCCAAATCAATCCAAAATTAAGTTTATAATCAATGTATTATTCAGAATATTTATTTTTGAATTTCTAGTTACAAATTCTATTTTAAAATCATATTTATATACATTTATATTAATAAACAAACAAATATCTATTTAATTTGGAAAATACCAAATAAATTCACAAGTTAATTTCAAAAATTAAATTACTTACCAATTTAAATCTGATTTAAAAACAGGATTGCAGATTCCCCCTTAAGAAAATTTCGTCCCTAAAATCTACCAGGGAGACAACAAAGGATGGATACACAAAGATATAGAAACAGTTTTTTTAGGTCAAACTGAATATCTATTCTGCATTTGGCTTACCAAATCAGAATATCATCAATAATTATGAGAACAACCTCATTCAATATTACTAGGGTACTCGAGTGATCCAGCCTACGAAATATGCAAGGCATTGGTTGGTTCGAAGGATAACTAACCATTCGTATAATATATTGAGAGCCAAACAATAGATAAATGGATTCAATTTCCCAAAATTCTCAAACACTAGGTATGGATTCCAAACTCAAGTCAGAAGACCTTAAAATATATATAACTTGTCCCTCTTCGGACTTTAATACTCAAAAGAAATTGAAAACAAAATTTTCAAATATGGATTTTAATCGAAATTGTTTTATCGATACAAATCTTCATATTTTCTTAACCAATTTATTTCAATTTCAAATTTATTAAAGTTAAAATGAAAAACTGACAATGAGAATACGAGATAGGAACTTATCTGCACGATTTGCAGGGCCACCATCACTGCAAAGCTTCTCCCTCGAGCTGCCACGAAGAAATCAAAGAATCGAATTTGAATGGTGATCAAAAGAGAATGATAGGAAAAGATTGTTTCCGTTGTTGTTTCAGGGTATTGACCATTTTTACCGGTATTCCCCTGTCCCTACCTCGTCCTCTTCTTGTACTCATACTTACTATCAGTCGATAGTAAGAAAATTTACTGTGGCATTCGGATGGATATCTTAGGGGTATACTCATTCTAGTGTACACTTCAAGCTATCTCTAATGATTTAACTAATGTGTTATACTCCTGAGCTAAAGTTCAACCTTCAGCTCTGATGCCACTGTAACGGTCTACTCTTTTCAACCATCGACACCGGCCACTCTCGACTGGTAGGCTTTTCAACCATCCTAGCCTCGCCTGGCATACAATGGTACACTGCCTTTGCTTTTACGACCAGCCTTTCGACACTCAACCTAACTGGTTAGCCAACCCCTCCCCGGGGACATGCAGGGGTGACAATCTCTCGTTCGCCACCAAACGCAAAGCGAGAACCCCCTATCACGTTGTATTAAGTAAGGTCAGTCATGGAACTGGTGTGAGCAAACAAAAACAGTTTATCTTTAAAACAAACAATAAAAGATTTAAAGTTTGAAATTCGCAATGCTTTTTGGAAAATGAAACTACCATAAGGCCTCCCGGAACACACACCACGCAATCGCACACTTAGGGGAGATTTCTCCTTGTGATAGTCAAAAATGCTTGATAAGCGAAAACCATTTGATATTATTATTAGTGCATAGTGGTAGACATTTGCAAGTATAATATTAATCTTAGCCAACATACATACCACTATAGTATGCCTACTATAGCTACCATGTTAAATGGTAGGTTCAAACACTAAAACCATACGAGGCGCGTATTGGTAATTGGTTTTCCAACAAATGGTCAGGCAGAGAAACTTCCCACTACCATATGGGTATGCCTCTGGAGGGATGCCCTGAGAACCTACCCGGATCTGTGTCAATACAAGGCCGGTTTACTCCCTGCCTAGAGTGACACCTAAGATATGCCTTCCCCAGTCGTTTGCGACCTTTATCCAAGGATTCTCAACCACAAAGCAACATCACACAGTAAGGAATTTACAGTGTCCACATGAGTTAAGTATCTGGGCTCCATACCATGATACCACCCTTTTCCAAAAGGAATGGACATACCCTAGGGGAGTGACCCCTGCAATCTTGCTGCATCTTTCCTATTTCGACCATTTTCGAGAAGTGAGGTCCTGATGCAGTCTCGTCCACAAGGCTATGCTTTTTCCATAAAGCCATACTTCGATCAGCAAATGATCAGCAACACTTCGTATGCCACATTACCAAATTGGGAATGTATCACTAGTAACCATCAACTACATAACCTCTGAGCTCGTACGTCTCGGAGAAGGGTGTTAAGCTAAGAGAATAAATCTCCGCCACCAAACACGAATGTATTTGATAGAAACCAGCTTTACATCTCAAAGTGTAATGTCAGACACACATCTATACAAGTATGTTCTGGGTTCGAACAGAACCGAAGGCACTTCCAAAGAGGCCCTTGCAAATCCGGATAATCCGAATCATGTCCGGACTCCCTATCATATTTGGAGATCTCTATACCGGGGACCAGTCGGTGCAGAGACATTCGACGTGTTATCTTTCGCTTTTGAAAATATCTGATCTTCACCACCGGTCTTCAAATGTTATCCATAACGTCGTATCATTATTCGAAATGGGTTATATGAGACAAGGTCCTCTCATGGCTAAACCGAATAATGAGCGCAATGTTTAAAAAACATATGGATATTTGGATTTTAGTTAAGTTACGACTTTAAAACCCAAAATTTCCTTCAAATGGTTTAAACAAATTCCCGTTTCAAATCTTTAAACAAAAAGATTCACTTAACAAAGTTCACCCATTTTCACAAAGATCCATTCACAAATTTCAAAACAATTTCCCTTTCCAATTGGATTAACTCATCCAATCTTTAAATCAAAGATTTAATTTATAGCTTTCAAAATCATTTTCAAAGATTCATTCATAACTTAGAAAACCATTTTCATTTCAAACTTGAAATCCTTTTAACACAAATTGGAAATTCTTTCCTTATGTGAAAGCTTTTATTATCTGAAAACAAATAGTTTTCATTTCGGAAGAATCCGATTTCATTTATACAAGTTAATGCCCTTGGTTTAAATTATCAAATCGATACTTTTTAAAATGGTTTAAATCCATATAAACACATTTATAACTTGTATAGCCTTTTTAAACCATAATTTCCAAATAAAAATTCAATTTCAAACCCTGAATTTAAATTTAAATCAAATTATTTAAATTTCAAACTTTATCAAGTTATTCAAAATAACTTTTATCTTCAATACATCTTTTCAAAAGCTTTTTACATTAAACCAAATCCATTTCCAAAACCATTTGGATTCAAAATCCAACTTTTAAAGCCATTTCAAAAATCTATGACTTAATCAATTTCCGCATCCAATCCATATTTGTGTGTGTATAGTGTAGTCCAAGGGTTGTGCATAATAGTGCAACATCATTCAATCATCACAGATTCAAGCACATCAATTATAGATAAGCGGTATACTTCCATAACGCTTATCTTCCATTCACAGATCCATAGATAAATTACAGATAAAATAAATTACATTCATCACAGCTTGAATTAAAACAATTCATATCAATAAGCATCACACAACAGAGATATCAAACAATTCAAAGCAGATCATACAAATTAAATTTCCATAAGTAAGTTTAATTGATCATCTGATTAACTGAAACTAGTTAATCACTAATCCAGGTTAATTTATCAATTACAAATTATTTAAATTAATTAACCTTAAATAATCAATTAGTTTTTTAAATTATGAATAAATCAACCTTAATTATAAATTAATTAAATCTCTAATCATTAAATAATTAACCCTTAATTATTCAACTATTCTTTAATTAATTATCCTTAATTAATTATATAAATTAATTGGCCCTTAATTAATTATCCTTTAATTAATTACATTAATTAATTAACCCTTAATTAATTGTCGTTTAATTAATCATCTTTAATTAATTACAATAAATGATTATCCCTAATCACATAAATTAATTTAGTAATTATCATTTGATCACTTGGTTGATTAACTTCAATCATTAATTGATTCATCTTTAATTAATTAATTTCCTTTTATTAGTTAATCTCATTAATTAAATTATCCTTAAATGAATCAAGTAATTAACCTTTAAATCACCTTTATTAAGTAATTATTCTTTTAACTAATCACATAAATTTTCCTCTAATCACTTTTGTCAATTAATCTTAATTCTTTAGTAATTATTCCTTAATTCCATTAAGTGATAACCTTTAAAATGAATTTAACATAATCATATAATTTAACTTAAACACTTTAAGTTCAATCGAAGATTAAAACACCTCATCCTTTTTAATTATTTAATCAAAATATTAATTTTATTTTCAAAAACAAAGGTTATATAAATAAAATTAAATTTTTTTATAACTTAGTTAAAATTAAAAGAATATTTTAAAACTTTTAACTAATTTCTAACTTAAATAAAACAAGTTAAGTTGAAAAGCATTAATTAGAAAATTATTTAAACTAAATTAAATTTAAAACATTTAAAACGGGTTATATTTTAAATTTAAAACCCTGTCATCATTTTCAGAAACCCAAGCTAAAGCACTGAAGCCCCGAACCCAGCAACGAGAAAAATTCACAACTCGATTAGTTCGAGGAAAACCCACATAAATCTGAACAAAACCCCAAGACATCTTCATCTTCCCCAATTCTTTATCACACCACACATCGAAGATACTTGGTGCACATGCACGATTGATTGGAGCGACTTCCATCATCATTGCCGACACCAACCAGTTACCAAACATCCCCTCACCTCACCTGAGTACCCAGATCACTCAACACACCGTAGATCAGAAAATGAATAACTCCATCAAGTTGAAACCAAAGCCCTCAGATGAAAATCGCCTTGCCGACGCCGCTTCCAATCACCATCCACCTAGCCATCACACCCAAAGATGCGCCAGACTTCCACGCACAATTTCCCCCATGCCCAAGTGGCTCTGATCAATTCCCGATGAAACAGTGGCCATCAAAACCTAGCCAACCCCAAACCTGACTTAAACACTAAAACGTCGACGGCTAAACACATCGACAATCTATAAATTCTTCCAATATTTTTCCCTTGATCTACATACTTCAAACTTCTCTCAACCCCAAGCACGACCTCCCCAAGTTCACCAATCACCAGAAAAGCTTCAAAACCCAATTTCTGGTCAACTTCAAATTACACACTCGACCTAACCTTAAAAATTGTGATTTTACTTTTAAAAATCATGAATTTAGGTAACAAAACAGATTATAAACCTGGAAATAAGAATTATTCAAGTCGAATTTTTGATAAGTTTGCAATCTCCGCTATTTTTCTAAATCTCCAAATAATTTATAAACAAACATTCTTTAACTACTCTTAGATTTTAGTTTATGTTTCAAAAAACATAATTCATTCAAATACTAAGGTCTATCGGAGATTGATTAGAGAAATCTTGAGTTTTCTTGGATTTATTTGAAAGCTTGTAACTTAAAATTAGAGATATATCTCTATACACAGATACATATACACAACATGCACATCATAATTCATAGAAGACTTCAAATCATCACAGGAAAATCATATATATCAAACTTTAAGAGTTTATGAGGGTGGTTTGCTCACCTGTACTTGGAATAGAGAGGAACAGAGAAGTTTCTTTGAACTGGAAATGATTTCTTGATTGATCTACTACTTTTGCTCGTGTTGTTACTGAGTTGATCTGATCTTTATTTTAATTGAATCTGATCCTAGTTGTTGAATTGAATATGTACTTTGTTGGATATTGATTTAAGTTTGTGTTGAACTTTGATCTTTTCTTGATTTCAGGTTTGATTTTACTTTGATTCCTTTTCCAGGCTGAGAGGTTTTCAGATTGAATTTTTGCATTTACTTTTGCCTTGAATCCCTATTTGCTTTGCATTGCTTCAGCAACATGAATCTGAATCAGAAACTTGCTTTCAGATTTTTTTTTCTTTCTTTTCTACACTTGATCCTTGAATTGCTTCCAAGTTGTTTGGCTTTAATTCTTTTCTAGTGTTGGATTCACTTGAGATGATCTGAAGTTTAGTTTTCAGGTTTTTGATTTCAAGCTATCTTGATTTCCAGGTTTTTGATTTTCATTTTCTTTTGTTTTTGATCTAGTTTTGATGTTTTAAATGATTTTTGGTTTTCAGTTTTGAATGGATCTAAAGAAAGTGAGGGAAAGAGGAGAAGTTTTTTTCTTTTTTTTTCATTAATTTCAAAAAGAAAAAAAGAAAAAAAGTCGCACATGACACTTGTTTTATTTTCTCTTTTTGTCTTCCACTTGTTTAATTCTTTGGTTAAGAAGATTACATTTGTTAATTACGTAGTTTTATTTTACAAATGTCACCAATAAGAAGTTTTATGTTTTAAACCCTTTTCTATAATTTATTTATAAATATGTTTTAAAGCCCTTACTTTATTTAATTTAAAACTTTGTTTCAAACCCATTTTAGTTTTATAAAATACTTAACTCTTTTATGTTTATATCTTAAACATTTTAAATAATATTTTAAATATGACTTTATATTATATTTCCTATTAAATAAATACATTTTCTTTATTTATCATTTATATAACCTTTTAAAGAAAAAAGGATTTTAAAATTTAATTGTATAGGAAAATATATATTAGAATTTAGTTCTCAATTAACCTTTGAAAAATTTATTAGATCAAATTCAAAATATCATTTTCAAACCAAAATGCATTTCTAATAAAATTAGAAAACAAATTTCTGTCAATTTCAAAATGTAAATTTTAAATTAAATTTATTCTCTAAAATTTGTATTATTGAATTTCCAATACAACTTTCAAAATATATATTACGTATGTATATTATAAATTAGAAAACAAATTTCTATAAATTTTTGAAATATAGCTTTTCAAATCCAATATATATTCAAAACTTTTATTTTTAAATTTCAATCTCAAAAATTAATATACATCAAACGATATCTTTTTATCAATACATATTTTATTCCAATAATAATTTATTTATTTTCCAAATCTTTATCTTCAACATATATTTTTATTTCCACATTTTCAAATCAATCCAAAATTAAGTTTATAATCAATGTATTATTCAGAATATTTATTTCTGAATTTCCAATTACAAATTCTATTTTAAAGTCATATTTATATACGTTTATATTAATAAACAAACAAAGATCTATTTAATTTGGAAAATATCAAATAAATTCACAATTTAATTTCAAAAATTAAATTACTTACCAATTTAAATTTGATTTAAAAACAGGAATGTTACAGGTATGCTCTATTGTCTAATTGCATACCTAATTGCCATTAAATATCGTGCCCTCTTATTGCACGTCAGACCAGAGATATGCCCCATCGTCTAGTATGCACTAAGACAACAAAAAAAACTATATGTTGTTTGAAAAAACCATATGCTGTTTGATGTTATAATATAATTCTAGAATTTCCTATTAGACAACATTTAAATATTGACCGATATGAATAATGTTCACAGAATGAAATAAATGAATCGCAATTTTATTTAAATAAATATTGTATTACGAATCAATTACATACAGCTTTCACTATCACTCCATTTACATATTCAAATAAAATACAAATTAAATTTACTCACACTCACTCAGGTTTGTTTTTGATGTTTATCTTGATTTGTTTGCCCCAGTTTGTGTCTAGCCATTTCCTATACCTGTTAAATAAACAACAATGCAATAAACTTAAGAAAGAAAAAACTTAAATTGCAAAAATAAAATTGAATTTGAATGTTAAATATTGCCTCAATTTATGGGTTTGTTTTTTCATACATTTTTAGACAAGGATAATTATATATGTACATGGACAAATTATGATATGCATAGTGTATCATTATGACTATCACAAGGCCGATCCTTGGTTCAATCACATGGACAATTGCAAAGGTCAAGTCTGAAGGCTCAACTCAGTGCAAGCACATAAGTTCAAGCCCAAGCAAGCTCGGTTTCAACACAAGTTTAATTCAGCTCAAAACAGATCAGGCAACTCCACAAAGACAAAGTGCACAAACAAGTTTAGTGCATATGGAGATGCACAAAGTCGAGCACCGAAAAACCAAATTCCTGGCAGTATCAAGCATGGTACATAACGATATAGAATTAAGTGCACAAATAGCATAAACAAAGAAAAATAGGTACAAATTTACAAAAATACTGCCACTTTCATCTCTTATTGTGATCAACACACATATACACATATGTATATACATGTATACCCGCATATATGCAACACATGTCAAATGCAGCCACGAAGTGCCACAAACAAATGAACAATGGGTAGTGCCAGAAACAAATGCAGCTAGGAAGTATATGAGTTCAAGGCAGTTAGTATGAACAAAAGAATGGGAATCAAAAGAACATTCACATAGGAATCAAATAAGCCAGGAGTACATGGAGTTTAAGGCAGTGCACACTGCCCTGTTCAAAATAAGAAATTCAAGGCAGTGTGCAAGTACGTGGACAAGGCCACAATGCAAAAATGCAACATGTGAACAAGGATAACAACTGGACCAAGGCAAAGCAAAAAGAAGATTGCAACACATAGGAGACGCACATATGGAATTTCAAAGCAAAAGCATGCTAATATTTCACACATATATATGTATGTATAATGGAAGATATTTCACTAAACAGACTCAAAAGCCAACAACATGTCAGTAATGGTACACATGCATGATACAAGGAAACTAGTGTAGAGATTTCACAAACTAGTTCGTGAAATCGTAGAACATAATCAAACAGTAAATGAAGACAAGCACATTCAAAAGGAAGTTGAACAAAACAAAGTAGAGTTCAAGCCATTCAAGGTTCACGTAAGGCAAGGCACACTCATAAGTCCATCAGAAAATTAAAACCATTCAGAGTTCAAGCACAGTAACATACATATATACACATACATGTATACATGTAGATATGTATATACGTATGTGTATAAGTACATGGACAAGGCCAACAATGCAACAAGGCAGTGCTACAAATTAAAACAAGGCAGTGCCACAAATATCAATTGCCATAAATTAAAACAAGGCAGTGCCACAAATTAAAAAAAGGCAGTGCCACAAACATTCACCATATATACATACTTATGTATGTATATGTTGAAACCTCGTCTATGACGTTTCAGACTTATGATATTTTGATTACGACAATATATACATTGATTTTCTATGCTAACTTATTTTTACAGGAATATCTACAAGATCGGATTCAAATGAACTTCTTGCTGCATATATGTTGTATTGAGTCATTGTTTAGAATTAAAATAATGTTAGAATCTCTCCTTTGAATACATATATGTTGACACGTGCACATACACGCATGCATAGAGCATATTTTAATTTTCAGGTCAAATTCAGGCGTCTGAATTGACCATTTCGGACGTCTGAATCTGTAATCAAATTTGATTTTTCAGATAATATTCAGACGTCTGAATTGGAATTTTCAGACGTCTGAATCAGGTCGAAAATGACCTATTTTCTTACTGGTTTGCACGTTAACAATTTCAGAAGTCTGATTTTAATTTTTCAGACGTCTGAATTCCTATAAAACGATTATATTTTTGAATAGAAGAGATACGACATTTTATCAATAGATATGTCCATATATTTTCATGATAACTATTCACGAACAATTGCATCTTTTTGTACTATATATAAACATGTTAGAATCATCAGTTTTATTCACCTAATTGATCTAACTCTTTCTATTCTTATACTACCTTGATTCTAACACTCTTGTGCATTCAAGTTCATACAAAATCATTCATTTACTTTCATATTCTTCACATACATATATATACATCAAAAGGAGAAGATTATAGGAAGGTTATACTATCAAGGGACAAATCCTTGTTATCAAGAACACACTATGTCAAATACTCTTTGTATAAGTTGAAGTCCTGTCTGCTGTTCAGGCAAGTGAAGTCCTCTTCGGCTGTTGAGGCATCGAAATCATGTTCTGTTGTTCAGGTGTTGTATTCCTCCGGGTTAAGTGAGGATTGTTGTTAGTGAAATTTCAGAAGGAGTCTGGGACTGGACGTAGAACGGGAAGTTCGAACCAGTATAAAAATTCCTGGTGTGCTTGTTTTATTTTATTTTACTTATTCATATTGCTATAGTAACTTAGTTTATTTATGTACTAGTATAATATAATTCCATATAGCACGGTCTGCACTGTCTTTTCAGTATATACGTGGAAGTTCCAAAAATCAAACAATGAATTGAAAAAATCACAAGTGCAAGGGGCTAGAAAACAAGCAAGGGGAAACTAGCGAAACAATGAACTTAACAAAGTCAAACAATGAAGTGAACAAGGATAGCAACTCAAAATCGAATAATGAATTGAATAATGGCTCAAGTTCAAGTTCATAGGCCACAAATAAGTGCAAAAATAAGGCTAGTATGCACTGCCTTGAATAACTAATTCAACAATCAAATAAGTGCTAGTGCCTTGCACAATTCTCATATCACCAGCCAATTCAAAAAATTCAAGTTAGATATACAAATTCAGGTGAACAAGGTAGAAAGCTTGAAATCAATATATTCAATCAAGTAAAAATATATTCGTATATCAAAGAACACAACAATTGAACAAGTCAAGGCCATAAAGCGGAAAATCAAGGAACAAAGCGGTCAAAAATATATGCAGCAATACAAAATCAACATCTACTGTTGAAAATCCAAATTCAGGTCTAAATCGAAAATATAGGAAATAAATTCTAACAGAAATCCATCTCATCATTGGCCCTTAAAATCAAAGTTGAAATCAATTCAAAATCAAAAGGGGCGGAAATAATACCATATATCAATAATAGAATACTCGGCAAATTGAAGCAAGCTTGAACAAATGCGGCCGAAAAAGGAAATCAATTTCTTTATCAACCGTTGTTTGAGAGTAAGAGAGCATCAAAAAAGTGATTTTATTATCAAGTCAATTTGAAACCCTAATTCCAGAAGATGAGTCAAAGATGGTTGAAGATGAGTTTAAGTTTAGGAGGAGGGATAGGCGAAAGCGGCGAGGAAAATAATTGATGGAACGAACACCATTTTTTCTCTAGAAACAAAAGAAAGAGGGGGAAATAATTGAACCCTGCCATGAAATACTCTAGGCAACATTAAGAGGGAAACCAAAATTTTGATAAGTAGCCAAAATGAATTTTTTGATAATTCAATCAGACAATAGATAAAATGTTGTTTGAATGGCATGGGTGAAGTCTCAACAGAACAAAGATTTCACGAGCTAGACACACAACAGATGGTATTTCTATGTGTTGTGTGAAATAGTGGTAAATATTGGGATAACATCAAATCTACCTTATGTTGTGTGATCGCTTTTTTCTGATTCACTTTGTGACATAGTACGGGCCGCATCAAGGGAGTCTTAGTTACTTGGGTTCGTTGTTCCCTCGTACACTTGCAATAGTCTAGGAAGAGATTCTAGCCCAGTTGTAAGACAAAAGCGGCGGCTGAAGATGAGCTGTTTCAAGCATATCTGGACTAAGAGTCTAGTCAAGCTTTAGGGAAGGGCTAGAAGATTTTGATACTAGAGAGGAATTGAGTAGCTGTTGACGTCGAGGCTACCGCTAAGGCTGTAATCCTAGTGAGTCGTCTTTACATCCCTGTTCTGATAAGGGGATCGTTCCTACTTAGTAGGTGGTGCTTCTTTAGCTTCTGCTACTACTCCTATGATTATGCAGCCATCAAAAGAGGTCAATGGCGAGGGCCTTAAAGTTGTGATGTACGGACAGAGCCCCACAACAGGTAATTTTCTTATCTCTTCCATATTCGAGGATTACCAATTTACGCCAGATAAAATTATCGAGATAACCGACCCTTATTCTGATATTATAGATCATCCCTCTCTTCCTACCGAGTTACCTCCTCTTCATGGCGCTGGATCTACTGCTATTCTGACCGCCTCAACCGTCATCTTAGCATCTAGCTCACAACTTGATCCGCACTATGAGCAAATTGCAGTGCTGCATGGTTTAGATGACCCCTCTGTAACTCAATAGGAGGGCTTGGAAACTATTGACACACGTGGCATGTGGATCAAGCTAGCCAACCAAAAAAAGTAGTGACTGGGCAGTAGATGACCGAGCAGCAGATGGTAGCAGTCAATAACGGAGAAGGTTGAAGAGTAAAAAAGGTAATTGAAGAGTTCTCTCAAACCCTGAAAGCACAAAGACAAAGAAGGGTCTGCCAGTGGCAATTTTCACAAAGCATGATCACTTCGGAAGGGGATTTCATGAACCTTTAATAGTTTCCAATCAGAGGCAGGAAAGACGGCACGAGAGGCAGTGATAAGAAGCCACAATCTATCTATGTATCTATGAAGTCAAGCTTTTGCCGTTTCAGTTAATTTTTGTACAAATGCAGAGTCTGCACTTAGCATTTCTTCCTGTTGTTGCAACAATGGTGTTTGTATTTTCCTTTTCTTACCGATATTGTGCGGGATGGCTCCCGCTATTTGTTGTCTATATGAAAAGCATTATACATGATAAAATTGTTAAAGTTTTGATTTTAGTTTCACTTGTCTACTTATCAACATTTTATGCTTTGTTGCCTTCTATATACCACTATTTTTTATCCAGCATGATTTTGTATATGTAAGTAGTCGTTGATATTTTTCCTATAATGTTTTATTTAGTCCTATAATTACTACCAAAATTCTTTATTTGAGTTAATAGAACTATGTAGTATTTGATATTTTGGTTGAGTGTTAGTATGTTGTTCATGAGACTGTTCACTCCAAACACTTGACACAAGACTGGGTGCCTCTGGTAGTCTTTTGGATGCCCCAAGTTGGATATATACTGCAACTCTATCTTTGGGAACTTCTGGTTTTATAGTCTTTATTTTAGATATCCCATTTTGATTTCTCACTTGAGATATCTGTGAAGCTTTTCAGTGGCCAGACGACGAGTGATTTACGCAATTAAGAATTTTACAAAGTGATTGGTGATGTTGAAGCAACACCGATTACCTGAAATATTGTTAAGTGATTTTGTCGTGATGTTGACGTTCAGGCTATCATGCACATGTATCGCTCCTTGGAGTGCTATTTCCTTGCCTCCAGAGGCGATGCGTGGCCTTTTGTAAATGAGAGTTCCTCATCTTTGGATGCAATTTTGCTGATCCAAGTAGTGGTATGCGGCTTATGAAATGCACATAGTGGGATTAAGGCTTGGTTGGTCACAGCTTTGCGAACCAAGAAGCGATGCACGGCTTATAAGATGCGCAGCTTAGTCAATTCCATTCACTTGGACATGATTCCACAATCCAAGAGGAGGTGCATAGCTTACGAAATGCGCGACTTCAATTTGGACCTTCCCGGTGTCGTCGGAGCAACCCGATTCTTAGAAGGCAAGGATCAAGTTTCGTTGATCCAATATTTTGATTCGATTTGCTTTCGTCGACTGGACGGGTAGATGGGGCATACTTGAACATGATTCATTGTCTCAAGCAGTGATCAGATGGTTTGATTTGACCCAATCGACTCAACATGTTACTTATGTGAACATAGTTTTATTGGTTCAAAAAGCAAAGCAATTTCATTAATTGAAATAAATGTTGGGTAAATTTTGCCTATTTACAATGCCTCTAGTATCCTGGGATGGCTTATTTGCGAAAAATAGGAGAAACATAAGATAGTCCTAGATAATGTAATGACGCAGCGATTTGTTGTTCCAAGCACAGGAAATTTAGGTTCCATCCATGGTTGTTAGCTTGAACATGCCTATTTGCACCAAAAATGGTCACAAACCCCAAAAGTAGTGAAAGTATCAAATCCTTAATGTCCGACCACAAATCTCAGATCCAAATAAAGTAGAGAACAAAAATGAAGAAATAGTGCAATTAAAATGAGAGAAAGCAAGAAAGAGCTCAAGGTTTATAGTGGTTCGACTATCTCCGGCCTAGGTCCACTTAAAATCAATCCTTTTATTCCTTTTTGTATCGAAATTACAATTACGAGCCTTTGAAAATTGATAGCAAAAATGGTAGAGTTTCCGTGTCCAGAGCCGAAGAAGATCCCTTTTTAGTTGCCATAGGACCAATATTTGTAGGTGTAGATCCAAACATATCCACTTCAAAACCTAGAATACCTTTTCTCACATGCAGAGAGGCACGCCAGATCGATCCAGGGTAATTATGGATCGATCCCTACTCAACTCATATCGGTCCAAAAATGGTCCAATTGAGTTAAGGTCAATCAAGAACATTCTTGAGCGCATAAGGAAGCTCCTATGAAAATTTCATCATATTTGGACTTGCCATTTGTGAGTTACGATTGACACAAGATCTGGTTTTAAAGCAAGCTGGTCACTTAGTATTGATCGCCTTTGTATCCATCCATTCCCACATCCATAGCCACAGCCTCCGCATCGACCCGAGTTTCACTTCTGAATCCATGTTGAGCGCTTCATCACTTGACCAGCTCCACTACTTCGTCACTCCAAGCGCTCTGGCAATGTGAGCTTTCATATCCATCGGTTACCCTTTCCTTCGTATCGATCTAGCCATGATTGATAAGAAATGTGCTAACAAGTTCTGCCGCATTCTTCGTTCGACACGTAAGTATCGGTACGAACCC
The DNA here is from genome assembly GCA_030765085.1 of Allium cepa. Classification (NCBI taxonomy): domain Eukaryota; kingdom Viridiplantae; phylum Streptophyta; class Magnoliopsida; order Asparagales; family Amaryllidaceae; genus Allium; species Allium cepa. Next base: position 338,419,438 of record CM060944.1, read on the forward strand.
ATATCCATCAAGTCTGCATCCATCCAAGTCTTGCTTCTTTTGTAGCGATCCAGTGTAATGTTCTTTGTATCCATGTAGTGCCCCAGCCTTCGTATCGATCCAGTACCATATTCTTCGTATTGATCCCATGCTTCGATCGATATGAAACGCATCGAGACGAAGACTGATCGATCCAAACCGAATGCCAAGCAAACACGTTAGTCCAAACCCATATCCATCCTGATAACAATCCATATCCATGTTGATCGATATGAAAGCGTCGACCCAAAGTACAACCTTGATCGATGCGAAAATATCGATCCTAAGTAGATAGCCGAACCTATGTTGATCGATACGAACCATATCGATACAAACTGATTTCCGATGAATATTGATCCATCCATAACTTGAGCACACGAACTCCGATTGACTTGAAATTTTAAATGTAGCTTCACATATACTTTTTTATCATTACCTATCGATCCCAACTTGATTGGAGCTTGGTCCAATTTTGATTTTATCGATCACGGCCTCATTTCCAACCGATCTCCAATCTTGATATCCATAATTTTTAGCCAATTTGTTGATATTCCGGCTTTGTCCAAAAGGCAGATTAAATTTTCCCCCTAAAACATGCCTTGTGGTAGGAAGGCGTGTTTTGAATAGCTTTAAATCCGTCACGCAAAGTCCATATTTCGTCCGTAGCCATACTGTCCGATCCATAATCCAATCTCTTGCCAAGCCATCCTATTAAGTCCCGCAGCTATATCCTTATTCAAATCCGCGAATGCTCCAAGTCGATATTTGATTCCGAATACAGTAACCAAATCCTTGGCTAATTCCATAGTCATCCGAACCCATCAACTGACTTTTAATCCATCCATATCTAATAACCAATGATCGAATCCATAACCTCGCCGGGCTGGTATCCAAATCCTGGACCACTTTGGGCCCATACCCAAATCCTTAGCTGTTCATAGCTGGCATCTGAATCTGTAACCTCTCTGGGTTCTTGCCAAGCGCAACCCACACTCGATGACCTATGTTAAGTAATGTCTTGGTGTTCCTGGTTCAGTGTCCCTGAACGTTGAGTAATGTCATGGTTTAAGTCCTAAGCCGAATCCTGGTCATTCCAAACCCTTTCCTAGTATAGTCCATACACGACGACCTGAAATAGTAATCGATGGATAATATGGGGCCTAAGTCCTAATTCAGATCCCGGTCTCTTCGGAGCCTTGCCGAGCATAGTCCATACTCGACGACCTGAATAAGTCGTCTCTCCACGTTCGGACGAAACAACTTACCCCTTGTTAGGCATAATATATACCCGACGATCGTTCACCAAAAACCAGATAAAATTCTAGTCAGAATCTGAAATCTAGATTAAATCAGGAAACAAAAAGTCCATATCAGAAATCCAAACCAATATCCAAACCAGAAACAAGCATCCAAACCAAAGGCCAAACCAGAAAACAAGCATCCAAACTAAAGTCCAAACCAGAAAACAAATAAAACCAAGGGTTCAAACCAAACTAGAAAAAAGAAAATGCCCAAACCAAAAAAGAAAAAGTAGATTTCTCATACTAGAGCGTCGCAAATTATCATCATCTTCGTTTGCCCAAAGTTTTCTACTTATTCCATATCATCCCTATTAGTTGATAAACAATTGACCATCATTCCTGGGCCTCACGCCATCGTCGTTTGAGGTAGACGATGGCGGCTTCTATCCCACCGCCACATTCCCAGCCTCGACATATTGCCGCAGCTGAGAATTCCTTATATGCTCCTCGATTATCTCTTTTAGATGCCTGCAGCTATTCGTATCATGCCTACAGGTCATGAAAGAGACAATCCTTCCCGATGCCCTCTCGCGTTCCGAGGGTTCCTCTTTGTCGGCCTTCGATATGGAAGGAGATCTCGAGTTTCTAGGTATATCCATTCCGATGTTTCATTCAGTCCTGTGTAAGTGGAGAATTTTGGTTCTCCCGGCGTTTCCTTGCCCTGCGAGAGTTATCATCCAACTTCCTCTTTCCTTTAGCCTTATCCTTGCCCGAGCTTTCATCGATTGGTCCTCCATCCTCAATCGTGTTTACTTCCTTTAACTTCATGTCCGAACATGCATCCTTCTATCGAAGAAATTATTCGACCTTGTGAAAGAACTCCTCGAGATCCACTGGTGGATCTCGTATCAATGATACCTTGAAATCTGAGTTATCCCTGACTCTTGACACTGCTTCCATTAAAACAATCGATGGATCCGGCCGATCCACCGAAGCAACCATTGCATTAAACCGATTTAAGAAAGCCCTGAGCGACACAACGACATTAGTGTCATCACATTCTTTGGCCTTTTCATATGAACCCGAAACTGCTTCAAAAACCTGTCCACCAATTCCATCCATGTCCTGATAGATCCATCTTCAAACTATTTGAACTACATAGCAGCTATATCCATCAAGTACAGAGGGAAACGCCGAGTCATAACTTCTTCCGATGCTCCTAGAACTTCCATACATCTCGTATATCTTATTAAATTATCAGTAGGATCGGCCTAGCCATTGTATACCTCTAGAGTAGGTAGCTTAAACTTTGGTGGATTCCTAACCATTTTGATATCATGGGTAAATGGACTCCTATTTACTCCTTCCAGACCTCAATTTGCTAAACCTCCGTGCATTGTTCACCTAATGATTTCAGCTAGTCCTGTGTTGTCCGCCAAGGGTAGCCCCCTGAGTCCTTGAAGGAATTCTGGTACGTACTCTTCATCACTCACTCCTGCATTCCTATCAAATCCATGTTGTGCAGTGTCACCTGGAAACCCTCCATGAATAGATACATCGTTGCCTAGTGGCGTGCCCACGAGCCTGGATCCATCCAGATTTATAGTGGTGTGCTGATTAGGGGCTGCGCCCTATTAAGCTACTCCATTGGATTTCATGTTGGGTCCTTTTGGTCCATCTCCGTGGATCTGAACTCCAGCAGCTCTTGCCGCTACTGCCTGTCCAAACTATCTGAGAAGGCTCTGCATCATCTCCTCCTGCCTTTTCAACAATTCTTCATGCATAGCTCCCATCCTCATCTCTATCTCATCTCTAGTAATGACAACTGAGGCTTGATTTGCTCCCGAAGAAGCCTCCTAACTCCCTTCGTGCTAACTCCTTTGCGCTCTTTGTCTTCATGTTGATTTCTTTGTCATGGTTCCTTTTAGATCTGATCCTTTAGCTCTCTAAATATGAACTCCAAGCCTAGTATAGTGGGTGCTAGTCATTCTCAATGAAAGCATCAAAGTGTTTGTGCCAAAAATGGTGACAAACCCCAAAAGTAGTGAAAGTACCAACTCCTTTATGTCTGACCCCAAATCTCTGATCCAAATAAAGTAGAGAATAAAAATGAAGAAATAGTAAAATTAAAATGAGAGAAAGCAAGAAAGAGCACAAGGTTTATAGTGGTTCAGCTATCTCTAGCCTATGTCCACTTAGAATCAATCCTTTTATTCCTTTTGTATTGAGATTATGATTACAAGCCTTTGAAAATCAATGGCAAAAATGGCAGAGTTTCCGTGTCCAGAGCCGAAGAAGATCCCTTTCTAGTTGTCATAGGACTGCTATTAATAGGTGCACATCCGAAAATATCTTCCACAAAACCTAGAATACATTTTCTCATGCGCAGGTGGGCCCGCCAGATCGATCCAGGGTGATTTGGATCGATCCATGCTCAATTCATATCGATCCAAAAATGATCCAATCGAGTTCGATCGATCAAGAACATTCTTGAGTGCATAAGGAAGCTCTTGTAAAAATGTCATCATATTTGGACTGGCCATTTGTGAGTTACAATCGATCCAAGATCAGGTTTTGAAGTAGGCTGGCAACTTCGTATCGATTGATTAACATCTATCACCTTCGTATCCATCCCATTCCCACATCCATAACCATAGCCTCCGCATCGATTCGAGTTTCACGTCTGAATCCATGTTGAGCGCTTCATCACTTGATCAGCTCCATTACTTCATATGAATCCAAGCACTCTGGAAATATATGCTTTCCTATCCATCGGTTGCTGTAGGATCGATTTCACCCTAAAGGGGGGTGAATATGGTGATAATATAAATTATAAAAATTAATCGCGGAAGCTTATAAAATTTTTTCAACACAGATCATAGAACAATAGCAGCATAGATAATAGAAGAATAATAAATGCAGAAATAGAACGACACAGAATTTACCCAGCTTCGGCAAAACCCTGCCTACGTGCTGCCCCCAAGGTTTCTACTAGAAATTAGATAGTCCCTTGCTTACACACGTAAACTCGCGACACCCGTTATCGACTAAATCTAACTCTACGCTCAAAACGCTGCCACAACTCAGCCACTGAGTTGTGAATTCTCAAGCTACGCCACGTAGCTTGTCCCCTAGTCACACGACTAGAAATTTAACGGTTTAAAAAAGAAAATTACAAATTAAAAACAATTTAAAACAAAATAACCCTAAAACAATAACCCTTTAAATATAAAGGCCTTTTATCAAAGCCGTCCCTTTTATAATTTGGCCCGTTCCCTTTTTCTTTCTATTTGCTCCATTTGTTGTTTTGAGATAGTGGCGGCTTTGTCCTTCAATCCAAATTAGGGCTTTCATTCATGATTCAAATTAGGGTTTTCGAAGTGCCGACTTTATGTTGATCGATTCGATGATTATTCGCGTGTACCTTGATCGATTATTTTCCTTGTTGCTCACTTCGGCTGCTTCGTTGATCGAATTCTTTCCTTGCTTCGGTATGTAATTATATGCTTTTGCTTTACTGATTTTATGCTTTCTGGAATTCGATACTTTGCCGATGATGATCTTAGGGTTTATATAGGATTCGAAATCCTATTTTTGCGTTCGTATAAAATTGTTTGAATTCGTCTTCGGCCGTTTGATTTCATTTTGATGTTTGAGATGTATCTGACTTGTTCAATATGAATATGCTTTCGTTGCTTGATGGTCACGTTGTTGATTCGTGACTTGGTCAATTACATTTGCTACCACGGTTTTGATTTTGTGACTTCTGTATACTACGGCTCTGACCATTTTTTGTGTTCATCTCTGATAGCACTTTCCAGTTGAGTTCGAGTTGTTTTAATGTGATGTTTACACTTGTCTTCATATGCCCTTGACTTTGTTATACCTTGCTGTGCATTGCATTGATGATTTTGGCCTTGACCACCTTGATGCTGTAACCATTCTGGTTCATGTTGAGCATGATTTGTCATCTCACTTGACTTGACTTTGGCCATTTCCGTTCATCCCTGTAGGAGCTTTATACAATTCTCTGGCCTTTTGTGTTTTATTTGATATTTGGTTTGTATCGTCTTGAGCTCGAGTTGCTTGTATTTTCCATGTGTACAGACTTCATTGGTGCATTTGTATGTTGTATGCCTTGGTACTTGTTTGCATTATTCATTTGTGCTGTTATGTTGTAAATGTTGGTGCACTTGTTATCTTCACTGTGGTTGTCAAAATTCTCGTTATTGCTGCTCTTTTGATTTAAATCATCTGGTTGTGATGAATACGAAATGCTGCTGCCTTGCATTTTGTTGTTCGATATACTGTTGGCAAGGTATCATGAAGGTTTGGTATCTTTTCTACTGGTCTTCCCCCTACTACAAGACTAGTCCATTGCCACACTGTCTTGGCAGCTGAAGCAAGAGCATGTGATACTTTTTCTGGCTTCAGTTGCTTCATTTGCACACTACTACTTGTCTGTAGCCTTTGTTGAGTCTTTTGTCGTCTGCTCTGAACTTTTGATCATGTTGCCTTCGTGTTGTTGTTTGCTTCATGTACCCTACTGCTTTGAACTTCTGGTTGGTCACCTTGTACTTCTGGATGCACTTGTCTGATTTTCTGGACAACTTCTTTATCACTTTGGCTTCACTGAATTTGTTGTGCACTTGCTTGAGCTTTACTGCCATACTTGGTCGTGCTGTAGTCTTCAAGTATATTGCTGTTATGTCATATCTTTGGTGCACTCACTTGTGTATATAAGCAGTTTGAAGTGGCATTGTTTACTCAATTTTTGAAATTTCACTTGAGTTGAATCCAGTTTCAAAAACTCGGGTTTGACCTTGTGCTTGAGTCGTGATTTTGAATATATTGCACGTGAGTTGAACCCGGCTTTTTATTTGGGTTTGACCTGTGCTCACCTGTCCCTGTAGCAATATCAAGTGTATATATCGGTGTGCACGGCCTTGTGGCATATACAGTGATACACTGTGTATGTCACAAGTTGTTCGTGTATGATGAATTCAAATTTAAATGATGACGAACAACCCAAATAACTGAGGCAAATATTATTTTCAAAATTCATCTTTTATTTTATATTACAAAAGTATTTTATTTTCAATTTCACTGCGTTAGTGAATATTTTGCAGATTGCTTAGATGCTGGATTCAAACTGGAATGCAGTTGAAGACAAAATACGCGTGTGAGTGATATGTAGTGAGGTTATTAATGTAAACTGAATTGTGATGTAATCAAAAATGTATATGTATAGTGAGAGCTTGAATTTGTACTATCAAAATTGTAATAAATATTTGTTTGAATAAAATATTCGTTTGAATTCAAATTCCGTGTTATTTATTTTATTCAGCAAATATTTATTTAATCTATGAAAAATAAAATAGTATATTATCAAATACATTTAAACGAATGTATATATGTTTATTATCATCAAACAAAAATCATATAAGCGCATATTCAACAATCTCCCCCTTTTGATGATAACAAACATATATTTAAGATTTTGAATATGTTAAATGTATTTGATCATTGATATGCTCTAGTTTGCTCCCCCTATTTAAATGTTTCCTCTCTACACAATACTCCTCCTACATATATGCATACAAATAAAAATATGCAAATGAGCTTAGATACAAATAGAAAATTATTTGACCTCTGCTTGATTTTATTTGACAAAATCTTATCCTTTCTCTCTCCCTTTTGTTATCAGCAAAAGAATAATAGTGTTAGAGAAAATAGAGATAAAGTGATCGATATTAATTCATTATTAAAACTCAATTGAATATAAGTATTAAATTTCGATAAAAAAATCAAATAAAAATCATAAATATTTTGTTAGGCGCATATTCCACTTTTAGAATGATGGGAATTATGTCATCATATAAAACCATACAGTTGTGTCTATTTGTGGTATATTTATATCAAGAATTTGAATATCTACTAACCATGCATAACCGTTAGGACTTTTAAATGAGATTAGTAGTATTCCAATTTTATTTTAAAAAAATGAATTTAAGTATCTTCTAACCACGCATAACCGTGAGGACTTTTAAATGGGATTAGAATCAACTTGTTTATTTTAAAAAGCAACTTTTGATATGCGTTCCATACATGCATAACCGTGAGGACTTTTAAATGAGCATGGAAGCACATAACAAATTCCAAGTAATTCACCCATGCATAACCGTGAGGACTTTTAAATGAGAGTGAATACTTTGGTATTTATTTATATATAATAATAATAATAATTATTATTATTATTTTTAAAAAATGTGAAAATGAAAAATGAACGATTCCTGTTTAAAGTACCACATATCGACAAATTATATAGAATTTTGATGAGTGATGGTCGTTAGAAATATGATAGATATAGAGATGGTCATGGAATTTTTACTAACAAAAACTTTTATAACTCTTGTTTAAATTTCTAAAGAAATTTTCTAATTATACTTTCTCGAATTATAATATATAATCAATATCAACACTCATCGCTTTTTTAATCACTATTTTCTTTTCGATAATCATTAGGAAGTCAGATTAGTCAATATAGTCATTTAAAATCAAATTCAAAAATAACTATGAAACCAATTTTTCAAAATGACTAATCTGAAAATATGGTCAAAAATGATTTTCTCGAGGGGGTTTTATAAGAAAATTTTCTGCTATTTGAAAATTATTTGAAATGAAAAATATGCAGATATTTTCTTTGAAAAACGATGCAGTTACTAAATGTCTCAACAAAAATCACGTTTCACTAGTAATTTTTCTATCAACTAGATTACCAGTGTAATCTGCATCTGAATTTCTCTTTCACTCAAAATTATCATCAATTGAATTTTATAGACCAAAACATGAAGTGTGCAATAAAAAATTTCAAACTCAAATTTTACAGCAATTTAAATGACATTCTTTTGAAATGAAATGAAGCCGTGTAAATAATCAGAAAACCGTGAATATATAGAGTCAGCCGTATTATAACCAATTGTATTATCCAACAAAACACTATTTTTAATCCAAACTAATATATATGAAGTAATTCAAAGAATCTAGAGAACTTTATAGTGTTTTTGGCATAAGAATATAATTGGCCAACTATGTTGAATAAGTCAAAGTCAAAATCACCATCTTTTCATCATCTCAATATTGGCTGATTTTAATTCAGAATATGGTGCAGATTATCACATTTAATATATCGTTCAAATAAATATACTTTTTCTGTTTTTACCTTTACGATATTTTTCGTCGTTGTCCATTGTGATTCTGTCACCTTTATACTAGGCTAAGGAACTTTGCTTCGTCGCCCGTTGTGTTTCTAGAACAGCCAAAAATTCAGAGAACACTATTGTTGTTCCTTAGCCCGCCACCACACCTACATGGGAAAAGATTTATGTGACCTATTTGCTTTTATAGGTCCATGGTTGTTAATGGCAGAAAATTTTGAAAAATAATTTTGTGTAGACCCAAAACTATTTATAATTGTTCCCTTCGGCACCCAAATTTGTTTAACTTTGAGAGATTTTATATTTGTGCCTTTTGGAACCCAAATCGGTATAGTTTTCACATGTTTGGGTCTATACCAACAATTATTGTGATCGTGTCCAAATTTTCTACAAATTGTGCACATAGAATTAACTTGATTAATATTGTTTTCAACAATTTTCGAATTATTATATCCAAGTCCTTGTCTAACCGTTTTAACAGTTTGCTTTCCTAATAGCATATTCAACGAGTTTTCACTTTTTGAAAATTTATCTAAAGTCGTTGACAATTGTTGGACTTGTGCTTTGAGAGATTCATTTTCGTTTAACAACCGTGTGCATTTTTTAATAGAATTCTCTCTCCTAGTATTTTCATTCTCCTTTAAAATCAGAATTTCATTTTCCAGTGATTTTATATTGATTTCTGATTTTTTAACTTCTTTTTTCGAATGTTGGACACTTATCACACTTAGGGATCCTACTTTGATAGGTTTTAATTAGTTGGTCAAGTTGTTTATTTAAATCTATCAAAGTGTCTTTTTGTGATTCAAGTTTGGCGTATTTTTCCCTAAGTCGTTCATAACAGCCATTTACTTCATGGAAATAAATAAGTAATTCAGAGTGAGTAAGTTTTGATATCTCGCTTGGCTCGTCATCGTCACTATCAGTTATATTTCCTTGAAGGCACATATCTGCTTTCTCACTCTCACTGCTAGTACTTTTATCATTCTAATCCATTTCATCCCAAGTGGCTGCAAAACTTTTCTTTTTCTGTTTCTTTCCAAAGTCACGTAGATTTCGAGGACAATTGGGCTTGATGTGTCCGGGTTGGTTGCACTTATGACAGATGATCTCCTGTTCTTCTGAGTAGTCAAGTGCTTTGCCTATTCTGCTTTTCAATTCATGATTTCGAGCTGGATTTCCGTATTTGCGATTCCACCTTTTGAATTTCTTTATTAGTAGCGCCAGCTCTGCTGCTCCATCATCATCATCATCGTTATCATCATCACTTTCGGTTGTTCCTTTGAGCGCTATTGATTTCTTTCGAGTATCTCCTCCTTCACGCTCTTCTTTGAATTTATCTCTAGCTCATATGTGGTGAGATTTCTGATGAGTTCTTCAACTTTGAGTTGTTTTGAATCTTTCGATTCTTGTATGGAAGTTACTTTTGCTTCAAAGCTTCGTGGAAGGACTCTGAGGATTTTTCGGACTATTTCTAATTCGGTGTATGTTTTTCCGAGAGATTTTGATTTGTATACGATATTGGAAAGTCGTCCGTACATCTCTTTGACATTTTCTTCCTTCGCCATATTGAAGTTCTCGTATTCGCTGCTTAGCATTGCAAGGCGAGATTCTTTGACTTGAGATGTTCCTTCGTGAGTTACTTCGAGTGTGTGCCATATTTCCTGCGCAGTTAGACAATGTGAGACACGATTAAATTCAAATTGATCCAATGAACAGATAATAGAATTCATAACTTTGGCATTAGTATCCTGCAATTTATTTTCTAGTTCTATCCATTGTTCCTTTGGTTTCTCTATTTCCTGATTATCTACAGTTATAGTTGGAGTTCTATAACCTGTCTCAACAATATCCCAAGCGTAAATGATTTTTAGAAAAATTTCATCCTATTTTTCCAAAAAGCATGTTCACCATTGAACATTGGTGGTTTAACTATCGACTGACCCTCTGCAAAAGCATTACTAAAAGAAGCCACTTTAAAAATTCAAATTTTTAAAAACAAAAACTGATTTTTTTTGAAAAACGAATTTTTAAAACAAAAGATGACCTCTATTCCTACCTCTGATACCACTTGTAGGATCGATTTCACCCTAGAGGGGGGGTAAATAGGGTGATAGTATAAATTATAAAAATTAATCGCGGAAGCTTATAAAATATTTTCAACACAGATCACAGAACAATAGCAGCACAGATAATAGCAAAATAATAAATGCAAAAATAGAACGACACAGAATTTACCCAGCTTCGGCAAAACACTGCCTACGTGCTACCCCCAAGGTTTCTACTAGAAATTAGATAGTCCATCGCTTACACATGTAAACTCGCGACACCCGCTATCGACTAAATCTAACTCTACGCTCAAAACCCTGCCACAACTCAGCCACTGAGTTACGAATTCTCAAGCTACGCCACGTAGCTTGTCCCCTAGTCACACGACTAGAAATTTAACGGTTTAAAAAAGAAAATTACAAATTAAAAACAATTTAAAACAAAATAACCCTAAAACAATAACCCTTTAAATATAAAGGCCTTTTATCAAAGCCGTCCCTTTTATAATTTGGCCCGTTCCCTTTTTCTTTCTATTTGCTCCGTTTGTTGTTTTGAGATAGTGGCGGCTTTGTCCTTCAATCCAAATTAGGGCTTTTGTTCGTGATTCAAATTAGGGTTTTCGAAGTGCCAACTTTATGTTGATCGATTCGATGATTATTCGCGTGTAACCTTGATCGATTGTTTTCCTTGTTGCTCACTTCGACTGCTTCGTTGATCGAATTCCTTCCTTGCTTCGGTATGTAATTATATGCTTTTGCTTTACTGATTTAATGCTTTCTGGAATTCAATACTTTGCCGATGATGATCTTAGGGTTTATATAGGATTCGAAATCCTATTTTTGCGTTCGTATAAAATTGTTTGAATTCGTCTTCGGCCGTTTGATTTCACTTTGATGTTTGAGATGTATCTGACTTGTTCAATATGAATATGCTTTCGTTGCTTGATGGTCACGTTGTTGATTCGTGACTTGGTCAATTACATTTGCTACCACGGTTTTGATTTTGTGACTTCTGTATACTACGGCTCTGACCATTTTTTGTGTTCATCTCTGATAGCACTTTCCAGTTGAGTTCGAGTTGTTTTAATGTGATGTTTACACTTGTCTTCATATGCCCTTGACTTTGTTATACCTTGCTGTGCATTGCATTGATGATTTTGGCCTTGACCACCTTGATGTTGTAACCATTCTGGTTCATGTTGAGCATGATTTTTCATCTCACTTAACTTGACTTTGGCCATTTCCATTCATCCCTGTAGGAGCTTTATACAATTCTCTGGCCATTTGTGTTTTATTTGATATTTGGTTTGTATCGTCTTGAGCTCGAGTTGCTTGTATTTTCCATGTGTACAGACTTCATTGGTGCATTTGTATGTTGTATGCCCTGGTACTTGTTTGCATTATTCATTTGTGCTGTTATGTTGTAAATGTTGGTCCACTTGTTATCTTCACTGTGGTTGTCAAAATTCTCGTTATTGCTGCTCTTTTGATTTAAATCATCTGGTTGTGATGAATACGAAATGCTGCTGCCTTGCATTTTGTTGTTCGATATACTGTTGGCCAAGGTATCATGAAGGTTTGGTATCTTTTCTACTGGTCTTCCCCCTACTACAAGACTAGTCCATTGCCACACTGTCTTGGCAGCTGAAGCAAGAGCATGTGATACTTTTTCTGGCTTCAGTTGCTTCATTTGCACACTACTACTTGTCTGTAGACTTTGTTGAGTCTTTTTTCATCTGCTCTGAACTTTTGATCATGTTGCCTTCGTGTTGTTGTTTGCTTCATGTACCCTACTGCTTTGAACTTCTGGTTGGTCACCTTGTATTTCTGGATGCACTTGTCTGATTTTCTGGACAACTTCTTTATCACTTTGGCTTCACTGAATTTGTTGTGAACTTGCTTGAGCTTTACTGCCATACTTGGTCGTGCTGTAGTCTTCAAGTATATTGCTGTTATGTCATATCTTTGGTGCACTCACTTGTGTATATAAGCAGTTTGAAGTTGCTGACTTCATTTGTTTACTTGATGGCATTTCTTGATGGTGTTTATGTCTGCATCCATTAATGTTGATTTTTGAAATTTCACTTGAGTTGAATCCAGTTACATAAACTCGGGTTTGACCTTGTGCTTGAGTCATGATTTTGAATATATTGCACGTGAGTTGAACCCGGCTTTTCATTGGGGTTTGACCTGTGCTCACCTGTCCCTGTAGCATTATCAAGTGTATATATCGGTGTGCACGGCCTTGTGGCATATATACAGTGATACACTGTGTATGTCACAAGTTGTTCGTGTATGATGAATTCAAATTTAAATGATGACGAACAACCCAAATAACTGAGGCAAATATTATTTTCAAAATTCATCTTTTATTTTATATTACAAAAGTATTTTATTTTCAATTTCACTGCGTTAGTGAATATTTTGCAGATTGCTTAGATGCTGGATTCAAACTGGAATGCAGTTGAAGACAAAATACGCGTGTGAGTGATATGTAGTGAGGTTATTAATGTAAACTGAATTGTGATGTAATCAAAAATGTATATGTATAGTGAGAGCTTGAATTTGTACTATCAAAATTGTAATAAATATTTGTTTGAATAAAATATTCGTTTGAATTCAAATTCCGTGTTATTTATTTTATTCAGCAAATATTTATTTAATCTGTGAAAAATAAAATAGTATATTATCAAATACATTTAAACGAATGTATATATGTTTATTGTCATCAAACAAAAATCATATAAGCGCATATTCAACAGTTGCCCCTTCCTTTCTATCGATATAGCCCTGAACGATATGAAATGTGCCAATAACGTCTGCCGCATTCATCGATCGGTACGTAAGTATTGGTACGAACCCATATCGACCAAGTCTGCATCCATCCAAGTCTCGCTTCTTTCGTATCGATCCAGGGTCATGTTCTTTGTATCCATTTAGCACCACAGCCATTGTGTCGATCCAGTACCATGTTCTTCGTATCGATCCCATGCTTCAACCGATACGAAATGCATCGATACGAAGACTGATCGATCCAAACTGAATGCCAAGCACACGCGTTAGTCCAAACCCATATCCATCTTGATAACAATCCGTATCCATGCTAATCGATACGAAAGTGTCGACTTGAAGTACATCCTTGATTGATTTGAAAGTATGGATTCGAAGTAGATAGCCGAACCCATGTTGATCGATATGAACCACATCGATACGAACTAATTTCCCATGAATATTGATCCATCCATAACTTGAGCATATGAGCTCCGATTGACCTAAAATTTAAAATTTAGCCTCACATAGCATTGCTTATCATTTCCTATCGATATCACCTTGATTGGAGCTCGGTCTAATTTTGACGGTATCGATCGAAACCTCATTTCCAATCAATCTTCAGTCCTGAAATCCATCCTTTTTTAGCCAATTTGTCGATATCCCGACTTTGTCCAAAAGGCAAGGTAACATCTTGAACATTCCATCCCCTAGCTTCTAGCCGATCACATAGGACCCTTCATAGATTGGTCTAAATGTTCCTAATACAAGGTAGACCCGTTTGAGGACAAGGTCTCCAACTTTGAACGTACGGTTATGGACCTTGGAGTTGAAACATCGTGTGACCCTTTTGTGGTGAGCGGCAGTCCTTAGCTCGACTTCTTCCTACTTCTTATTGACCATATCGAGCGACTTGAGCAGAACTTGCTCATTCTGCCCTTGATTGAAGTTTTTCCTTCGATGAGAAGGGACTTCCAGTTTTATTGGGATCATTTCTTCTGAACCATATGCCAAGGCAAATAGAGAGTGTGCAATTGTAGATTTGTCTGTTGTTCTATAATCCCATAATGCAAGTGGAAGTTCATCAACCCAATTTCCTTTAAATTTAGGTTGCCGCTTTTTAATATTGGAATTGATGATTTTGTTTTCTTCCTCCATTTTCATGTTTGCCCATGGATGTGTAACAACGGAAAAGCTTTTCTCGATTCGGAAGCATTTGCAAATGTCTTTGAATTTTGTGCTTTTAAATTGAGTCCCGTTATCCATGATGATTTTTTATGGCACTCCAAACTTGCAAATAATGTTTTAGTGACAAAGTTAATAACTTTCTTTGTGGTAATAGTGGCCAGTGATACCATTTCGGCCCATTTGGTGAAGTAGTCAACAACAATGATAGCTTATTTTGCTCCTTCTTTGGTTATTGTCAATACACCAATCAAGTAAATTTTCTAGATTGCGAATGGCCATGGGATGACCATTTGTTTTAGCTTTGTTGATGGAGTTCTCCTGAACTTGTCAAACCTTTGGCATTAGTCGCACTATTTGGCATAATATGTTGGATCGCGGTTGATCGTTGGCCAAAAATACCCATATCGAAGAACTTTCTTTGCAAGGGTTTACGCCCCGGTATGATCTTCGCATTCGCCATTATGAACTCCCCTGAGTATTATTCGAGCTTCACCGTTGGTCACGCGCCTAAGCAAGGGGTAGAGAACACCCTTCGGTAGAGTATTCTATCCTGTATTACAAAACCATGTGTCTTTTCGAAGGAGATTTTTCCATTGATTCCTGTCAATGGGGAGTGTTCCTCTGAGCAGATTGTCCTTAATCGGTGTCATCCATGTTTTTGGTTTTTTGGCCATTTCTAAAATCTAGTCAATATCCTTCTCGCCCATGCTTGGAGTAGTCAGAGATTCAATTAGGACCAGTCCCATTGATTGAGCTTCTAAGGAGATTGTCGGCTTTGCTAGATGTTCACCTTTATGTTTTGTTCCCTTGGGATATGAGTTATAATGCACGACGTCATTCAGCTATTCTTGCACTCTGGATAGATACGGGGTGTGGTTCTCTCCCTAGGCTTGATATTTTCCTCTCACTTAATAGACAACTGTTTGAGAGCCGCTATAGACATGTGTGGACTTTATCTCAAGTTCCTTTACAACTTTCAGTTCAACCATCAATGCTTCATATTCCGCTTCATTGTTTATTACAAGGAATTCCAAGTGTAAGGTGTAGAAAATGAATCATCCTTGGGGATTTTTGAGCACGACTTCTTCCCCTGAGCAAAAGTTATTTGATGCACCATCGACGAATGACCTCCATTGTGTCTCCACTTCTGGAGTAACTTCTTATTCATAATCTCATTTTGTATACTCGACAATTAAGTCTACCAATGCCCACTCGTTGATCGCCCTTTGAGGATGGTAAATGATTTCATTGAATCTATTCAATGTTCCATTTGATAAGCCGTCCAGAGGTCTCGGATTGGTACAACACCTGCTCAAGGGTTGGTTGGGTAGTACTTTGATCAGCTGTGCCTAGAAGTATGGTCGTAACTTTTTCGATGCGATCAAGAGGCAATAGGCTAGTTTTTACAACTTCAGATAATTCTTCTTAGCTTCAGTGAACCATTTAATAATGTAATATACGGGTTCCTAGACCCTAGCTTCTTCACATACAACATGACACTTAATGCATGGGGTGAGACTACTAAGTAGATAAACAAGTCTTCTCCATCTATCGGTTTGTATAGGATTGGCTTAGTCTCCATGTATCGCAGAAGTTCTTCGAAGGCAGTCTGACAAGCCTATTCCATTCGAAGTTCTTCTTTCTCTTCTTTAGTGCAACAAAGAATGGTATAAATTTGTTGGTTGCTTTTTTAGATGAACCCACTTAGCGCTGCAATTTTTCATTCAAGCTTTGTAACCCTTTTTTGTTCCTTGGGGCCTCAACTTTTCGTAAAGCGGCAATTTGTCAGGGATTAGCTTCAATGCCTCTGGCAATCATAATGAATCCTAATAACTTTACAAAGGCTACCCCATAGTGACATTTAAGTGGATTGAGTGTCTTCTATACTAGTGGAGTATTTTGAACATTTTGGGGAAGTCGTCCATGTGATTTGTGCTATGGATGACTTAACTAACAAATCATCTACATAGACTTCCGTAGTTTTCCCGATTTGATGCTTAAATATGGCATTCATCAGTGGTTGGTAAGTTCCCCGATATTCTTCAAGCCAAATGACATCACTTTGTAGCAGTATAATCCTCGATCTATGATGAAACAGGTGCTTTTCTGGTCAAGTTCATGCATCATGATCTGGTTGTATCTAGAGTAGGAATCCGTGTATGATAGCAATTCATGTCTAGCTATCCTGTCCATAAGCCAGTCAATTCTAGGTAGTAGAAAGCTATCCTTTGGGCAAACTTGGTTTACGTCTGAGTAGTCGATACAAGTTAGCCATTTTTCATCGGATATCTTGACTAAGAACGGGTTGGATACCCATTCGAGATAGATTGCATTATAGATAAAAACACTTTCCACTGGCTTATCTACTTCTCTTTATGCTTTACAATATTCAAGTCCTAGATTACGTCTCTTTTGCCTTACTGTTGTATACTTGGGATCGATATTGAGTGCATGGCATGTAATCTTCGACGATACCCTACACATATCAGAATGTGTCTAAACAAATACATCCATGTTGGCATGAAGAAATTATATTAGTTCTTATAGCATCTTTTTTTTTTAGATATAACCCAATTTTCAAGACTCGGGTTGGATCATCCATATCAACTGGGACAGGCACCACTAATTCTATCGGTGCTACTCGGTCCTCCCCTGAACTCTTCTTTCTAAGATTTAAAGCCTTGTCACATCAGATATGGTCTCCAAGCCAGGGGTGGTTCTGTAATTGTTGTGGGGTAGGTTCATAAATGTGGAGAGTTTTACCGATATTTTTTCCTTTTTCCTTTCTTTTAGATTCACACAATTCTATGATATAGCATTTTCTAGCGACACTTTGGTCTCCTTTGATCACTCCAACTCCATTCTCTATTGAAAATTTCATGATCAGGCACCACTGGGCTAAAGCATCCATGAAATCTACTGAAGCGGGCCGACTAAGAAAGCATTGTAGGTAGATATTTCATTTACAATCATAAAGGCATGGATGAGGATGACTCTTCGTTCTCCTTCGCCAAGTTCCATAGGTAAATCAATTATTCTAACAGTTTGCATAGGTTCATTAGTGAATCTCTAGATCTTTGTTTGGCAAGCGGATACGTCTATCATACTAATCTTTATCTAATCAAGCATGTGCTTGAACACGATATTGACGGAGCTGCCACTGT
Source organism: Allium cepa (assembly GCA_030765085.1). Taxonomy (NCBI): domain Eukaryota; kingdom Viridiplantae; phylum Streptophyta; class Magnoliopsida; order Asparagales; family Amaryllidaceae; genus Allium; species Allium cepa. The sequence goes on from CM060944.1 coordinate 338,437,083, forward strand.
CCACCAATAGTCGTCGGACCATGACTGGACTGTTTCCTATCGACATGTCCATGGGTTCAAGGGTCAGAGCCTCTATTCCTTCCATATCTCGATTCCGAAACACTATATCATTATTCATTATCCTCTGTTGCTTGGCTGGAGTTTTATCCTCAATCGTAAAGCGCGAATCTTTCAGAGCTTGTCTCAACGAGTTTACGTATCGCTCCATTTATCTCCAACTTTTCTATGTGGGATAAGGTCCTCCGGATATTGTTCTAATAATGAGTCTTTTGTCGATCCGTCTGGATTCATCTTCGCTGGTTCCAGCTTGGTTTCCATAAGCATTAGGAGTTTGGGGTGTAGTAGGCTAGCCAGGATTTTGTGATTTCCTTACGTACTGCTGATGTTTGTTTTCCTGAATCAATTCTTTAATTAGGTTCTTCAAGTGTTGGCACTCATTCTTATTCTGACCATGTGTTTAATGGAAGCCGCAGTACTTTTTAGAAAGCTTTTGTTGTTCAATTACTTCCTTTTTAGGTGGCGTCTTATACTTCTCCGTTCCTTATGTTGCTTGGTAGATGTTTTCTTGAGTATCATTGAGCGAGGTGTAGTCTTTGGGCCTCGGGCCTTTAAATTGCTTGTTTAGTCCATTTCGCTTGTTGGAATTCTGGTACTTCCTTATCTGGTTCCTATCCTTCCCTCATTTTCTACATCGAATTAATAGATGTTTACATCTTGGTTAGCTACCACATTATGTTGGCCAGCGTTGGTTGGTGGTGGGTTAGCAGGTTTTCTTTCTAACTCTACTACTCTTTCAATCTCAAGTATTGGCTTGCTTATCGATTAAAGCCCTTCCTAGTGGAAGATTGCTTCATTTTGATCCATTTTTCAAATTTAGTGTCGGGGTAGATAGTGTGGACCAGAGCCATAAAGACGATATCTTTGTTTGGGTTACCTACTTCAGTCACTGTGGTGTTGAATCGACTCATGAAGGATTACAAAGATTTATTTCATCCTTGGAATATGCAGACAAGGACATCACGTCTTTTGGCTGTATTGCGTGAAGCCTAAACTGATCAAGGAATTTTGTTGCTAATTCATTGGAAATGGAGATGAATTCTAATGGGAGCTTGGTGAACCACATTGAAGAAGTTCCCTCTAGGAAGACAGGAAAGCATCTACATCGAACAATATTTGAAGTATTTCCTCCATATATACCAACTATACTTGCATAAGTGGGGTTTTGGATCTCTAGTTCCATCGTAAGACAAAACAGTCGGCATAGTAAAATTTTCAGGGTACTTTCCATTAAAAATTTCATAAGTGAAGGGAGTTTGGCTTGGAGCAGATCCATATTCATCATCTCTCCTATCCTTACTTTCATGCATCTAATTCTTGAACATATCCACGATATATGCTTCTAATGTCCAGTAATCCATGGGTTGGCTGTCAATGATTATGCTAAGTGTTTGATTTTGCAAATGATCTTGGTAAGCGGGCTAAAGCCTAGGCTCTCCTGTCTTCAGGTGAGCCACTTCCTTGGAGTCCCGTTGGCTTGCACCTTGTCGAGAAGCGGCAGTCTGGGCCTTCCTACCGGTATTGAGTGCATTAGGATTTTCTTCCAACTTAACATCGTCAAGTTATACCATCTTCGGAGTTGGAGAGATCCGTCGATATATTTTCCTGTGGGCTTTCTTCCCTAGGTTCAAATTTGTAATAGGTTGCTTTTTAGTTGGCGGAGTGCTTGCGTTACCTCTTATGATGATTCCTAGTGCTCCACCCACTACTCATTTCAACCTCTACCTTCCGTTTCTGCTATTTACGCCAGAAACGGATGAGTTTTACTGCTTCGTGGCATCCATGGGTTCTTGCACTGTTCTTGGAGTAGCTAGTGATTATAAGATTAGAAGGGCATTTAATTTGTCCATAAGAGATTTTTGGCTGTTCTCCATCTTTTGGTTGATTTCATCAACCAACTTGTTCAATTTTCCTTTAGTAACGACTTCATGCTCGGTGGAAGATCCCGGCACCTGATCCCAAGTGTTTGCTCTAGAACTTTTTAAGGATTGTCTCTTTTCTAGCTATAACAACTCCTATAGATCGTTCGAAAGCAGTTCTATTTCTCCACGCCATTGATCTTCAACGACAATCTTCAAACTTCCTAGAGCTGATTTGATGGATCTTTTTTCTGGATCAGGCAGATTCAAAGGGGAAACTAGATCTATGCCTAAATTCACTGATTTATCGTGAAAGCACCAAAATGTTAACCAAAAAATGGATCAACACCCTGGTTTTAGTGTGAATGCACCAGCGTTGTTTCTTAGAGCAGAAAATATAGAAAATAAATGTAAAAGAGCAGAAATAGTAGAGAGACACAAGAATTTTATAGTGGTTTGACTGTTAACGAAGCCTTCGTCCACTTTATAGCTTCTATTAACTGACTGCAATTATAAGATTGATTTGTATTACAATATGATTGAATCTCCTAGACTAAATCTAAACACTAGTACTTAGAGGCAATTAGAGGATCTCAGTTGCTCCTTTGTGACTATTGTGTGAGATAAGAAGAGTGAAGAATAATAATGGTAGAGTTCCGGCAGCCAATCCAGAGGATCTCATTTCTATTGCAAATGGGATAGTATTTATTAGAGTTAAAGAGCACCTGGGCTCGAGTTGCTTTGTCAGAAGCCTCCATTCATCATATAGAGGAAGTCTAGAAAGCTTGAAGGTCATCAAAGCAAAGTATTTGGATCAGTAACCAATCCAAACAGTTAAGGATTTTTGATGCTTTGACTACTTGGTTTCTTCCATGCTTGGTTACGATGCTCTCCATGTCGTTTCATAGCTTTTTGACTCGTTTTGATGATGATTCACTTTTGGATATGACAGAACTGTATTCTGAATCAGATGAACCTTCACTTCTTGAATTAGGTTGCATGGAATGCTAGCAAATTTTTTAGGTAATCTTAGTGAAGGCATAGGAGTGTGATGTAAGAGATTTAGAGTTACCTTGAATCAATAATTCGGATCGGTACCGATCCAATTCGATTGGGTCGATGCTGATTCGAAAAGTTAGCTTATTATTGACTAAAAATTCTTGGGAGCTTTTCTCTAGTTATTTTAGGCATTCCAGCCATGTTTTGAGTCGTTTTGGCTCAATATGAATGTTCTTACTTCTAGTTCTACGGAGGAAAACCAAATTAATACCCATATTCTTATAAATAGAAGTATGAAGCAGCCAATTTTGCTTCTAATTCCTACCATCCAAAAATCAAACGCGTCAAAATATTGCTTCCTAAACTTTACTCCAATGCCCAAAAATGAAATTTAGGTAGAGAATTTAACATTATTACCATCTATAATCTTACTATTTCCGTAGTACAGTAGAAATTTCCTTGATACCCCGGATTTTCTCGAAGTTCTCCACACACAAAACACATAAAGAGGCTTATTTTCAAGCTCTAAAATGGAATTTAGTCAAAAAAGACTCGCACGCGGTGTCAACAAAGTATGGAAATAGAAATTCCAAGGCTAAAACAGTTTTCCCTTTGTTATTGCTTTCATTTATCGCATTGTCGATCCTAATGCATCGCTAAGTCCACAAATTCTAAATCTATTTGTCTTTCCAACACAAAATACGTGGCCTTCAAAATCAAATATTACATAAAAATCTTTCTAACTTTTCAAATTTGTAAGTCATTTGAAAAATAAAATCTTAAAATATTTAGATGTACATTTTCCATTGAAATCAGATTTTTGGCACTAAAATTCTAAAAATAATTTAAGCCAAAAATAAATAAAACCTAAAACCTTTTTTTCATAAGAGAAGCTTTTCAGAAAAATTAATAAATTAAGTCACAATTTCAGCGTTATTGGAAGTCGGTAATGCGCTAAATGGATAAAACAAATTCTAAAATTATAAAACTAATCTTTACTTATAAAACCTGACTTTTATTTAAAAATGTTATCAAGCCTAATTACCCAAATTTTTTAACTTTTAAGGAACATGAGCAATGATCCGTGATACCAAAACAACTTTATTATGTCATTTGCTGAAATTTTCCAACTATTCTAAACTTCTAATCTTATATTGCATTTACTATTAGTTGTCTTTTATGAGATTTTCATATTTATACTACTTCACTATGTATTTATAAGAGCGGTCTGCATATCAAGAAACAATAACATAGTAAATAAATAGGAACTCATAATATCGTGCATGCGATTTATAAGAGAGAACTAACAGTTACAACTCAAACAACATAAAAGAAAAGAACAAATGCTGGAAGGAAAAAACAACAACACTATGTATTCCACAATAATGCCCACATAGTACGAGATGCCCTTCTCTATGGCTGGAGTTCATACTATTGCTGCGACCTTTGAATAGTCATAAGATGGTGGCTATACACCCAATCTCATCATGGTGGCACCGCTGGTGTTGCTGATGACATTAGAATTGTCATCATCTGGAAGGACCCAATGATTGCAGAAGGAACCATCTAATAGACTACCTCTCTACGAAGGTTCACACATATTACCTCAAGTAGAGAGTGGATAGGTAAAAATATGGAAAGTGACTCTGGAGTGCTAACCTTGATCAACATATTGCATCATAAGGGAGCTGGTCCAATTGACGGCGATGTCGCCGGTGGTCTTCCGCATTATGAGATAAATCCAGTCATAACTACCCATCTTAGGGATGACATGGTTGAATGATGCACACAACTTGATGGGAAGTCAGACATGAATTATCTTTCTTCCAAACCCCGACATCCTCAGAAAAGGTCTAGTACAAAAACTTTGTGTCGATCACTTCAAAATCATCCAAGTCCGCGTCCTTCGTGGAGGCCTCCAAGTCTTAGCAAGATCATCATTAGTCGGCTCAATCAAGACGCCCCTCACCTTTGAATGAACAAAACTGTTACCTCCATCGAAATTCCAACAGGATATCAAAAAGGCAGATGCAGCACGGGCAACATTCCAGCTCAAAGGTTTCGAAGCAAAGGATCGGTGAAAATCCTACCATGACAAATAGCTCTTCAACCCAAAAGTTGAGAAACCTTTTGTTCATTCTGGTCCAGCCAAGTGGTCTCTTAAGGGTTGAGATCATAATGGTGCGAGAAAAACCTAAAGTGAGGAAAGGTGTCTCGGGCTAAGAAGGGGATGGATGGAGGAAATAAGGTTTAGATCTGGAGTGGTGGTGGGACGAGATCCAACGTACAAAACCGGTATGAGGGGGAGGCAAGGCTGTTGCTCCTACGGAAAAATGGTGTCACCTAGGGAAGGAACAGAACAGAGAGGTTGGTACTTAGAAGAGGAGAAGGATGAAGATTGGGTTTGTATTTTTAAGGAAGGAGGATCGAAAGAAGGCAACTAGGGGAATTCAGATGTGACTTTTATAGTCCCGTTCCAGATTCAATTTGTGCCAAAACTCATTAACTGGTACACCCTCTACATTTACCGCTAGGTGTTCGACCGCTAGACGAGCTTTGGGCGTTAGTTGAACCTAGACACAATTAGGATTGTATTAAATAATAATAATCGTTTCGCACCATCTCCTTCGGCTCGACATGTTCCCAAAAAATCCTGTCCACATTACGGTGGTGTCAAAACTAACCGCCTAGTCTTGAACCATGCTCCAGCAATTCTCAGTAGTCCCATCAAAACTACTACAACCAACGACAATTGCACAATCCTAAAAATATTCAAGCTTCTATTTTCCGCCTACTTTGCACAAAATATTTCATCCAATAGCTGGTGGTACAACAACACTTCAAACTACATACCCCAATAAAATTGAATAACATTCCCATCCTGTGTGTACCTTAAAGAGAGAACATTTTAGAAGGCTCGATTTTGTAAATCAAAAAATCATTGAGCCATATGTATGCTCCTTCATACATGTTCCTAAATAATAGAAATTTTTTCACACCAAAACTTCCCTTGAAATCCAGACATATATATATATATATATCAAGGTTTCCAAAAACCTTTATTTTTAAACATAAATTTTCCAAATTGAACTATTTCCTTGCCAAAAATCAAAATCAAGCCTTTACTCATATATACATATAAATATTTAAGGATTTCAAAAATTAATCTTTTATAACTAAAAAATTCTTAACACGATTAACTTAGTGGTATACGTAATCTTTGAAAATTAAAATTTCAAAACTTCCCAAAGCAAAATTTCCAAAACAAATCATCAGGAAAAAAATTCATTGGAAAACCCTTTTCCAAAAATCTAAGGCTTTCCAAAATATACTTTACAAAAAATCTCTCACAAGTTTAAAGCTAAGGAATTGACATTAATTCTGCCAGTAAAAATTCGGTTAGCCATCAAAGAGGTGATCAATGGACAATCTCTTGCCAAAATTGGTTCTTGGATGTTTGCGACATACAGACCGCAATTTCCTGCCAATTTGGAATAAATGTGTGTCTTCGATGGAACTCATCATCAAAATCTAAAATCATAAGGTAGGCAAATATCAACCATTAATTCGAACACTTCCAATCTCCAGGATTTAACTATATTTCATACTCATACTCTTTCTCAGCAGCACCTTATGCATCGCCAGCACTCCGTGGGGTATATGGAGTCAGCGTGAAAATCTTAACTCTAAGATATTTCCAACTCATAGTTGCTTTGCTATTTCCTTCGGAGTGGAACTACGACTACTTCTATAGTCGGAATTCCTAGAATTTAATGTAAAAATATAATAATACTAGATAGGAAAGTACGAATGCGTTCTCTCAATTTATCCTAATTCCTTTTTTCTACGAACCCAGGCGGTGATACCAAATGCAACAACCATACCTTAACGGACCTAAATTTAAAAAAATCAAAATTCAAGTCCATCAAAGCAAGACCGTTGTATTTAGTACCTACAAATATGCATGAGCATTATTAGAGTGATAGAATTCTAAACTCACGGCAGAAACAAAAATAGAATAAAAATACCAATTATGACTAATACTTTGGAATTAATGGTATTCCTTGGATAGCAGATTGTCACATCACATCGAGCACGACAGAAAAGATGGCTTCTCTGACAGCTAAACACGTCCAGCTCCAGTGACTTGTTCCACTAATTCTATCCTCTGGGTTGTAATGAGGAAGGGGCTGGAATAACGTTTTGGTGACTGGAAAATCCATAAACTGTCCATAGCATAAATTTATACTGATTGGTAGCCATTTAATTGTTATGTCTAATAAGGTTAGCAATTCTAATCTAACCTTGCATTGCATGCATGATTACTTACCTACTCATTCCCAAGGTAGGAAATACCGATGAAGCCTTATCAACCATCTAATACTTCCAAGTCCATTAGCCATTTGATACATCTACATACAAAGCGGGCTTCTATCATCGCCACATGATACTTTTAAAAGAGAAATAAGCATACTTTGCCATTTAAGAGCTCAATCGACGTAGAATCCATCATTTAAGACCTATTTCCAAGGTAGACTTCTAGCGTCGTCATTATTGGTTTATTAGTCCTAATTACAAGACCTTTTACCGCTATATATGTCCTTTTAATTTATAATAACCATACCATTAATGCACCTATCGCTATTAAAGTCTTAGCAATGTGAGGGGATGTACCCAAGCCACTTAATACCACATTAGTAATTGGCAAGCCTCTGATAATTTAACACCTATTTATAGGTAGGTCTTTGCTACTTAATTCCTAACCCCAACGCAGACTCTTCACAGGAACTATCTAGCTGACATTGTTTGGAAATCTCATTAGACTACTTAATACTTCTTTTATAGGAAAGAAGCGGACCTTACATCCTCATAATATCTCAAACCTGAAGCGAACTTTCTTAAGATATCCAGTAACACTCTTATAAATAGGGAATCTCACTAGATCACTTTTTTCTGTAGAGAGGCGGTCCCTACGATAGTCAGCTAATACCTCAACACTAAAGTAAACCTTTTTAGAGATATCCCTCAACGCTTCTAATTCCAAATTTGGATCATTTAATACTTTCCAATTAAGAAAGCAAGTCTAATCTCTCACTTCGTCACCGGTCCTAGGATTAGTGATATCTCACATCAGTAGTAAGTGCACCCGACTGCTGGTACCTCACAGTGAAGGGAAGTTTTACATCGAGTGACTCTACTGACCTCGCACTACTAACTTACTAAGTCCAATTAACCATCCTAAGTTATTACTTATATTGTATTAGGTTGACATTAGACTAGCTTACTAATTCCCTTTTTATAAGGAAATAAGATTTACCTTAAATACTTATCTACTTATAAATCCTGTTTTAAAGCTCAAAATGTCAATTGGTCCATAAAATTCTAACGAAAATTTCCTAAGACATTTATATATGGTTACTAATTTCAAATTCGTAACCTTTTTATATCTAACCCATTTTTATCAGTCGCATTAATCCTTTTGTCTTTATGAATTGTATCCTTTAATTTAATAATATCAATTATTTCTCATTAATTGCCTATTAATTTAGGTGATAATCTTTCATTTTCTATTAATTAATTTATAGGAATTCCTAATTTATTTTCCATTAATACGAATTGCTACCCTTATTAGTTCTAACTATTTGCCTCCCTAAATATAATAACAACTAATGAACGTTACACATAAATAACGCATGAATAAATGTTGTTCTCCTTTATTAACACAATAAATATGTATAAACTGCTTAATAAAACTACATTCATAACCAAATATATTCTAGTCATAAATATGTAACTAGAATATGCTTTTCATATTTAATTTGCTGGAATTAAATTCCTTAGGGTAGCTTTCTACTATGATTTCCATAAAGTTGTTTAACACAAAAAGAAAGATTAACTCCATTTGAAATTACAATGAGTAGATACTTTCTTATCCCTTGTTAAATCTAACGTCGCCCTCTTGAATGAAAAATGAAAAAGTAAACAAATTTATAAAAATCAAACGGATGTTCTTCCCATAATTTAAACTATGGAAAATCTACAACATAACAAAAATTGGGAAATAATCCAAAAATCATATTTTACACCCAAGTACAGATATGGAATAAAAATATAGGAAATTCAAATTCTAAAATCTTTGGGACCGATTTCCAAACCTAGGTGAAAACGTGTTTCTAAGACAATTCTAAGATAAGAATATGTAGGCGATAGTTTTCTGTACTAATTTTAGCTTAAAACTTACAAATAAAATTGATTTAGGCATAAAAATAAAATGTATGCCAATGAAATAGATTTTAAATTATAATAATATATATAATTCTCACTCACCTTTTAAAAGCGATCCAAATCTTCAAATCTAATGTAGAACATTTGATTCATCTCCAAATCTGTTTTAATCCAAGAAATATGTATAAAAAGGGTATATACACATATTAGAATTACCGATCTGAGAATAGATTTAGGACTGGCAGAAAAATAGATGCAAATATATATTACCTCAAATGCGCATGTAGTTGATTATCTTCTCTTCTCATTTTTATTTGATTTCTATTATTCTCCAATTTGTATAAATATAGATATAAATATCTTATTTTTATAATGTAGAAAGAAAGTGGAGAAGAAGAAATTATATAGCTTCAATGCTATATTCAGGAAAATATGAGAAGAAAAGGAAGGGTTAGGCTTGTATTTATAGGCGCTAGAATCAACCAGAACCGTTAGATCAAAATATAACAGATTCGAGCCATTGGGTCAGAGAAAACCTAGCCGCTGCCTTACGAGCGGTCGACCGGCCCCCTCATAAGGGTCGATTACCATATGTCGACCGTTACACTAAGCGGGCAACCTGTGGACCTCTTTTAATTAATTAAAAAAATTAATTTCTTAAATGAGTTATTTCCATTCCAAATTTGTTTTCCATCCGTAGCTTCTTCGTTCGGACTCTGATCGCGATACTCCAAATGTGAAAGTTGCTCAGAATTTCTCCATAAACGTAATGGTGTAAGCTTCGCTATCAAATTCCATCATTTATACAAATTCCATTTTTGGAGCCTAATTAATTAACTAACTAATTAAATAAGAAACGCCAAATTATGAGGTGTTACATTCTCCCTCCTTAAAAATAATTTCGTTCCTAAAATTTCACCAATGAATATGTCATGGTTTTGGCTCATAATTATCCTAAACTGCAAAACCAATGAGTGTACAACCAAATTTGCAACCAAATTTGCAACCAAATGTGCACACTTGCATATGGTATTACTGTATCACCACAAAGAAAATATGTATGCAGAATAATTCTAAATCAGATCCTCCTATATGAATGCATTTCTTTGAAAACATTTTTGAAAAATATGATGCAAACAACCTATATGTATACTGGCAATTCAATATGTATGCGGCTTTTAAAACAAAATTTTAACCAAAACCCCCAATACTTCTACGGATAGAAGTATAAAGCAACCAATTTTGCATTCAAGTCCTACCATCAAAAATCTAACTAGTCGAATAATCATTTTTTAAACTTTACTTCTATGCCCAACGAAGGAATTTAGGTAAAGAATTTAACAGTCTTACAACTCTATATCTTCCTATTCCCATAGTACAGTGTAAATTTCCTTGTTGTCCTAGATTTACTCCAAATTTTCTAGCATAACACACATAAGGAGGCTTATTTTCATGCTCTAAAATGTTGTTGGGCCTAAAAATGGACTCGCACACATCATCAACAAAGTATGGGAATAAAAATTCCAAGGCTAAAATAGCTTTTCCCTTGTTACTCTTTGCATTTACCAAGTCGCCGATGCTAATGCGCCGCCAAATCTGCAAATTCTAACTCTATTTGCATTCCTTAAACATAACACGTGGTCTTCAAAATCAAATATTTCATTAAATCTTTCTCACTTTTCAAATTTGTACATAATTTGAAAGAGAAAATATCAAAATATTTAGATGCACATTTTCCATTGGAATCAAATTTTGGACTAAAATTGTAAAAATAATTTAAGAGTCAAAAGAACTAAAACCTAAACATGTTGTTTTTGTTTTTAACTAAAAGAGAAACTTTTTAACTAACCTGCTATTATTTATCAAATTTCTATTGGTTTCCAAATACCTTCTTTTCCAAAGTGCTACCAACATATTCAGAAATAAACTATAGTTTTATTTTACAAAGTACCCCTTCTCCTTAATTAAATATATAAAACATTTAAGTCTCATACATTAAATGATTTTATATATTCATCAAAACACTTAGGAAAATTCTATATAAATTCCAGAAAATCCTTTTCAATATGTTTTCTAACATATACACAATTTCAGACCCAAATAATTATTTATTTTGCCGTAAATATTTTACAACCCAATAAATCATTTTCTTTACTAGAAAATTAATATAAAATCCACATTAATTCAAAAAATTATAAAAATTGAAACCCACCTCTAAAAAAATTATTTCCGATCTATATTAAATTCACAAGGTATTTAGATGTCATTTAATAGGGATTTCATGTCAAACATCTCTTAAAAATCAAGATAAATATGCATAAATCATCAATATATAAACTTCTAATCATTCAAAACATGGCATTATTATGCAACAACATTTCGGAATATCCTTAAAACCGAAAACATAAGAAAAATGAGATATAGTAATTATTTTCCTTAGCTTTGTGATTAATGAAGTGAGATTTGATCTTGATTTAGTTGGTTTAATTTTCCTCTTGAAAATTTTAGCTTTCTCTTCTCCTTTGCTAATGGTGGCCGGCCTTGATTTTGATGTTTTTCGTTTGTGGTGGAATGAAATAAAGGTGTGTTCATTTTCCCAAGGGGTTTAGGGTATTAGGAAATCCCTTTTTCCTATCCTTTTCTCCCTTATTTCCTAACATTTAATTCCATTTACTTCATTTATCTTTTCATTAATATGGCACGACTACCCCTTAGTTATAATCAAATATCTATCCATTAATCATCTTAGATTATTTTATTTATTTAACGAATTAAATACCCTAAATAATGTTACTAAAAATATAGGTTGTTACAATCTTCCCCCTAAAAGAACTTCGTCCTCGAAATTACGATAAGGAACACATCAAAACAATCAAAGGAAAAACATACCATTAAACGGATCAAGATAAGTGTCTCTGATCTTGCTTTTAGTCTTCCAAATACAGTCCCTAAAATTGTCTCTCCACTAGACTTTCGTTAGTCTAATTGTCTTGTTCCTTAACTCCTTCTCATATCTCACGACTATCCGGATAGGCTTCCTAACTATAGTCATGTCTGGTTCCACTACTAAATCTATTAGCACAGTCAGTGCTATAGTAGCATTTGGATCCATAACATACTTCCTTAGATGAGAAACATGGAAAGCATCGTGGATTCCTGCAAACTACTCGGTAACTCTACTCTATATGCGAGTTTCCCGATCCTTTCTAAAATAGAAAATGGTCCTACGAACCTTGGCGCTAACTTTTCGGTCTTCCTAAACCTGATAACACCTTTCATTGGCGATACTTTGAAGAGCTTTTATACCTAGACCGAGCTTCCTTCATTCTCGCCTTTATCAGCAAATCTTTTATGCTGCCTCTTTTACCAAATCAGGACCAAGTACTAATCTATCTCCAGTCTCTAACCAACAAACTAGAGATTTACATGGTCTTCCATATAAAGCTTCAAATGGTTCCATCCTTATACTAGTCTGATAACTATTATTGTATGAAAACTCGACTAGGCGTAGGTGATCTTCCCACGATCCCCAAAGTCTAATACACAAGCGCGTAACAAGTCATCCAAGATCTTGTTAACTCTTTTCATTTGCCAATCGGTCCGCGGATGGTAGGCGATACTCATCCTGAGCTTAGTTTCTAAACTTTCCTGTGGACACGTCCAAAATTTGCTAGTAAATAAAGAATCTCTATCGCTAACAATACCACTAGGAATTCCGTGAAGTCTAACTACAATCTTTGTAAACAACTTAGCCAATTTGGGTACCATCTTATTTGACTTAACTGGAATGAAATCTGCACTCTTGGTCAATCTTCCCACTATAACCCATATACATTTATTCGCTCTATTAGATCTTGGGAACCCATCTATGAAATCCATAAACATAGAATCCCACTTCCATACCGGAATATCCAATGGTTAAAACAATATGTTCGGCTTCTGACGTTCGGTTTTCACTTGCTGATAGTTCAAACATTGTCTTACCTATAAGCCAACATCCTTCTTCATGCCTTCCCAGATTCTCTTCATATCCTGATACATCTTCGTTCCTCCTGATGAATAGTGAACTTCGCATGATAGCATTCTTCCAAGACTTCCATCTTTATGTCTCCCACATTTGGAACAACCCTTCTTGTTCAACCATCCACTTTGATCAAAACTGGAATCTTTCAAGTCATCACTCTTCGTTCCATCTTTGATTTCATGACCATTTCAGTTAATATTGGATCCTCTTCCCGTTTAGAAGCGATCTTCTCAATCAATACCGGTCAGACTTCCAAACAAGATAATATAGCAGATTTCGCATTAGACCTAGCCTCGGATCTCCACTGTACTCTGTAAGCTTTCAAGCCTTCTAAGTCATTCCATTCTGCTATCATGCATAACACTATATTTTGATGCTTCCTACTAAGCACATCTGCAACCTTGTTGCCTTTCCCTAGTGTGTACTCTATTCCAAAATCATAAGCGGTTGAAAACTCCAACCATCTTTGTTGTTTCATGTTCAGCTCCTTCTGGAAGAATAAATAATTCAACAACTTATGATCTGTATATAGCTCGAACCTCTCTCATAAAAGGTAATGCCTCCATACCTTTAAGGTAAAATTATTGCAGCTAACTCAAAATCATGCGTCAGATACGTAACCTCATGCTGACTAAGTTGTCTAGAAGCATAGACAATCACTTTACCCTTCTGCAATAGTACAGCTCCCAACCCAGTACCACACACGTCAGTATAAACCATTAAATCTTGATTCCCCTATGGAACTACCAATACCGGTGCATGGATCAACAAGTGCTTCAAGCTCTAGAATGCTTCCTCATACTTATTGGTCCATACAAACTTTACATCCTTTTATGTTGGCTTAGTCATCGGTGTAGCTATCCATGAGAAATCCTTTATAAACCTCCGATAATACCCAACCAACCCAAGAAAACTTCTTATTTCATTTACCATTTCTGGTCTCTTCCAATTATTAACGGCTTCGATCTTTTCTGGATCGACTGACAATCCTTTCTCCATAACCACATGAACAAGAAACTTCACTTTCTTCTTCCAAAAATGGCACTTCGAAAACTTTGCCTTTGAATAATGCTGCCTGAGCGTCTTAAAAATGACCCAAAGATGAACTTCATGCTCCTTCTCAACCTTAGAGTATATCAGAATATCATCTATAAAAACCATCACGGACTTATCAAAGTGCTCTCGGAAAATCTGGTTCATCGAATCCACAAAGAATGTCTGCGCATTAGTGAGTCCGAATGGCATAACTAACCATTTGTATGACCCATACCTTATTGTATACTATCTTCTACCACTTTAAGATGATGAATCTTATTGCCAGATCCAACTGAGAGAATATCTTGGCCCCATTCAACTGGTCGAACAAATCATCAACCCTAGGCAACGGATATCGGTTCTTTATCGTTTTCTCATTTAACTTATGATAATCGATACATAGCCTTAACGATCCTTCCGGCTTCTTAGCAAATACTGAGGCTGCTCCCCAAGGCGAACTGCTTGGTCTAATAAAACTCTTGCCTTCCAATCTACCAACTAACCTCCAACCCCTTCATCTCTGTTAGCGTCATTCTGCCTAGCGGCCTGCTTACTGATTCTCCTACAGGCACCAAATCTATCTGAAACTCAATGGCCCGTTTTGGTGGTAACCCAACACTTGCTTGAAAACATATGCAGATTCTCTAACTATGAAAACGCGATTCAACTCATCTTCTGACTCCATAACACCCAACAAGGCATTCACCTCACAACCAGGGTTTTCTACAGTATAAACTATCTAATCACTACAATCCGAATGTCTACGTGATATTTTCCTATCTAGGCAAAATATCATAGCATCGTATTTACTTAATTAATCCTTGCCTAATATAAT
Source organism: Allium cepa (assembly GCA_030765085.1). NCBI lineage: Eukaryota > Viridiplantae > Streptophyta > Magnoliopsida > Asparagales > Amaryllidaceae > Allium > Allium cepa. The sequence goes on from CM060944.1 coordinate 338,452,117, forward strand.
TCCGAACCCTATAATGTCAAATATATGCAAAATGCAAACAAAGGTGTAGCCTAGCAAGTTTAACTCTAAGTAGTCACACTTTATCCCAAGCGTTGCATACCCTCCTATCAAATTTGAAACTCTTAAGGAAGTAACTAAATATGTTTGTTCTAGGTTAAGTTTATCTATCAAATATTGCGATATAAAAGAATGCGATGCACGAGTATCAAATAATACGCTAACAGAAATATCATGGATCTGAAGCATACCTCCCAACGCTGCTTTTCCTTTCTCTTGGGCCGTTGGATTTGAAGTAGCAGACTCCAATGCAAACACTTGCTTTTATTTTCTTTAGCTGGCTCTTTGCACTGGTTCTTGTAGTGCCCAATTTGATCACAGTTAAAACATCTAATTCCTTTCTTCTCAGCAGTCTTCTTTCCTTGCCTGTTCGACAGCCATGAGCATAATGGCCTTTCTTATCACACTTATAGCAGACCACTTCAGACTTTCCTTTCTTTGCTCCTCCTCCTTTCTGAGCGTTCTTCTTGTGGAAAAACTTTCTCTTTTGGCCCTGTCCAACCTGGAACTCCTTCTCCTTCTTCTTCCCCAAACAAGCTAACATCTCCTTATGTCTCAATGCCATGTGTACTACTACATCACATGAATCTCTGATGTGCGGTAAAGTAGCCGTAGCCAACTCCGGCTTCAAACCTCTAACAAACTTTTCATTTCTTTTCAACACTGTGTCGATAGTGGCATACCCATATCAAGCCAATTCTTAAAACCTGCTGGCATACTCCGAAATTGACATTTCTCCTTGCCCAGCTTAGCAAACTTCCTAACCAACACAGACTGCACCATTAAAAACATGAACCTTTCTTGAAATCTCCTCCTAAACTTTTCCCACGTCATAGTCCCTTTACCCACACTAGCAGTTATAGTATTCCATCAAAACAAAGCAGCTCCCTGAAGCTCTCTTCAAGCAAGTCTTCTTTTCTGCTCGTCATTGAGCCCTAGGTCAGCAAAAATCTTTTCATAGTGTAGCAGCCAGTTTTCTACCTCAATGGAATCCTCAGTCCTAATAAGTGGCTTTCCCCTAAGTCTAGCTTAGTCTCTACTCAAGTTAGCATACTGGTTGACTCTAATACCAAGTTGTAACATCCCCTATCTAGACGTCCAAAGCTAAATTCTACAGATGCTGCAATCATCTATAGTATTAACTTTTGGCGACTAAATACGGCTATGTTAATGATATCTATAATATCAGAAGCACTTGAATAAGAAATAAACCGTAGATTTCAAACAGAATTTTCTATTATATTTCAAAACACGTGTTCCATATCATATTACATAATCACGGAACGTTTCTCAGGTAATGATAAAATATACTTATTACAAAATATGTCAAGAGCGACATATGAAGATGCCCCCTAGGCTGATCAGAATCATATATTTATAATTGGCTCAATACATACACAGCGGAAATAAACAACAAAACAAAGAACTACCACTCGTAATAGCTATCCATTAGCCTCCTTCCTGTCACCTGTAGCTTTATTCGTCTTCCTATTAAAACCTAAAAGAACCTCAACCCTAAGCCTACTCAAATCAATTTTGAGCACCCAAAAGTTTAAGGGGTAAACATAAACTTTGAGTTAGACATAAAGCTGTTATAAATAATACTATACATCTCGATTATAAATATTAAGTGAGACCATGTCACCAAGTGGAATGGATTTCTCCTCATTAACATTCTTATAAAACATATCTTTTGCAATTCTTTTCCTGCAACTAAAATTGGTTAAGATTTTAAAAGCATCATTATGCAAACATATATATTAGGTAATAAAAGAACTATCCATTCAAATACTTTAGTTTTGTTTGGCTAACTATTAACCTTTAGCTGACTTGAGCCTACTAGATACAACAAAATAATTTAACACCTGTTAGACACTCTTCTATTAGACGGTCTGTCCTTAACTATCTGTTAAATACTTCTCGTCTGGACGATCTGTTCCTAACTTAACATCTCCCAAGGTCACCAAGTCCTAATGGTTTTGCGGGCTAACCAATAACCTATCTATATACAAATATATATTCCCTTTAATGTGCAATCATAATTTTAGTCTTATCTATGACAAAGTCGTACATACTGGAATTTTGGACTAAATTAGCTGGAGCCCATAGCTAATGTATAGGGCGCGACCCTGTACCAGTCTCATCTGATATTCTAACATCTGAGTCATTTTACTAAGGGATACCTTCCCATAATTTTACTTGAAAACCTTTTTCATCTAATATTGATTTATCCCTTTTAAATCAAAATTAAACATGGAAAACATTTATACTCTATGCTTTACACAAAATCACCTTGCAATGTTATATATATATATATATATATATATATAGACACACACACACTATTTTCTCAAACCTTAGTTGATGAAGGCACTTAAACACTTGAAAGTACTCCTTTCAATTCAATTTAAAGTCCTGCTTTCAAAACCAAGTAAAAACCCTTCATTTATCTAGGCTAAAAGGCCAAAACCTTCCTTTCGAACCATTCTTAAAACTCTTTCGAAACCTTTGAAAATCTTCCTTTCGAAGACATTAAAACCTTAGACATCATAATCTTAAAATACTTCAAAACATTGCCTTTAAGAACCTTGGAAAAACCTTCCATTTCAACCCTTTTGAAACCATCAGAAACACTACCTTTTGACTCCTTCAAAACCCTTTGGGGAGCCACCCACTTCGATACCATTTTAAATACCTTTCAAAAGCATCAAACCTTTCGGAAGCACTTGGGTTCAATTTAAAATATGTGGAAAAACACCTTTCAAAACCATTTAAGTCGAAACCATTCCCTTTAGAAACCCTTGGGTTATACTTCAACAAAACAAAAGGGTCTATAAAATCATTTTGGTTGAAAGCCTACCTTCCAAAAGCTATTCCTAAGTAAAGAAGTGATGGTGTTGAAACCATCCCTCTGAAAGCATTGGAGAAGTGGTAAACTTTTAAAAGCAAAGTATACCTTTCGAAACCAATGACTTTGAAAGGTAAAAATGCAACAGCTAGGGGTTTTGATATACCTGGTCAAGAGCATAAAGTTCGCAAGTTAGATAAATTCTATATGGTCTTAAACAAGCACCGAAACAATGGCATGAAAAATTTGATAATCTAATTATTTCACGTGATTTTAAAGTGAATAAAAGTGATAAGTGTATTTATTATAAATTCAAGAATAGCATTTGCACTATCATATGCTTATATGTTGATGATTTACTTATATTTGGTTCAAATATTCATGTTATAAATCATGTTAAGTCTATACTATGTGCCAATTTTGAAATGAAAGATCTTGGTGAAACTAGTGTGAATCTTGGTATTAAGATTACTAAGTCTGAAAAGGGAATTTCTTTGGATCAATCTCATTATATTGAGAAGATGTTAAAGATATGCAATTACTTTGAATGTAAACCTGCTAGTACACCATATGATCCAAGTGTAAAACTATTTGAAAACACTGGTGAATATGTAAGACAGACTGAATATGCAAGCATCATTGGTAATCTTCTATATGCCACAGATTGTACTAGACCCAAACATTGCATATGTTATGGAATTATTGTGTAGGTTTACTAGTAGACCTAGTATAAAGCATTGACATGCTGCTGAAAGGGTCAAGAGATACCTTAAAAGAATTACGAACCTTGGATTATACTATTAGAAGTTTTCCGCTATCCTTGAAGGATACAATGATGCAGATTGGAATACTTTATCGAACGATTCCAAAGCTACTAGTGGATATATTTTAAGTATTGTAGGAGGAGCTGTTTCTTGGAGATCTAAGGGACAAACTATCTTGGATCAATCAACTATGGAGTCAGAAATGATAGCACTAGCTAATGCTAGTGAGGAAGCAGATTACATAAGAAATCTGCTAGTTGAGATCTCTTCATAGGAAAAACCGATACCAGTTGTGTTGATCCATTGCGATAGTACCGTAGCTATTGCAAAAGTCGAGAACCGTTATTACAATGGTAAGGGACGACAAATTCATCGTAAGCACAATACTGTAAGAGAGTATATCTCTTCAGAATCTGTAAGAGTGGATCATGTACGGACAGATGAGAATTTGAAAGATCCTTCGACGAAAGGACTAGACAGAGAGAATGTACTTTCTATATCAAAAAGAATGGGACTATTGCCCTTAGATTGTTGAGTCATGCACGATAGTAACCCGACTTAATGACCAGAGATTCCAAGAACTTGGTTTAATGGGTAATAACAAGTTGTAAGGTGATATGAGTTGATCATGCTACTTTTATGTAATGAAGCATGTATTTCTGACATAATTACAGGATGAGTTATAATGATATTTTAGATGAAAACCTTTCCATAAAGTAGAAGAACATATTTCTTCACATCTTTTGCTTTCTTCACTCATTCATATAAAACTTCAATGAATAAAGTATCATACTATAACAAAGTAGGAGAAAAAATAGGAATAAATATACCTTAGAAAATGGGTGAATTCATACTTAATGATAGAAGAAACAAAAGGAGAAAGTCAACATTTCGTTCATAAAAAGTTAAAACAGCATAAGATATATGAAATAACTTTATTAAAATACCAATTAATAAACAATTCGAAAATTACAAAATAAGAGAAACAATACAACAAAAAATAGCACATTATAAGCCAAAGAAAAACCATATGAAAAAATAAATTAATAAAAAGGAGACACACTCATGTAAAATTTCATTGAATAAAAGTTATATACCACAACAAAAATGAGAGAAAATAAAAAAATGTTACTTAATAAAATGCATGCATTCATTAATGATAGAAAGAATCAAAGCAGACGTGAACATATTTCACAGAATAAATTACAACATAAAATTACAAAATAACTTTTTTATAATATCAGTAGCATGCAAATTAATAATTACAACTAAGAGAACCATATTAAAATTACTTTAAAATAACACACTACAAATCGATGAAAAAATATTTAAGAAAAAAATTGTAAAGGTGAAATGCACATTCATCTTGTTGGAAAAAAATTATCTACCTTTGACAGTGGAGAAAACCTTATACTACAAAGAATTATTCAATATATACAAATACGATGGTAGAAAAATAACCTTTTCTTCATATCCATAAGAGAAGTGTTGGATATGTTTGAATTTCTTTCAACCTACATTCTTGTTCTACTCCTTGAACAGTTGAATTTTGGAAAAATAAAAGAGGCGAAATGAAATAGTATATTGAAGAAAATTACAGAGATTAGTGAATAACATTTGGAATAAGAACACAATAGTTTATTAACAATGAGTTTAATGAGAAAAAAAGTGAAGGTGATGTGTTGGTAGGGCAATTTATGTTTAAGAAGAAGATAAAGAGACAACGGTTATGATGAATTAATTGAAATTAATTAAATTAGTAATTGTAAGGAAGCAGGGTAAAATTACATATTTAAATTAAGGAGAACAAATGATTTAATTTTAAAAATTGTGGGAAAATAAAAAAAGATTCGAGATAGATCCAACTTATATATATATATATATGTATGTATATGTATAGTGTAAAAAACTAACTGTTAATTTTTATCCCTTTTTAAATGAAAATCACTTATTACACCATTGTAATAAATATTTCTAAGAAAATTATTTCAACAGATAGTATTGTCAAACCTTCAATCTTTTTAATGCATTAATTGGTGTTTTATAAGATTTTCTTAATTTTAGTCCTAGTTTGAATTTTATTTTTAGTTTGAAAAGCCTCTATTTACATACCACTTCTTTGAAAAAAAGAATTAATAAGAGGAAAAATATTTTTGCCTATTTATGCTACCGATAAATTAAAATTTTCATTAATGGAAGTCAATTCTTCAAAGAATCTCAAGCATACTTTCATGGATTACATGATGTAATTTTCAACTAAAAAATGTTTATAGTTTGTAAATATAGATAAAAAAATAGTCATTAAAACTAAGTTGAACTTACACTCAAAATTAGTAACTTGTGGATGGATGTATGCAAGGATCTTAGGTATGCAAACTCCAAAATTATATGATATTATACTTTAAAAAAATATCTTTACATGTCAACTTTTTAAATGTTTCTTTATGTCTTTTCTTTCTCAATTAGTTTTTGGGTTTGTGAGTTCAAAGTTGTTCTATCAATGATGGTCAAACTATAAATACATGTAACGACGATAGATTCAATAAGAACTCCTATTATTTTTGCGATTGTCATATACGTTGAATGATAGAGGAGTAAGCTTTGAGATATACATTGAATAATGTACTGAACAACAACCCCTACTATATTTGTAGTTTTCATATACGTTGAATAATATAAAAGTAAGTTTTGAAGTATCATATATCTTAAGTGACATTGCACGATCGTTGGTCATACGATAATTTGGAAAAAATTCATTTATAAAGTAATGATATATGCATTTTTTGAAATTTCTAAGAATGATAAAGTTAACATTAAAAGTATACACTTGTTATTATCTTAAATTAGATGTATGAACAATGATTATAAAATATATTTTTTTAATTTTAAACCCAATCATGACACATTAATGGTTATGCATAATGTAGATTCTAATTAGCGGCTACCACTAACACATTATTGCGATAGTCATCTAGATCATTTATTTTTGTACTAAATAGAAGTATTATGAATTTGATCATCAAATGGGTCAATTATGCATTAGATCACTGCATCAGTTATATGTTTTTTCATGGTAGAAATGTATATATACCCAACTTACTAGATGTAAGAAGAAGTGAAAAAAAAAATGAAAGAGATTATTTTATGTGAAACGTATTCTCTTTTACCATAATTGTATCTCGAAATAATATCTAAGTAATTTTACATTTTAAATTTGCAGCGATTTTAGATAAATAATTGGATTTTCACTATAGACAAATGTTGACTCAAGCATCACCAAAAAACTACAACAATAATAGTAGATAGAATTTAATTCATGCTACAAAAGTACAAAAATATATAACATTATGTTTTGTCCACTACCATGTATATTTTTTGGGAAAAAACAAGACAAATTTTTATCTCTTATAAAATAAATTTGTTAATAGTATACTTTTTTGTCTGTAACTTGTTATTGCCTTATTTTTCAATGCTCGTAAAAGGAATTATTCTTTACGCACTAACAAAGATGACAAAAAAAATTTACATTTACATATAAAGTTAAATTTTATGAAAGCTCCTATCCGAATCAAGTTATAATATTAGCAAACTTATTGTATATCGGACGGAACATCGAATTTTAAAAGAAATGATATAATTAGCAAATTTATTACGTATAGGACAAATACTTAGCCATGTTGTTATATTTTTGGAAAGTATTTGGAAAGTATTTGCACATTGCAGTAGATGTTATGAAACACTATATATAGCGCATTACTTTATTGCCATAAAGTTTAATTTAGGTTTATTATTATTATAATAATTATTACAATTTAGTGGCCATACACATACCTGGTAAATTAAATGGACGAATAAATTATGTCTATTTGGTGAAGAAAGCATAATTGACATGTTTACTGTATGAATAAAGTATCCAAATAATCATTTCAAAAAGTGCAACTGCTAGTATAATAATAATTATGAATACATATGACTGTTGGAACTATTACTTTGCATGACCATCAATGCATCATGAATTAGGATTAGTACTCAATAAAAACAATGTTTTGTATACATTAAATATCCAAAGAATGTTCAATAATGTTAATGTTTCTTTTTGATAATCAGATTTACGTCATTGTATTTTTCTGCTGGAATAGGGTTGCAAATAGCAGTTGCAAGTTTGTTAAAATTTTCCCTTTAGAGAATATCTTACCAAAGTAAAAGGTCACAATGATATCCCAAAATGTAAAAATTGTTTTTCACAATAGGATAAACAATATGGCCCTAAGCACCAACCTAGTTGATGCCATTAATGATAACTCTTCGAACATTTAACTTTTAATTGGAAACTAATTTTGTTTTGTAGTTTGAATTTATTTCAATCTTCTTACACATATATGTATATACAATTCGTATATACATATACATGTGATGGTCCTATGTATTTTTCGACTCTTAAGGTTACCCTATATTGGATTGCTTATGCTAAGACGTTACTGTAGATTGGTTTGTTAACGTTAGATTGTTGTTTTGTGTACGTATTGAAGCCTCCTATAGATAATTGTCAAGTTATTTGGCATTCCATGGATGACATAGTTTTTTGGACTTGCATCTTCTTAGTGTTTGATATGATCATCTCTTCCTGTCTACACATATTTAGGTTTCATTCCTTCCTCTTAGTACCTTATCATGGACCTTAATTAGTAAGACGGGGAGGGGCTATTTATTTTTCTTTTAATATGTATGGTGATGGGGAAGTTCCGATACCTGCCATGCTTGTTGGTAACTCCGTTTTAAAGTGTAGAATAAAATTATATGAGTGCACTCATCTTAAAAGGATCACTTGATTTTCTAAAAATTCATCAAAATGGACTTAAGCAATGCCGAACCACTATAAATCCATTGTGTCTTGCTTTTCTATTCTTCTTTATATTTTTACACATTTTCTCTTGATTTTCTATTATTTGATCTAATATAACGATTTGCAATCATCCATATCACAAAATTAAACAAATTAAGGATGTTAGACCAATATTTCGGTTAAGTAATGTTGGGTTGTCATAGTGTGATTTATGATTAAATACTGGTTCTTATTCCTACACGTCCCAGAAAGGTTGCACGAGTCAAGTGGTGTACGTGAAACTTTCTCTTGAGAAATCTTGTTGTGCCACCCTAAATGAGTTCATGATAGATCAACAATTGTATCTAGATTTTTACATGTTATTATAAACAATTAACCAACACATCAGGGGATCCGTTTGATTTTCGCATTTGATTGACGTTTAAGACTGTTAGAATGTGTCATATGGGTAATTATGTAATTTATTATGAAACATAACTCCTGCATATGAACCTTGTTCAAAATAAAGTATGTTTTTAGTTATGTTTTCTATTAAATGTATTGTTACTAATTACATTCTGATATAAACAATGGTCCAATTAAATTAAATATATACAAGTAAAAATTTCTTAGGAATAATATTTAATTAATTGCAGTTGTGTATTTTGTTCATAACCATGGGTTTTGAATCGAACATTTAATATTTGTCCTTAAATTATTTGTTGTAAAGATGTATTAAGAAAAGTATACCGATAGACGGATTAAGACTGGTGTATGCAATACTCTTCATATGATGGACAATGAATTTATTCATGACCATTGAGGATATAGTTGTTTGAAACGATTATAGATTAACTCAATGAAAGTTGTCTATAGGTTAATGCAACTAAGTTGAAATATAAGATCTCATGTAACAATGATTACTAGTCTTTGGATTAGGAATATTGTTTATCTTAAGTATCTAAGTTGTACTTTGATTATGGTCAATCACACATAAGATCATGTTACGGCTATAGTTGTGTAAATTTTGAACTGCTTGAAACAAAATACTATTCAAGAAAAAATTCATCTCCTTCGTTGAAGTAGATTAGTACCACAGTAATTAGCAATCAACTTAGAGTTAAATTCTCTAGTCAAAGTAAATTGGTTAATCAATTAATGCTATTAATTGAACCAAAGATATTAAAATGGCACTATGTAAAAAATAACCAACATTATTGGAGTTTGCAATCATTGACTGAACTCTATATATATCTGAGGTGATATAGTGATGGTGATAAGAAAACATGCACAAAATATTGTCACTTAGGATGTGGTATAATAAAGATTAGAACTGCATTTCGCCTAAATGGTCAAAAGGCAACTCAAATCGTGTTCAATATTGTATTCAATAAAATTTGTGTATGATTGAATATTTAAAAATTTTAAATATTGCCATGGATCGAGTTCACATCAAGGAGTCAAAACAATGATGTGGAAACCTTTTGAATTTAACTTGTTTAAATTAATTTATAAATATTATAAATTAATAGTAATTATTGATTCGAATGTTATACTAAATATTCATGGCTTCTAATTATTTATTAAGACATTAAGTTAATTAAAAAAAATATAATTGTAATAAATTAATTTGATTAAATATATGGACTAAAAAAAATATTTTCTCAATTAATACACGATGTTAATTAGGCCCAAAAGCATAAAAAGACCATGCATGGGGTGGAAGGACGACCAGAATACAGGGATAGAAGAGGTTTAATGCTTCTCTTTGACCAAGATTGGATCCAGAGTTAAATGAGGAGGAAAAGGTTGAGATGTTTGTGATATGTAGTGGCTATAAATAGCACTATCTTTCCTTATGCAAGACACAAAAAAGAACCTAACTCTACTAAACTTGTTGGATCCTTAAAGCTGGGATTCCACGTCAAGCTAGAAGGAAGAAAGAAACTACAGCCGGAGAAGGAATAGCTAATAATACAAAGTGTCAACAACCGAAAGATATAAGGTATTCATTTGATTTAGAATTACAATTGTATGTATCATTTTGTTCTCGGCCAAATAGAACAAGACCAAAACTAAATTAATTTTAATATATATTTACATATATTGATATATATGTATACACACACACACACCTTGCTCATGTGTTTTATCAAAAAATTCATTCAGTGGTTAATAAACAACACTTTTTGTATAAACATATAAATATGTATTATTATTATTAGACTAAAAGTATTTTTTAATTTTCAAAATTTATAATATATAGATATATGTTTATTCACAAGTTATTGAAGAAATTTAGATATTTAACTTATACATAAAAATATAATATTTTTTAAGAAATTATATTTTTTAAAATTAAATGTTGAAAGTTCCACTAAAAAAACTAATTTATTATTAGTTGTTAACCGGGTTTTAACTCAGCTGAAGCCAATAGAAAATAGAACAACCTTGTGTAGACAGGATAGTTTAGGACTTAACCAGAAAAGCAAAGACAAGGGATCAATAAGGTTCAAGCTATATGGCTGAGACAACGAATGGGATCAATGATGCCGAGAGATTAGCATTATTTTAGTCCAATCAGCGGCTGAATGTAAACAGCTAGTGAATTGCCATCGAAATGTGACAACTACGATAAAGGGTATGGAAACATCTCCATTTTCAGACTATAGAAAAATCCTAAGTGATTGGATCATCAGTGACCCATGCTTCTCCTCCAGCCTTCAAACGAGATAACTAAGGATACAACAAAGAGGCCAAGACGTTGGCTCGTAAAACGAGCCAAGTCTATGGGTCGATAGCGACCCATAGGCCATGGGTCACCAGCGACACATAGGCCATGGGTCGCCAGCGTCCATGGATTTAGCCTGTTTTGTGAGCTAAACTCTCCCTAGGTCGTCTGCTACTTACTTACGAGCTGGCCGATCCGACCCAAAAAGTCTCTACTCCTTATAAATGTCATCCATTGGCAACATAAGAAGGATCTTCTTCGAACTGGTTGTTGAAGCTCTGCTGGAACTACTCTTCACTCTTTGCCTCCCTCATAATAATCTGCAAAGGAATGCACTATGATTCTCTAGTGGATTCCAACTCTGAAGATTCAGTCTAGCTAGAAACTAATCAAAGTCTTGTAACCAGACATTTGTTGTAACAACAATCAGTCTATAATAAAGCTATAAATGGTCATAGGCTTCATTAACAGCCGAACCACTGTAAAAATTCTCTGTTTACTTTCTGTTACTGTTCTTTCTTTATATCTATGATATGTGATATTGCCCTATGAGGACATGGCTAGTGCTTTCAAATCCAAGGTAGAGTGTTGGTCCATTTTTTGGAACAACATTTTGGTGCATTCACTGAGAACAAAGGTAGATCTGGAAACTTGAAGTTTGAATCTGTGATTGAGGGAAAAATGAAGAGGCCTAACACTAAATCTAAATTTGGAACAAATCGACCACAGCTTGGGGACGGTCAGGAAGTATCCCCATGTTCTCACCAACCAACTATGTAGTTAGAGAAGAAATGGAAAGACTGATGAAAGAAATGCAGGATGGTATCTTGGCTAGGCAACAAGAGATGATGGAGGGATTCTTCCAAAGGATGGGACAACAAGTAAATAAACGTAGGAGCCATAGGAATTCAGATCCTGGAAAATAATACAGGAGCTGCTAAAGTTGGACTAGAAAGAGATGGAACATTGCCGCGACGCCAAGAGCAATCAATACTTAGGGGCAACACCGGTGTCAATGTGGAAATCAACACCGATGATGGGATCAATATTGGAGCTGGCACCGAAAGGGCCAACAATGGAGTGACTGTTGAAACCTAGGAATGGGTGGTACGGGAGCTAATCCGAAGACTAGAGTGCAACTGATAGAGGAATATGTGCCAGGGCTACATCGGAGGAGCGAAGTATAGAATACTAGTGTGCAACCAGTAGAGTATGCGCCAGAGTTCCCTTGCCAAGGCGGGGGCAGAACATCGCTCTCGGATGAAGATCTTCATTGGATGGTGAAAATTGAATTGCTGAACTAGTAAGAAGGTTGGTTAGAGGAGGACCCAACATCAGGGTTTGGAAGATGTGAACAAAAACCGTTTACTACTAACATCCAAAAAGCGAGAAAATCCTCCTGATTTCAAGCTTTCTGCGTTGGAAATGTACAACTGAAATACCGATCCAATGATTCATCTAATGAAATCTATCTGACATATGGAAGTGTTGGGTGCTTCTAAGGAAGTAATGTGGCGGTGCTTCCCATTGCACTTAACAGGCTTGGCGGCAATGTGTTTTAGACAGCTGGAGAATGAGTCCATTAACACGTGGACCGAATTAGTTGGCATATTTTTAAGAGAATTCCAAGTTCATGTTGCACAATCGAAGAATGTAATGACATTGGAAAATGTGATACAAAGGCCCGGGGAGACATTGAGAAGTTATTTAACAAGATTCAATGCAGAGGCGGCTGTAGTTGATAGGCCGAACCCATCAGTGATCTTGATGGCGGCAGTCTCTACAGTCGCAAGCAAGACCGACTTCAGGGCTGCACTTAAGAGAGATCCACCGATGGATCTCGTAGTGTTTTACTATGAAGCTGAGAGATATTTACGTCAAGAGGATGCTGACGTTGAAGATGAAGCTGAAGACACTGAAATTTACGTTGTGGATGGCAAGGGATCCTCTGGAGCAAGATTTGGTAAAGACAAAGGGAAAAGAGAAGCCGATGATGATTTGAGGGGAGCAAAACGACAAAGGAGGGAGCTCAAATTCTCCTCTTACTCTGAGCTAACTGAAAACATAGAAAGAATATACCTAGACACTATGGGCAAATTCTCTATCGGAAGCCTCCGAGAAGAGAGCCTACTGATCAAGAGAAAGGATCTAAATTTTTTTGCATTTTCTATGAGCTGGGAGGACATGAAATAAATGAGGGCCAACACCTTTATGATATGATAGAAGAATTGGTTCAGAATAACCAGCTATCGCATTACGTAAGGAATAGAGCTATAATAACACAACCGGAGCAGCCACCACCTACAGTAGATGCTTCGGGGAATGCCCAGGGATTGGGGCAAAGAAAAATAATCTCGTAACCGGAACAGATGGGAAGATAGATCCGGATGCTACTCTTTGCTTTGGTTTCTTTTTTTTGCACTTTCCTTTTCGTATATTAGCGGTAAAAACGATAATGACACAGATCACTTAGACGCATGTTAAACCTAGATTAGTTCCTAGTCGCACTCTGAGTCGGATATCTAGGATGACCGCTTAGGATAATAATCTCAGACCGCTTGGATGTGCATAAAACCTAGTTTGGTCAATTGCCACGCTCTGAGTTGGACGTCTGAGATAAATATTCAGGATTTATGCTTAATTAATTTCTACTTATTTGCATTGATTTGAAATTTGAGTTTTGTAAAATTCATATGTGATGACTGATTTTGAACGCTATAGAGTCCCGACCGGAGAGACGGGACCAGAATGCAAGGTGCAAGTCCCCTTGCCGGAGAGCAAGTGGATGGACTTGTACGATAACAAACGCTATAGAGTCTCGTTCGGAGTGACGGTACCAGAGTGCAAGAAGTAAGTCTCCTTACCGGAGAGTGAGTGGATGGGATTACTTAATCCCCTTTAACTTAACAAACAAATGATCCGAAAAAATCGTCCACTTAACTTAAAACATTAAACGATCCGGAGAGATCGCACATTAAACTAAACATTAAAACGATCCGGAGAGATCGCACATTAAACTAAACATTAAAACGATCCGGAGAGATTGCACATTAAACTAAACGTTAAATGATCTGGAAAGGCCGAACCTTAAAACAGATTTGATTTTTCAAAAAGGATTTGAAGGCATGATAAATGGAATGAAATGGATAAATCATCGATGAACATAGGATGACTTTGATATATGATGTGTGATGTGATATGATGTGATTTTGATATGTGATATCATAAGTATGAATTAAATATGAGCGATAATGATGTAAATCGCGGATGAACATCGGATAATTAGGGAGATGTGATGTAAATGGAGATATGCGATGTAACTGGAAATATGCATGTAACTAGAAGCATGTGATTTGATTATAGATACGTGATGTAATAACTCCGAATGAAATCGGAATGATTGTGATGTATAAATTACACTTGGGTAGAGCACAGAGTCTTAGGATGTAGCTGGTTTGGAGCGACTTGTGATTGGCAAGAGAATCCGAAGGAAGTGGACAATTCGCGAAAGCTAAGTAGCTAAAAAGCTCAATAATTAAATACTGGAGACAGAAACTTGTTCTTTAACAAAGCACACCTTCCATTTAAAGGCGTACCGTGGGAGGCAAGTGTTAACCGAGTTTTTAACCAGCAGAAGTCATAGAAAACAGAACAACCTTGTATAGACAAGATGGTTTAGGACTTAACCAGAAAAGCAAAGACAAGGGATCTATATGGCTGAGACAACGCTTGGGATCAATGAAGCTGAGAGATTAGCATTATTTTAGTTCAACCAGCGGTTGAACGTAAATAGCTAGTAAATGTCATCAAAACATGACAACTACGATAAAGGGCTATGGAAACATCTCAAATTTCAGACTCCAGAAAAATCCTAAGTGATTGGATCATCGGTGACCCATGCTTCTCATCCAGCCTTCTAACGAGATAACTAAGGAATACAACAAAGAGGCCAAGATGTTGGCTCGCAAAACAATCTAAGTTCATGGGTCGCCAGCGAACCATAGGCCATGGGTCGCCAGCGACCCATGGATTTAGCTCGTTTTGCGAGCCAAACTCTCCCTAAGTCGTCTATTACTTACCTGCAAGCTGATGAAGGCCTGGGCCGACCCAAAAAGTCTCCGCTCTATATAAATACCATTCAACTGCCAACATAAGAAGGATTCTCTTCGGACTGGTTGTTGAAGCCCTGCTTGAACTATTTTTCACTCTCTGCATTCCTTATGACAATCTCCAAAGGAATACACTGTGATTCTCCAGTGGATTCCAACTCTGGAGATTCAATCTAGATAGAAAATAATCGAAGCCTTGTAACCAAACATCTGTTGTAACAATAGTCAGTCTATAATGAAGCTATAAAGTGAACGTAGGCTTCATTAACAGTCGAACTATTATAAAAATTCTGTGTCTGCTTTTTTTTACTATTCTTTCTTTATATCTGTGATCTGTGATATTGTCCTGCGAGGGCAGGGCTGGTGCTTTCAAATCCAAAGTAGGGTGCTGGTCCATTTTTTGGGTCAACATTAGTCAAATAAATTTACTTTTCTATACATATAGCCGAAAGTGTTTATGTATTTGTATCTATCCCTTTAAAAATGCACAAATATATTAAAGAGATATTTTATTGAATACATATATTGTGAGCTCATTTTATACAGCATGATAATAAATCATAATGATCATAAGTGCCCTATATTGTTTATCCTATGAATCACTTGAGTAGTTTATTTATATCGTGGTGACATCAATATTGCAATGTAAATCTTCAATAAATAAATTAAATTTTAAATTAATTAAAATATAAATTAATTGTAATATATTTTTAGTTAAAAAAAATATTAAAACTAAAGTAAAACAAAATTAAATTCAAATATTAAACTTTCCTTTTATAAATATACCTTAAATATATTTATTGCAAATGAATTATTCATGTAAACACAAAATAAAGATTAAATGTAAAACTAATAAAAGGATTTTTTTTCTTCTCGAAATTCCCCCATTTAACCCCATTGCCAACGCACTAATCCAACAAAGACACGTGTGTCCAAGACGATCAATTACTTAATTATGGAATGGTGTTATGAATGGGAAACCTCCCACTCCACCTTATACTAATCTAACTAACCTAAGTGTCTAAATTCGAAAGATGTGTCATTAAAGGGAATGACACAAAATGTTCACGCTTTGGGCTGATCAAATAGCATATATCGAAATATTATAATAAGTGTTATAAATTAAAATAACAAAATTAAAATTGATGCTAACTCTAAGCTAAAATTATAAATTTTATAGTTAAAATTCGAAATTATAAGAAGTTGTTATTGTTATAATATTGATTAAAAGAGTTTAATTAATAAATGCATATATTACATATAAGATTTGAAGTTCAAATTATAAATGTTATAACTAAAATTATATATACATGACATAATGAAAAATTAACAAATGAAGAGAAATAAACCCCACTTAGACACAAGAATTCATACATGTAATGCAAAAACATTACACGATGTAATGACATTCAACGTCATTCCATATTTTAAATACCGATCAGCGCTTATTACTAATAATACTCATTAATATATATATTAGATTATGAATTTTTAATACATAAGTTGCACTCTGTTATTTACATTCGTAAATTGAGTATCAATACACATAAGTAGTCGTTGATCTTTCCTTGAACAACTTGTACCTTTTGGTGACTCTTGGAATTTTAGTAGATTAATAACAAACTATACACCTTTGTCGAGCTTTCCTTTTGGAGAGATACTCGTACATATTGCAAAATGATGAAATGTGAGTTTTTAATGTACTTTGTGATTTGTTGAGCATTCTTCGATGTCAGAAAGATAATTAGGAGTAAAGAAATATTATTACAAGTTATACATGATACATAACCAATAACACAATTTGTTAAATTTTCCTCCAAATTGTGGTAACATGATAAACGAATCCGAAGAATTAGGAGTTCCCATAACAATTTTAGAATTTGAGAAAATATGTAAATTTAACGAAAGACTTGTTTAAAAAACACGATTAATCATTTTAATAAACATAAGAACAATACAGTTGTAATTTAATCTACTTAATATTTTAGTGTAGTTTGAACGCGGCCGAACCAACCGTATATGCAAATCATACATCTAAGCCATCTTTGTTTATGTCAGACACACCCGTTAGCATTGCCGTTCAAGATGTTCAAGAACATGACATGTAATTCAAACAAATATGCTTGTGATTTAGTTACAAGCTCCTTTTCTTCTTCCTTCCTTTTTTTTAATTATAAATAGATATTAGATTCAAAGTCTTATTTTTAAATTTATTTCGGCTGAAGTCCCTACCAACCGAGTTCAAAACATTACTTCTAGATACCTACACTGTAATTTGTTAAATTTTGTTTGTGTGAATATCCCACCTAACTAATTTCAACCTTATCCTTAACTTGTAATATTTTAATATTAGTATATATTTCGTTTTATAATTATAATAACTGAATGATCATGACATAGTTGAGTACACAATGCTATGAGATTTAATAACAGAGAAGAAAAGGAACTGAAAATTTTACTCCGTGCACACAGTAACAAAGAAGCAACGCAAACAGTAAGTAAACAGTAACATAAATTAACAATTAAACCTACACAAAGTTACTGTGAGTGCCCACAATTTGTTAGCTATGTTGTAGTTGTAAAAGATACAGATAGACAAAACATTATGGAATATCCAGCAACGATTACCAACACTAAAAAAGAATCACACTCTGTTGTAAGCTACAGACTTGCTGAAAAGGCGGCGGATATACACTACCTGGAGTGCACTAGCTGATACCAGTACAATGTACTCCAATAAGGTGTACAGAATTAGACGCCGTCTTGTGCTCTCATTTGCTGTCATGCCAAAGAAAATTAGGTTGAAAGTGAGGAATTAAAATCAAAACATTGTTTAGTCATCTACCAGGCAAAGCATTTCAATTTGCTATAACGTCATAAGAATAAGTCTATCAGTGGATATCCGAAAATCTGAAATTGGCTCGACTTTTATAAAGATAATAGTTTATATTTTCTGTATTTTACTACATACAATGATTGATATTTAATCTATTATCAACACAACAATTTATATCATGCGTAGATACATGAATATTCTCTACTCAAAACTAACATTTGATCATCTTATTTTTTATTTCTTATATTTTTATAACAATCAGTAGTAAAACAGTTTTACGTTGAACAAAAATTTACTATTTATCTCCAAAATATACCAATTATAAGTGGATGAGGATATAATTTCCAATGCAATGCTGATATGATACTATCTGCCTTTAAAAGTATTCATTGACAAGTATGATAAGAAAATTTCTTCTCTTTACTCAGGTTCCTTCTTTTACAAAAAACTAATTCTTTTCTTCCACTTAATTTAGCCTAATTTGAATGAATAAGTCCGCCCAACCTGAAATAATTAGCCAGCTAAAAGCGATGCACAATCTCTTTCATGGAGAAGTCATGAGAAATTTATTATAGGGTTTTCCCCACTTATTTTCCTTATCTACTTCTTGTTTCTTTTAATCTTCATTACTTATTTTAAGCTCTACTTATACCTTTCATTTTTAGAACTTTTCCCAGTTTATTTACTTTGTATACCCTTCTTTTCATTCGTTTTTCTTATCTATATTCACATTTAAAATTTCCAACAAAAATAAATGTATGATATAATAGGAGGCAACAAAAATGCAGTTGTCTAGAGCAACCTGATTTATGGAATCAGCCCAGATCTTACGTAAGAGTTTGTTTGACTTAATTTACATTGATGTAGTATATCATCCTGCAATTTTTGTTGCTTCATATTCCGTCACAATTCTTTTACTCAAATTTCTAAAACGATGCAGCATATTTAAATTAAAGTTTTTAAAACAAAACAAAACAAGAATGTGTATTGCAATGGTATAATGCAGTAAATCAGTTTGATATCCAAGTTGCTTACTATTGCGGTGACGGGCTTCCCGTGCTTTTAAATATTTTTGCTCCGCTGTAACAGACTCCAATGCCTCTCTCAGCTCAGCTATCTTAACATTCACTGGATCCAGATGCTCTGGGAGAATGTATAGAAGAGGTTATTACAAGGAACATAAGGAAACTTCAGTGAGCGTGTGTGTGTGAAGAGCGCTCAATGACACCACTGTAGCCACCTGATTTCCACCACACAATCCGGTTTAAATAATATGGCTAGTGAGAAGAGTCCCACTAGCCATATTATTTAATACGGATTGTGTCGTGGAAATCAAAAGGCTATAGGGGTGCCGTTGAACGCTTCATATATATATATATAAACCTTGATGCAGAAAAATGTTTGTCTATAATCCACACAACATTACGGGTATATAAATTATCATATAGAAGTTATAATAAATGCAACTTCTCGAATATTTTAAACCTTTGGACGTGAAGCATGAATTAGTGAAGACATATAAGTAAGATAACAGAGCTAAGATAAATTATATTGTGGATAGTTCGGTATAGAAACGACTCACCATCTTTGGCAAGGTTATGTTCATTGGGAATGTGACCACTGTGTATATAGAAAGAAACAGTTTCTGGTGTTCTCTGTGGATTATGAAAGCAAAATTTGTACATTCCTGCTTTTGGAGCCTTAAAGTCAAATTTATCGCCAGAGCTACCTTTGACTGCATGTACAGTACTGCCCGTTGGAGAAGTAACCTAGATAAAAGTGAAAGATGCACAGACACGGAGTAATTGTTAAAGTAAATGGCAGGACATATAGTAACCAGAACAAATTACTTGCAATATCAGACAGATGTAAAGCTTGTTAGTCAATGGTAGCTAAGATAGCATATAAAGTACAGAACAAAATAACATAAGCTGCGACTCACTCACATGATACATTTATCAGTAATGATTACCTATGAAACAATAATTTTTTAAGGAAGTAAATAGATGAAACCATCTAAGTTCAAATAAATGGAAGTGAAACACGACCAACCCAATTGGTTCAAGCAAAAACATTTTTGTGTATTTCCAAATATTTCCATTCTTGCCCCAGAAACTGGCTCAACATACCTCAGTGCAGGCTAAGTTTGAGGGGTAAATACCTAAATACTTAATGACGCCACTTAAACATTTAGTAAAATTAAATTTTAAAATGGACTTCAAAACCCACCTTAAACATCAAAATGATATGTAAGTAAAAGCGATTGGTTATGTGTAACCGATCAACGTAGAAATATGATGAAATCTAATTTTCACACATAATTATTTTCAATTCTATCAACCATTAATGAATTTATAAAGAAGATGTAAAACATAAAAGTAAAAACATTCTATCAATTTCAAATTAGAAGTTGATGAGTTAAAGATATTTAATTATATTTAGAATATTTTTGTAATCCTGTGGGAAAGGATAATGATAATTATATTTGACCATATCATACTGTTTTCTATTACAGTCATATTTATTGATAAGTGGTACTTGAATCCTAGTGCAAAACTGGATTGTGTAACTGTTAGAAACAAGCTCCTTAGTGGACTAAATGGTACTTGAATCTTTCTTAAAGAAACATGCAACTGCAACTGTATGATAAAGAAAAAATGGTCTTAGGTTATGTGTTTTTTATTTTTATTTTTATTTTTTTAATTTCATGCAATACTAGTTGCTTCCTGGTTTATCATCGCAGAAATCTCTCAAAAAACAAAAGGAATGTCAATTCTTTCTGGTTGCATATCGGTGATTCTGATTCAGCCTCTGAAAAGGGAAGGTGAAAGAAACATTCATTATTATTTTTTATTAATTTAGTGCAATTCATTGTTTTTATTTACGACCACTCAATCATCTAATCCTAGATAAGTAATGGTATCGATTTTCTTTACCGCATACAAACTTTATACTTCTACAAACATTGAAGAACTATATTGACAAATGTCGCCTAACAACATAATTAGCGGATCTAAAGATGCCGGTAAATCAACAAAGTACTCCTAAAATAATCAGAAATACTTACAATTAAATCGATTCCAGGATGATCTGAGCCCCAATATATGTCATGATCGACGACGACGAAATTTCCGACAACTGTGTCGTTCTCAAACAAAATGTATTCATACACGCATTCCACATCGTTAACTGTAATCGAAAGTGCTGAAATTTCGACAGGATAACTTATAAGAAGAGTAAAAACTAAAAAAATTTGAAAAAATTTGGTTGATTTCTTCATTGTTTCAAGGTCTCACGGTTGAATGTCGAAATTTGATCCAGCAAAAGTGAAAACTAAAAATGTGCTGAAGGATCAAAATCGAGTGTGATTCATTTAGGTGACGTGGCAATATATAATTGGTTTAACGGATTCAGGTTGATGTAAGTTTAGTTTGTGACTCTCAAAACATCTCAAATGTGTATATTTAATATGCCAAACTGGGTTTTACTTGAAAATCGTTAAAGATGTTGGAACCACTCCAGCGGCATGTAACGTAGCAATTCGAGTAGAATGTAAATGGTCAGACTGGACAAATGTACGTTGTTGTCCAGTTCTACAAGAGATTCGAACTAATACAACTAAAATATACGTCTTCATTATGGTCATTCACACAAGCATCAAATGATTTTGTTTCGAGGATAATGCAAAGCACCCTAATTAGTTTCCATTATCTTTTTTTTTGAAGAAGGTTAAAGGGCCCAGCCCATACAGATAAAATACAAACCCCATCTCACACAGATAAAACACAAACCGCACCACACAATACTTTAAACCCTAACTTATTAGGGCAGCCGACATCAACAAACAAAAACACAAAATAAAAACATGGCGACGAGAGGAGGCGAAACTGAGATTTCTCTATCTCGTCTCCTTGCTGCTCTCGCCTCTCTCCCAATAAGAGAGGCTTTGGTTGAATTTGCTACGCATGCTACTATCAGCAGTGTTGAATCCAATATGATGTCGCAAATCGAAGTAGTGGTTAGTATAGCTATGGTCTGCAGATCTGATGTTAGCACAACTCAGATCTGTAGATCTGCTTCCTCCTTCGTTATCAACAGAAAGGCGATTGGTTGAAGACCCAAAATTGTCATGATACGGTCTCTGAATGTTGCTTGTATCAGTTAGATAAGCCTTCGGATTGAGTAAATATAGCTCAATATGCTTGCTGCCAGCCTCTTTGTTCCAATAATCCGCCAGAAAATCGAATTTGGTCTGATTTCTGATCTTATTTTTTGATTTCTGGAGAATAATATTGCTATCACTTTCAATAATAATCCATTTCTGCTCTTTGGGGAGTTTTTTGTTGTTGTGATTACGTTCATTTCTTTCTTTCCAGAGATGATAGACAGTAGTTGTTAGAAGAATATGCGCATAATCTCTCTCTAGCGATTTTCCCTTGAAATGATTGTTGATGTCAGTGATAATTTGATCGAGATGCATGCTATTAGAATTTATCATCCCCAGCTTCGATTTGATTTGATTCCATATGTGGTAGCTGTAACTGCATTCAAAAAATAAATGAGACATAGTTTCATTTGATAAATTACATAGGGAACAGAGTGAGGAGGTATTTTTACCCCACTTATTGGTAATTTCCAATGTTGGCAATCTGTTTTTAATAGCAAAGTATGTACAGATAGCCATTTTTGGATTATTTACCCTGTTCCATATGCAATTATGCCACTCAACAGTAGGTTGTTTGTTTCTAATGTGTTCCCAGGTTTTTTTAAAAGAGAACTTACCATTACTGTTAGCAAGCCATTCCCAATAATCATTATCAGCATCATGATCTAGTTGAAAATTAATGATAGAATTTTTATGAGGATTAGTGATAGGATGGAGTTGAGGCTGCCATTGATTATTTTTAATAATGATGTTAACACTGGCATTAACATCACCACAAATAACTAGAGTGTCCCACCCAACCTTATTAATAAAAGAATCATTTTGAAACCATGGGTCAAACCAAAGACTAGTGTTATGCCCATCTTTGAACTTTCTTTGAATTAAAGATTTACCTAACTCCCTGCATTTTAAAATCTGTTTCCAGGCATTTGAGTGGTTATTCTTATGTAAAGTAGTCCAGAAGTTTTCATTTTTAAGATATTTACAAGTCATCCATTTTGTCCATAAAGAATCACCACTAATAAATCTCCAAAAAAGTTTTAATTGACAAGTCAAATTAAGATCATTGAGATTTCTGATCCCAAGTCCACCTTCTTTTTTGGGTTTGCAAACTTTATCCCAACTGATTTTATGGTATTTACCCCTCCAAAGAAAATCAGCACACCTGTTTTCAATTTTTTTAATAGTAGCAATAGGGATGTGATGAGTTTGAAACCAGTATAGAATAATGGCATACACAACAGTTTTAATTAACTCAATTCTACCAGCAATTGATAACAACTTGCAAGTCCAAGTTTCCATTCTGTTTTGAATGTTTTCAATGAGATATATGCAGTCACTGTCTTTGATATGATTAGCAGATAAAGGAAGACCTAAATATTTAATAGGGAGATTACCTTCACTTACATTGAGAACATCCAATACTTCCTTCTTGTACCTGCAGAATTTGCTAAAATATGCTTTTGTTTTAAATTCATTAATTTTAAGACCAGCATATTTGTACATAGTTCCAAAAATCTCACTAATAGCCTCTGCATTGTTTTTGTTAGCTTTAGAGAACACCATAAGATCATCAGCATAAATCAGGTGAGTAATGACAGGTTTTATTCTATTTATTGGAGAAATAGTATTCTTGATAGTTTCAATATCAATGAGAATAGAAAAATATTCCATAGCTAGGGTAAAAAGATAGGGAGAAAGAGGGTCTCCCTGTCTAATGCCCCTGTTACTTTTGATGAAACCCTCAGGCTTACCTTGAAATAGAATAGAGAAGGTGGGTGTACTAATGCATTCAAAAATTAACTCACAGAATTTAGCAGGAAAATTCATGCATTTCATAATATGAATAATGAATTTTCTGTTAACTTTGTCATATGCCTTTTGGAGATCAACTTTCAAACACATATTTTCCCCTTTTCTATTATTAAAATTCCTAACCATTTCATGAGCTAGCAAAGAATTTTCATAAATAAGTCTGCCAGGAATATAAGCACATTGATTTTCAGAGATTAAAAAGGGAAGAAATAATTTTATTCTATTACTTAAAATGGTAGAAATAATTTTGTAGATGAAATTGCAACAAGAAATAGGTCTGTAATCCTCAATACAAGATGGATTCTTGTTTTTAGGAATTAGGGTGATGAAAGTATGATTAAAACTTTTAAGTAATTTACCTTCATTCATAAATTCATTGACAACTTTAGAAATATGTTCTTTGATATTATCCCAATGGACTTTGAAAAATTTTGCATTGAAACCATCTGGACCGGGGCTTTTGTTATCACCAGCATTAAAAATAATAGCTTTGATATCATCAATACTAACAGGGGCCATAAGAATTTCAGCAGCATTATCATTAAGCACATGTTTACACACAATATCAGGAAAATTTATATCATTAGAGTCAGTAAAGTATAACTGAGAATAGTAACTGATAGCCTCATTGACAATTTTATCAAATTCATTAGTGCAGTCACCTTTACTGTCAATAATTTTTCCTATATTGTTAATATGCTTTCTGCAGCTCATTTTAGCATGAAAAAATTTGGTGCAATCATCACCCATAGTAAGCCAGTCAACTTTAGCTTTTTGTTTGTAATTAACAGTGTTTATATGGAGCTCTTGTGAAAGCTTAGCTTGATTAGAAAAGAATTTATCAATAATACCAGTATTGCCAGGGTTATCATCAGCAAGCTTTTGTAAAAGTTTACCTTCTTCCCTTAATTTATTTAAACAGTTATTCTTTTCCAAATTAGTCCTATTCCATTCTTTGATCTTAGTTTTTGTATTTTTAAGAAAAACACTGAACTGGGCTTGATAAGAACCATTATTAGAAAATGTAAAACAATCTTTAATAATATCATTATAATCATTGTTTAAGACCCAGCCATTTTTAAATCTAAAAGGAGCAGCTTTAAGAGAATTATTAGTTTGGTATTGGAAAAAATTCATAAGCAAAGGGGTATGATCACTAGTATTTTGCTCAATAGTGGAACAGCAAGAATTTGGAAAAGTATTGCAAAACTTTTCATTAATTAAAACCCTATCAAGCTTGCAATGAATATTTTTCTCTTTACCAGATTTCCAAGTGTATTTATTACCATTCATCTTAGGTTCAATAAGCCCAGATTCAAGTAAAAATTTATTGATTCTTTCAAGCTTACTGTGGGGGATAGAATTTCCTCCAAATTTTTCATTGACATGGAAAACAGTATTAAAATCACCTAAGATAATCCAAGGGAAATCATAATTTTGACTAAGAGCTTTTAATCTAGACCATAAACTGTTTCTCTCTATCTCAAAGTTACTGCCATAAATATAGGTAATCTGAAGAGAGAAACCACCAGCATTATTGAAGTTACAGTCTATAAACTGAATATCTTTATTGCAATTACCCAAATTCCAAATATTAGAGTCCCAAATGACAAGGATTCTACCTTTGCTGCCACAATCATTATTGTTAATGGATTTCCAGTTGTTTGACAGTTTAAAACAAAATTTCTCAGTATTAGAATCATCCATTTTGTTTTCTATGAGGGCAACTATAGTAGGTTTGTAAATGCTAATCATAGTTAATATGTCAGTTTGTTTAGCAGGGGAATTCATACCCCTGACATTCCAGGCCATTATAGACATAATATATATATGTATATTGATGAAGAAAATAAAAATAAAAAACCAGAGTGTCAGATAGAACCTGATACACTGCTTCCCTTACCCTTCTTTTTCTTCTCAGAACTTTTAGCTTTGAGCCTTGTAGTCATCTCATTCCAATTTGAATTGATAGAAATGTATTTTTGTCCAAAAGCTTTTTTCTCTTTATTAGGATTCTTATATTTGCCAATAGCTTTAGTTTTGGGGATATGCAATTCAGAGATATCAAATTGTTTTTCAGGTTCCTCCATATCCTTATCAGATGGTGATGCAGCATGACTTTCTGGGATTTGAATTCGAGAGATGTCAAACTCCTCAGTATTGCGAGGCAAGGTTGAGTGGATGCCAACAATGTCCTCACCTTCTGCAGCAAATTCTGGTGGAGGTTCACTCTCCATATTACATTCTGACAGCTGGTTGGGATTCGAATGCAGGATATTATATGCTTCTGAATTGAGATTGTTTGTAATTAAACATAACTCTGAAATGGGAGGGATTTCAGAGTTAAAGACCTCTTTGTTGCTTAATCCCTCTTTTGAATTACCCTGCATACTATCTGTTGAGTTTTCTCTTTTGTCTTTAAAATGATGAACTTCCGAAGCAAGGATCTGATCCTCTTGATTAGTGAGCAAATGAGATACAGTTTCTTGATTGGATATGATACCTTTCTGGTTGATTCGATCATTATTCTTTTGAATTCTTGATTCCTTTAGAGTCTCTTCAATGTGATGCATTTCTTGGATTGTATTATCTGAATCTTTTTCTTGATCAGTAGTTATTTCTTTATTCTGGTTATGATCTTTGGGTATCCATCTTTGAACTGAGACACATTGCTCTCTAGTGTGTCCAAAGCATTTGCAGATACTACACTTTGGTGGAACCCATTCATATTCAATTTTTTGAGTGATGTTTTCCCCGTTGTATAAAGTAAGATTTAACTCTTGAGGAAGATCATCATTTGCAGATACCTCCACTAGAATGCGAGCATAATTCAATCTCGTTTTCAGGGTGGTAGCTGCATCCATCTTTATGGGTTTTCCAATAATGCTAGCCATAACGCTGAATGCTTCACGATCCCATAATTTGAGGTTAACATTGGGTAATTTAACCCATATCGGCATTGTACTGAGGAGATCTCTATCCAATTTTAGGGATTCAGACCATCTTCTCAAAATGATGAGCTTTCCATTGTAGAAATAAGGGCCATTTTGAATGACTGAATTGCAATCTTGAACATCTTTGAATTTCACAATAAAGAACCCATTTTCTCTGGTGAAAATTTCAAATTCACCGACTGGTTTCCATATACGTTGTATATAAGATTTGAAATACATATAATATGGTTTAATACCAACAACATAAACCACTACCGAATTGCTCCAGCAATCAATAGCCCTTTTACAAACTGATTCTTTTATCAAACCATATTTCTTACTATTGATTGTGATGGGAGCGATGGTTTCAAGATTGCATTCATCATCATTTGGTTCTTTAGATTGCTCAGAAACGATTTCAGCCCAAGATTTTTGCCCCTGTGCTTTATTCAGAGAAAAACTGATGGGTTTCTTCGCATGATATGCTTGATTTCTCATGATCGGAGGAGGGATGGTTGACTTCAGACCATCTGTCTTCTTCAATTGCGTGTTGTTACCCTTCAGACTTTTCTGATAGCTAGGTTGATAGGGTTGTCGTTTCTTTTGTGATCTCGATTGAACTAATTGAAATCCATCATCATCTATGATGATTCCATTGCTTGATTCTCTGATTTGAGATTCAGGTGGTCTGTTTAGATGTTGAGAGAGTGAGATAAGAGAGAGATTTCTGTGGGGAGAGAGATTTTCCCCCATGGCTGAGGAAAACCCTAAATTTCAGAATTCTAATGTTCTTTTGTGTCTAATCCTTGTTTTTAGTTTCCATTATCTGCTCCATGGAAAAGTAAAGGAAATTTTGATTTGTGCTACGTTTATTGTCACCGTTCAAAGGACTTGGAAAAGGCAAATGATCAAAACAGTGATGCTTTCTGATATTATGGATTGCTACAACAACAAACATATTAATGATACTCGTTCCATGTCCGCGTATAGAAAGATTAATCGTCAAACTCGATTATTCAAATTGAAAATTTGCAAAATCAAGCAAATGAACCCTCGTGGTATACGTGGAGAAGTTGAGTTAATATGTTTCTTAAGCTTTCACTATGCATAAATTTAAAATTTCTTGTATTTATTCAGTTTATTTTCGTATTTATAAAAAAAGACGAATGAAATATTTTTACGGTTATTTCCATGCGAAAATTGTACCGAAAAATCTCATTGTCACCACTTCGGAAATTATTGCGAAATGCTTACAAATCAACAAAAATGAAATTCCAACAGCACAAAGAACTTACTAGATATTCAAACCAAAAATAAATCAGAGAAGAAAAATCCCAAAAATCATGGCTCTATTCTAGTTCGAGAGTTTTTTTTCACAACCCTCTTTTGCAATAAAAATAAATTTTAATAAAATAAAATGTCTGAATTTGATGTTAATAACTATTATTTTTGAAAATGAAATTTTACTTAATTAAATTCTATTTAACAAAAATTTTGTTTTAATAATTGAATTGCATTAATAATAAAAAATTGGATAATTTATTGAAATCAAATAAATTGTTTTAATTGAATATAAAATAATTTTAAGGGGTAAATGATTATTATGTGATCTAAAAAGTGGAAAATAAATAAGCGGGCATCGAATTGAACGAAATTGGACGGTTCTTAAAATATATTCAGCATAATGAAATGTAAATTAATCTAAATCAAATTGACATTTATTTATAAATAAATTGAAAAGGGTTATTTAAAAAGAAAATAGGGTTAATGAATTAGTTTAAACTAGAGATTAAAATACAAAGCCCAAGCCCAAACCTTCCTCCTTTATTCCAGACCTCTCTTTCTACTTCAGCCGAACCCCTTCTATTGTCGTATTCCCAAATTCTACCCAAAAATCATAAATCGCAATTACAAGAAAAAAAACAACAGATGAAGTGATTGCGTGCAACCTAAGAGAAGTAGGGGGATTTGCGACGATGGTTGAGGCGTCGATCTGGAGGAGTGCCTGGATTGATGCAATGTAGTGGATGGTAGGTAGTTGCATAAGAGGCGATGCAATTTCTGCACCGCAAATTCTGAGTGGAGCAATCACATATACATGAGTTTGATTCTTGCATCCATCAATTTGATGAGTTTTTTACTCTTACAACAATATCATTTTAGCAATTTATATTGCATATTTATCTCGTATATCGCTTAATTGTTTAGTTGGAAAATAGATCGATTGTTGTGACATTGGTATGGAATTGGATTCAATATTGAAATTTTGTGACTGCTGGATCGTCGAAATGCAAAAGGGAATGCGATCGTTTGCATTTTAATTTGTTTAGGTTATTTAAATGCTGTGTGTACATTATTGGAAGGGTCGGAATTCGATGCAACTCGATTCGGACCGCACGGTAAAATTTACATTGATAATTAATAATTTTGGACAATTCTGCTGTGATGTATAAATTTAGATGTTTATTTATTTTCTGGTTTTGAAATATTTTAAAAAACGTTGGAAAATTATTTAAGGGTTTATAAATTTCATTAAAAGCATTTTGTAAATATAAATATAGTTTTCTTTTGATTATAAATTTATTTAAACATATTATTTAATTATAGAAAATTGTAAAATGATCTTCATAAATTATATTTGATTTTTTTAACGTGGTTTTGAAGATTTCGAATATATAGTGAAAGTTTTGAATTATATTATATGGTTAAGAATAAATATAATTTATTTTGAAGTGTGTATATGTTTATTCAAAAACAGTAATTAATTATAGATAATTGTAGGAAGATTTTTATAAAAAATATTTGAATTATGAAATTATATATAAATGTTTTTGTATATGTATTTGAATATTTGATTTAATTGTTTAAAGAGAGTTTTGTTAAACTGTAATATAATTTCAGTTCTTCGTTTAGGTGATATGATTTCTTTATTTTCTGATTTCTCGTTTCCTTATATTGATTTCGATAACATAAATGATTCACCGTTGATGTCGATTTGTTTAGTGATTTAATATGATACGGTGAGGGCATCCTTCATTATAATTTGTGATGATTTTTATTCTGTGTGACGGGAAATATAAGTAAACGGAGTTATAATACCGTTTGGAATGCGTCATTCGGTAATATTTCTACGGTTATTGTTTGGACTCGTTATATAGAACATTTGAAGATTTAGTATAGTTTATAAGCAGTGAATAAACGTCTGAGTATCATGCAGTCGGTTATTCATTGTATGCAGATGACACGTGATAGAAATAGTATGATGAGAATGCACTTACGTGAAGTGATATTCGTAGGTGCGAGCAAGGTAGGTGCCCTTATATTTATTGATATTGTATGTCGCTATCACGATAAACTTCCGTTATTAGCGTTGGAGCAAACCAAATGGCTAGAATCCACCCTAGCAGCCTTATCTGGGGGTCGTATCCCAGCTCCGCGACACCGTTATTGGATATTTTATTTGATGTGCATCACATGATTTGGGTAAGGTGACCTATTAGGTAGGTGCCCAACTTATAAGATTTAGACTAGGTGATCAATAGTGCCTTATAGCCCCTCTTTATGTCACATAGGGCAGCAGCAGTCTGTAACTGATTAGAGCAAAGTAGGGTTGTGACTAAAGAGGCTATGCGTTGACGAGCCATTGGTGGATATGTGTCACGATGTCCGTCAAGGTAACTAATAATATAAGAGTAGATCCAGTTAGGTGACGCTGGGCTCCTAGAGCGGGCAGACAGCCATTAGTCTCCATTTTGGTTCTAATAGAGTGGTAACTAGAAAATTCTATTAATATGTAATATCCCGTCTTCTGAGGCCCAAAACTAAACGTTGTTGATGCTACAATCATCCGTAGTTGTTATTTCATGATACACAGGAGCACATGAATATGAAAAAAAATTAAACTTCCAATAAACAGAATTTCTCATTTCATGCAAATTACAATTTAAGACTTAATTACATAATCCCAAATATTAACCACGTTCAGATCACATATACATGTACAAAATACGATAAGAGTGGCATAGATGTCCCCGTATGATGATCAGAGAACTAATAAATATGAACTTTACAGTTCTGAGTACATAACAACGGAATACAGAAAATAGCTCCTATATAACTAACCCTACCTTTTGCACGTCACCGGAAGCTTATTCGTCAAAAACCTGAAAGTCCCACACTCTCAGACTACTCAAATTAATTTTAAGTACCGAGAGTTTGTGGAGAAATACAAACTTCAAGTCAGACAATAAGTCTAGTATGAATAATCCTATATCATCGCTTATCATAAATAGATATCTAGTGAGACCACGCCGCTTTGCGGAATGAGTTTTTCCCTCACTAGTATCCCAACACTAAACATGTAAATCATTCACTATGCTCCTGCACCCAAAATAATAAGTCTTAACATAATATAAAATGAAGCCATAAATCATACACATTGGATATCGCATCCGACCATTTATTATATATCCCATTTAAAAGCAATATATTTTAGATTTCTCTTCTAAAATCAATTTATTAGAGTTCCCTACTAAAATCATTAAAATGACCATCCGCTATAATTTAATAGGACTATCCATCCCAAATCCATTTAATATAAATGTAGATTATCTATCGTACATTGTTTTATAAAAGTTGGTGTGGGCTATCAGCCGCACACTCCATAGTTTTTCTAGGATGACTATGAAGCCTTGGGTGCCAAATCCCGGGGCTAACCACCTTTGGCAAAACATTCTTTACTTTACAAATTTGATGTAGGCTATCCACCGCACATTCCATGGTTTTCTTAGGTTAACCAAGAACCCAACACCTGGCCAATTAAATATCATGATCCTCATGATTATGTATAAAAGTTCGTGATCCCTATGGTTATTTATTTTTCGAAGGTATACTACATGTTTAACTTATTCTCATTGGTAGCCCCAATTAGGTTAAAGTAAATAAAAACACATTGATAGCCCCAATATATATTTTTGTAAGCATATTTCTGTTTGTAACCCCAAACTATATATCGAAAACATTAAACTCATCCTAGTGTCCCTAAGGTTTATTTACATACAATTTATATAAGGATCCCCTATATATATATTCAAACAAAGATAAATATTTTATGCCATAACCCTTTGAAGTAACCCCTCTAAATTAGCAAAAATTTACTTAAGGAAAATGGCTAAAACAGCCCTTTAAACCCCTTCGAATGAAACCCCATTCGGAAAAAATAAACATCCAAGTTAGCCTTTTCGGAAGCCTTCCTTTTGAAAGCATCACAAAATCATACATTTCGACCTTGTCGAAAGGTCCTACCTTTCGACATTGTCAGAAGGTTTTTTTTGACCTAGTCAAAAGGTTCCACCTCTCGACTTTGTCGAAAGCCTGGGGTATCCCCCTATAAAACCATTTACAAACTTTTCGAAAGCAATGAAACTCAAAACCTTTCGAAATCATTGAAGGTAACCCCTTCGAAACCTTTCGAAATTAAACCTTTCAAAATCAAAACCTTTCAAAGTCAAAACCTTTTGAAGTCAAAATTCTTTGAAACTACTTAAAAACAGTGAAGTGTTGGTGTTGGAACCAACCCTTCAAAATCAATGGAGAGAAGCGACAAGCTTTATAAACAAAAGATAACCTTTGACTCCATCTAGGTCGAAAGGTTTGGAAGCGGGGGCTATGCTTCCGACCCTGTGGAAAGCTAACCTTTCAACTTTGTCAAAGGGTTTCATTTAAAACAAGAAAACAAACCAATCGAAACCTTTTTTAAAACCATTTGACAATGTCAAAAGCTCTTTGTCGAAAGCTAGCAGGCGTATTTTCTTTAAAACCAAAGCAAAGTTTCATCTCCTTCGAAAGCTCTAATCTTTCGTCCCTAAACCTTTCGACCCCTTTCAGTTCACTATGTACTAGTCGCCTGGTACTATATGCATTGATTTTTGACCTAGTCAAAAATTTGATACCTTTCGACCTTATCGGAAGGTTTGGAATGGAAGCGGAAGCTCTTGCCGAAAGAGTTGAAATGGTGAAAACTGTACTTTAAATAGTTCTTTTATACCTTACCTGCCTTGTTTTCCTAAATCTGATTGGTTGTCAGAATTTTATATTCAAAAATTGCTATCGAATTTCATTATTTGGAAATTTGAATAAATTTGAAAAAGTCCATTTCTCCTTTATAATTATACAAAACATTTAAGTCGCATACCTTAAATAGTTTATATAACTATTGGAACAACATAAAAAATTCCAAAAAATCAATTAATACGTTCTCTTCAACATATTAAAATTTCAAAGCATATGAAGATCAAAACAACTCAGAATTTAACTAAAACCTAATAAAAACATGTTAACTAATCCATTAACATTTAAAACACCCGTATCTTATCCAAATAAAGGTTTAAATGGTTATATCCTAACCAAGACACAAACATGAATCTGGTATAACCCGTAGCTGATCCAAATGGAGAAAAATGAGATGATAAACATGATTATTCACCTTGATTAGTTGATTGAAAAATGAGATAACTTTAATTCCTTAGCTTTTTTTTTCAATTTATGCTCTTCCTAGAGCTTTTAATGGCCGACCGAAAGTTGGTGAGGAGTTATGAATGAGAAGGTAAAAATTTATTAAGGTGGAGGAAGAGATTTATACTAAGAAATGTCGCCCCTTTTTCATGTTTACCCCTTAGGAAATTTCTTCTTCTAAATTTAGTTAAGTATTATTTTAGTTCATTCATTAAGACATATCAATTGGATTTATTAATTTCATCTCCCTAATTATTCACATTATTCTATTTAATTTATCCAATTAAATATCCCGAATAATGTTAATTAAAATTCAGGGGTATTACAGACTCCACCCTTAAAGAATTTCATCCCCGAAATTTCAGTAGGGACACAACAACAAGCATATAGTCCATGCAAGTGTAGCTAGTATAACCTACCAGCCAAATTCTATATAAACCCTATATAGAACATACCATCTAAACCGTATATAGAACATATCATCTAAAATAGCTTCGGAAAAGTAGCCCTAATAATGTCTTCTATCTCCCAAGTACAGTCCTTCATGTTATCGCTCCACTGAACTTTCACCAACCTGACTATCTTGTTCCTTATCCTTTTCTCATCTTTTGCCACAACACGAACTGGTGGCCTCACAAAAGTCATATCTGGTTCCACCACTAAGTCCTCCAATACGGTCGGAGTGATAGTAGTTTTTGGATCATGAACATACTTCCTAAGATGAGAAGCGTGAAACACATTATAGACCCCAGCCAAACTACTCGATAAATCTACTCGGTATGCGAGTTTCTCAATCCTCCCTAATATAGGAAATGGTCCAACATATCTCGGTGTTAGCTTCTCGGTCTTCCCGAACCGAACCACACCTTTCATCGGTGATACCTTGATGAAAGATCTATCTCGAACTGAGAACTCTAGGTCCTTACGCCTTTTGTCCGCGTAATTCTTCTGCCTAGACTGAGCTTCCTTCAATCTTTCCCGTATCAACTCGATCTTTTCTGTTGCCTCTCTCACTAAAATCGAGCCAAGGACCATTCTGTCTCCGATCTCTAACTAAGAGGCTGGTAATTTTAATGGCCTTCCATACAAAGCTTCAAAAGGCATCATTCCTATGGTAGTCTGATAACTATTATTATAGGAAAACTCCACTAAGTGCAAGCGATCTTCCCAAGAACCACTAAAATCCAGCACATAAGCCCTCAATAGATCTTCCAGTACCTTGTTGGCTTTCTCTGTTTGCCTATCCATCTGAGGATGATATGTGGTACTCATCTTGAGCTTAGTGCCAAACACACTCTATAGGCTCTTCCAGAACTAGCTAGTAAATAAAGCATCTCTATTATTGACGATGCTGCTAGGAATTCCATTCAGTCTAACGATGTTCTTCATGAAAAACATAGCCAAAACAGGTGCCGTCCTGGTTGACCTTACTGGAATAAATGGGCACTCTTGGTCATCTATCCACCATGACCCATATAATTTCATTACCCTGTTTTGACCTTGGCAACCCGTCAATAAAGTCCATGGATAACGAGTCCCACTTCCAAACTGGAACATCCAAAGGCTGAAGCAAACCACTAGGCTTCTGATGTTCGACTTTTACTTTCTCACAGTTCAAACGTTGTTTTACCCATAAGCTAACATCCCTCTTCATTCCTTCCCAGAAGAAACTTCTCTTCATATCCCGATACATCTACATTCCCTTAGGATGAATTGTAAACTTCAATCTATGACATTCCTTATGAACTTCCTTCCTAAGGTTTGCAACATCCGGAACACATAACCATTCCTTCTTTCTTAACCAACCTCCACGGTCAAGAATAAACCCCTTAAGCATCAATCTCGGTTTCAACTTCTAAGCTTCTAATCCTATCTGCTAACATTGGATCCTCTTTCTGCCTAGAAGCAATTTGTTCGATCGAACTAGTCGAACTTCCAAACAAGACATCATGGCGATATTCCAACTAGATCCAGCAGTCGACCTCAACTGCACACTACAAGTAGCCAGTGCTTCCAAGTATTTCCATTTGGCCAACTTAGCTAACACCACATTCTGATGTTTCCTGCTAAGCGCATCTGCCACCTTATTTCCTTTTCTCGATATATACTCGATGTTAAAATCATAAGCTGCAACAAACTCTAGCCATCTCTACTGTCTCATGTTCAGCTCCTTCTGAGATAATAAATACCGTAGAGACTTATGATTCATGAATAGCTCAAACCTTTCTCCCAAAAGATAATGCCTCCACAGCTTCAATGCGAAGATTACCGCTGCCAACTCCAAACCATGAGTAGGGTTTCTCACTTCCTGCGGTCTAAGCTGTCTAGAAGCATAGGGAATAACCTTTCCATTCGACATTAGTACAACACCTAACCTAGTACCACTTGCATTGGTGTAAACTACCAACCCCAGATTCCCATCTGGAACAACTAACACGAACGCATTAGTTAACGAATCTTTCAACTTAAGGAATGCCTCCTCACATTTGTCAGACCAAACATACTTCACATCCTTCCTGGTTAGCATTGTCAAGGATGCCGCTATCCACGAGAAAATCCTTAATGAACCTTCGATAGCATCCTGCAAGTCCAAGAAAACTTTTAATCTCATTTACCATCTCTGGTCTTTTCCAATTGTTAACAGCTTTGATCTTGTCCAGATCAACTGCTAAACCTTCCTCAGAAACTACATGACCAAGGGACTTCACTTTCCTTTTCCAAAAATGACATTTTGAGTACTTTGCCTTTAGCTGATGTTGCATTAGCGTCTCCAACATTATTCTAAGATGATCTACATGATCCTTCTCATTCTTAGAATATACCAAAATGACATCAACATAAACTAGCACGAAACTATCCAAGTACTCTCGGAAAACCCGGATCATCAAATCCATAAATAAAGCTAGCGCATTAGTAAGCCCGAATGGCATAACCAACCATCCGTAAGACCCATATTTGGTCCTATACGTTGTTAAAGGAATACTGTCCTCTGCCACTCTTAGCTGATGGAAACCTGTCGCCAAGTCCATCTAGGAAAACACTCTGGCTCCACTCAACTGATCGAATAAATTGTCGATTCTCGACAAAGGATATCTATTCTTGATCATCCTCTCGTTCAGCATACGATAGTCGATACACATCCTTAACACCCATTTGGCTTCATTACGAATACCGCGGTCGTTCCCCAAGACGAACTGCTTGGTCGGATTAAATTCTTTCCTTCCAATTCCACTAGCTGCACATTCAATTCCTTCATCTTGGCTGGTGACAATCTTCTAGGTGTTCTACTTATGGGTTCAGCACCTGGTATGAGATCTATCCAAAACTCGATTGCTCTTTCCGACGGTAAGCCCGAAACTGGTTCAAACACATCCACAATATCTCTTGCAACATAAACATGCTTCAACTCTGCTTTCGTTCCCATGGTACCGAATAATGCATAAGAATTTCCGTTCGAACTTTTTACTGAGTAAATAACTCGGTTATGGCTATTAGGGTGTTTCTATAACATTTCCCCCTCTTGGAAAAATATTTTAGCATCATATATATCTAACCAATCCACACCAAATATTGATCCCGAAACCTATTAAATTAAAAACATATAAACTGCATGCAAACATATGACCTAATAAATCAAGTTCTAAGTCGTCATATCTCATTCTCAGAGTTGCATACCATCCTATAGGATTTGCAACCCTTAAAGGAGTAATAAGGTATAAAGATTTCAGACATAAGCAATCTACCAAATACTGAGATATAAACGAGTGCTATGCACCGGTATCAAATAGTATCCTAACTGGAGTACTATGAATCATAAGCATACCATCACAGCTTTCCCTTTCTCAATAGCCGTTGGTCTAGAGGATGATGGGTCCAATGCAAAGACCTTTCCCTTTCTAGCTTTAGCAGCCTCGGGACACTTGTCCTTGTAATGCCCCATTTGGCCACGATTGTAGCACTTCACATTCGGCCTCACTGCAACTTCTCTTCCATCACCCAAGCGACACTCATTAGCATAGTGCTCCTTCTTGTCACACTTGTAACAGACAATATCAGCATTATTCTTCTTGGCTGCTGCCCCCGACCGGTTTCCTTTCTTCTTGAAGAACTTCCGCTTCTTACCCTGAAAATTCTGAACCTCAACTGGTTTCTCTTTACCAAAAGTAGAAAGTATCTCTTCATTCCGAATAGCCATCTCAACAACAATATGATACATAACCTAAGGTTTGGCACGGTTGCTCTAGCGATCTCAGGGTTCAACCCCTTTATAAACTTATCATTCCTCCGAATGACTGTATCCACGGTAGCATATCCATAACAAGACAGCTCATCAAACTCCATATCATACTCAGTCACCGATTTATCCCCTAGACTAAATCTGCAAACTTCCTGAGCAATGCTGACTTGGCAACTTATGATAGAAATCTTTCTTCGAACCTCCTTTGAAATTTAGCCCAAGTCAGGTCTTCTATGGCTCTCCTACGGTAACTCCATTCCACTAAAACGACGCTGCTCCCTGCAATTGCCTTGAAGCAAGTCTCATCTTCTGCATATCTGTCAAGCCGAGATCTGCAAATATCCTCTCACAATGCAATAGCTAGTTTTCCACTTCTACTACATCCTCGGTTCCCAAAAGGTTTTCCTCCAAGATTAGTGTAATCCCTGCTTAGCTTGGCATAATTATTGCTAACTGGAACCACCGGATTAGCTCCTCCAGCATTTCCTACAGCCACTCTTCCAGTTGCTCCAAGCTTGCATCATATTCACGAAGAACTGATACATTATCCCCATATCAACTGACGGGATTTTAACACCAACACTAGCATTTGCATCTGATTTTGCATTTGACTATCGACCCTGGTTGCTCCCAGTATTGGGTCGAACATTTCCACTTGTTGTGTTGTGTCTTCCACCTTGATCCACTCTTCCATTTCCTACCTCCATATCTTACTTGCCTACTATTTGAAATCCAATCTTTGTAAGATACAGAAGAACGATCTAAGAGAGTGGGCAATACATACTTAGGTATTTATAGCAAAGTATACATACGTTACTATAACGCTTACCCAAGCCCAACTATATTTTAGATTCATTAGATTATGCTTTAAAAATATTTTAATTTTTAAATTCGTTTTATGTACATAAACCATGCTCTGATACCAACTTGTAACATCCCGCCTTCTGAGGTCCAAAACTAACCGCTATTGATGCTGCAGCAATCCGTCGTTGTTATTTCTTGGCGACTGAATGCGGCATTGTTAATATTTATATATAGGAACACTTGAATATGAAAAAAATTAACTTCCAATAATTTTTTCTCATTTCATGCAAATTACAATTTAAAACTTAATTACATAATCCCAGACATTAACTACTTCCGATCACATATACATGTATAAAATATGATAAGAGCGACATACGTAGATGTCCCCTATGATCATTAGAGAACTAATAAATATGAAATGTACAGTTCTTAGTACATCACAGTGGAACACACAAAATAGCTTCTGTAGAGCTAACCCTACCTCCTGCACGTCACCGGAAGCTTATTCGTCAAAAATCTGAAAGTCTCACACTCTCAAACTACACAAATTAATTTAGAGCA
This sequence comes from Allium cepa, assembly GCA_030765085.1. NCBI lineage: Eukaryota > Viridiplantae > Streptophyta > Magnoliopsida > Asparagales > Amaryllidaceae > Allium > Allium cepa. The sequence continues at coordinate 338,491,315 of CM060944.1, forward strand.
CCCGAGAGTTTGTGGAGAAATACAAACTTCAAGTCAGACAATAACTCAGGTATGAATAATCCTCCATCATCTCTTATCATAAATAGATATCTAGTGAGACCACGCCGCTTAGAGGAACGACTTTTTCCCTTATTGGTATCCCAAAACAAAACATGCAAATCATTTACTAAGCCCCTACACCCAAAATGATTAGTCTTAACATAATATGAAATAAAGCCATAAATTATATACATTGGATATGCCATCCACCCATTTATTAGATATCCCATCTAAAAGCAATATATATTAGATTTTCCGTCTAAAATCAATTTGTTAGAGTTTCCCTCTAAAATCTTTAAAATGACCATCAGTCATAATTTAACAGGACTGTCCATCCCAAATCCATTTAATATAAATGCAAATTATCCATCGTACATTGTTTTATAAAAGTTGGTGTGGACTATCCACCACACACTCTAAAGTTTTCCTAGGATGACTATGAAACATTGGATGCCAAATCACGAGGCCAACCACCTCTAGCAAAACATTCTTTACTTTAGAAATTTGATGTGGTCTATCCATCGCACATCCCATGGTTTTCCTAGGTTAACCAAGAACCCAACACTTGTCCAATTAAAATATCACGATCCTCATGATTATGTATAAAAATTTATGATCCCCATGATTATTTATTTTCCTAAGGTATACCACCTATTTAACCTATTTCCATTGGTAGCCCCAATTAGGTTAAATTAAATAAAAACACATTGATAGCCCCAATGTTTATTTTCGAAAGCATATTTCTATTTGTAACTCCAGATTATGTATCATGAACATCAAACCTATCCCGGTGTCCCTAAGGTTTATTTACGTACAATTTATATAAGGATACCCCTTACATATTCAAACAAAGATAAGTATTTTATACTACAACCCTTCGAAGTAACCCTTTCAAGTTAGCAAAATTTTACTTAAGGAAAAATGGCTAAAATAGCCCTTTAAACCCCTTCGAATGAAGCCCTATTCTAAAGCAAATTAACACCCAAAGTTGGCTCCTTCGGAAGCCTTCATTTTGAAAGCATCACAAAATCATACCTTTCGATATTATCGGAAGGTTTATTTTCGACCTGGTCGAAAGGTTCCACCTTTCGACTTTGTTGAAAGCCTGGGATATCCCCCTATAAAACCATTTATAAACTTTTCGAAAGCAGTGGAACCCAAAACCCTTCGAAATCATTGAAGATAAACCCTTCGAAACCTTTCAAAATCAAACCTTTCGAAACCAAAACCTTTCGAACTCAAAACCTTGCCAAATCATTTTTTTGAAACCATTCAAAAACAGTGAAGTGTTGGTGTTGGAACTAACCATTCAAAATCAATGGAAAGAGGCGACAAGTTTTGTAAAACAAACGAAAACCTTTGACTCCATCTAGGTCGTAAGGTTAGGAAGTGGTAACTATGTTTCTGACCCCGTCGAAAGCTAATCTTTCGACTCTGTCGAAGGGTTTCATTTAAAACAAGAAAGCAAACTAATTGAAACCTTTTTCTTTTAAACCCCTTGACAATGTCAAAATCTCTTTGTCGATAGCTAGTAGGCGTATTTTCTTTAAAACCAAAACAAAGTTTTATCTCCTTTGAAAGCTCTAACCTTTCGACCCTAAAACTTTCGACCCCTTTCAATTCACTACGTAGCAGTCACCTGATACCATGTGCATTGATTTTGACCTATTCGAAAGGTTTGATACATTTTGACCTTGTCGAAAGGTTTGGAATGGAGGCTGAAGCTCATGCCGAAAGAGTTGAAATAGTGAAATTGTACTTCAAAAGGTTCTTTTGTACCCTACCTGCCTTATTTGTCTAAATCTGATTAGTTGCCCGAATTTTATATTAAAAATTGTTGTCGACTTTCCTTATTTGAAAAAACCCCTTTCTCCTTTATAATTATACAAAACATTTAAGTCCCATACCTAAATTAGTTTTATATAACTATTAAAACATTATGAAAAATTTTGGAAAAATTCCAGAAAATCAATTAATATGTTCTTTTCAACATATTAAAATTTCAAAGCATATGAAGATCAAAACCACTTGGAATTTAATCAAAACCAAATAAAAACATGTTAATTAATCCATTAACATTTAGAACATCTATTTATTATCCAAACAAAGGATTAAATGATTATATCCTAACTAAGACGCAAACATTAATCAGGTATAACCCACAGCCGATCCAAACAGAGAAAAATTAGATGATAAACATGATTATTCACCTTGATTAGTTGACTGGAGAATGAGGTAATTTCCTAGCTTTAATTTATTAGCTTTTTCTTTAATTTATGCTCTTCCTAGAGCTTTTAATGGATGGCAGAAAGTAGGTGAGGAGTTATGAATTAGAAGGTAAAAATTTATTAAGGTGAAGGAAGAGATTTAAACTAAGAAATGTATCCCCCTTTCCAAGTTTACCCCTTAGTAATTTCCTCTTTCTAAATTCAGTTAAGTCTTATTTTAGTTCATTTATTAAGACATGACCATTTGATTTATTAATCTCATCTCCCTAATCATTCACATTATTCAATTTACTTTATCCAATTAAATATCCCAAACAATGTTAATTAAAATTCAAAGGCATTACATAATACATCTCACTCAAGTATAGATATGGGTTAAGCAACTTAAGGTTAGGCGGCCCATATATTAATGTATATATAGCTCTACTTGGGACTGCTTGTCTATCTACAATGATTCCCCATCATAGTTTATTCAGGTTTATTAATATATAAGGAGATGTGATAATATTTGGACAGGTGTCCAAAATATAGTGGATTCTCATATTTTTATTACATATGATTTCTTTGATAGGTGGCTTATATTTGTATTTATTTTGATGTTTGTAGGACTCGAGATTGAGGGATATGCTTGGGCAATGCTGTGAGCTAGCCCAACTATACTTGATGATATCTCATATTTGATGATTTCTGAACTTTGACGATGATTTTGGATATGGATGAATCACCCATTTGATATTGTTTTGATAAGATAACTAGTGAGTGGGCCGTGCTACGCACACGGGAGGTATTGAATCTAATATGACGATATTAGAGATATGTGTTATCATGGGAAAGACATGAACTCAAACACAACCGCAGAATGAAATGAAATTACATTCAATCGATAAAGTGCAGCATATGTATTGTTAACATAGAGAAGAAGTATTGTTAAATGTAGGAATCCTGTACAGAAATGGCATATAAACTTTGGTCATATCTATGATTACCAAACGAAGACAATCATTATCGTGGATATCAGATTGCTTTGTTGATGTCAACTATACTGTTTAGGCAGCAGGTTATAAATGTACAACAACTCTACCCAAGTTAAAAAATCTATAGACTTATAGCCAGTGTTATGGACTGAGAGTGGGGAAAAAGTAAGCGAAATAATGCTAAAAATATTATAAGACACGGAAGCAGAGAAAGATATGTATGCATACATCATTAGGTCGTCAAACAAGTTGTTGATAATGTTTGTGCACCACATAAAACGACTGAACATGCACAGAAGAAACTGGATATATTAACATGCACAAGCCAAATCTCGTCAAATTCTTGAGTTTTTCGATGCACGCAGGAATCATAACTGTGAGTTTAGTGTTCCCTACAACTATAATCTTCTTAAGGTTATCTAGATTTCCAATGGACGGTGAAACATGTCTATTTTTGTCAGTGTATTGTGGAGTTAACCTGGTGACCCTGCCCGCCTCATCACAGTCGATATCATACAAGTTGCAACAGTCGGTTGACTTGTTCCAGTCATATAACATTGAGGGATTGGTGAATGATTCTTTTATTTTCAGCAGCACATTGGAATATTTTTCGTGTCATATATTATCTAACTTTGATGCAGGTGATGTAGTTGTGAACGTTGGTGAAAGGAAAAGGAGTAGAAAGATTAATGGAGAAGTGTTACATGTAACCATGTGGAAGAAGCGGGAATAGTGAAAGGAAATCTGAGTAAAGATGATATGTGGTGTGCATGCTTATATAGTAAGTTTAAGTAAGTTCTATATTCAAAATATGCTGTAGAGAGTTGTGCTGGTAGATGACAAATTGGGTTTACTCTTGCCATGGAGTACATTACAATTTGAGTAATATGCAGAACAAATTCTTGAATTAGCACTTCCTCGTTGACTGTAGGTGATTAAGATATGGATGTTGATAATTATTAAGAACATATAAGCTGACTTATTTCATTGAGATCTGGGATTGGGGTCGTGTGTTTGTGCGTATGCTTTAATCTTTGTACTGTTAATAAAAGAATTTACTGTAATTGTTATGATTAAACCATTGCTTCTCCTTCCTTTATTGGCTTATGATATTCTGGCTTTAATGGGGGTGAGCTGGTGTTGAATTTTCTCATTCCTTTTTTATTCTTTTCAATCATTCACGTAATATGATCTCTACATTGATAAATCTTTGATTACCTAATGCAGCAGCATATTGATTATGTTGTTATCTTCATTTGTGCAGTAGGCACAGATTACTCCATATATAAGATCTTTTCTATTTCCATTTTTATGAGTTTCACCGGTGTGTGGCCTATGCTACATAGAGGGGTGGTTGTGCAAGTTAAATTTTTTTCAGTACGTGTATTGGTAATCTTACTTTATTGGTAGAGAGAGTATACTGAGAATCATATATTTGATGTATTCTTTAATGCCTGAGGTTTGTGAACCGTGTACTTTATTCTGTGTATCGACAATTTTGTGAATATGTATGGTCCACATAATTCATGAACACCTGGTGTGTGTAAATTATTGGGTACTACATGAAAACAAAAGAGAACAATCATGGTCACATATGCAGAGAGTTGTACTACATCCATAAAAGAGCCATATTCAACTGCGACATGATCCAAGATGACATCCACCAGGTCTAACTTTCAATACTATCTATTAGCCATCTCAATGTATGGTATAACTACTCTATCGGTGGTACCTCTCCATACACAACCTATGATGCATTAGAAGAAGAAATTTGAACACACCTGAGGAAAAAAAGGACTCACATTCTTCTGCTGATTTCGTCGGCCTGATCTATAACAATATTTGATGTTATCCTGTTCTAGGTATGTATGTTATGTGATTTTTTTAATAGCATGTTCAGTTAAAATTTAAGGTGCTAAATTTGAATTAAAAGGTTTTGAGATGATTTGGCTTATTTAAAGGACAAGTAACTATTTTATGTTCCAGTTTGTATAACCAACAGCAGTTCCATCCTTGTCCTCTTGCTGTTTAAACAAATTAAACTATCTAGACATGCCAATTTATAATACAATGAATTAAAATAGTAAATAAAATACCACTACTGTGTCTTATATTATCTGCCGCTTCTTTCATTCCACTTAAAATTTTAAACAACTATCTTCTTACCTCTACATGGGTGTCATCATTTTAACACAGTTTTTACAGTATTTTATTTAGGAACAATGAATCAAAATGTGCAAATGTCGTCCCACGCGGTGTATGTTACAAATTTGTCTACCATTAGAGTTAGAGTGGCTTGGCTATGGTTATTGATTCGCCAAAACACAAATGAACCATACAGGCCCAACATGCAATTTCTTGACTATGAAGGTCCAACTACCAGGTATGATCTTTTCTTGGTAAATGTCATATGTGATCATGTACTTAGAATCTAAATTTCCTTATTCGCATATGTGGGTGGTGTTTTGGGTGTGATATCTACCATCCTCCAACTTACAAAAATGGATGGCACACAATCAGTTAATTGGGAGCTTTGTATTGATTATCGCATGCTTTATACTATAGGACACTCCACTAAACAAACAAAGTCTAGCCTAAGAGGATATGCAAACCAATGATAGTTAAACGAATGCTTTCAACTGTGGAATGCAAATGAAAAATAATTAATCAAGGTTTCAACCTTAAGCTCCATAACCTAATTATGTTCAGAATACTTGTTTACAGGCAGCTAAACAGTTCTTCATGTTGAGCAGCAATCTGTAACATAAATTTTAAAGTCAACCAAAACCCCAAAAGTGGGTACATTAACCGTGCAACGGATAGCAACAGCTGTCAGATAGAGAATACAGTGTAGTAAGGTTATCTGGTAAAGCGCAAATGCGGACAATGGACACAATATTTTTTTTCACATCTAAGATGCAGTTCATATATGTATCCAGTCATTAATAAACATCGATATGCACATTGACCTCCGATGATAGTTAGAGTCCTCTCCCCTCGAGTGAGTTGGGTAGTTACCTTATATTAAAGGAATGGTAGGAGTATACAATGATTACTAGTGTAATCATCTATGGACATATTTGTTATTTTCCTACTATATATATTATTTTATTCTTATCACAACCGATTGTTTTTCTCCGAGTGGAATTTAAGTTGTGATTGAGGTAGTGAAATAAAAAGTTGTCAGCTAGACCAACAGTGTCGGCATTGGTGTTGTTTAATAAACCTCTGTGGCAAGTAGAGTAGAACGATCCATTAGTGATCAGAGTACGCAGTGGATACTGATAAATAGCTTTCTACTAAAGGCGTTCGTTTATTTGTTTGAATGAAGTGTGATGACTTGTATTGTTTTCAATGATTGTTGAACTGAATGTAGCTACAAATTTTCGAAATATAATATTTTATTTCAAATAAGCATGTGATTTAATAAAATAGAAATAATATTTTATATAGTGATTGGAAATATTTTAACAGTTTACGTTGATGTTAATTTTTTCGTTAAGTGCTTTAAGAATTCTGATTGATGGTTTAACTTACGCTATCGATATGGATTTTGAACGGTAGACATGACATGGGTTAAACAATATTTCCTAAAGGAAATTTGGTCTTTGTGGATGATTTTGAGTGGATCTAGAGTTGTTTGCGTAGATTGATAATTTCCGGTTAGTTTTGAAGTTGTTTTCATTCTAGCTTAATATTATTATGTAGTAATTGTTGATTTTGGAACTATATTTTATTTGTTGAAGATTTGTATCGATGTGAAAACATAGGTGAAATTTACAACGTGCTGACACAATTTTAATCTATTAATCTCTTTGGTGTTTTTTGAAACAATCGTGAACGACAAGCTATAATATTTTCGACGTAGCTAATTTTTGTTATGTTAGGTCAGTAATTAAATAGTCCAAATTCCAAAACATTGTTAGGCATAGTAATTATTCACAGTTCTAGTAATATATGGCCTTAGGAATAACGCGTTTATTCTTTTAAGCTTCGATATTTTACCTGTGTCCAAAAATATGAAGGTGCTTATGATGCAGTGATTGCTTAATTAGATTAAAATGAATTAATACAGATGAGATAACCTCATATACTATTTGCTATATGGACCATTTGTTATGCTTCAGGAATATGCTGCTATGGGTTGTGATTTATCTTCTTGGCCCAATAAGCATTTCACCAGATATGTATAAATAGAGAGTGCAATCCTGTATCAAATATATCAATTTGTATACGAAAGTAAATGCAATAAAACAATTTATATTTTTCTCCTTCAAATCTTTATATGGTATCAGAGCTCAATCATGCCTAATAGCATAATGCCATGCCATTGATCAAGATCAGATCTAAAGTCATCATATCAAGATCAGGCTGCATATTTTGAATCATATAAGAATCAAGCAGATTCTCATCATTATTTTCTTTTCTTTCTCTATTTTCAATCAAGATCAGATATAATATCATTATATCAAGATCGAATTGTATTTCATTTGAATCATCTGAGAATCAGGACAACTCTCATCATCAACTTTTTGTTTTGATCAACATCAGAATGAGCATCATCATATCAAGATCAAACAGTTTCTACTTGGAATCATTTGAGAAATACAATATTTCTCATCATCACAGTTTTTTTACATACCAGAGTCAAGATTACTGATCAAACCTTCTGTTGTGCCTCGCCTAGGAATTCACATTAGTTATTTCATAACCAATCAAGAATTTCCTGGCTGCTCGGTCCTCTTTTGTCTCACAGTAATTCTTGTTAATCATTCTTCTTGATTTTTGAATCAATGGCTGAAGGAGATCAAGATATACATACCTCCTCCAACACCAACATTAATGCCAGATTCAATCCAACTGAAGAACTGCTAAAAGAGATTGTCAAATCTCAAAGTCAGTTGCTGTCTATTCAACTTGATGAGACCAATTTCTTGCTTTGGAAGTTTCAAGTCGAAACTGCAATCAAAGCATATGGCCTGGAGTAATATATCCACGGTATCATAATCATACCACTAAAGTATACTGCAGACAAGGATGGAAAGCTTATTAGCAATCAAGAATTCATAATACATCAAAGACAAGATAGCCTAGTCCTTGTCTAATATCATCAATAAGTGCTAATCTACTTCCACAATTAATTGGATGTAATTCATCACATGAGATCTGGACCATAATAGAACAGATCTTTAGTACTCAGTCAGCAGCTAAGATTATGTACTATAAGAGATAATTGCAAAATGTCAAAAAAGAAAATCAATCAATGAGAGATTATCTTGTAAAGGTTAAAACCTTATGGGATCAATTATCTTCTGCAGGGCACAAGTTGGGTGACACGGAACATACTCTATCAATTCTTGGAGGGTTAGATGATGAATATGAATCAGTGCACTACAAGAAAATGAAATTTTAGTTGCATTAAATAGCAGCGTTTGAACGCTGATTGCAACTGTTTCACCACACCCATGGTAATTGTAGCATTTGAATGTTAGGCATATTCAGTAATATTTGTAGGCGGTCTTTATTTTCACATCCCGCCTATCGTGGCTTCTTGTTTTCATTTTTTCCTTCGAAAGAAAATAAAAACCTTAATCAAATGAACAAAAAATTTCTAATTCAATTTAATTCGTCATTCATGAATAGCAGCTCTCCTTCGATTGTCTCCACTCCTCCCCTTCCCCTAATCCATTGTCTCTCCCATTCTTCACCTTCTTTCCCTAATCAAAATCTTTTTTTTCGATTTGGTTCGTGAAATTCGAAGATGGTGATAATATTCGCGAGTTGTTTGGCGATTGGGGTATTGGGTGATTCGAAGAGGAAGGTGGATCTCGGGTTGCGATGCTGGGTTTCAAGGAGGTGATGAAGGCGATTGTCGATTGGTTTTTGAATTTGGGTTTATTGAGATGCAAGCGTTAGTGAACTGGAGACTTGGTTCGTGAGTTCGGTTAAGGGTGGTCACGACGAAGTGGTAGGGCGATGATTCAAGCAAGCAACCGGTACAAAGGCAGTAAGTTTTTCTTTCTTTCTTTTTCTCCTTTTTCTCCTTTTTTTCTTTTTTTGTTGTTCTTAAAGTTTTAACGTGGTAATGGGTTGGTGTAGGAGTTTAGGCGAAGGGGAGAAGATCAGTATGGCAGGCTGTGAGTAGTTGTTGCAGTTGAAACGTGGAGGAGGAGGTTGTACTGTTGGGGTATGGGCAGTAATGGACAGTAATGTGAAAATGGTTAGTGGGAGCAGATAAGTGGAGCAGCAGCAGTTTGTTTGTATGATCTCAAATGTTGGTTTGGTGAGGCAGTTGTGTGGTAGCTGGAAGTAGATGAGTGAATGTGGTTAAGTAGATATGTTGTGTTGACAGTTTGGTGGAGAAAATGAGGGTAGATTAGCCTTTCTCCTATCTCGTCATTTCTCCTACTCGTAATCCTGACGAGCAATCTCTATTGAGATCTAGGCATCGTTTCAATTCGAATTTTATGGTGTTACTTTGATCGACTCTAGTTTGGATGTTGTTGGCATGTGTAGCTGGTTGTAGTAGTCGGTAGCGATGAAACTTTGAGACTTGTTCGATCTATGCTTTTGTGTTACCTTGGTTGTTGAAATTGCTTTGCCTTGGTCTGATGTTGTGCAATGAATTGTTGATTTGAATATGGGTAAGGCTTACTGGTAGATGCCTGCTACTGAAACTCCTTTGTTGAGAGTAAAAAAATATGTTTTGGTTATCAATGTTGTTTGGTTATCAATTTTGTCTCCCGTCGTCAAAAGGTAGTTCGAGACCCACGAATTCTAAGCATTTAAAGAGGGTAGTCCATGGTTACTACTTTGTTCTCAACATTATGAAGCTTAAAAGTATTTTACTAGACGCGCTTTACAGAGACGGGCAAGCAGGCTTCGAACTTTTGGATACTTTTCTTTGTCACTTCAATGTTGTTTTTTCTTCGAAATGAGATGGAAGGCTATGGTGGTAAAGCTTTGACTGAGTCCTAAAATGCAATGGTTATCTCAAACAGGGGCGATGTTATGCAATTTTCTAGATGAAATGCCAATAAAGTATCCTATTGAGACGGTCTTTGATGTGTTTCCAGGGGATCCTATCCGTATCAATCCCACTGTCTAGCACTCAGCTCAACAGTCGTTGAAGTTGCCTTGCGCTTCACCAGCCTTAATTGAAGTTGCTTCTACCACCCAGTCATGTAAGATTAATTTATTCTCCAACTGCATGCTTTTATTTCGTTATATCTTTTAAGAGATGGTATGTTTCTTTGGAAATAAACTTGTAATCTTAATCAATTTGAGATAATTGCTACCATTTGGTAGATTTTATTCGAAACACGTTGGTGACTATGTTGAAGATTCTCGGAGATGAGATCGGACCAAATATAAACCATATAGTCAATCAGGAGAAGGAGAGTTAGTGAATTTTAGTGAGGAACAAGAAGCTCTAGTATTGAAATCCTGGAATGTTATGAAGAAAGATTCAGCTACCGTGGGACTGAAAATGTTCATGAGGTAATTTTCTGTAATAACAAATAATTAAAAAGGATTATGCTATGTTCTTGATAATTTAGCAGATCTGATCACCAGTATATTCCTAGAAAATAGACCATTTATAAGCATAGTCAAACTAAAGTTGTGATTCCCAATTGTACTAAGTTGTTTGTGATTACTCCATTGTCAACAAAACTGTTGTCATTCTTAAAGGATCCAATGGTACCACTCAAGAACTCGAAACTCAAAAAACATGCTATGTCAGTCTTCGTTATGGTATGAGTTTAAATTTATACTATTCTCGGATTAGTTGATATTACTATTGTAATATTCGAACGAGTATTTAATTTTCCTGAGCTTAGACGTGTGAATCAATGGCTTAACTAAGGAAACTAGGCAGGGGTACTATGAGAGAAACTACTTTGAAAAAGTTGGGCTATACTTACTAAAAGTATGGTGTGGTTAACAAACATTTTGAGGTATGAAATTGTTAGAGCTAAACTTTCTCGCACATCATAGTTTGGTTTTCCCTTCCTGGTTTTTATTGCGATGAATGCATGGACTTTCATATTCTATTCTTGACAATATTGTAACTTTATTAAAAAGGATTATGCATCAGTTCGGCATATTACGTGATTATAACTATATTTATTTTATTGGTTAGATGATTTAATCAGTATGTCATATTTAATTATATGGTTACCATGATCCGGCGAGCTACTACTTAAGCTTGTATATGTTCATTTTTAGTTGTTCCTTCACATGGCTGATTGATGAAAATATACTAGAATATATATTGTTGAGAAGGTATATTGTTTAAAAATAGACATGCATTGGTTTGGGATGTTGCAATATTATCAGATTGTTTTAAGAATATTTCAGTTTACTTCATCTCTTAAAATTTACCTTTTTGTATTTTTCTATATCTTTGTCGCTATTGAGCTTGATTAGTTAATAAATTAACTAAGTTAACCAAGTTAATAAAAATGTTTTATAAAATTAACTAAGTTTAAGTTAACTAAATTTTATAAATAATAGTATGATATACTTGTACAACGTTGTAGTTATTTGATATTAGATTTGAAGTCTTACGAATTAACATAATTGTTTGACTATATGTTGTAATTTCACTTGTGCAGCCATTGGATTTTCGAAGAGAGCAAGGTTGGACTTTTATGGTGCTAGCTTTCACTTGTGTATGCAACAAAGAATTATGGGTAAACAAGCGTTTTGTTAGCACCAGTTGTGTGACTATGTACGGTTATGTACTATTTCTGTATCAATGTATGGTAATGTACTACTTGTGTTTATGGTAGTTCATTTGGTCATGTATTTTTTGTTTATTATTGAACTATTTATTATTACTGTTTAATATAAATTATGAATAAAGTGAATTGGAGAGTGAACGAGCTAGCAGAATGTGAGAAATAGACAAAGAAATATTGCTGCGGTGTAATATACAACCTTTAAAATGATCAAGGCGTTTATAAAACGCTACGGAAAAAATATGTTGAAAAAAAAATCACTTTTAGTGTCGTTTCAACATGCTACAAAAAAAAGATTTCCGGTGGTGTTTCTTTGCCGCCGCAATAAGTCACATTATAACGGCGTTTACAAAAACGCAACCAAAAATATTGGTTTTTTAATTGCATGTCATATGGAGGCGTTCTCTAAAACGCCACCATAAGCTATGGTTGCATTTTTTGTGCGCCACAAAAAGCACTTTTTGGTGTAGTGGTGGTAGCTCTAATATCATCAAAGGAAACTCTACCCTCAATTCAATATGTTCACTCTAGCCTACTAGCTCATGAGGGTAGATTGGAACAAAAGAAATAATCTATATCAGACATGTCTCTGAATTTCATCTCAAACAAAAAAATCAAGGGTCAAGAAAAAGCTTCTAGCAACAGAAATCAACAGTATATCAATCAGAGAGGTGGTCAGTCCTCTAGACCAAGAGGAAGGGGTGGAAGATGGTTCAACAACAGTGGAAACAATAGACCCAGATGTCATATCTATGAGAGTGTTGGTCATATTGCTAGTAAATGCTATTTTAGATTTGACATTAACTACACTCCATCACAACAGAATAACAACAGGGCTAGAAGCTATAATCCCGGTGCAAATGTGATAAGTTCTCAACAAGATATCAGAGGTCAAAGTGACTGCAACAATAATGACAATGCAAAAGTTGAAGACATTAATGATAGCAGTTGGTATCCTGACTCTGGAGCAACAAGTCATGTTACTAATAACTTAGCAAACTTAAATCTTGGAAACAAGGAATATAAAGGTACACAATCTTTACTTATGGGCAATGGTGAGTCTGTGGAAATTTCACATACTGGAAGTGCATATATAACAAGAAAGAAACAGTTATACTTGCATAATTTATTAAGAGTATCATCTGTCAAATTTTTTTTTTTAAGTGTGTCTCAATTTGCCAAAGATAATACTGTGTTCTTTGAATTCTTTCCAAGTTATTGTTTAGTCAGAGATATTCTAATAAAAGATATTCTCTTACAGGGTAGAGAAATTAAGGGATTGTATACTTTCAATGTTGCTAATTCAAGAACATCTGGATGTAAAGAAAAATGGTGTAATAATTCTGAAATCAAAACTGTGAATGACTGTAAGAATTTTGATATTTGGCATTGTAAGCTTGGACATCCCCATGTAAATATTGTTAAACAAGTATTGAATGAAAATAATATTCCTTTCAACAATATTCAACTCCATACATTTGTACTTATTGTCAAATGGGTAAAAGCCACAAATTACCATTTGTGGACTCCAAAGTCAGTTACAACAAACCATTAGAACTTATTGCAACTGACTACGGCGTCCAGCACCCATATCAACTGACTATGGGTACGAATATTATATTTCCTTTGTTGATGCATATTCAAAATATGTGTGGATATATTTTTTGAAAAAAAATCTGAAACATATTATGTAGTTCAACAATTTATAGTGCAAGCAGAAAAGCAGACAAACTGCCAACTAAAAATACTGCAGATAGATAATGAAGCTGAATTCTCACCCTTGAGAAAAAAATTTCTAGGAAAAGGTATCATACACAGGACAACTTATCCTTATACATCAGAACAAAAATGATCTGATTGAAAGAAGGCATAGACATATAGCGGAAACAGGCTTAACATTGCTGGCAAATGCATCATTACCACTCAAGTTCTGGCCTAATGCATTTGCTACTGTAGTTTTTCTAATCAATAGATTACCCACAAAAGTCCTAAAACTAAAGTGTCCATTAGAAATCCTCTATAGTATCAAGCCTGATTATCATAGTTTAAGGGTATTTGGTTGTCTATGCTTTCCTTACCTCAGACCATATAATTCTCATAAACTAAGCTACAGATCATCACCATGTATATTTCTTGGTTATGCAGCAAATCAAAAAGGTTACAGGTGATTATCTAGTAGTGGTAAAAAATTTATATCCAGATATGTTGTGTTTAATGAGCAAGTATTTCCTTTTAGCAACCCAGCAATTAAAACTTCACAGAAGGTTTACAATGCTAAGTAATCTTTAGTACCTATACCTGTGGTAATTGACAAAGCAACTCATTTTTCTGGAGAGGAAGTTCAAGGCAATGAAAGTCCACAAAACACAATGATCACTTCAGAACCAGGTCATGGACAAATCGAATCACCTAACACATCATCTCAAATGCAACAGCCAGACAATCAAATGCAGCAAAGCTCAAGTCACACATTAGATGATTCACAATCATCTAATGAGTCACAAGAGACTGAGGTGAACAACAATGATCATCAACAAATTCCTGTAAGAGCTGGACATCATATTATCATGAGGGGAAAAAGTGGTATATTCAAACCAAAACTATACAATGTAGCTCTAGAAAATGAAGAACCAAGTACATACTATCAAGCCATACAAACTGATAAATGGAAAGCTGCAATGAATGAGGAATATAATGCCCTAATGAAGAACAAGTCTTGGGATCTTGTTCCTTAACCTACTGATAAGAATATAGTAGGCTGTAAATAGACATACAAATTAAAAAGAAATGCTAATGGGTCAATTTCCAAATATAAGGCAAGACTAGTATCAAAGGGAATGGTTTTGATTTTACTAAAACTTTTTCTCCAGTTGTGAAACCCTCCACTATTAGAATTGTTCTCAGTATTTCCTTATATAGAAATTGGATTATAAAGCAACTAGATGTAAATAATGCATTCTTAAATGGTGTTTTGCAGGAAGAGGTTTATATGGAACAACCCCTTGGCTTTATGAAAAAGGGAAATGAAAGACTAATATGCAAGCTGAACAAAGCAATCTATGGTCTCAAACAAGCCCCAAGAGTTTGGTTTGAAAAATTAAAGACAACTTTGTCCAGACTGGGCTACAACTGCACAAAATCAGACAACTCTCTTTTTACAAAGTTTAATTCTGGTACTACTACTTATATACTAATTTATGTTGAAGATTTTATTATTACAGGCAGTGATGATCTATAAATCAACAATCTTATTCAACATCGAAATAAAGAATTTTCAATCAAAGACCTTGGGTGTCTAAGCTACTTTATGGGAATTGAAGCAAGAAGACTTTCAAAATCTTTGATTCATCTCAGTTAGAAGAAATATATCAGTGAGATTCTTATTAAATCAAAAAATGGATCAATCAAATCCAATCTCAACACCCATGATAACAAATGCTCATCTATCAAAGACTAAAGGAGAAATGATCACAAATGACAGTAAATACAGAAGCATAGTAGGTGCACTTCAGTATGCAACAATCACCAGACTAGGAATTTCATTCAGCATAAATAAAGTGAGTCAATTCATGCAATATCCAACAGATGAGCATTGGAGAGCAGTCAAAAGAATATTAAGATATCTTAAAGGAACATTAAATCATGAGCTAACTATTGAAGCATGTAAAGCAATTAGTATTACTGGTTATGCAGATGCAGACTGGGCAAGTGATATAGATGACAGAAGATCAACAAGTGGGTACTTCATTTACTTAGGCAAAAATATAGTTTCATGGTGTTCAAAAAATAGACAACTGTGTCCAGATCTAGCACAGAAGCAGAATACAAAAGTGTGGCTAATGAAGAGGCAGAAACAATGTGGATAGAGTCACTATTGAGTGAATTACAAATTAAAACCGAAAACAAGACAACAATATGATGTGATAATCTTAGCACAGTTTCACTCACTGCTAACCCAGTTCTATATTCCAGAACCAAGCATATGGAACTAAATTTGTATTTTGTTCGTGAGCAAGTTGCTAAGGGAAAATTAGATATTAATCACATACCGCCACTTACCAAATTGCTGATATTCTAACAAAATCACTGTCAAAGATGAACTTTACTCATTTCAGAGAAAAGCTTAGAGTTATAGACCTCGAAAGTCAGACAAAGCATGATGCTTCCTACCATTTAGTGTCAAAGAGGCAGCAAGCAGAACGATAACTGTTCATAAACTTAGCAGCATATCTCTTTATAAGCTTATTTCCCAAGCAAAGAACTGATTTTTACTTCTCCGGGATTAGATCTCACTAACTCAAACATCCTGGAACTTAATTTCTATCTTAGATTTGAAGACAACAAAAATACCTTGCTCAGATCTCACAAGCGCAACAACTTGAGGCCTGATTTTATCTCAATCTAAAGGCAACAAGAATATACCGCAAGATCATCTCACGAAATACACTCAAGCCAGCTAAAATTTGCATTGCATAGCTACTCAAGCGAAGCTGAAAAGATCTCAAGTTCATGCCAGATCTGAATTATTCATGTGAAGATCATCTCATGAAATACACTCGAGCCAGCTGAAATTCGCATAGTTACTCAAGCGAAGCTGAAAAGATCTCAACTTCATGTCGGATCTAAATTATTCATGATTTTCTTTAGTGGCGGCGCATTTCTTTTTGTTTACTAAAGAAGATCGCAAACCTTAGCAGGAGAGCTAGGTTTGAGGGGGCGTAAAATGAATCAATACAGATGAGATAACCGCATATACTATTTGCTATATGGACCATTTGTTATGCTTCAGGAATATGCTGCTATGGGCTATGATTTATCTTCATGGCCCAATAAGCTTTTCGCCAGATATATATAAATAGAGAGTGCAATCCTGTATCAAATATATCAATTTGTATATGAAAGTAAATGCGATAAAACAGTTTACATTTTTCTTCTTCAAATCTTTATATGGATGCAACCTTAGAGTTTGGACCCAAGTTGAGAGGATCCTATTAATACTTGCTATGATTCATGAAAGCATTACGTCTGTTTATGCCACAATGAACTTGACATCTCTGTAAACATGTGTGGCGTGTTTAAATTATCTATCCTATGTAGTATATGCTATGCTACCTTCCCCTTGTATGCGATCTTACCCTTGTTGATTGCATGTTATTGAACGTATGAAGTTGCTATTTCAAGTTTTTGGATGATGGGATAAGTAAGGTGTACTATATATTTATGTTTCATATACTATACATCTTCTTTTTAAAGGCTAGTGTGTGTATTATCATAATTGGTTAATTGATAGCTCGATGTTTTAAGCTACATATTCATAAGTATCTGCCTTGTGTTGCTGCATGTTGGGGTTGGTTGGCTTGCTCTTGTTTTGGTTGCTGCGCACTGTGTTCTTCTTGAATTATGTCTTTCATATTTCAGGCCTGAGCATTGGCTCTCTGGTTATATAGGCATAACTTTAAAACAGTTTACCCGATTTCGACAATTTTGTCCATTTTAGAAAGCTAAAAACATAAGGAATAACTTTTTTTATAAGTATTTCGCAAATTTTGATGTTTGTTAGGCTAAAAATGCTATTATGCAAGGTGGACTTGTTACATATATTGGATTTTCTGAGATGATTACATTTAATAAAATGGCCATAACAATTAGTACACTATATTTTCATGACCCGAAAGGTCTTTCGAAAAGCTATTTGACTAACCTACAACTTCTCTTTTTGAAACTTATTCATAATTTAGTTTTGACCCTTGAATTCTTTGTCGAAAAATGGCCTAAAGCAAAAAAGTTGTATTGCTTATACTCGTATTGATGTTGGGCTATGCTCTTCATATCAATCCCTTGCACCCATCTACGTATCGATCCCAAGTGTATCCTTCGTATCGATCACATTGATCGATACGAAATGTTTCTGCCAGTAAGCATTGCCTCGCTCTTCGTATTGGTCCCAGCTCTGATCGATACGAAGTTCATCGTCATGTTCTGCCATTCAATCGATATGTTTATACCGATACGAACTCCATATCTAACTCATCGATGTTCACCGCATCGATACAAAATCCACGTTGATCGATACCAAAGTATCGATATGAACCTGCTTTCCATGAATATTGATCCGTCCATAACTCGAACGTACGAACTCTGATTGGCCTGAAATTCGAACTGTAGCTTTTCCAAGCCTTGTTTATCATTTCCAATCGATCCTACCTTGATCGGAGCTCGGTTCAATTTTGATAGCATCGATCATAGCATTGTTTTCAATTGATCTTCAATCATGGTATCCATCCTTTTTAGCCAATTTTTTGATATTCCAGCCTTGTCCAAAAGGCGGGGTAACTGCCTAAAGCAAAAAAGTTATATTGCTTATTTATTATACGAATAAATACGGAGTATACTTTTTCATATGTCATTAATATCAAAACATGAATTGATTATAGGTACTTATGAAGTATAATTGGACTAGTGGCGACGACAACTTGCTTTTTCTAGCTTAAAGGTAAACAAAAAGGTATATCTTTACGATATATCGAAATATATGTGATATTGTATTATTCTCCCGTGTTTCAGGATTCCCCGTGGTGGGACGTGTGTATATATACATATATACATACATACATATACGTATGTGTATGTGTGTATATAGTGATATTATTGCATTTTGATTTTTCAAAGCACTCTCCGTATAAAGGTGACATTGTCAAAATTTTCTAAAAAATCCTACACTTAGAAAATTTTCACAATATTTTTATCGTATGCGAAAATAGATAGTTGTTGAATTGAATCTATTTAAATTTTAACATACGATATGTGAATTGGAGTATGTGCAGCATAGAGGATTGAGTAGTTTAAGTTTGATAGAAAATCGGTGATATTAAGAAAGTTCAAGGTTTGAGATATGTTTGACGCCTCCCTGCAAGAAATTGCCAGAATGCAATTTTCATAAGGGGAAGTCTACAACAACCCTGCTTTCTACATTGTAATAAAAATAAAATTTAACTAAAATAAAATGTTCGAATTCGATGTTAATAACTATTATTTCTGAAAATGAAATTTTAGTTAATCAAATTTTATTTAATAAAGATTTTTATTAATAAATTGTATTAAAATAATAAAATTCTTTTTGGATAATTTGAAATTGAATAAATTGTTTTAATTGAATATAAAATATTTTTAAGGTGTAAATGATTATTATATAATTAAAATAGTGGAAAATAAATAAACGGACATCGAATTGAGTGAAGTTGAGTGGTAATCGGAATATATTCAATATAATGAAGTGTAATTTAAACTAAATCAAATTAAAATTTATTTATAAATAAATTGAAAAAACTTATTTAAAAAGAAAAGTGTGATAAATGAATTAGTTTAAACTAGAGATTAAAATACAAAGCCTAAGCCCAAACCTTCCTCCCTTGTTCTAGACCTCTTTTTTTTACTTCAACAGAACCCCTCCTATTTCCTTATTCCCAAATTCTACCCAAAAATCTAAATCGTGATTAAAAGAAAAAAACAATACATGAAGTGATTGCGTGCAACCTAAGGGAAGAAGGTAGGCACGAAGGGCTCACGCATTGGAGGAGGAGACAGACAACACATTTATGGCGGCGAGACAGTGGTGGCAACCTTGTATGCTGTCATTGTGACATGAGTGATGCCATGACCTATGTAATAACACGCCCTTTTGTAGGATCAAAAAAGCCGTTGTCTCATAATAATAGACTCCCGAATACCACAAAAGACAGATTGTCGGGGTAAATTAGAACAAAACACTAAACCAAGACATTGATAATATCTCACAGCGGAATGATAATATATAATATACCGAATATACATGAACAGAACAGGATGGCAATATATAAGAGAACATACTACCGGACGCAACTAATAAATAAATATCAATATAGAAAAATCAGAATACATTAACTCTCAAAACACAGAGTTCTAAATAGGTATCTGATACAGCAGTCTCATATATATAAATAATACGTCTATTATGTACTACTAAAATATCAAGTATACATATCCAAAATCGATGACACATCTTCAAAGTGCTCCAGATGCACATCCTGATAGTGTATCCCAAAAGTAACCGAATCTCAAACTACTCAATCAAGTACTCAAATGTTGTCATGACATAAGCAGATAAAGACAAAACACGAGTCGTACATAAAGCCTAATGTGAGTTAAACTATCTCAAAATACTGTATATTAAAACTATATACAAATAAACATGAACTACTAAATCACAGTTGGTTGTCTCCACAAAAGTAGCTCAGGGGTAAAACAGACTGCCTTAAACAAGTATAGTAAACCCATCCAAAATAGGGAATTCAAGCCATAACTTGCTCTTCTCCTGTAATCAACAAGTTAGCACGAAAAATATAATGCGATTGACACATAAAAATCATACTTTGGTATATGTAACCTAACTTCCATAAGTAGGGTGATCATAATATAAGTCTATCGTGAAGTACAAAAATGATAGAAAATGCGCAATAACAACAATAGTTAACTAATAACACACACAATATAACAAAGGAAAGATAACTAAAAATATAAATTAATACCCATCATTACAGAGGGGTGGAGTCAACCAAAAATATCTGTCATGGTCCAATAGTAAATAAATAGTGTCAATATGCTAACATACCAAAGCGTCATCTATCACGATCTAATAACAAATAGAATTTGTACACTAACGTACCCAGACTTCTATCGCGATCTAATAACAAATAGAGTCAGCACACCAACATATCCAGACTTCTATTGTGATCTAATAATAAATAAAGTTAGTACACCAACATACCCAGACTCTATCGCCATCTAATAGCAAATAGAGTCAGTACACTAACATACCCAACTTCTGTCATGATACAATGACAAATAGAGTCGGTACACTAACGTACCCAGACTTCTATTGTGATTCAAGGATTTCTCAAATAACTTGCATTCGCCTTCATCTAAAAAGAGAACGACGCTCGTATCTAGTGTAATATGCTATCAGGACCATAAAGGAACGCCGATGCTGTAATATGCACACCTCAAATATAATATTGCATAACCAAATATGTCTATCCCAAAGTCAAAGCTAAGGGCATGGACTAATTTCGCTCAATCGTACATGCTCACAAACCATGATTGTGCAATCAATCACTACATTGATATCATATTCGAGCATCATTGACTACATACGTATCATTAAACATTGAACTCAAATCCCGAGCTTCGCTTTGCATTCTGCTTTCTCGAGTAGCTTAAGTTTCCCTAAAGTCATTTCTTAGCCTCATGTCACCTTGCATCCAGATCCAGGGGAAAACCCCATCAAACACTTTGCCTGGCTTTACTACCTAGGTAAATGCATCATCGGTCGATCGATGGTCCACAACTGGTCGACCGGTGAATGTCTTTCCTAGGAAATAAAGCCTATGTAGAAAGCGTTCGATTCATTGATTTGAGCTTCGCCTTCTTCATCGCTTTGCCCATCAAGTCGCTTAGCTCCCCAAGCTTACCTTCACTGCATTGGACCTCTTTCGAAGTTCAATGGTTGATGCTTTGAAAGTGGATTCAATAAGTATTTGAAAACCAGTTTCGATACCGAAATCCACTCTTTGCACGAGTTGAGTTTAACGAGCGATTATAGCGACCCACTTCTTTAGCAAGCCAAAACGACATACCCGACCTCCTTGTGCGTTGCTTATATGCATGTCGATACACTCATTCGTGCATGTTTATACACACACGTTCACACAACCCTCATTAACTTAACAAATTCCATTTTAGACTTCGTAGGGACGATTGCTCGCCCTGGTGTACTCTCACGCAACTTAGTGCACACGATAGTCGCTATGGTTATATAAAATGCCCATAATGAACTTGCAATTAATAATATTTCTATATAATCAAACAATTGCATATCTATATAAACAAATACATAACAATTCTAACTACAATCCGCACACCATTTTGATTGTTATATATCTTCAAATACATGTACATGTACACTTGCCATACTCATATACATACACGTATATTTAACTAAGTAATTCATTTATTACTTAATCAAATCTTACTTCTATTTACTAATATTTTCAATAAAATTAAAGAAATCCCTTTATACTACTTTATAAAATCCCCAAACCATTTTATAAAATACAATACTAGCTTATAAATCAATTTAGCCATTTAAAATGCTTAATTTGCTTCATCGAAAATCAAGTATTCATCATTTTACTATTTTATAAAATCTCATATCCATTGTATAAAATATATTCTTCATTTATAAAATATTCAAACCATTTTATAAATAATAATTAAGCTTCATTTTCTATCTTATAAAATTTCGTATCATTTTATAAATGACATTTACTACTTATAAAATTATTTTTCTATTTAAACAATATTTATAAATACTAATTTAGCTTCATTAACTCTTTGATAACTTTAATAACAAGTGTAGAGTTTAAAACTCGTTAAATTAGCCTACTAACCATTTTCAAAATTAATTGAATTGGTTTAATTATAAGCAATTAATGACATGCCCTTAGTTATAACATATAATTAGTCTCTATTCTATCACCATATCACTTGTTAGCATTCAGTTAACCTAAAAATCAATTTCTTAGGTCACTAACTATTTTCAAAAATATTTATTAATGTCTTAAACCAATAATGAACTAATGTAATCATGTTTATGACACAAGCATAAATCCAAATCAACTCAAAAAATCCCCAAATCAGTTCATATAATTCTATAATCATCAATAATAAATAATATTAAGTATAACACAAAAATTATCAAGGAGAATTATTCCACTCACCTTGTTTAAATCCAAGCCAAGCTCTAGTCACCAAAAACCCAAACCTTGCTTATTTTAAATTTTGAAACGCACCCAATACTCTGATCCAAGCCAATTCCTTCGTGGGTTTTGTAGAGAATTGAAAGAGAGGGACTATGGTGATTTTTATTTGATTTTAGAAAATTTATTTAATGGGTTTAGGGTTTGGGAATTAGGAGAGGATTAAGAGGTGGTTAGAAGGCCATTAGAGAACGAGAGGGGAGATGAAATGTGAAATGAAAAATGTGAAGTGAAAAATATGAATAAAAATTATGAGAAGGTTAGCCTCATATAGGCTATGTGAATGGACTTGGCCGAAATTCATCTCAACCTGCAGCTAGGTAACAGGTAACGATCGAGGGGATTCGCAATGATGGTTAAGGCATCGATCTAGAGGAGGGCCTGGATTGATGCGATGTAGTTGATGGTAAGCAGTTACGTGAGAGGTGATGCAAATTTTGGCACAACAAATTATGAGTGGAGCAAGCAAATATAGTTGAGTTTGATTCTTACATCCATCGTTTGGTGAGTTTTTTCGCTCACAACTATATCATTTTAGCTATTTATATTACATATTTATCGCGCATATTGTTTGAATTATTAGTTGGAATATTGATTGGTTGTTGTGATATGGGTATAGAATTGGATTCAATGTTTAAAATTTATGATTGTGGGATCGCCGAAATGCAAAGGTAATGCTATCCATTTGCATCCTGATTTGTGTAGGTTATTTAAATGTTGTTTGGGCATTGTTTACTAACCCATACTAGAGTATTACAAAAGTGGTTGAGATATTTATGAATTTTTAAGAGTTAGTTGTAAATTTTTAAAGAAGATGGTTTTATAATAAAAACTTGTTTTTCAAGTTTTTAAGAAAATCATAAAGTTGTTATTTTCAAGTAATTTTAAAAAAAAATGTTTTAAAACCTATTATAAGTATTGTAAATTTTTTAAAAGCATTTTTAAGTATATATATAGTTTTTAGAAAATGTGTTGACTATTCTATATCTTATATAATGAATATCCTGAAGTAAAGCTTGGCATAACTATTAAAGCATCCATTTATATGATTTAATGCAGTTGACGGTGGTTATTGTATTGAAGAAAACGTTTTAATCAACTTGCCTTTGCCTGTAAGCAAACCCCATTATGAACATCATCACAACGGCCGTTGTTTCACATAGAATCTATATCAACAAAGAAAACTTCCCATTCGAATCAATGTGTGCCGAAGTATTGAGAATCTAGGATAGTTGTGTACGTCATAAGGTTGCAAGTAGGAATATTGGTGGAGACTGGAGAGCCTGTGCAATAACTGTTAAAGTAACATCTTCATGATACAACAGTACGGTAAGCAAACATTCTTTCGGTTCATTTTGCCTTCCAAACGTACTTACGTTTCTGATAATTCAAAAGATCCAAATTTGAAAATTTCATGTTGCTGTGTATAATTAATAATCCAGCTGAGTACATGAACAACTCACATCATTAATATTAATCTAGCTAAGCACATAAGAGATTAACGTACAAGGAGGAGAAATTAAATCAAACAAGGGGTCCTCCCGTAACGTACTCAGTGAAAGCCAAAGCAACCAAACCCAACATTGCAAACCTCCCATTCCACATCTCTGCATCGGCGGTCCACAATCCGCTGGATTTAGACTGAACGCTTATCCCTTTAAAGAGCGGAATGAGGGACGCTGCAGAGAACAAAGTGGCTGCTACCACAAACGAAGGAACACCGCCGTTCATCAGCTGTGATGAGAGGTCGCTTCCGCTTGCCAACTCTGCTCCCAACGCGGCAACAAATCCAAGCATGGCCAGACGTCCGTTTATTCTCTCTGGTGCTGGTCCACTGAATGCTAGCAAGTCTCCAAATTTTGTGCTCACCTGTTTCATTCATTAATATTATGATTATGATGTCGGTTTTGGCAACAAATTGTTGGCATGTACATATACAAGACTTATATCCTACCTTGGCTGCCTTGGGCTGGACGGGGGTTGGGGTTGGAGTTGAAGTTGGTGGCGGGCTTGATGTAGAAGTTTGCTCTTCTGGGGTTCGTTTCCCCTGTAGATTTCAACCAAAAACCATGTATGATTAGCAAAAGTCACCCACTATAATACTATTTGTGTAAATTCAAGATATATCTATATATACCTCAGCCTGGCATCGAACGGTCATACCACGCTTGCATGGAGAAGAAACAAACGCGTTAGACTTGCTGTAGCTCTTGCAATAACCAGAACGAGCAGTGGGAATGGCTATGCAAGATTGCATGGTTGCTGATGCTGCCATTAATTTAATTGCTTTGTATTGTGCACTGAAGATAAACTCTACTAAGTTAACTGATCAGACTTCGAATCAATAATAATGTATAGAACTGATTTAGACTATGTTATGAAATTGAATGCATAGAAGATCAAACTATATAGAGAGTAGAAGTGGATGGCATGGAAACAACGGAAGCAATGAAGTTAGGTACGTGGCCTAAGGTGATACCCATAGTTCACTGCTAACTTTCTGGAAATTTCATTTGTTCTTTAGTGAACTTTTCTCGCGATTGGGTTAACACATAGCCATGTGTTCTGGAAGCTTCTGGTTACGTGACGTGGAACACTGTTTTCGGTCAGAAGATTGGAGACACAAAATATCATCCGCTTTGAATTCATATTCACGCAGCGAACCATGACCACCCATTTTCCACTTTGGGTTGAAGGTAATTCAAATACATGCTATTACATTCGCAAGAGCTTATACTGACTGAGCACCAACATCAACATGGCTTACAACCTTTGCATGTCCATCCATTGAGCACATTCATTGACAGAGCTACACAAACGGAAGGACCGGCACTATACGAAAATAAATTCATTGCAAATTAGTGGATTCATACGGAGCCAGAAAAGAACACGAAATGTTACCGGCCATGTACAAATGCGACGCATATACGAACTCAATCAAGGTTCTTGACCGCTTACGCAACTGTGTAGCTCCAGCATTTCTTGATGATTGGGGACTAAAGAGTGCTGCACCACAATCTTTGAGCTTGCTTGTGACTTCTTACCAAATTGATTTTCCATTTAAGTGCTGTTGATCTAATTTTTACAACGAGCATATAATAAGATATATAGTAAGGAAGTCCTTCAAAAAAAAAAGTTCAACTCTGAAGAGCTCATGATATTGATTTTACTACCACTAGTCCCGTTATAATCTAAAACTTCTGCTGCTTAGTGGTACTATTAGTGTCTAGAATAAAGAAATATACGTGTGTGTGTGTTTGTGTGTTTACTAACCCATACTAGAGTATTTCAAAAGTGGTTGAGATATTTATGAATTTTTAAGAACTAGTTGTAAATTTTTAAAGAAGACGGTTTTATAATAAAAACATGTTTTCCAAGTTTTTAAGAAAATCATAAAGTTGTTATTTTCAAGTAATTTTTTGAAAAAATATTTTAAAACCTATTATAAGTATTGTAAAATTTTTAAAAGCATTTTTAAGCGTATATATAGTTTTTAGAAAATGTGTTGACTATTCTATATCTTATATGATAAATATCTTCTAAAAATGGTTTATTTAATATCTAATTTTGGTAAATAAATCACTATATATGTATATATTATTTTAAAAAGAGTTTCAAAGGTGTAAATAAAAGGTTTAAAAAGGGGTTAGAATTTCTTAATGGCCAAATGTTTAATCAAATTTTAATCACTTGTTTGAAAAGTAATTAATAATGCTTAACACTAAAAGCCAACAAAATATGTTTATCTATTTATGAGAGTTAAGATTGATGTTTGAGTAGGAATATAAGCAATAGAGCTCCAACCTACCAGCTTCCCTCTTGGCTGAGGAGTAGTTAAGTCGAAAAATGTCGGAAACGTATTAATCGTATCGACTTCTTGCTTGTATATTGAAATCATTAATAACTATGCTTAACAAATAAAGCCGACGAGGTAGACTTATCTACTTATGAGATTCAAGAATGAATTATCTAGGTAAGGCTTTGATGCAACCAATAGTCTAACTTACTCGACTTCACTCTTGAGCGAGAAATAGTTAAGTTGGAATGTCGAAAATGAGTTAAATATATGAATATTGATTTGTATAAGTAATTTTTTTTACTAGGTAGTCGATTAGTCTACTATCGAACTTGATCAAATATGACTTAAGACGTTATTGAAAGGCATCGTGATTTCATACAACGAGAACCCTTAGGGAGGAGTATTAGTATAGAACGTCTCTAGCTTTCGCTTGCTTTTGAGAGAACTAAAATTGAGTTAACCAGGAATTCATCGATTGGTTTTGGAGAGTCCAGTAAGCAAGAAGAGTGTACTTATATAAGATGATTCAAATTCATAATCACTTTAAAATAATATACGCGATCTATGTTCTCGAAGTAGTTGTGAAGTGAATGTTATAGAGTTGAACTGTCCATTCTAAGGCTAAGTCTAAGGGAGACGTCACGTTAACATTTTAAATGATGCTATCATATGCGACAGTCTACCTTTAGGAGTATCTTTGGAAAAATATCAATAATGTGATCGAAAATCATTTTATCGTAAAATAGCATTTCAACCGTCAGAAGTTGTTTTGATTTTTTTTACATACACTTATTTGCTTAGGAATCAAAAAAATGAAATAAAAACTTTTACCACTTATATAAATTTTCTTTTTGGACTATGTCATGGGTAATGGCATTACAGATATTTAAAAATGATCTTAAATGGAAATACTTAAGTGTTAAGAGATGATAAAGGAGAAGTGAGTGGAGGTAAGCCTTGCATGATATGAAAAGGGGCGTGAACAAGCTTAGGCAACACTATCTTCTCTTGGTTGGAGCGGTTCGTACTCACTCCCTTCTTGTTGTTCCCTTGTGGGTGTTGCCTAACACTTCGAGGATAGGTGTGGGAGAGTTGCGCCCTTTCTGCACGTATCGTTCTTGTTTATTTTTTCGAACATATTCCTCAATGAGATCCCACAAATACTGGCATTCTTCAGTGTTACGCCAATGAGACTCGTGGTAGCGACAGTATTTGGTTGTTCTAATTGCGGCTTCTAACTCTTTTTTGTGTGGAGGGCGTTTGTATTTCAACTCGTCTTGAGTAGCCACGTAATGCTCTCCACGGTGTCGTTTAGAGGAGTGTATGAATCAAATCTCGGCCAGGCCTGTATCGTCGCTTATTGCCTTTTTCAGTTCCAAAGTTTCCTTGGTGGCCATTCTTTCCTTCGTTGTTCGGTTTATTCCCTTCCCTCCGGAGTGGGGTACCCATGTTTCCTTGGAAACTAGAAGCTTTTGTGGGTTGCTTGCTATGTCGGTGGGCCATTGTGCCCTCCAAGCTCCTGTACTTTCCAGCTTCATGAAAGAAATCCTAAAGAGTTAGAGGCTTTTTCTTCGTTAATCTTCTGTCGAGCTTTGAATCCGAGTGGAAGCCTCCACACAACACCATCAGTGTAAGCCTTTCATGGCCGTTTTGCACTGCTGCTGCGGCAGCGTTAAAACGGGTAAGATATTACTGCAGCGGTTCTCCTGCCTTCTGTTTTACGTCTAATAAGGAATATGCATCCTTGGGCTGTTCCACATGAATTCAGAATTGGCTTATGAACTTTTTCTTAAACATTTTCCAAGAGCTAATGGAGCCATAAGGTAAGAGACAAAACCATGTGGTTTCTAATCTAACAGGAACAATTGAAAACATTTACACAACACATCCTCTGTTGCTCCATTCATGAGCATGTGCTGGGTGTAGCGATGCAAATGGATGATTGGTCGGATGTGCCTTTGTAGTGATCCGTAGTGGGCATCTTCCATTCTTGAGGAGTGGTTGTCGCTTCTATGTCCCTGGTGAAGGGGCTGGACACCCTTGCCCCTGTCCCTCTTTCGAGTTGTTCGCGTCTGAGATATTCCCTAAAAAGACATGTCATCATCTCCTCGGATTCTAGGGCAGCCCTAGGAGAAGTAGGGGCTTCCCTTTGATATTAATGGCATTTGGAACCTTGGTTGAGGTTGGATTGGCGATGGTTGGCTTGAAGCATGACAGGGTCAACCACAATCGGTCCTTGCCTGGCGCCCACTTGCCTGGGCCCAGCACTTGATGCTCTTTTAGGACCGGCTTCGGGCTGAGTCCTAACTCGGCTTCGAGTTCTTGTATCTTCTTGATTGAATTCTTCATTTGCAGAGGATCTGTTCCGTCTACGCGACTCTCTGGATTGAGACTCGCCTCGAGTGTTGTGAGTGGATTCCTTCGTGCCTCTTAAGCCTGCCATGAGTTGGTCCACTAAAGCTTTTTGCTGGGTTGCGAAGCGGTCGGTCATCTCATTCACAACCTTATCTAAGTTTTCTTGGGTGACAGCTGAGTCTGGAGGTTGAGAGTGGGTAGTTGGGTTTTCTTAATCTTCTTGGATGTGATTGAGTGTACTGGTAACGGATGCGCTCTTACCCTTATCGGTGTTGAGCCTAGAGGGAGCCATGTTCTAATATTGAGTTAAGGTTTGAAAGGAGGGCGGACAGAAGAGTTCGGCTCTCCATGCTGTTCTCAGTGAAAGCACCAAAAATGTTTGCACAAAAATGGACAAACACCTCTAAGTTCAATTTTTGCTAGGTCACGTTTAGGTTGATTGATTTGGAATTTTTAATTTTCCAACACGTTAAGGGATAATTTTTGCAGTCACAGAACAATTCACAGGATCGAAGTGGAAAAGCAGTTAATGAAAGTAAATCACACAGGGTTTTATAGTAGTTCGCAAGAATGTGCCTACATCCATTGTCCATTTTATTATTCTTTCATTGATTTGATTACAAATACTAGTTTGCTCGAAAAGAGCAAAAACTTGAAGTGGCTAGAGTGACTGAGTCTCAGCAGAATTTTCCCTCTTTTCTTCCAAAATCGATCCCCATTATTGTTGAGAGGTTAAGGTATTTGTAGAGTGGAGTTGTGAAGCGTGGAGGTGGAGATTATAACTCTCTAAATCTGGTTTGACATCTAGGCAGGGGAGCTTGGATTGACATTTGGTCCATGGAGCTTGCCTGGCATGTTTGTTCTTCCTTGTATGGTTCGGTGCTTCTGCTCTGGAGCCCCCTATTTGCCCGAAAAAACATTTGATTCGGCATGCCAGTGTACCGGACGAATGTTTGGTCCGTTGATGGATGTGTCGTGTTGGACCAAATATTTGGTCTGGCATATCAGAGAATGTCGGACCATAAATTTGGTTCGGCATTTTAGTGAATGCCGAACCAAACGTCAGGCCCGACAGTTCTGTCTTCCATGCCTTTGTCTGCTTTTGCTTCCTTTCTTCCTTTTTTCTCTATTTGCTGAAAAACCGAGCCAACATTAGGCTACCGATTTTGATGCTTTTTTCTCCTCTATGTCTTTTGTTTAAACATCTCTCATGTTCTTTGTATCGTTAGAACTCTACTTTGGTTGACTAGTCAATAACTCATAATAATGTCCGAATTGGTAATAGTAAGATTTTCTAATATCATTTTCCCTTAAAAATAGTTTTAAGAATTCCTTATTTGTCAACTTTTGGGAAACAAAATAAAATAGAATAAATGTTTATATTTTTAGTTCAGTAAAAATGAAAAACAAGAAACATATCAAATGATCATCGCCTCTCCTTCCACTAGGATTCGCTTTCTTGATTAATAGATATGTGAGTCGTAAAATTGAGTTTGTCGATTAATTTTTTCGGATCGACCTTGGCTTGCTGATATTGATCCTGTGTTGTCCGCATTGTTTTTGATGGAATTCATTATTTTCCTTCGAAACTTTTTTCTACTTTTGTCATTGCCACTAGTCGAATCTTTGGAAGAATAACAGTAAATGTTGCATAAGCTGTAGCCTTCATCGTTTCGCCATTGGTTGGATAAGTGATGGTTGAGAGGAGTATCATTCTGATCATTATAGTCTTCAAACGCGTAATTTTGAGAATTTGAAGAATGTATGAATTCTTAAACCGGCGAAGACATTATACAGATTGAATTTTGTATAAGATTTATTTGGTTTAGTGGAAGTATTGAAATGTATTTTTGAAGATTGAAACTTTGAAAGCGGGTTATTTATTGATTCAAATGTGGAAGTAGCCGATGTGGGTAAGTTATCAACAAAAAACCGGATGACACAAGTTCCAAAGGTGTAATCCCCTCAAAGTATATATTTTGGAGTCTGTTGTATGCTTCCTCAGGATGTGACTACAAAAGTTCGCGTACAATGTCCACCATTCAACCGTCTGGGATGGGTAAATATTTATTTTGGATGGCTACATGATACAAAATGTGAATAGACAAGTCTGTTAAATTTTAGCAATGATGCGGTTTGAGTATTTGAATCAAGAAAACACAACAACTTGAAACTAGATGCATCCAAACGTAATATAATAGTTTGCTTTTTCAAAGAGATACTCTCTGGATCAAATCTTCTTTATCCATTTTACTCGTCTACGTGTGCCACGCACATCTCAGGCGTTGTTTTAATTAGTAATCATTTATAATATACTGCGGGTCCAACTGATTTATTACTTTATTGTGATGAATGACGAAATTTTATGGTACATGGAGTCAGATAAGGAAGGGACGGAGAAATTGAACTTGATGCTCTTTCTAAATGCATCCCCTGTGACGCAGCGGATTAACAGAAAATCGATATAACGATGAAAATGTAGCTAACGGTGGATTGAAGATACTGAAATGCCCAAATTTGTTGATCACAAAGATACCGAATTCTAGCTATCTTCGACACGTTGATCGCGCACGATACCGTGAGAGAAGATCTTCAATTCTTCAAGCGTTGATCAAGCGCACTTGATTCCGCGAATCGGCTTCAACAATCGTTGATTCGAGCGCACTCGAATAACCGAAAGTGGAGATAGGAGATTACACTCAACTATCAATTTAAATTGAAAGCACAAAGCTAACAAAAGAGAATTTTATTCAAAAATCAACAACCCTCAAATGTGCAACTCACTCCCCATTTATAGTGTTTTCACAAACCCTGTCCCTTAAGTCATACACGATTTACGGCTCATCCATAGGTCGGCAACGACTCATCAACAAACGCGACTCAACTCTTAAAGGTTCGCCTTGGTCAGCAGCGACTCAACACACACACGACTTAAGCAAGCCGCGGCTTACGACTCAACTACATCACAACATATATACACATGACCGACTTACATTCAACGACTCAAAGACTCAAGGAAAAAAATTACAAACAGATAACGACTCAGGACTTTAAGACTTAATGAGTTACAACCAACTCAACACAAGACGACTTACGACTCATCCATATACAAGTTACAACGCCTCAAGCTCCCAAGCTCATAGCTTCTGCGACTCAAGATCCCAAGCTCCCTGCGGCATATCTCCTCAAACGACTTAACTAGGTCGTGCCCTTCCTCCGACTCAAAGCTTTTAATAGCTGGAACTTTCCCCTGCTTCATGATAAGTCGTGGACGACTTATAGATGAGTCGTTGGGTCGTGTACGACTCATCAAACTCGAACAACTCAAGCTCCCGTTAAGTCGTAACCCTGTCCCCTGAGCTTTGTTAAGTCATGGATGACTAAAACCCGCCTCCTTAGGTCGTAGACGACTCAAGCCCTCCTTAAGTCGTGTACGACTTACTCCTTTGGCCTGAGCTGCATCATCCACCCCTGGTTGAGAAAAATTCGTCCTCGAATTTGTAAATTCTTCAACATCTGATTGTCCATCCCCATAATATGGTACAAGATGCTTAACATTGAACACGTCAGAAGTATATACATCCTCCGGTAGCTTCAACTTATAAGCATTTTCATTAATCCGTTTCACAACTTCTACATGACCAATTTTTTTGGCTTTCAACTTGTTATAAGCGCCCACTGGAAAACGATCATTCGTTAACACAGCATACACCAAATCACCTTCGTTAAATTCAACATTTCATCGCTTCAAGTCTGCAGTCTGCTTATATTTCTCATTTGCTTTCTCCAATCGTTTCTGAACGATTTTATGACATTCAGTCAATACATCAACAAAATCTACAGCTCGTTTAACCGTCCCTTTCGGTTGTGGTACTACTGCCAAATCCAACGGTCCCTTTGGCAAACTTGAATATACGACCTGAAATGGACTGAATCCCGTACTACTATTCACTGCATGATTATGTGCAAACTCTGTCTGGCATAACTTCATGTCCCAACTCTTCAGATTATCCTTCACAAGACATCGCAACAAATTTCCCAATGACCTGTTAACAACTTCTGTCTGTCCATCTGTTTGTGGATGATAAGCGCTACTAAATTTCAGCTTCGTTCCAACCATCTTCCACAAACTTAACCAAAAGTGACTCAGAAAACGAGTATCCCTATCCGACACAATAGATTCTGGCAATCCATAAAGTCGATAGATCTCTTTGAAAATTAACTGAGCAACACGAACAGCATCCGCCGTCTTCTTACAAGCAATAAAATGTGCCATTTTCGAAAACCTGTCCACCACAACAAATATAGAATCATTTCCCCTTTGAGTTCTAGGCAAACCCAAAACAAAATCCATGCTGATATCAACCCATGGTTTAGTTGGTACAGGTAACGGCATATACAATCCTGCATTTGTCGTTGTTCCCTTCGAAACCTGACATATATGACATCTCTCCACAAACCTTTCAACCTCTCTCCTCATCGACGGCCAAAAGTAAGATTGAGAAATCAAATGCAATGTACGATCACGGCCCACATGTCCTTCCTCGTGCAATTCCTTGATAATCTTCATTCTCAAACTGCTCTCTGGAATACATAACTGATTTCCTTTAAACAGAAAACCATCAACCAACACAAATTCATCAGTACTTCCTTCCTTAACTTTCTCAACAAATTTCACAAAGTAAGGATCTTCTTCAATCAGCTCTGTCAATAATTCAAACCCTGTCACTTCAACTTTCATTGTCGTTAATAAATGACTCCTCCTACTCAAAGCATCAGCTACACGATTCGTCACTCCTGACTTATGTTTCATGACAAAAGTAAACTGCTGCAGATAAGCAATCCATGATGCATGTCTCGCAGAAATCTTATCATGTCCTTGCAAATGCTTCAACGCCTCATGATAAGTGTAAAGAACAAACTCTTTCTGAAATAGATAATGTCTCCAGTGCTTAATAGCCTGAATAATTGCGTAAAACTCCACATCATAAGTACTATATCTCAACTTAGCTCCTGACAACTTCTCACTGAAATAAGCAATAGGTCTTCCACTCTGACTCAACACTCCTCCAATCCCAACCTTTGATGCATCAGTGTGTGGATCAAACAACAACTGAAAATCCGGTAACACAAGAATTGGTGTTGTCGTCAAAAGTTCTTTAATTCGTTCAAAAGCAACCCCTGCTTTCTCCGACCAAGAAAACTGTTTCCCTTTCATACAATCAGTAATCGGTGCCATCATGCTACTGAAGTGTGGAATGAATCTTCGGTAGAATGATGCCAACCCATGAAAACTTCTAACTTCAGTGATAGTCCTCGGCTGCGGCCAATTTCTAATTGCTTCGACTTTACTCTGGTCCACCTGTATACCTTCTCCTGACACAACATATCCCAGAAATAAAACACTATGCGTCATGAACACGCATTTCTTCGTAGCAGCATAAAATTATTCCTCACAAAGAATAATCAGCACTTCCCTCAAATGTTGAACATGCTCCTCCATACTCCTGCTATATATCAGAATATCATCGAAATAAACCACCACGAACTTCCCAATGAATGGTCTAAAGATTTGATTCATCACCCGCATGAATGTACTAGGTGCATTTTATAAACCAAATGGCATAACCAACCATTCGTATAACCCCTCTCTCGTCTTGAAGGCTGTCTTCCATTCGTCTCCAAGTCTAATCCGAATTTGATGATATCCACTCCTCAAATCAATCTTCGAAAAGATAGTAGCCCCACTCAACTGATCTAGCAAGTCATCCGATCTAGGCATAGGAAATCTGTAGCGAACAGTAATCTTGTTCAAAGCTCGACTGTCTGTGCACATCCTCCATGTTCCATCCTTCTTTGGCACCAACAAAGCTGGTACTGCACAAGGACTCAAGCTTTCCTGAACACGTCCCTGTTCTAACAACTCTTCCACTTGCCTTCGCAACTCCTCATGTTCCTTCGGACTCATTCGGTAATGTGGTCGATGTGGTAAAACTGCTCCCGGAACAAGATCAATTTGATGTTGTATGTCTCTTAGTGGCGGTAACTCCTTAGGCAACTCTTCTGGAAATACATCCTCAAATTCTTTCAAAACTGGCTTCGCTTCTTCTGGAATCTCAACCTCTTCATGACTCTCTCGTCCAATCAACAAATAGACTTCAGGCTCCTCTTCAACTTCTTTAACAAACTCCTTCAAAGATAGCAAAGTTTTCAGTTCTTCAATCTCCTCCAGCTTGCTTTCCTTCTGTTGTTGCTTCTTAGGAACTAAAATAATCTTAGTACCTTCAAACATGAAACTGTAACTATTAGCACGACCGTCATGTTGTACTGCTCTATCAAACTGCCATGGTCTGCCCAACAACAGATGACACACATCCATGTCTACAACATCACACCAAATTTCATCTTTGTATTTCTTCCCGATTGAAAAATTAACACAAGCCCTTCGACACACCTTCACTTCACCACCCTTCCTCAACCATGCTAACTTGTACGGTTTAGGATGCTTCTCAGTTTTCAAGTTCAACTTTCTTACTGCCTCTGTAGAGATAATATTGTCACAGCTTCCAGCATCAATAACAAACTTGCAAACCTTCCCCAAAATAGTGCATGTTGACTGAAAAATATTGCTCCTCAACCAACTAGAATCTTCCTCTTGCTTCGGTGTAAGACAAGATCTTCTCATCATCAAATTACAACCTTCATCCCCGGACAATAAGTCTTCCTCCTCAACATAAGGTGCATTTGAACATTCTGCCTCTTTATCATCATCTTCTTCAATCTCAGCAACCATTGCTCTCTTCTTCGGCTTCGGACATTCATTGCTTTTGTGACCCAACTCCTGACAATTGTAACATTTGAAACTGTTATTAACCTTCACCTTCTCAACCTCCTTCACAACTGGTTTTGCGACTGCTTTAGGAACATTAGAGCTTCCACTAACACCCTTCACTTGATTGTTGGAATTAGTAAACACACCACCTCCACGCCTTCCCTGCTTCTCCCAAGCCAACGCTTTCTGATGTGCTTCCGCCACAGATCTTGGATCGAACATATTAACCATATCCTGGATCTGCACCCTCAACCCTCCAACAAACCTAGCAGTCAATTGTTCTTCTGTCTCCATTATGTCATTCCTGGCAATGAGTTGGTAAAATTCATCTGCATAATCATTAACTGACTTCGTCCCCTGCCTTAGATTCTGCAATCTCTGGTACATAAGTGATTGATAGTTGTAAGGTAAAAATGTGGCTCTCATCAATTTCTTCATCTTCTCCCATGATTCAACCTTTGACTTTCCCATTCTCTCCCTTGTAAGTTTAGTTTGCTGCCACTATGCCAAAGCTCTCCCCCTCAACCTAGTAGCAACTAACTTCACTCGACGATTCTCCGGAACCTCCTTGAAATCAAAGATCTCCTCCACATTAGATAACCAATCAAGAAATTCTTCTGCTACCATTCCACCCTTGAACTCTGGAATTTCCATCTTCATACCCGACTCCCAACGACGATCATCATCAACATCCCGATAAGAATTTCGAACTTGGTCTCGATCTCGATAATGAATGCTAGCTCTATCACCCTCTTCATTAAAATCAAATGTACGTCTATATCGATCTCGACCATCAACATCCCTTTGATCATGCATATCTCTTCTACTATGTCTCTCTTCATCTCTGTACGGTTCATCTTCAAACTCACGTGGAGTTCTTCTCTCTTCATGTCCTTAGTCATGGTGATCTCTTCTTGACGAAATTGATGTTTCTCTTCTCTCTCTAAAAGATTGCGGTGATACCCTCCTCGCTTCCGTAACCAATGGCGAAACTCTGTTTCCTCCATGGTTCGAGATTGGTGATCTCCTCCTTTGATTTTGATTCAAATCATTCATCAATTTCTCTAACTTTCCAATGCCTTCATCAAATTTCTCATTAATACGTTGTTCCATTTGTTCGGCTTCTTCTCTTCTATACAATGCTTCAACATTTTGATGACGATTAGCTCTTCTCGGCGGCATGATTGAAAACTTCTCAAAAAATTCACAAATACTTCAAAACTTTCAACACAAGTCAAACAAATCTCGGCTCAGTTCAACTTGGCTCGGCCTCAACTTTGCAACGACCCAAAGTTAGGTCGGTTTCGACTCAACAAAGCACGCACGGCTTAACACTTCAAACTGATGCACGACCTATACTTAACACAAAGTTATGCTCGGCCTTCACACTTCAACACAAATCAACTCAAACAACTTCCACACTTTGATCCAAAAGAATATGGATCGAAAATTCTCCTCTTGTTGCAACTCCAAGATGAACACGATGAACTTCAACTTCAAATTTCTTGGCTCCAAGACTCGGCTTAGCTATGATTGGTTAAGTCTAGCTCTGATACCAAACTGACGCAGCGGATTAATAGAAAATCGATATAACGGTGAAAATGTAGCAAACGGTGGATTGAAGATACTAAAATGCCCAAATTCGTTGATCACAAAGATACCGAATTCTAGCTATCTTCGACACGTTGATCGCGCATGATACCGTGAGAGAAGATCTTCAATTCTTCAAGCGTTGATCAAGCGCACTTGATTCCGCGAATCGGCTTCAACAATCGTTGATTCGAGCGCACTCGAATAACCGAAAGTGGAGATAGGAGATTACACTCAACTATCAATTTAAATTGAAAGCACAAAGCTAACAAAAGAGAATTTTATTCAAAAATCAACAACCCTCAAATGTACAACTCACTCCCTATTTATAGTGTTTTCACAAACCCTGTCCCTTAAGTCATACACGACTTACGGCTCATCCATAGGTCGGCAACGACTCATCAACAAACGCGACTCAACTCTTAAGGGTTCGCCTTGGTCAGCAGCGACTCAACACACACACGACTTAAGCAAGCCGCGACTTACGACTCAACTACATCACAACATATATACACATGACCGACTTACATTCAACGACTCAAGGAAAAAAGTTACAAACAGATAACGACTCAGGACTTTAAGACTTAACGAGTTACAACCGACTCAACACAAGACGACTTACGACTCGTCCATATACAAGTTACAACGCCTCAAGCTCCCAAGCTCATAGCTTCTGCGACTCAAGCTCCCTGCGGCATATCTCCTCAAACGACTTAACTAGGTCGTGCCCTTCCTCCGACTCAAAACTTTTAATAGCTGGAACTTTCCCCTGCTTCATGATAAGTCGTGGACGACTTATAGATGAGTCGTTGGGTCGTGTACGACTCATCAAACTCGAACAACTCAAGCTCCCGTTAAGTCGTAACCCGGTCCCCTTAGCTTTGTTAAGTCGTGGATGACTAAAACCCGCCTCCTTAGGTCGTAGAAGACTCAAGCCCTCCTTACGTCGTGTACGACTTACTCCTTTGGCCTGAGCTGCATCACCCTGTGTGCTTATAAACAGGTAGACCATCTAAGTTTTAATTTAGAAAAATGGAAGAGAGGTTCTCCCCCAAATCTTATCCAACTTATTCTTTACAAAATAAGCAGAAAATTTATACTGCTACTGGTTGTGAATTCGGTACTTTTGTCACCGTAGATTTAAAACATAGCATGAGATCGATTTCGCCATTGCAAACGAAATAGACGAGGAGGCTACAATCTAGAGCTTCGTTGTATCCTGAAGTAAAGCTTGGCATAACTGTTAAAGCATCCATTTATATGATTTAATGCAGTTGACGGTGGTTATTGTATTGAAGAAAACGTTTTAATCAACTTGCCTTTGCCAGTAAGCAAACCCCATTATGAACATCATCACAACGGCAGTTGTTTCACATAGAATCTATATCAACAAAGAAAACTTCCCATTCGAATCAATGTGTGCCGAAGTGTTGAGAATCTAGGATAGTTGTGTACGTCATAGAGGTGTGGAGGTCGATAAATAAGTAAAACTGCATTTTATAAGGCTGCAAGTAGGAATATTGGTGGAGACCGGAGAGCCTGTGTAATAACTGTTAAAGTAACATCTTCATGATACAACAGTATGGTAAGCAAACATTCTTTCAGTTCATTTTGCCTTCCAAACGTACTTACGTTTCTGATAATTCAAAAGATCCAAATTTGAAAATTTCATGTTGCTGTGTATAATTAATAATCCAGCTGAGTACATGAACAACTCACATCATTAATATTGATCTAGCTAAGCACATAAGAGATTAACGTACAAGGAGGAGAA
Organism: Allium cepa; assembly: GCA_030765085.1. Lineage (NCBI taxonomy): Eukaryota > Viridiplantae > Streptophyta > Magnoliopsida > Asparagales > Amaryllidaceae > Allium > Allium cepa. Next base: position 338,530,503 of record CM060944.1, read on the forward strand.
ATTAAATCAAACAAGGGGTCCTCCCTTAACGTACTCAGTGAAAGCCAAAGCAACCAAACCCAACATTGCAAACCTCCCATTCCACATCTCTGCGTCGGCGGTCCACAATCCACTGGATTTAGACTGAACGCTTATCCCTTTAAAGAGCGGAATGAGGGACGCTGCAGAGAACAGAGTGGCTGCTACCACAAACGAAGGAACACCGCCGTTCATCAGCTGTGACGAGAGGTCGCTTCCGCTTGCCAACTCTGCTCCCAACGCGGCAACAAATCCAAGCATGGCCAGACGTCCGTTTATTCTCTCTGGTGCTGGTCCACTGAATGCTAGCAAGTCTCCAAATTTTGTGCTCACCTGTTTCATTCATTAATATTATGATTATGATGTCGGTTTTGGCAACAAATTGTTGGCATGTACATATACAAGACTTATATCCTACCTTGGCTGCCTTGGGCTGGACGGGGGTTGGAGTTGGAGTTGAAGTTGGTGGCGGGCTTGATGTAGAAGTTTGCTCTTCTGGGGTTCGTTTCCCCTGTAGATTTCAACCAAAAACCATGTATGATTAGCAAAAGTCACCCACTATAATACTATTTGTGTAAATTCAAGATATATCTATATATACCTCAGCCTGGCATCGAACGGTCATACCACGCTTGCATGGAGAAGAAACAAACGCGTTAGACTTGCTGTAGCTCTTGCAATAACCAGAACGAGCAGTGGGAATGGCTATGCAAGATTGCATGGTTGCTGATGCTGCCATTAATTTAATTGCTTTGTATTGTGCACTGAAGATAAACTCTACTAAGTTAACTGATCAGACTTCGAATCAATAATAATGTATAGAACTGATTTAGACTATGTTATGAAATTGAATGCATAGAAGATCAAACTATATAGAGAGTAGAAGTGGATGGCATGGAAACAACGGAAGCAATGAAGTTAGGTACGTGGCCTAAGGTGATACCCATAGTTCACTGCTAACTTTCTGGAAATTTCATTTGTTCTTTAGTGAACTTTTCTCGCGATTGGGTTAACACATAGCCATGTGTTCTGGAAGCTTCTGGTTACGTGACGTGGAACACTGTTTTCGGTCAGAAGATTGGAGACACAAAATATCATCCGCTTTGAATTCATATTCACGCAGCGAACCATGACCACCCATTTTCCACTTTGGGTTGAAGGTAATTCAAATACATGCTATTACATTCGCAAGAGCTTATACTGACTGAGCACCAACATCAACATGGCTTACAACCTTTGCATGTCCATCCATTGAGCACATTCATTGACAGAGCTACACAAACGGAAGGACCGGCACTATACGAAAATAAATTCATTGCAAATTAGTGGATTCATACGGAGCCAGAAAAGAACACGAAATGTTACCGGCCATGTACAAATGCGACGCATATACGAACTCAATCAAGGTTCTTGACCGCTTACGCAACTGTGTAGCTCCAGCATTTCTTGATGATTGGGGACTAAAGAGTGCTGCACCACAATCTTTGAGCTTGCTTGTGACTTCTTACCAAATTGATTTTCCATTTAAGTGCTGTTGATCTAATTTTTACAACGAGCATATAATAAGATATATAGTAAGGAAGTCCTTCAAAAAAAAAAAGTTCAACCTCTGAAGAGCTCATGATATTGATTTTACTAACACTGGTCCCGTTATAATTTAAAACTTCTGCTGCTTACAAGACTAGTGGTACTATTAGTGTCTAGAATAAAGAAATATACGTGTGTGTGTTTGTGTGTGCGTGTATGTACAACAGTAAAATTATCATGAATTTATGTTCAAGCAACCGTTAACCAACATTCGTCATTTGGAGTTATTTTAACTCCATATTTTCTAATCATATATTTTGATCACTTATACTGCAAAAATAATTGTTTCCACGGAGCTTCAAAACGACATACGTGATAAACATGAAATTAAATCTAATTCGCAATTCATAAAATAGAGAAAGTACATCGGAACTTCATTTCAAGAGTGTGTAAGGTGTGACTCACATTATTGGTGCATGGGTTGGACTGATAAGTCACACGTTGCAAGAAATATAATATGTAACATTGTGTGTGTGTGTATGAGATTGGTGATACTTAACATTTGAGATTTCTTTTGTTACAAATAATTGTTGCCAAGATGATGTAACGTTGCCTTAAGGTAGAGATGAATTTTATTGAAACATGCCCAATAACAAGGTCTATCACATATATGTCTAGATTAAAGGGGAGAGTGGCACATCTCCAAGTTCAACTTAGTTAATCCCAACAAAACAAGAGGAATTAACTATATCAAAGAAAGATGTCTCGATTCTGACGAATTATGAAGATACAAAAGAGATGCGGAGAGATTGCAAACCTCCTTAAGACAAGATCCACTCATTAAAATGAAGTAGATGAGAGAATCGTCCAAAATCGCCACATTAAAAAATAATATAATGAACATCGACAAGATTTGCAAGCCTTTTGTTTGATTGTTCGGTTGTAAATCGTTACGCAACATGTATAATGAAGCTCGCCTTGGGTCTTTTTACCTCATTCAAAAATAATTCGTCGATTAATTTAACGAAATAGGAGGATCCACATTAGTATTATTAGACCTTTGACTACGCAATCTACATGAATCCATCCGAAAAGTTAATTCACTTTGTTGTCGCTTTCAATAAATGTTGAAAATTTATGATTGTTGGATCGTCGAAATGCAAAGGGAATGCTATCCATTTGCATCCTGATTTGTGTAGGTTATTTAAATGTTGTTTGGGCATGCATTGTTTACTAACCCATACTAGAGTATTTCAAAAGTGGTTGAGATATTTATGAATTTTTAAGAACTAGTTGTAAATTTTTAAAGAAGACGGTTTTATAATAAAAACATGTTTTCCAAGTTTTTAAGAAAATCATAAAGTTGTTATTTTCAAGTAATTTTTTGAAAAAATATTTTAAAACCTATTATAAGTATTGTAAAATTTTTAAAAGCATTTTTAAGCGTATATATAGTTTTTAGAAAATGTGTTGACTATTCTATATCTTATATGATAAATATCTTCTAAAAATGGTTTATTTAATATCTAATTTTGGTAAATAAATCACTATATATGTATATATTATTTTAAAAAGAGTTTCAAAGGTGTAAATAAAAGGTTTAAAAAGGGGTTAGAATTTCTTAATGGCCAAATGTTTAATCAAATTTTAATCACTTGTTTGAAAAGTAATTAATAATGCTTAACACTAAAAGCCAACAAAGTATGTTTACCTATTTATGAGAGTTAAGATTGATGTTTGAGTAGGAATATAAGCAATAGAGCTCCAACCTACCAGCTTCCCTCTTGGCTGAGGAGTAGTTAAGTCGAAAAATGTCGGAAACGTATTAATCGTATCGACTTCTTACTTGTATATTGAAATCATTAATAACTATGCTTAACAAATAAAGCCGACGAGGTAGACTTATCTACTTATGAGATTCAAGAATGAATTATCTAGGTAAGGCTTTGATGCAACCAATAGTCTAACTTACTCGAATTCACTCTTGAGCGAGAAATAGTTAAGTTGGAATGTCGAAAATGAGTTAAATATATGAATATTGATTTGTATAAGCAATTTTTTTTTACTAGGTAGTCGATTAGTCTACTATCGAACTTGATCAAATATGACTTAAGACGTTATTGAAAGGCATCGTGATTTCATACAACGGGAACCCTAAGGGAGGAGTATTAGTATAGAACGTCTCTAGCTTTCGCTTGCTTTTGAGAGAACTAAAATTGAGTTAACCAGGAATTCATCGATTGGTTTTGGAGAGTCCAGTAAGCAAGAAGAGTGTACTTATATAAGATGATTCAAACTCATAATCACTTTAAAATAATATACGCGATCTATGTTCTCGAAGTAGTTGTGAAGTGAATGTTATAGAGTTGAACTGTCCATTCTAAGGCTAAGTCTAAGGGAGACGTCACGTTAACATTTTAAATGATGCTATCATATGCGACAGTCTACCTTTAGGAGTATCTTTGGAAAAATATCAATAATGTGATCGAAAATCATTTTATCGTAAAATAGCATTTCAACCGTCAGAAGTTGTTTTGATTTTTTTTACATACACTTATTTGCTTAGGAATCAAAAAAATGAAATAAAAACTTTTACCACTTATATAAATTTTCTTTTTGGACTATGTCATGGGTAATGGCATTACAGATATTTAAAAATGATCTTAAATGGAAATACTTAAGTGTTAAGAGATGATAAAGGAGAAGTGAGTGGAGGTAAGCCTTGCATGATATGAAAAAGGGCGTGAACAAGCTTAGGCAACACTATCTTCTCTTGGTTGGAGCGGTTCGTACTCGCTCCCTTCTTGTTGTTCCCTTGTGGGTGTTGCCTAACACTTCGAGGATAGGTGTGGGAGAGTTGCGCCCTTTCTGCACGTATCGTTCTTGTTTATTTTTTCGAACATATTCCTCAATGAGATCCCACAAATACTGGCATTCTTCGGTGTTACGCCAATGAGACTCGTGGAAGCGACAGTATTTGGTTGTTCTAATTGCGGCTTCTAACTCTTTTTTGTGTGGAGGGCGTTTGTATTTCAACTCGTCTTGAGTAGCCACGTAATGCTCTCCACGGTGTTGTTTAGAGGAGTGTATGAATCAAATCTCGGTCAGGCCTGTATCGTCGCTTATTGCCTTTTTCAGTTCCAAAGTTTTCTTGGTGGCCATTCTTTCCTTCGTTGTTCGGTTTATTCCCTTCCCTCCGGAGTGGGGTACCCATGTTTCCTTGGAAACTAGAAGCTTTTGTGGGTTGCTTGCTATGTCGGTGGGCCATTGTGCCCTCCAAGCTCCTGTACTTTCCAGCTTCATGAAAGAAATCCTAAAGAGTTAGAGGCTTTTTCTTCGTTAATCTTCTGTCGAGCTTTGAATCCGAGTGGAAGCCTCCGCACAACACCATCAGTGTAAGCCTTTCATCGCCGTTTTGCACTGCTGCTGCGGCAGCGTTAAAACGGGTAAGATATTACTGCAGCGGTTCTCCTGCCTTCTGTTTTACGTCTAATAAGGAATATGCATCCTTGGGCTGTTCCACATGAATTCAGAATTGGCTTATGAACTTTTTCTTAAACATTTTCCAAGAGCTAATGGAGCCATAAGGTAAGAGACAAAACCATGTGGTTTCTAATCTAACAGGAACAATTGAAAACATTTACACAACACATCCTCTGTTGCTCCATTCATGAGCATGTGCTGGGTGTAGCGCTGCAAATTGATGATTGGTCGGATGTGCCTTTGTAGGGATCCGTAGTGGGCATCTTCCATTCTTGAGGAGCGGTTGTCGCTTCTATGTCCCTGGTGAAGGGGCTGGACACCCTTGCCCCTGTCCCTCTTTCGAGTTGTTCGCGTCTGAGATATTCCCTAAAAAGACATGTCATCATCTCCTCGGATTCTAGGGCAACCCTAGGAGAAGTAGGGGCTTCCCTTTGATATTAATGGCATTTGGAACCTTGGTTGAGGTTGGATTGGCGATGGTTGGCTTGAAGCATGACAGGGTCAACCACAATCGGTCCTTGCCTGGCGCCCACTTGCCTGGGCCCAGCACTTGATGCTCTTTTAGGACCGGCTTCGGGCTGAGTCCGAACTCGGCTTCGAGTTCTTGTATCTTCTTGATTGAATTCTTCATTTGCAGAGGATCTGTTCCGTCTACGCGACTCTCTGGAGACTCGCCTCGAGTGTTGTGAGTGGATTCCTTCGTGCCTCTTAAGCCTGCCATGAGTTGGTCCACTAAAGCTTTTTGCTGGGTTGCGAAGCGGTCGGTCATCTCATTCACAACCTTATCTAAGTTTTCTTGGGTGACAGCGGAGTCTGGAGGTTGAGAGTGGGTAGTTGGGTTTTCTTAATCTTCTTGGATGTGATTGAGTGTACTGGTAACGGATGCGCTCTTACCCTTATCGGTGTTGAGCCTAGAGGGAGCCATGTTCTAATATTGAGTTAAGGTTTGAAAGGAGGGCGGACAGAAGAGTTCGGCTCTCCATGCTGTTCTCAGTGAAAGCACCAAAAATGTTTGCACAAAAATGGACAAACACCTCTAAGTTCAATTTTTGCTAGGTCACGTTTAGGTTGATTGATTTGGAATTTTTAATTTTCCAACACGTTAAGGGATAATTTTTGCAGTCACAGAACAATTCACAGGATCGAAGTGGAAAAGCAGTTAATGAAAGTAAATCACACAGGGTTTTATAGTAGTTCGCAAGAATGTGCCTACATCCATTGTCCATTTTATTATTCTTTCATTGATTTGATTACAAATACTAGTTTGCTCGAAAAGAGCAAAAACTTGAAGTGGCTAGAGTGACTGAGTCTCAGCAGAATTTTCCCTCTTTTCTTCCAAAATCGATCCCCATTATTGTTGAGAGGTTAAGGTATTTGTAGAGTGGAGTTGTGAAGCGTGGAGGTGGAGATTATAACTCTCTAAATCTGGTTTGACATCTAGGCAGGGGAGCTTGGATTGACATTTGGTCCATGGAGCTTGCCTGGCATGTTTGTTCTTCCTTGTATGGTTCGGTGCTTCTGCTCTGGAGCCCCCTATTTGCCCGAAAAAACATTTGATTCGGCATGCCAGTGTACCGGACGAATGTTTGGTCCGTTGATGGATGTGTCGTGTTGGACCAAATATTTGGTCTGGCATATCAGAGAATGCCGGACCATAAATTTGGTTCGGCATTTTAGTGAATGCCGAACCAAACGTCAGGCCCGACAGTTCTGTCTTCCATGCCTTTGTCTGCTTTTGCTTCCTTTCTTCCTTTTTTCTCTATTTGCTGAAAACCGAGCCAACATTAGGCTACCGATTTTGATGCTTTTTTCTCCTCTATGTCTTTTGTTTAAACATCTCTCATGTTCTTTGTATCGTTAGAACTCTACTTTGGTTGACTAGTCAATAACTCATAATAATGTCCGAATTGGTAATAGTAAGATTTTCTAATATCATTTTCCCTTAAAAATAGTTTTAAGAATTCCTTATTTGTCAACTTTTTAGAAACAAAATAAAGTAGAATAAATGTTTATATTTTTAGTTCAGTAAAAATGAAAAACAAGAAACATATCAAATGATCATCGCCTCTCCTTCCACTAGGATTCACTTTCTTGATTAATAGATACGTGAGTCGTAAAATTGAGTTTGTCGATTAATTTTTTCGAATCGACCTTGGCTCGCTGATATTGATCCTGTGTTGTCCGCATTGTTTTTGATGGAATTCATTATTTTCCTTCGAAACTTTTTTCTACTTTTGTCATTGCCACTAGTCGAATCTTTGGAAGAATAACAGTAAATGTTGCATAAGCTGTAGCCTTCATCGTTTCGCCATTGGTTGGATAAGTGATGGTTGAGAGGAGTATCATTCTGATCATTATAGTCTTCAAACGCGTAATTTTGAGAATTTGAAGAATGTATGAATTCTTAAACCGGCGAAGACATTATACAGATTGAATTTTGTATAAGATTTATTTGGTTTAGTGGAAGTATTGAAATGTATTTTTGAAGATTGAAACTTTGAAAGCGGGTTATTTATTGATTCAAATGTGGAAGTAGCCGATGTGGGTAAGTTATCAACAAAAAACCGGATGACACAAGTTCCAAAGGTGTAATCCCCTCAAAGTATATATTTTGGAGTCTGTTGTATGCTTCCTCAGGATGTGACTACAAAAGTTCGCACACAATGTCCACCATTCAACCGTCTGGGATGGGTAAATATTTATTTTGGATGGCTACATGATACAAAATGTGAATAGACAAGTCTGTTAAATTTTAGCAATGATGCGGTTTGAGTATTTGAATCAAGAAAACACAACAACTTGAAACTAGATGCATCCAAACGTAATATAATAGTTTGCTTTTTCAAAGAGATACTCTCCGGATCAAATCTTCTTTATCCATTTTACTCGTCTACGTGTGCCACGCACATCTCAGGCGTTTTTTTAATTAGTAATCATTTATAATACACTGCGGGTCCAACTGATTTATTATTTTATTATGATGAATGACGAAATTTTATTGTACATGGAGTCAGATAAGGAAGGGACGGAGAAATTGAACTTGATGCCCTTTCTAAATGCATCCCCTATGACGCGGCGGATTAACAGAAAATCGATATAACGATGAAAATGTAGCTAACGGTGGATTGAAGATACTGAAATGCCCAAATTTGTTGATCACAAAGATACCGAATTCTAGCTATCTTCGACACGTTGATCGCGCACGATACCGTGAGAGAAGATCTTCAATTCTTCAAGCGTTGATCAAGCGCACTTGATTCCACGAATCGGCTTCAACAATCGTTGATTCGAGCGCACTCGAATAACCGAAAGTGGAGATAGGAGATTACGCTCAACTATCAATTTAAATTGAAAGCACAAAGCTAACAAAAGAGAATTTTATTCAAAAATCAACAACCCTCAAATGTGCAACTCACTCCCTATTTATAGTGTTTTCACAAACCCTGTCCCTTAAGTCATACACGACTTACGGCTCATCCATAGGTCGACAACGACTCATCAACAAACGCGACTCAACTCTTAAAGGTTCGCCTTGGTCAGCAGCGACTCAACACACACACGACTTAAGCAAGCCGCGACTTACGACTCAACTACATCACAACATATATACACATGACCGACTTACATTCAACGACTCAAAGACTCAAGGAAAAAAATTACAAACAGATAACGACTCAGGACTTTAAGAATTAACGAGTTACAACCAACTCAACACAAGACGACTTACGACTCATCCATATACAAGTTACAACGCCTCAAGCTCCCAAGCTCATAGCTTCTGCGACTCAAGCTCCCAAGCTCCCTGCGGCATATCTCCTCAAACGACTTAACTAGGTCGTGCCCTTCCTTCGACTCAAAGCTTTTAATAGCTGGAACTTTCCCCTGCTTCATGATAAGTCGTGGACGACTTATAGATGAGTCGTTGGGTCGTGTACGACTCATCAAACTCGAACAACTCAAGCTCCCGTTAAGTCGTAACCCTGTCCCCTTAGCTTTGTTAAGTCGTGGATGACTAAAACCTGCCTCCTTAGGTTGTAGACGACTCAAGCCCTCCTTAAGTCGTGTACGACTTACTCCTTTGGCCTGAGCTGCATCATCCTCCCCTGGTTGAGAAAAATTCGTCCTCGAATTTGTAAATTCTTCAACATCTGATTGTCCATCCCAATAATATGGTACAAGATGCTTAACATTGAACACGTCAGAAGTATATACATCCTCCGGTAGCTTCAACTTATAAGCATTTTCATTAATCCGTTTCACAACTTCTACAGGACCAATTTTTCTGGCTTTCAACTTGTTATAAGCGCCCACTGGAAAACGATCCTTCGTTAACACAGCATACACCAAATCTCCTTCGTTAAATTCAACATTTCGTCGCTTCAAGTCTGCAGTCTGCTTATATTTCTCATTTGCTTTCTCCAATCGTTTCTGAACGATTTTATGACATTCAGTCAATACATCAACAAAATCTACAGCTCGTTTAACCGTCCCTTTCGGTGGTGGTACTACTGCCAAATCCAACGGTCCCTTTGGCAAACTTGAATATACGACCTGAAATGGACTGAATCCCGTACTACGATTCACTGCATGATTAAGTGCAAACTCTGCCTGGCATAACTTCATGTCCCAACTTTTCAGATTATCCTTCACAAGACATCGCAACAAATTTTCCAATGACCTGTTAACAACTTCTGTCTGTCCATCTCTTTGTGGATGATAAACGCTACTAAATTTCAGCTTCGTTCCAACCATCTTCCACAAACTTAACCAAAAGTGACTCAGAAAACGAGTATCCCTATCCGACACAATAGATTCTGGCAATCCATGAAGTTGATAGATCTCTTTGAAAAATAACTGAGCAACACGAACAGCATCCGCCGTCTTTTTACAAGCAATAAAATGTGCCATTTTCGAAAACATGTCCACCACAACAAATATAGAATCATTTCCCTTTTGAGTTCTAGGCAAACCCAAAACAAAATCCATGCTGATATCAACCCATGGTTTAGTTGGTACAGGTAACGGCATATACAATCCTGCATTTGTCGTTGTTCCCTTCGAAACCTGACATATATGACATCTCTCCACAAACCTTTCAACCTCTCTCCTTATCGACGGCCAAAAGTAAGATTGAGAAATCAAATGCAATGTACGATCACGGCCCACATGTCTTTCCTCGTGCAATTCCTTGATAATCTTCATTCTCAAACTGCTCTCTGGAATACATAAATGATTTCCTTTAAACATAAAACCATCAACCAACAGAAATTCATCAGTACTTCCTTCCTTGACTTTCTCAACAAATTTCACAAAGTAAGGATCTTCTTCAATCAGCTCTGTCAATAATTCAAACCCTGTCACTTCAACTTTCATTGTCGTTAATAAATGACTCCTCCTACTCAAAGCATCAGCTACACGATTCGTCACTCCTGACTTATGTTTCACGACAAAAGTAAACTGCTGCAGATAAGCAATCCATGATGCATGTCTCACAGAAATCTTATCATGTCCTTGCAAATGCTTCAACGCCTCATGATCAGTGTAAAGAACAAACTCTTTCTGAAATAGATAATGTCTCCAGTGCTTAACAGCCTGAACAATTGCGTAAAACTCCACATCATAAGTACTATATCTCAACTTAGCTCCTGACAACTTCTCACTAAAATAAGCAATAGGTCTTCCACTCTGACTCAACACTCCTCCAATCCCAACCTTTGATGCATCAGTGTGTAGCTCAAACAACAACTGAAAATCCGGTAACACAAGAATTGGTGCTGTCGTCAAAAGTTCTTTGATTCGTTCAAAAGCAACCCCTGCTTCCTCCGACCAAGAAAACTGTTTCCCTTTCATACAATCAGTAATCGGTGCCATCACTCTACTGAAGTGTGGAATGAATCTTTGGTAGAATGATGCCAACCCATGAAAACTTCTAACTTCAGTGATAGTCCTCGGCTGCGGCCAATTTCTAATTGCTTCGACTTTACTCTGGTCCACCTGTATACCTTCTCCTGACACAACATATCCCAGAAATAAAACACTATGCGTCATGAACACGCATTTCTTCGTAGCAGCATAAAATTGTTCCTCACAAAGAATAATCAGCACTTCCCTCAAATGTTGAACATGCTCCTCCATACTCCTGCTATATATCAGAATATCGTCGAAATAAACCACCACGAACTTCCCAATGAATGGTCTAAAGATTTGATTCATCACCCGCATGAATGTACTAGGTGCATTTGATAAACCAAATGGCATAACCAACCATTCGTATAACCCCTCTCTCGTCTTGAAGGCTGTCTTCCATTCGTCTCCAAGTCTAATCCGAATTTGATGATATCCACTCCTCAAATCAATCTTCGAAAAGATAGTAGCCTCACTCAACTGATCTAGCAAGTCATCCAATCTAGGCATAGGAAATCTGTAGCGAACAGTAATCTTGTTCAAAGCTCGACTGTCTGTGCACATCCTCCATGTTCCATCCTTCTTTGGCACCAACAAAGCTGGTACTGCACAAGGACTCAAGCTTTCCTGAACACGTCCCTGTTCTAACAACTCTTCCACTTGCCTTCGCAACTCCTCATGTTCCTTCGGACTCATTCGGTAATGTGGTCGATGTGGTAAAACTGCTCCCGGAACAAGATCAATTTGATGTTGTATGTCTCTTAGTGGCGGTAACTCCTTAGGCAACTCTTCTGGAAATACATCCTCAAATTCTTTCAAAACTGGCTTCGCTTCTTCTGGAATCTCAACCTCTTCATGACTCTCTCGTCTAATCAACAAATAGACTTCAGGCTCCTCTTCAACTTCTTTAACAAACTCCTTCAAAGATAGCAAAGTTTTCAGTTCTTCAATCTCCTCCAGCTTGCTTTCCTTCTGTTGTTGCTTCTTAGGAACTAAAATAATCTTAGTACCTTCAAACATGAAACTGTAACTATTAGCACGACCGTCATGTTGTACTGCTCTATCAAACTGCCATGGTCTTCCCAACAACAGATGACACACATCCATGTCTACAACATCACACCAAATTTCATCTTTGTATTTCTTCCCGATTGAAAAATTAACACAAGCCCTTCGACACACCTTCACTTCACCACCCTTCCTCAACCATGCTAACTTGTACGGTTTAGGATGCTTCTCAGTTTTTAAGTTCAACTTTCTTACTGCCTCTGTAGAGATAATATTGTTACAGCTTCCAGCATCAATAACAAACTTGCAAACCTTCCCCAAAATAGTGCATGTTGACTGAAAAATATTGCTCCTCAACCAACTAGAATCTTCCTCTTGCTTCGGTGTAAGACAAGATCTTCTCATCATCAAATTACAACCTTCATCCCCGGACAATAAGTCTTCCTCCTCAACATAAGGTGCATTTGAACATTCTGCCTCTTTATCATCATCTTCTTCAATCTCAGCAACCATTGCTCTCTTCTTCGGCTTCGGACATTCATTGCTTTTGTGACCCAACTCCTGACAATTGTAACATTTGAAACTGTTATTAACCTTCACCTTCTCAACCTCCTTCACAACTGGTTTTGCGACTGCTTTAGGAACATTAGAGCTTCCACTAACACCTTTCACTTGATTGTTGGAATTAGTAAACACACCACCTCCACGCCTTCCCTGCTTCTCCCAAGCCAACGCTTTCTGATGTGCTTCCGCCACAGATCTTGGATCGAACATATTAACCATATCCTGGATCTGCACCCTCAACCCTCCAACAAACCTAGCAGTCAATTGTTCTTCTGTCTCCATTATGTCATTCCTGGCAATGAGTTGGTAAAATTCATCTGCATAATCATTAACCGACTTCGTCCCCTGCCTTAGATTCTGCAATCTCTGGTACATAAGTGATTGATAGTTGTAAGGTAAAAATATGGCTCTCATCAATTTCTTCATCTTCTCCCATGATTCAACCTTTGACTTTCTCATTCTCTCCCTTGTAAGTTTAGTTTGCTGCCACCATGCCAAAGCTCTCCCCCTCAACCTAGTAGCAACTAACTTCACTCGACGATTCTCCGCAACCTCCTTGAAATCAAAGATCTCCTCCACATTAGATAACCAATCAAGAAATTCTTCTGCTACCATTCCACCCTTGAACTCTGGAATTTCCATCTTCATACCCGACTCCCAACGACGATCATCATCAACATCCCGATAAGAATTTCGAACTTGGTCTCGATCTCGATAATGAATGCTAGCTCTATCACCCTCTTCATTAAAATCAAATGTACGTCTATATCGATCTCGACCATCAACATCCCTTTGATCACGCATATCTCTTCTACTATGTCTCTCTTCATCTCTATATGGTTCATCTTCAAACTCACGTGGAGTTCTTCTCTCTTCATGTCCTTAGTCATGGTGATCTCTTCTTGACGAAATTGATGTTTCTCTTCTCTCTCTAAAAGATTGCGGTGATACCCTCCTCGCTTCCGTAACCAATGGCGAAACTCTGTTTCCTCCATGGTTCGAGATTGGTGATCTCCTCCTTTGATTTTGAATCAAATCATTCATCAATTTCTCTAACTTTCCAATGCCTTCATCAAATTTCTCATTAATACGTTGTTCCATTTGTTCGGCTTCTTCTCTTCTATACAATGCTTCAACATTTTGATGACGATTAGTTCTTCTCGGCGGCATGATTGAAAACTTCTCAAAAACTTCACAATTACTTCAAAACTTTCAACACAAGTCAAACAAATCTCGGCTCAATTCAACTTGGCTCGGCCTCAACTTTGCAACGACCCAAAGTTAGGTCGGTTTCGACTCAACAAAGCACGCACGGCTTAACACTTCAAACTGATGCACGGCCTATACTTAACACAAAGTTATGCTCGGCCTACACACTTCAACACAAATCAACTCAAACAACTTCCACACTTTGATCCAAAAGAATATGGATCGAAAATTCTCCTCTTGTTGCAACTCCAAGATGAACACGATGAACTTCAACTTCAAATTTCTTGGCTCCAAGACTCGGCTTAGCTATGATTGGCTAAGTCTAGCTCTGATACCAAACTGACGCAGCGGATTAATAGAAAATCGATATAACGATGAAAATGTAGCAAACGGTGGATTGAAGATACTGAAATGCCCAAATTCGTTGATCACAAAGATACCGAATTCTAGCTATCTTCGACACGTTGATCGCGCACGATACCGTGAGAGAAGATCTTCAATTCTTCAAGCGTTCATCAAGCGCACTTGATTCCGCGAATCGGCATCAACAATCAACAATCGTTGATTCGAGCGCACTCGAATAACCGAAAGTGGAGATAGAAGATTACACTCAACTATCAATTTAAATTGAAAGCACAAAACTAACAAAAGAGAATTTTATTCAAAAATCAACAACCCTCAAATGTACAACTCACTCCCTATTTATAGTGTTTTCACAAACCCTGTCCCTTAAGTCATACACGACTTACGGCTCATCCATAGGTCGGCAACGACTCATCAACAAATGCGACTCAACTCTTAAAGGTTCGCCTTGGTCAGCAACGATTCAACACACACACGACTTAAGCAAGCCGCTACTTACGACTCAACTACATCACAACCTATATACACATGACCGACTTACATTCAACGACTCAAAGACTCAAGGAAAAAAATTACAAACAGATAACGACTCAGGACTTTAAGACTTAACGAGTTACAACCAACTCAACACAAGACGACTTACGACTCATCCATATACAAGTTACAACGCCTCAAGCTCCCAAGCTCATAGCTTCTGCGACTCAAGCTCCCAAGCTCCCTGCGGCATATCTCCTCAAACGACTTAACTAGGTCGTGCCCTTCCTCCGACTCAAAGCTTTTAATAGCTGGAACTTTCCCCTGCTTCATGATAAGTCGTGGACGACTTATAGATGAGTCGTTGGGTCGTGTACGACTCATCAAACTCGAACAACTCAAGCTCCCGTTAAGTCGTAACCCTGTCCCCTTAGCTTTGTTAAGTCGTGGATGACTAAAACCCGCCTCCTTAGGTCGTAGACGACTCAAGCCCTCCTTAAGTCGTGTACGACTTACTCCTTTGGCCTGAGCTGCATCACCCTGTGTGCTTATAAACAGGTAGACCATCTAAGTTTTAATTTTGAAAAATGGAAGAGAGGTTCTCCCCCAAATCTTATCCAACTTATTCTTTACAAAATAAGCAGAAAATTTATACTGCTACTGGTTGTGAATTCGGTACTTTTGTCACCGTAGATTTAAAACATAGCATGAGATCGATTTCGCCATTGCAACGAAATAGACGAGGAGGCTACAATCTAGAGCTTCGTTGTATCCTGAAGTAAAGCTTGGCATAACTGTTAAAGCATCCATTTATATGATTTAATGCAGTTGACGGTGGTTATTGTATTGAAGAAAACGTTTTAATCAACTTGCCTTTGCCTGTAAGCAAACCCCATTATGAACATCATCACAACGGCCGTTGTTTCACATAGAATCTATATCAACAAAGAAAACTTCCCATTCGAATCAATGTGTGCCGAAGTATTGAGAATCTAGGATAGTTGTGTACGTCATAGAGGTGTGGAGGTCGATAAATAAGTAAAACTGCATTTTATAAGGTTGCAAGTAGGAATATTGGTGGAGACTGGAGAGCCTGTGCAATAACTGTTAAAGTAACATCTTCATGATACAACAGTACGGTAAGCAAACATTCTTTCGGTTCATTTTGCCTTCCAAACGTACTTACGTTTCTGATAATTCAAAAGATCCAAATTTGAAAATTTCATGTTGCTGTGTATAATTAATAATCCAGCTGAGTACATGAACAACTCACATCATTAATATTAATCTAGCTAAGGACATAAGAGATTAACGTACAAGGAGGAGAAATTAAATCAAACAAGGGGTCCTCCCTTAACGTACTCAGTGAAAGCCAAAGCAACCAAACCCAACATTGCAAACCTCCCATTCCACATCTCTGCATCGGCGGTCCACAATCCGCTGGATTTAGACTGAACGCTTATCCCTTTAAAGAGCGGAATGAGGGACGCTGCAGAGAACAAAGTGGCTGCTACCACAAACGAAGGAACACCGCCGTTCATCAGCTGTGATGAGAGGTCGCTTCCGCTTGCCAACTCCGCTCCCAACGCGGCAAAAAATCCAAGCATGGCCAGACGTCCGTTTATTCTCTCTGGTGCTGGTCCACTGAATGCTAGCAAGTCTCCAAATTTTGTGCTCACCTGTTTCATTCATTAATATTATGATTATGATGTCGGTTTTGGCAACAAATTTTTGGCATGTACATATACAAGACTTATATCCTACCTTGGCTGCCTTGGGCTGGACGGGGGTTGGGGTTGGAGTTGAAGTTGGTGGCGTGCTTGATGTAGAAGTTTGCTCTTCTGGGGTTCATTTCCCCTGTAGATTTCAACCAAAAACCATGTATGATTAGCAGAAGTCACCCACTATAATACTATTTGTG
The DNA here is from genome assembly GCA_030765085.1 of Allium cepa. NCBI lineage: Eukaryota > Viridiplantae > Streptophyta > Magnoliopsida > Asparagales > Amaryllidaceae > Allium > Allium cepa. The sequence goes on from CM060944.1 coordinate 338,546,974, forward strand.
TAAATTCAAGATATATCTATATATACCTCAGCCTGGCATCGAACGGTCATACCACGCTTGCATGGAGAAGAAACAAACGCGTTAGACTTACTGTAGCACTTGCTCAAACCAGAACGTGCAGTGGGAATGGCTATGCAAGATTGCATGGTTGCTGATGCTGCCATTAATTTAATTGCTTTGTATTGTGCACTGAAGATAAACTCTACTAAGTTAACTGATCAGACTTCGAATCAATAATAATCTATTTCTCGAAAACGTCTGTTTCAACAATGAATGTTGAAATCTATGATTTTGATACTTAATACATTTTAAAACACCTTCAAATCGTTTTAAATCTATTTAAAACATCACTTTCCAAAACATTTCTTTAATATATTATTCACTGTCCAAAATCGCGAATATACTTCGTTAACCAAATTCAACATTTTCTACACATTTTATCTAAAGGATTATCCACTATCCAAAATCGTGGATATACTTCCTTTAATAAGCTATAATAACTAACTTATCAAAATAAGTCGTTTTCGGATTTATAAAACAATGTTTATAATCTCTCTCTCTCTCTCACACACACACACACACAAATATATATTTTATAAAACTTCAACTTATAAAATCCCTTGATTAACAAATTCTATTTGTATCTCATTTAAATGCCAAAATTCAATTTATACGTTAATTACTTATAAATCTTTTATTTTACAAAATCTATTCATTTTATAACTTCACAATTTATAAATCTAAAAATTTCATTCACTTATGAAATCCATTTTTATTTCATTTTAATACTTATAAAAACTCGTTTTATAATTCCAATATTTTTAATTTATAAAATATCAATTTTATAAATCTTTTATGTAAACCGTTTATAATGATTTAAAAATCCCAATTTAAACTATTTTACAAATTAATCAACTACTTATTTCAAAAATCACATTTCGGTTATATTTCACACAAATCATAATTTTTATAACATAAAAACTATAACGTTTATTTATTTAAAATGGATCAATTCCAAAATTATATTTTATTATGAATTCTCGGCTTAAATTTTCAAAAATCCAATTTTATTTATTTTCGGTATCTAACGATACCAAAAATATATTCAGCTAAATTTTAGCCTTTAATGATTTCAATCACAAAGATAATCATGCAGATTATAAATAGATCGACAAACAACATTGAAACAAATTCAATCATTTGAGGAATCCAGTTGGATCCCTCCAACATATTTCCCTGCATCCACAGATGTTAGCACAATACCAATTCCGCTTCAAGAAGGAATATCGTAGTATATGGGATTTATAAAATATTATCCGCTATTATGTGGTGCAATAGGGTCTCATCCGCTATATAATATGGGAAAATCAACTCCAAGTACATATATAATACCAATTTCACTTCAAGGTGAAATATTCGCGGTATATGTTTTTAATAAATAACCTCCGCTTAATATACGGCGTATAATGTCTATTTAACACAATATATAACAATTTATCATCCAATCACACAATCAAGCAATTTTAAATCTAAGAATTTAAAATTTAAATCGAAACAAATTCGATTGAGTGAGAAGTTCTCACCTTGAGTTTCCGATAATAGTTGTAGCGTTTTATTTCGAATAAAATTAAACGCACGTTTAATTTTACCCAAAATTCACACTATCTCCAAACGACTCCAAACCAGATCCATTGTGTAGTGCTCGACAAAACGAAGCCAACGCAATTCGTTTCATGCATTTCCGACCTCGTATGACAAAGTTATGATATTTAGAAGTTTGTACACATTAATATATACAATTATTCACATTTTCTTTTAATTTTTTTTAAACCTAATTGAATCTGGACCATTCATCTTGCTTCCTCCACATCAGGCCGCCCCCCTTTCTCTTCTCTCATGCCTGTTCTCTTTCCCAGGTGAAAAACGCAACATAGAACCCATAGCCATCCCTTTAGGGTTTAGAACTGCTCCACCTATAACGAACTAGCACTCGATCAAACACTTCCATTTCAATGGCAGTGTCAAGCTCCATCTTCGGCTGCAATAACAAGGAGCTCGGCCTCATCTATAGCTCAGAAATCGTGAGCGACTTGGTGACGTTTAAACTCGATTTCCCATGGATCCATCACGAGATTTTCGATCATAACCGTTGAACATATAGTTCTCTCGATGCGCTACAAGATTGTAGTTGGAAGTTTGTTGAAATATTTTACGGTTTGGAAGAAATTTGAGGAAAAAGAAGATAAATTGCTAGCCATTGAAAATGTTAGTGGCGGCTAAGGCTGAAGAGATTAGGGTTTTGCAAATTGTGAATGTTGGTGGCCTTTTATAGAAAATTTCCAAAACACTATTCAACCAAAATTTTCCGAACTCCAAACGAAGCATGCCGGCTGGCGTTTCTAGGGTTTACCCTGCATTCCGGATACAATGGAACGTGTTTCGGAAGCTAATTCGATCATATGTGCGAGTTACAGAAATAAACGATCAAATTTAAATTAAATCGATTAAACAAATTTCTATGCGTTTTGGCTTGTCCCGGACAAACAGTAAATCCGATTGACACGAAATTTGAAATCTTACAATAATATCACATTACAGATCCGATGAAACTAGTTTCGTCAAAATCCGAGACTGGTTGAAAATTGGCTATTTTAACTCGTCAATTAAATAATAAATATTCAATTTTCACAAATTAACTTTTAATTCGATTTTGAAAGTTCTATAACATCATTCTAACTCCAATATGATTAAATAAAATTTTGCAAATCATTTTTATCCATATTAAACCCAATTTTCAATTATTTCTTAAATTTCAAATATTAAATTATTGATTTAAATACACAATTTAAATCTAGATATTCGAAATAAAATTTATTCGACTGTTTAATTTCACTTGTTAATATTTAAAATCAATTAGATATACGAATTTTAATTGACAGAAATTTTGGGTCGTTACAAACTTTCTCCTTAAAAGAATTTTGTCCTCGAAATTACCAAGTAAGAAAAAGTTACAGAATCCTAACTTTTCAAAAATCATTCGTTCAAATTAAAGTTCAAATTCATTTAAGTGTTTAACTTTCTCAAAATCCGTAGTTAAACTTCTTACAATAACCTTACTAAGTTTTCAAATCATACTTAGTTATCTTTCCAAAACCAACTACATCGTTTAACCTTTCAACTCAAAATCAAAATTTTAGTTTTCACAAGTTTTCCCAAAATTTTTCTAACGCCTTAAATTTTCAAAAAAATTCGCTATAGTCTCCTTTGCGCGGCTCGATCCGATCAAAAATGACAGTATATATATCACAAATATACATATCATCAAGTAATGAGGCATCCCGTAGGGAAAAAAGTGTAAAAGTACGATATGTAATCCGAGATATGCACCTTATATATTATTAGCGAGCATATACGGCTAATATAGCGCGAAAGCGAGCTCCAAATGCAAAAAAAACATCATCCGCACCTACTAAACACTCAACAAACCATGAGAAATATGTATATAGAAAATAATATCGATATACAACATATAACAGCATAACAACTACATGTGCCAACATAGCAATTGCAACAAAACAACAAATGCAACCACCAAACAACTATCATCCAACTAACATCCAACAAATCCATATCAAATCAATATATATTCACTTCTCATTATTATTCAATGAATTGGTTTTCAATTTAATCACATTTGATTCATTAATCATGGATGTTTTTACTAACATTCATTCATATTCATATTCAATTAGTTTACATTCACTAATTTATATTCAGGTTGGTTTACTTCCACATTCAAATCAAATTACATAGCTTTCAATTTTGCTAATTCAATTTTATCAACACTTAATGAATTTATATACAATCAGTTAACAATCAAATAACAACCAATGTATATTCAACACAACCAAATTATTTAATTTACATTCAATTTGGTCCAACACTTTTAATTCCAATTAGTTGATATTAAATTGATTTTCATTCAATTATTCAAGTTCCAATAACATTAGCTTTTAATGAATTAACACTTACATTCATTATTTCATATCAACTTATTTATATTCGATTGATTAACATTCAATCCATTTATTAATTCAATTGCTAATTCATTTTACAAATAAAGTTGAATTTCATTTATATAGTCAAGTTCACATTCATAACTTCATTTCATTAATTCACTTTGTTATTTTACTTCGACACCAGAATCAACTTCATTCTTACTATTTATTTTCACTATAAAACTTAAGCCCATTTCTAATTTATTTCAAATTTTATTTTATTTAACATTTACTTGATTCAAATTCCATATTACTAATTTCGTTCCATTACTGAATATCATTCCAAATTATAAATCACATTTTCAATTCCCATTTGTATATGAATTTATTCTTTTATCCTTTGGTTATTATTTCAATTTCCTTAATAATAATGATAATATTTCAATATCATCACTTCCAAACAACCAAGCAACCATATATTATAAACATTTACAGAAAATTTATTTCTTTTATATACGAAAATATTTTTGGATAAAATTATTCCATTTACCCTATTTCAAAACAATACTGTGTCGGTTTATCTTGTTTAAGAGTTTAGAAACCCCTATCGATTACGGTTATACTTCCCGCACCGACCAGAATTCATAAACAATCAACCGATAAGTCAACACAACACAAACGATTTATAGTCACTAACAAATATGCGCTCATAGCTATTATTACACTCAAACTCATTCTAGAGTACTACTGACTCTATCTCTAATGAGTAACACCCAACAGAGCCATGGTTGTCGCTTAACCATATGCTCTGATACCAAATGTAACATTGCGATTTTTCGACGCTCGAAAACCGACATCAATACGTCCGTTGTATCAACTGCCGAGCAATCGAATGATGAAAAACCGAAATGTTATGGTTAAAGAAGAAGAAAAAGATAGAACAGAGTAGAAAAAAACAACAGAACAATATCAGAATCTCACAATCGCAGCGGAACAACATATAATAGATAAATGAATAATCTTTAAAACAAAGAACTATATCAGTTATTACATCACATCACATCACATCACATTACATTATATCATCAGAGTGTACAACAACAAACAACGGAAAAGAAATACTATATACTAGTTTGATACGCCATGCACTCCAGCTTGTCTCCAATTCTCTACAGCAACTTCCAAAATCTGGAATGACCTGATAGCCTGACTCTAGACTGCCCGTGTGGAAATTGGTGGGCACCCAGAGTTTAGGAAGGAAAACAATAAACTCCAGTTCAGTCATGGGACTGGTGTGAGAACTTAAAATGGTTATTTATCTTTAAAACAACAACAAAGGAAGTATTTTAAAAAAATAGTTCTGTAATGCTTTTGGAAAATGAAACTACTATAAGGCCTCCCCCCCACACACAATGCAAACGCAGAATTGGAGGAGATTTCTCGTTATGATAGTCAAAGATGCTTACTACGCAAAAAATCAAATCATTTTCGATATTATTATTAGTGCATAGTGTAGAAAACATTTCGAAAGTAGAATATAAATCTTAGCCAACATACGGCCATTACCGCATACCTACTATAGCCACCATGTTCAATAGCAGATTACCGCCACATTCCATGGCAGGTTATAAAACTAAAACCGTACAGGGTTCGTATTGTTTCTTTGGATTTCCAATAAATGGTCAGGCAAAGGAACTTCCTACACCGAAATGGGTACGCTGCAAATGGATGATTGGTCGGATGTGCCTTTGTAAGGATCCGTAGCGGGCATCTTCCATTCTTGAGGAGTGGTTGTCGCTTCTATGTCCCTGGTGAAGGGGCTGGACACCCTTGCCCCTGTCCCTCTTTCGAGTTGTTCGCGTCTGAGATATTCCCTAAAAAGACATGTCATCATCTCCTCGGATTCTAGGGCAGCCCTAGGAGAAGTAGGGTCTTCCCTTTGATATTAATGGCATTTGGAACCTTGGTTGAGGTTGGATTGGCGATGGTTGGCTTGAAGCATGACAGGGTCAACCACAATCGGTCCTTGCCTGGCGCCCACTTGCCTGGGCCCAGCACTTGATGCTCTTTTAGGACCGGCTTCGGGCTGAGTCCTAACTCGGCTTCGAGTTCTTGTATCTTCTACATTGAATTCTTCATTTGCAGAGGATCTGTTCCGTCCACGCGACTCTCTGGATTGAGACTCGCCTCGAATGTTGTGAGTGGATTCCTCCGTGCCTCTTAAGCCTGCCATGAGTTGGTCCACTAAAGCTTTTTGCTGGGTTGCGAAGCGGTCGGTCATCTCATTCACAACCTTATCTAAGTTTTCTTGGGTGACAGCTGAGTCTGGAGGTTGAGAGTGGGTAGTTGGGTTTTCTTAATCTTCTTGGATGTGATTGAGTGTACTGGTAACGGATGCGCTCTTACCCTTATCGGTGTTGAGCCTAGAGGGAGCCATGTTCTAATATTGAGTTAAGGTTTGGAAGGAGGGCGGACAGAAGAGTTCGGCTCTCCATGCTGTTCTCAGTGAAAGCACCAAAAATGTTTGCACAAAAATGGACAAACACCTCTAAGTTCAATTTTTGCTAGGTCACGTTTAGGTTGATTGATTTGGAATTTTTAATTTTCCAACACGTTAAGAGATAATTTTTGCAGTCACAGAACAATTCACAGGCTCGAAGTGGAAAAGCAGTTAATGAAAGTAAATCACACAGTGTTTTATAGTAGTTCGCAAGAATGTGCCTACATCCATTGTCCATTTTATTATTCTTTCCTTGATTTGATTACAAATACTAGTTTGTTCGAAAAGAGCAAAAACTTGAAGTGGCTAGAGTGACTGAGTCTCAGCAGAATTTTCCCTCTTTTCTTCCAAAATCGATCCCCATTGTTGTTGAGAGGTTAAGGTATTTGTAGAGTGGAGTTGTGAAGCGTGGAGGTGGAGATTATAACTCTCTAAATCTGGTTTGACATCTAGGCAGGGGAGCTTGGATTGACATTTTGTCCATGGAGCTTGCCTGGCATGTTTGTTCTTCCTTGTATGGTTTGGTGCTTCTGCTCTGGAGCCCCCTATTTGCCCGTAAAAACATTTGATTCGGCATGCCAGTGTACCGGACGAATGTTTGGCCCGTTGATGGATGTGTCGTGTTGGACCAAATATTTGGTCTGGCATATCAGAGAATGCCGGACCATAAATTTGGTTCGGCATTTTAGTGAATGCCGAACCAAACGTCAGGCCCGACAGTTCTGTCTTCCATGCCTTTGTCTGCTTTTGCTTCCTTTCTTCCTTTTTTCTCTATTTGCTGAAAAACCGAGCCAACATTAGGCTACCGATTTTGATGCTTTTTTCTCCTCTATGTCTTTTGTTTAAACATCTCTCATGTTCTTTGTATCGTTAGAACTCTACTTTGGTTAACTAGTCAATAACTCATAATAATCTCCGAATTGGTAATAGTAAGATTTTCTAATATCATTTTCCCTTAAAAATAGTTTTAAGAATTCCTTATTTGTCAACTTTTTAGAAACAAAATAAAATAGAATAAATGTTTATATTTTTAGTTCAGTAAAAATGAAAAACAAGAAACATATCAAATGATCATCGCCTCTCCTTCCACTAGGATTCGCTTTCTTGATTAATAGATATGTGAGTCGTAAAATTGAGTTTGTCGATTAATTTTTTCGAATCGACCTTGGCTCGTTGATATTGATCGTGCGTTGTCCGCATTGTTTTTGATGGAATTCATTATTTTCCTTCAAAACTTTTTTTCTACTTTTGTCATTGCCACTAGTCGAATCTTTGGAAGAATAACAGTAAATGTTGCATAAGCTGTAGCCTTCATCGTTTCGCCATTGGTTGGATAAGTGATGGTTGAGAGGAGTATCATTCTGATCATTATAGTCTTCAAACGCGTAATTTTGAGAATTTGAAGAATGTATGAATTCTTAAACCGGCGAAGACATTATACAGATTGAATTTTGTATAAGATTTATTTGGTTTAGTGGAAGTATTGAAATTACAAACATATATACACATGACCGACTTACATTCAACGACTCAAAGACTCAAGGAAAAAAATTACAAACAGATAACGACTCAGGACTTTAAGACTTAACGAGTTACAACCAACTCAACACAAGACGACTTACGACTCATCCATATACAAGTTACAACGCCTCAAGTCCCAAGCTCATAGCTTCTGCGACTCAAGCTCCCAAGCTCCCTGCGGCATATCTCCTCAAACGACTTAACTAGGTCGTGCCCTTCCTCTGACTCAAATCTTTTAATAGCTGGAACTTTCCCCTGCTTCATGATAAGTCGTGGACGACTTATAGATGAGTCGTTGGGTCGTGTACGACTCATCAAACTCGAACAACTCAAGCTCCCGTTAAGTCGTAACCCTGTCCCCTTAGCTTTGTTAAGTCGTGGATGACTAAAGCCCGCCTCCTTAGGTCGTAGACGACTCAAGCCCTCCTTAAGTCGTGTACGACTTACTCCTTTGGCCTGAGCTGCATCATCCTCCCCTGGTTGAGAAAAATTCGTCCTCGAATTTGTAAATTCTTCAACATCTGATTGTCCATCCCCATAATATGGTACAAGATGCTTAACATTGAACACGTCATAAGTATATACATCCTCCGGTAGCTTCAACTTATAAGCATTTTCATTAATCCGTTTCACAACTTCTACAGGACCAATTTTTCTGGCTTTCAACTTGTTATAAGCGCCCACTGGAAAACGATCCTTCGTTAACACAGCATACACCAAATCTCCTTCGTTAAATTCAACATTTCGTCGCTTCAAGTCTGCAGTCTGCTTATATTTCTCATTTGCTTTCTCCAATCATTTCTGAACGATTTTATGACATTCAGTCAATACATTAACAAAATCTACAGCTCGTTTAACCGTCCCTTTCGGTTGTGGTACTACTGCCAAATCCAACGGTCCCTTTGGCAAACTTGAATATACGACCTGAAATGGACTGAATCCCGTACTACGATTCACTGCATGATTATGTGCAAACTCTGCCTGGCATAACTTCATGTCCCAACTCTTCAGATTATCCTTCACAAGACATCGCAACAAATTTTCCAATGACCTGTTAACAACTTCTGTCTGTCCATCTCTTTGTGGATGATAAGCGCTACTAAATTTCAGCTTCGTTCCAACCATCTTCCATAAACTTAACCAAAAGTGACTCAGAAAACGAGTATCCCTATCCGACACAATAGATTCTGGCAATCCATGAAGTCGATAGATCTCTTTGAAAAATAATTGAGCAACACGAACAGCATCCGCCGTCTTCTTACAAGCAATAAAATGTGCCATTTTCGAAAACCTGTCCACCACAACAAATATAGAATCATTTCCCCTTTGAGTTCTAGGCAAACCCAAAACAAAATCCATGCTGATATCAACCCATGGTTTAGTTGGTACAGGTAACGACATATACAATCCTGCATTTGTCGTTGTTCCCTTCGAAACCTGACATATATGACATCTCTCCACAAACCTTTCAACCTCTCTCCTCATCGACGGCCAAAAGTAAGATTGAGAAATCAAATGCAATGTACGATCACGGCCCACATGTCCTTCCTCGTGCAATTCCTTGATAATCTTCATTCTCAAACTGCTCTCTGGAATACATAACTGATTTCCTTTAAACAGAAAACCATCAACCAACACAAATTCATCAGTACTTCCTTCCTTGACTTTCTCAACAAATTTCACAAAGTAAGGATCTTCTTCAATCAGCTATGTCAATAATTCAAACCCTGTCACTTCAACTTTCATTGTCGTTAATAAATGACTCCTCCTACTCAAAGCATCAGCTACACGATTCGTCACTCCTGACTTATGTTTCACGACAAAAGTAAACTGCTGCAGATAAGCAATCCATGATGCATGTCTCGCAGAAATCTTATCATGTCCTTGCAAATGCTTCAACGCCTCATGATCAGTGTAAAGAACAAACTCTTTCTGAAATAGATAATGTCTCCAGTGCTTAACAGCCAGAACAATTGCGTAAAACTCCACATCATAAGTACTATATCTCAACTTAGCTCCTGACAACTTCTCACTGAAATAAGAAATAGGTCTTCTACTCTGACTCAACACTCCTCCAATCCCAACCTTTGATGCATCAGTGTGTAGCTCAAACAACAACTGAAAATCCGGTAACACAAGAATTGGTGCTGTCGTCAAAAGTTCTTTGATTCGTTCAAAAGCAACCCCTGCTTCCTCCGACCAAGAAAACTGTTTCCCTTTCATACAATCAGTAATCGGTGCCATCACGCTACTGAAGTGTGGAATGAATCTTCGGTAGAATGATGCCAACCCATGAAAACTTCTAACTTCAGTGATAGTCCTCGGCTGCGGCCAATTTCTAATTGCTTCGACTTTACTCTGGTCCACCTGTATACCTTCTCCTGACACAACATATCCCAGAAATAAAACACTATGCGTCATGAACACGCATTTCTTCGTAGCAGCATAAAATTGTTCCTCACAAAGAATAATCAGCACTTCCCTCAAATGTTGAACATGCTCCTCCATACTCCTGCTATATATCAGAATATCATCGAAATAAACCACCACGAACTTCCCAATGAATGGTCTAAAGATTTGATTCATCACCCGCATGAATGTACTAGGTGCATTTGATAAACCAAATGGCATAACCAACCATTCGTATAACCCCTCTCTCGTCTTGAAGGCTGTCTTCCATTCGTCTCCAAGTCTAATCCGAATTTGATGATATCCACTCCTCAAATCAATCTTCGAAAAGATAGTAGCCCCACTCAACTGATCTAGCAAGTCATCCAATCTAGGCATAGGAAATCTGTAGCGAACAGTAATCTTGTTCAAAGCTCGACTGTCTGTGCACATCCTCCTTGTTCCATCCTTCTTTGGCACCAACAAAGCTGGTACTGCACAAGGACTCAATCTTTCCTGAACACGTCCCTGTTCTAACAACTCTTCCACTTGCCTTCGCAACTCCTCATGTTCCTTCGGACTCATTCGGTAATGTGGTCGATGTGGTAAAACTACTCCCGGAACAAGATCAATTTGATGTTGTATGTCTCTTAATGGCGGTAACTCCTTAGGCAACTCTTCTGGAAATACATCCTCAAATTCTTTCAAAACTGGCTTCGCTTCTTCTGGAATCTCAACCTCTTCATGACTCTCTCGTCCAATCAACAAATAGACTTCAGGCTCCTCTTCAACTTCTTTAACAAACTCCTTCAAAGATAGCAAAGTTTTCAGTTCTTCAATCTCCTCCAGCTTGCTTTCCTTCTGTTGTTGCTTCTTAGGAACTAAAATAATCTTAGTACCTTCAAACATGAAACTGTAACTATTAGCACGACCGTCATGTTGTACTGCTCTATCAAACTGCCATGGTCTGCCCAACAACAGATGACACACATCCATGTCTACAACATCACACCAAATTTCATCTTTGTATTTCTTCCCGATTGAAAAATTAACACAAGCCCTTCGACACACCTTCACTTCACCAACCTTCCTCAACCATGCTAACTTGTACGGTTTAGGATGCTTCTCAGTTTTCAAGTTCAACTTTCTTACTGCCTCTGTAAAGATAATATTGTCACAGCATCCAGCATCAATAACAAACTTGCAAACCTTCCCCAACATAGTGTATGTTGACTGAAAAATATTGCTCCTCAACCAACTAGAATCTTCCTCTTGCTTCGGTGTAAGACAAGATCTTCTCATCATCAAATTACAACCTTCATCCCCGGACAATAAGTCTTCCTCCTCAACATAAGGTGCATTTGAACATTCTGCCTCTTTATCATCATCTTCTTCAATCTCAGCAACCATTGCTCTCTTCTTCGGCTTCGGACATTCATTGCTTTTGTGACCCAACTCCTGACAATTGTAACATTTGAAACTGTTATTAACCTTCACCTTCTCAACCTCCTTCACAACTGGTTTTGCGACTGCTTTAGGAACATTAGAGCTTCCACTAACACCCTTCACTTGATTGTTGGAATTAGTAAACACACCACCTCCACGCCTTCCCTGCTTCTCCCAAGCCAACGCTTTCTGATGTGCTTCCGCCACAGATCTTGGATCGAACATATTAACCATATCCTGGATCTGCACCCTCAACCCTCCAACAAACCTAGCAGTCAATTGTTCTTCTGTCTCCATTATGTCATTCCTGGCAATGAGTTGGTAAAATTCATCTGCATAATCATTAACTGACTTCGTCCCCTGCCTTAGATTCTGCAATCTCTGGTACATAAGTGATTGATAGTTGTAAGGTAAAAATGTGGCTCTCATCAATTTCTTCATCTTCTCCCATGATTCAACCTTTGACTTTCCCATTCTCTTCCTTGTAAGTTTAGTTTGCTGCCACCATGCCAAAGCTCTCCCCCTCAACCTAGTAGCAACTAACTTCACTCGACGATTCTCCGGAACCTCCTTGAAATCAAAGATCTCCTCCACATTAGATAACCAATCAAGAAATTCTTCTGCTACCATTCCACCCTTGAACTCTGGAATTTCCATCTTCATACCCGACTCCCAACGACGATCATCATCAACATCCCGATAAGAATTTCGAACTTGGTCTCGATCTCGATAATGAATGCTAGCTCTATCACCCTCTTCATTAAAATCAAATGTACGTCTATATCGATCTCGACCATCAACATCCCTTTGATCATGCATATCTCTTCTACTATGTCTCTCTTCATCTCTATATGGTTCATCTTCAAACTCACGTGGAGTTCTTCTCTCTTCATGTCCTTAGTCATGGTGATCTCTTCTTGACGAAATTGATGTTTCTCTTCTCTCTCTAAAAGATTGCGGTGATACCCTCCTCGCTTCCGTAACCAATGGCGAAACTCTGTTTCCTCCATGGTTCGAGATTGGTGATCTTCTCCTTTGATTTTGATTCAAATCATTCATCAATTTCTCTAACTTTCCAATGTCTTCATCAAATTTCTCATTAATACGTTGTTCCATTTGTTCGGCTTCTTCTCTTCTATACAATGCCTCAACATTTTGATGACGATTAGCTCTTCTCGGCGGCATGATTGAAAACTTCTCAAAAACTTCACAAATACTTCAAAACTTTCAACACAAGTCAAACAAATCTCGGCTCAATTCAACTTGGCTCGGCCTCAACTTTGCAACGACCCAAAGTTAGGTCGGTTTCGACTCAACAAAGCACGCACGGCTTAACACTTCAAACTGATGCACGACCTATACTTAACACAAAGTTATGCTCGGCCTTCACACTTCAACACAAATCAACTCAAACAACTTCCACACTTTGATCCAAAAGAATATGGATCGAAAATTCTCCTCTTGTTGCAACTCCAAGATGAACACGATGAACTTCAACTTCAAATTTCTTGGCTCCAAGACTCGGCTTAGCTATGATTGGCTATGTCTAGCTCTGATACCAAACTGACGCAGCGGATTAATAGAAAATCGATATAACGATGAAAATGTAGCAAACGGTGGATTGAAGATACTGAAATGCCCAAATTCGTTGATCACAAAGATACCGAATTCTAGCTATCTTCGACACGTTGATCGCGCACGATACCGTGAGAGAAGATCTTCAATTCTTCAAGCGTTGATCAAACGCACTTGATTCCGCGAATCGGCTTCAACAATCGTTGATTCGAGCGCACTCGAATAACCGAAAGTGGAGATAGGAGATTACACTCAACTATCAATTTAAATTAAAAGCACAAAGCTAACAAAAGAGAATTTTATTCAAAAATCAACAATTCTCAAATGTACAACTCACTCCCTATTTATAGTGTTTTCACAAACCCTGTCCCTTAAGTCATACATGACTTACGGCTCATCCATAGGTCGGCAACGACTCATCAACAAACGCGACTCAACTCTTAAGGGTTCGCCTTGGTCAGCAGCGACTCAACACACACACGACTTAAGCAAGCCGCGACTTACGACTCAACTACATCACAACATATATACACATGACCGACTTACATTCAACGACTCAAGGAAAAAAATTACAAACAGATAACGACTCAGGAGTTTAAGACTTAACGAGTTACAACCAACTCAACACAAGACGACTTACGACTCGTCCATATACAAGTTACAACGCCTCAAGCTCCCAAGCTCATAGCTTCTGCGACTCAAGCTCCCTACGGCATATCTCCTCAAACGACTTAACTAGGTCGTGCCCTTCCTCCGACTCAAAACTTTTAATAGCTGGAACTTTCCCCTGCTTCATGATAAGTCGTGGACGACTTATAGATGAGTCGTTGGGTCGTGTACGACTCATCAAACTCGAACAACTCAAGCTCCCGTTAAGTCGTAACCCGGTCCCCTTAGCTTTGTTAAGTCGTGGATGACTAAAACCCGCCTCCTTAGGTCGTAGAAGACTCAAGCCCTCCTTACGTCGTGTACGACTTACTCCTTTGGCCTGAGCTGCATCACCCTGTGTGCTTATAAACAGGTAGACCATCTAAGTTTTAATTTAGAAAAATGGAAGAGAGGTTCTCCCCCAAATCTTATCCAACTTATTCTTTACAAAATAAGCAGAAAATTTATACTGCTACTGGTTGTGAATTCGGTACTTTTGTCACCGTAGATTTAAAACATAGCATGAGATCGATTTCGCCATTGCAAACGAAATAGACGAGGAGGCTACAATCTAGAGCTTCGTTGTATCCTGAAGTAAAGCTTGGCATAACTGTTAAAGCATCCATTTATATGATTTAATGCAGTTGACGGTGGTTATTGTATTGAAGAAAACGTTTTAATCAACTTGCCTTTGCCTGTAAGCAAACCCCATTATGAACATCATCACAACGGCAGTTGTTTCACATAGAATCTATATCAACAAAGAAAACTTCCCATTCGAATCAATGTGTGCCGAAGTGTTGAGAATCTAGGATAGTTGTGTACGTCATAGAGGTGTGGAGGTCGATAAATAAGTAAAACTGCATTTTATAAGGCTGCAAGTAGGAATATTGGTGGAGACCGGAGAGCCTGTGTAATAACTGTTAAAGTAACATCTTCATGATACAACAGTATGGTAAGCAAACATTCTTTCAGTTCATTTTGCCTTCCAAACGTACTTACGTTTCTGATAATTCAAAAGATCCAAATTTGAAAATTTCATGTTGCTGTGTATAATTAATAATCCAGCTGAGTACATGAACAACTCACATCATTAATATTGATCTAGCTAAGCACATAAGAGATTAACGTACAAGGAGGAGAAATTAAATCAAACAAGGGGTCCTCCCTTAACGTACTCAGTGAAAGCCAAAGCAACCAAACCCAACATTGCAAACCTCCCATTCCACATCTCTGCGTCGGCGGTCCACAATCCACTGGATTTAGACTGAACGCTTATCCCTTTAAAGAGCGGAATGAGGGACGCTGCAGAGAACAGAGTGGCTGCTACCACAAACGAAGGAACACCGCCGTTCATCAGCTGTGACGAGA
This sequence comes from Allium cepa, assembly GCA_030765085.1. NCBI lineage: Eukaryota > Viridiplantae > Streptophyta > Magnoliopsida > Asparagales > Amaryllidaceae > Allium > Allium cepa. The sequence continues at coordinate 338,562,421 of CM060944.1, forward strand.
GGTCGCTTCCGCTTGCCAACTCTGCTCCCAACGCGGCAACAAATCCAAGCATGGCCAGACGTCCGTTTATTCTCTCTGGTGCTGGTCCACTGAATGCTAGCAAGTCTCCAAATTTTGTGCTCACCTGTTTCATTCATTAATATTATGATTATGATGTCGGTTTTGGCAACAAATTGTTGGCATGTACATATACAAGACTTATATCCTACCTTGGCTGCCTTGGGCTGGACGGGGGTTGGGGTTGGAGTTGAAGTTGGTGGCGGGCTTGATGTAGAAGTTTGCTCTTCTGGGGTTCGTTTCCCCTGTAGATTTCAACCAAAAACCATGTATGATTAGCAAAAGTCACCCACTATAATACTATTTGTGTAAATTCAAGATATATCTATATATACCTCAGCCTGGCATCGAACGGTCATACCACGCTTGCATGGAGAAGAAACAAACGCGTTAGACTTGCTGTAGCTCTTGCAATAACCAGAACGAGCAGTGGGAATGGCTATGCAAGATTGCATGGTTGCTGATGCTGCCATTAATTTAATTGCTTTGTATTGTGCACTGAAGATAAACTCTACTAAGTTAACTGATCAGACTTCGAATCAATAATAATGTATAGAACTGATTTAGACTATGTTATGAAATTGAATGCATAGAAGATCAAACTATATAGAGAGTAGAAGTGGATGGCATGGAAACAACGGAAGCAATGAAGTTAGGTACGTGGCCTAAGGTGATACCCATAGTTCACTGCTAACTTTCTGGAAATTTCATTTGTTCTTTAGTGAACTTTTCTCGCGATTGGGTTAACACATAGCCATGTGTTCTGGAAGCTTCTGGTTACGTGACGTGGAACACTGTTTTCGGTCAGAAGATTGGAGACACAAAATATCATCCGCTTTGAATTCATATTCACGCAGCGAACCATGACCACCCATTTTCCACTTTGGGTTGAAGGTAATTCAAATACATGCTATTACATTCGCAAGAGCTTATACTGACTGAGCACCAACATCAACATGGCTTACAACCTTTGCATGTCCATCCATTGAGCACATTCATTGACAGAGCTACACAAACGGAAGGACCGGCACTATACGAAAATAAATTCATTGCAAATTAGTGGATTCATACGGAGCCAGAAAAGAACACGAAATGTTACCGGCCATGTACAAATGCGACGCATATACGAACTCAATCAAGGTTCTTGACCGCTTACGCAACTGTGTAGCTCCAGCATTTCTTGATGATTGGGGACTAAAGAGTGCTGCACCACAATCTTTGAGCTTGCTTGTGACTTCTTACCAAATTGATTTTCCATTTAAGTGCTGTTGATCTAATTTTTACAACGAGCATATAATAAGATATATAGTAAGGAAGTCCTTCAAAAAAAAAAAAGTTCAACTCTGAAGAGCTCATGATATTGATTTTACTAACACTGGTCCCGTTATAATTTAAAACTTCTGCTGCTTACAAGACTAGTGGTAAAATTAGTGTCTAGAATAAAGAAATATACGTGTGTGTGTTTGTGTGTGTGTGTATGTACAACAGTAAAATTATCATGAATTTATGTTCAAGCAACCGTTAACCAACATTCGTCATTTGGAGTTATTTTAACTCCATATTTTCTAATCATATATTTTGATCACTTATACTGCAAAAATAATTGTTTCCACGGAGCTTCAAAACGACATACGTGATAAACATGAAATTAAATCTAATTCGCAATTCATAAAATAGAGAAAGTACATCGGAACTTCATTTCAAGAGTGTGTAAGGTGTGACTCACATTATTGGTGCATGGGTTGGACTGATAAGTCACACGTTGCAAGAAATATAATATGTAACATTGTGTGTGTGTGTATGAGATTGGTGATACTTAACATTTGAGATTTCTTTTGTTACAAATAATTGTTGCCAAGATGATGTAACGTTGCCTTAAGGTAGAGATGAATTTTATTGAAACATGCCCAATAACAAGGTCTATCACATATATGTCTAGATTAAAGGGGAGAGTGGCACATCTCCAAGTTCAACTTAGTTAATCCCAACAAAACAAGAGGAATTAACTATATCAAAGAAAGATGTCTCGATTCTGACGAATTATGAAGATACAAAAGAGATGCGGAGAGATTGCAAACCTCCTTAAGACAAGATCCACTCATTAAAATGAAGTAGATGAGAGAATCGTCCAAAATCGCCACATTAAAAAATAATATAATGAACATCGACAAGATTTGCAAGCCTTTTGTTTGATTGTTCGGTTGTAAATCGTTACGCAACATGTATAATGAAGCTCGCCTTGGGTCTTTTTACCTCATTCAAAAATAATTCGTCGATTAATTTAACAAAATAGGAGGATGCACATTAGTATTATTAGACCTTTGACTACGTAATCTACATGAATCGAACCGAAAAGTTAATTCACTTTGTTGTCGCTTTCAATAAATGTTGAAAATTTATGATTGTTGGATCGTCGAAATGCAAAGGGAATGCTATCCATTTGCATCCTGATTTGTGTAGGTTATTTAAATGTTGTTTGGGCATTGTTTACTAACCCATACTAGAGTATTTCAAAAGTGGTTGAGATATTTATGAATTTTTAAGAACTAGTTGTAAATTTTTAAAGAAGACGGTTTTATAATAAAAACATGTTTTCCAAGTTTTTAAGAAAATCATAAAGTTGTTATTTTCAAGTAATTTTTTGAAAAAATGTTTTAAAACCTATTATAAGTATTGTAAAAATTTTAAAAGCATTTTTAAGCGTATATATAGTTTTTAGAAAATGTGTTGACTATTCTATATCTTATATGATAAATATCTTCTAAAAATGGTTTATTTAATATCTAATTTTGGTAAATAAATCACTATATATGTATATATTATTTTAAAAAGAGTTTCAAAGGTGTAAATAAAAGGTTTAAAAAGGGGTTAGAATTTCTTAATGGCCAAATGTTTAATCAAATGTTTAATTGTTTAATCATTTGTTTGAAAAGTAATTAATAATGCTTAACACTAAAAGCCAACGAAGTATGTTTATCTATTTGTGAGAGTTAAGATTGATGTTTGAGTAGGAATATAAGCAATAGAGCTCGAACCTACCAGCTTCCCTCTTGGCTGAGGATTAGTTAAGTCGAAAAATGTCGGAAACGTATTAATCGTATCGACTTCTCACTTGTATATTGAAATCATTAATAACTATGCCCAACAAATAAAGCCGACGAGGTAGACTTATCTATTTGTGAGATTCAAGAATGAAGTATCTAGGTAAGGCTTTGATGCAACCAATAGTCTAACTTACTCACTTCACTCTTGAGCGAGAAATAGTTAAGTTGGAATGTCGAAAATGAGTTAAATATATGAATATTGATTTGTATAAGAAATTGTTTTTGATTAGATAGTCGATTACTCTACTATCGAACTTGATCAAATATGACTTAAGACGTTATCGAAAGGCATCGTGATTTCATACCAACGAGAACCCTTTGTGAGGAGCATTAGTACAAAACGTCTCTAGCTTTCGCTTACTTTTGAGAGAACTAAAATTGGGTTAACTATAACGTTGCGATTTTTCGACGCTCGAAAACCGACATCAATACGTCCACTGTATTAACTGCCGAGCAATCGAATGCCGGAAAACCGAAATGTTATGGTTAAAGAAGAAGAAAAAGATAGAACAGAACATAAAGAAACAACAGAACAATATCAGAATCTCACAATCGCACGGAACAACATATAATAGATAAATGAATAATCTTTAAAACAAAGAACTATATCAGTTATTACATCACATCACATTACATTACATTATATCATCAGAGTGTACAACAACAAACAGCGGAAAAGAAATACTATATACTAGTTTGATACGCCATGCTCTCCAGCTTGCCTCCAATTCTCTACAGCAACTCCCGACTTCCAGAATGACCTGATAACCTGACTCTAGACTGTCCGTGTGTAAATTGGTGGACACCTAGACTTTAGGAAGGAAAACAATAAATTCAAGGTCATTCATGGCACTAGTGTGAGAACTTAAAGCAGTTATTTATCCTTAAAACAACAACAAAGGAAGTATTTTTAAAAAAATAGATCCGTAATGCTTTTGGAAAATGAAACTACCATAAGACCTCCCCCCACACACACAATGCAAACGCAGAATTGGAGGAGATTTCTCCTTATGATAGTCAAAGATGCTTACTACGCAAAAATCAAATCATTTTTGATATTATTATTAGTGCATAGTGTAGAAAATATTTCGAAAGTAGAATATAAATCTTAGCCAACATACAACCATTATCGTATGCCTACTATAGCTACCATGTTCAATAGCAGGTTACCGCCACATTCAATGGCAGGTTATACAACTAAAACCGTACAGGGTTCGTATTGTTTCTTTGGATTTCCAACAAATGGTCAGGCAAAGGAAATTCCTACATCGAAATAGGTACGCCTCTGGAAAGACGTCCCGAGAACCTAACCGGATCTCTACTGACACAAGGCCGAGTTACCACACGCTTCTGGGTGCAATGAAGCTGTAACCTTATAACTCCACACAAAAAAGTATGCCATCCCCGGTCGTTACCGACCTTTATCCGAGGATCCTCAATACCAACAACCACAAAGTAATAAATTTGCAGCAACCACATAAGTTAAATATTTGGGCTCTATACCATGATATAACCTCTATCCAAAAAAAAATAGACATACCTTAGGGGGCTAACCCCAAAAAAAACCTTGCCACAACATTCCTGTTTCGACCATTTCCGGGTTGTGAGGCTCGACGAGGACTCGTCCACAAAGCTACGTTTTTTTTCAAAAAGTCACGCTTTGATCAACAAATGATCAATAAATAATCATCACACAGCAACACTCAGCATGCCACATTACCAAATTGGAAGCATATCGCTGATAACCTTCAACTACAAAACCTTTGAGCTCGTACGTCTCAAAGAAGGGTGTTAAGCTAAGAGACTAAATTCTACGCCACCAACAGAGATGTATTTGAAAGAAATCTGCTTTATATCTCAAAATGTAATGTCAGACACGTAACCATACAAGTCCGTTCCGGGATTGAACGGAACCGAAGGCACTTCCAAAGAAGCCCTTGCAATTCAGATATTCACTAATCATGTCCGGATTCCAATCACAAAGGGTGATAAAATCTCTATATCGGAGATCAGCCGATGCAGAGACATTCGACGGTAATCCTTCCGTTTTCAAAAATATCCGGTCTTCAATGCTATCCACTACGTCGTATGACTATTCGGAATAGGTAATCCGAACAACGAGCGCAATAATTTAAAAATAAGTATAGCATTCAATTTCAACCAATTCACAACAAATACCTATATAAAGGTCAATATTCATAGTCGGTTATTTAACTATCAATCAATATTCACAACATCACCCGATTATAAATAATCTTTCCGAATTATTTATTTTTCAAAATATCTTTACAAGATATATTTTCCACACTTCAACCATTTGAAAACAAATTTCAAATCATTTTTCACCTTTCAATCTTTGAAAACAAATTTCAAATCAATTTCCTTAAAAGGAAACGCTTCCAAATATTTATCCATTTCAAAATTAAAATGGTTCATTTAAATCAATCAAATAAATCCTTACCGATTTATTTTAAACTAACGTTGCAAATCCGTAAATTTATTTCCACACTTCAAAAATAAATCAATGTTTATTTTTAAACAAATTTCCTTTTCTTTTATAAATTCCATAGTGAATTTACATTTCCAAAATATCTACGAATATACGATTTTCAAATCGATTTCTAATATTCATTTTCAATTCATCTTTAAAAGATAAAATCTCAAAACATTCACCTCATATTGGAAAAACATTTCCATACTTATTTAATAATAAGTAATTCACAAATCTATTCATTTTCAACATTTGGGAAATATTCAATATACTATCACAATTAGGTATATAATTTATTCTTTAAGGAAAACATTATCTTAAACACATTTATTTGAATCAAAACAAATGTTACGTAAAACATCGTTACAACAACCCAAAATCACTAGTATAGGGATTCGAAATTAAGATAGATATATAAATCTCAATACTACATAAAACATTTCCTTTCGGAAATCATTTATTATAACAACAGTGTTATAGTCCACCATTTCCTTCTATTTCTCGAAAACGTCTATTTCAACAATGAATGTTGAAATCTATGATTTCGATACTTAATACATTTTAAAACACCTTCAAATCGTTTTAAATCTATTTAAAACATCACTTCCCAAAACATTTCTTTAATATATTATTCACTGTCCAAAATCGCGAATATACTTCGTTAACCAAATTCAACATTTTCTACACATTTTATCTAAAGGATTATCCACTATCCAAAATCGTGGATATACTTCCTTTAATAAGCTATAATAACTAACTTATCAAAATAAGCCGTTTTCGGATTTATAAAACAATGTTTATAATCTCACACACACACACACACACACACACACACACACACACACACATATATATTTTATAAAACTTCAACTTATAAAATCCCTTAATTAACAAATTCTATTTGTATCTCATTTAAATGCCAAAATCCAATTTATACGTTAATTACTTATAAATCTTTTATTTTACAAAATCTATTCATTTTATAACTTCACAATTTATAAATCTAAAAATTTCATTCACTTATGAAATCCATTTTTATTTCATTTTAATACTTATAAAAACTCGTTTTATAATTCCAATATTTTTAATTTATAAAATATCAATTTTATAAATCTTTTATGTAAAACGTTTATAATGATTTAAAAATCCCAATTTAAACTATTTTACAAATTAATCAACTACTTATTTCAAAAATCACATTTCGGTTATATTTCACACAAATCATAATTTTTATAACATAAAAACTATAACGTTTATTTATTTAAAATGGATCAATTCCAAAATTAAATTTTATTATGAATTCTCGGCTTAAATTTTCAAAAATCCAATTTTATTTATTTTCGGCATCTAACGATACCAAAAATATATTCGGCTAAATTTTAGCCTTTAAAGATTTCAATCACAAAGATAATCATGCAGATTATAAATAGATCGACAAACAACATTGAAACAAATTCAATCATTTGAGGAATCCAGTTGGATCCCTCCAACTTATTTCCCTGCATCCACAGATGTTAGCACAATACCAATTCCGCTTCAAGAAGGAATATCATAGTATATGGGATTTATAAAATATTATCAGCTATTATGCGGCGCAATAGGGTCTCATCCGCCATATAATATGGGAAAATCAACTCCAAGTACATATATAATACCAATTTCACTTCAAGGTGAAATATTCGCGGTATATGTTTTTAATAAATAACCTCCGCTTAATAGACGGCGTATAATGTCTATTTAACACAATATATAAAAATTTATCATCCAATCACACAATCAAGCAATTTTAAATCTAACAATTTAAAATTTAAATCGAAACAAATTCGATTGAGTGAGAAGTTCTCACCTTGAGTTTCCGATAATAGTTGTAGCGTTTTATTTCGAACGTTTAATTTTACCCAAAATTCACACTATCTCCAAACGACTCCAAACCAGCACCATTGTGTAGTGCTTGACAAAACGAAGCCAACGCAATTCGTTTCATGCATTTCCGACCTCGTATGACAAAGTTATGATTTTTAGAAGTTTGTACACATTAATATATACAATTATTCACATTTTCTTTTATTTTTTTTTAAACCTAATTGAATCTGGACCATTCATCTTGCTTCCTCCATATCAGGCCGCCCCCCTTTCTATTCTCTCATGCATGTTCTCTTTCCCAGGTGAAAAACGCAACATAGAACCCATAGCCGTCCCTTTAGGGTTTAGAACTGCTCCACCTATAACGAACTAGCACTCGATCAAACACTTCCATTTCAATGGCCATCTCAAGCTCCATCTTCGGCTGCAATAACAAGGAGCTCGGCCTCATCTATAGCTCAGAAATCGTGAGCGACTTGGTGACGTTTAAACTCGATTTCCCATCGATACATCACGAGATTTTCGATCATAACCGTTGAACATATAGTTCTCTCGATGCGCTACAAGATTGTAGTTGGAAGTTTGTTGAAATATTTTACGGTTTGGAAGAAATTTGAGGAAAAAGAAGATAAATTGCTAGCCATTGAAAATGTTAGTGGTGGCTAAGGCTGAAGAGATTAGGGTTTTGCAAATTGTGAATGTTGGTGGCCTTTTATAGAAAATTTCGAAAACACTATTCATCCAAAATTTTCCGAACTCCAAACGAAGCATGCCGGCTGGCGTTTCTAGGGTTTACCCTGCATTCCGGATACAATGGAATGTGTTTCGGAAGCTAATTCGATCATATGTGCGAGTTACAGAAATAAACGATCAAATTTAAATTAAATCGATTAAACAAATTTCTATGCGTTTTGGCTTGCCCCGGACAAACAATAAATCCGATTGACACGAAATTTGAAATCTTACAATAATATCACATTACAGATCCGATGAAACTGGTTCCGTAAAAATCCGAGACTGGTTGAAAAATGGCTATTTTAACTCGTCAATTAAATATTAAAATATTCAATTTTCACAAATTAACTTTTAATTCGATTTTAAAAGTTCTATAACATCATTCTAACTCCAATATGATTAAATAAAATTTTGCAAATCATTTTTAACCATATTAAACCCAATTTTCAATTATTTCTTAAATTTCAAATATTAAATTATTGATTTAAATACACAATTTAAATCTAGATATTCGAAATAAAATTTATTCGACTGTTTAATTTCACTTGTTAATATTTAAAATCAATTAGATATACGAATTTTAAATGACAGAAATTTTGGGTCGTTACAAACTTCCTCCTTAAAAGAATTTTGTCCTCGAAATTACCAAGTAAGAAAAAATTACAGAATCCATTAACTTTTCAAAAATCATTCGTTCAAATTAAAGTTCAAATTCATTTAAGTGTTTAACTTTCTCAAAATCCGTAGTTAAACTTCTCACAATAACCTTACTAAGTTTTCAAATCATACTTAGTTATCTTTCCAAAACCAACTACATCGTTTAACCTTTCAACTCAAAATCAAAATTTTAGTTTTCACAAGTTTTTCCAAAAATTTTCTAACGCCTTAAATTTTCAGAAAAATTCGCTATAGTCTCCTTTGCGTCGGCTCGATCCGAAAAAAAATGACAGTATATATATTACAAATATACATCTCATCAAGTAATGAGGCATCCCGTTGGGAAAAAAGTGTAAAAGTACGATATGTAATCCGAGATATGCACCTTATATATTATTAGCGAGCATATACGGCTAATATAGCGCGAAAGCGAGCTCCAAATGCGAAAAAAACGTCATCCGCACCTACTAAACACTCAACAAACCATGAGAAACATGTATATAGAAAATAATATCGATATACAACATATAGCAACATAACAACTACATGTGCCAACATAGCAATTGCAACAAAACAACAAATGCAACCACCAAACAACTATCATCCAACTAACATCCAACAAATCCATATCAAATCAATATATATTCACTTCTCATTATTATTCAATGAATTGGTTTTCAATTTAATCACATTTGATTCATTAATCATGGATGTTTTTACTAACATTCATTCATATTCATATTCAATTAGTTTACATTCACTAATTTATATTCAGGTTGGTTTACTTCCACCTTCAAATCAAATTACATAGCTTTCAATTTTGCTAATTCAATTTTATCAACACTTAATGAATTTATATACATCAGTTAACAATCAAATAACAACCAATGTATATTCAACATAACCAAATTATTTAATTTACATTCAATTTGGTCCAACACTTTTAATTCCAATTAGTTGATATTAAATTGATTTTCATTCAATTATTCAAGTTCCAATAACATTAGCTTTTAATGAATTAACACTTACATTCATTATTTCATATCAACTTATTTACATTCGATTGATTAACATTCAATCCATTTATTAATTCAATTGCTAATTCATTTTACAAATAAAGTTGAATTTCATTTATATAGTCAAGTTCACATTCATAACTTCATTTCATTAATTCACTTTGTTATTTTACTTCGACACCAGAATCAACTTCATTCTTACTATTTATTTTCACTATAAAACTTAAGCCCATTTCTAATTTATTTCAAATTCTATTTTATTTAACATTTACTTAATTCAAATTCCATATTACTAATTTCGTTCCATTACTGAATATCATTCCAAATTATAAATCACATTTTCAATTCCCATTTGTATATGAATTTATTCTTTTATCCTTTGGTTATTATTTCAATTTCCATAATAATAATGATATTTCAATATCATCACTTCCAAACAACCAAGCAACCATATATTATAAACATTTACAGAAAATTTATTTCTTTTATATACGAAAATATTTTTGGATAAAATTATTCCATTTACCCTATTTCAAAACAATACCGTGTCGGTTTATCTTGTTTAAGAGTTTAGAAACCCCTATCGATTACGGTTATACTTCCCGCACCGACCAGAATTCATAAACAATCAACCGATAAGTCAACACAACACAAACGATTTATATTCACTAACAAATAAGCGCTCATAGCTATTATTACACTCAAAATCATTCTAGAGTACTACTGACTCTATCTCTAATGAGTAACACCCAACAGAGCCATGGTTGTCGCTTAACCATATGCTCTGATACCAAATGTAACATTGCGATTTTTCGACGCTCGAAAACCGACATCAATACGTCCGTTGTATCAACTGCCGAGCAATCGAATGATGAAAAACCGAAATGTTATGGTTAAAGAAGAAGAAAAAGATAGAACAGAATAGAAAAAAACAACAGAACAATATCAGAATCTCACAATCGCAGCGGAACAACATATAATAGATAAATGAATAATCTTTAAAACAAAGAACTATATCAGTTATTACATCACATCACATCACATTATATCATCAGAGTGTACAACAACAAACAACGGAAAAGAAATACTATATACTAGTTTGATACGCCATGCACTCCAGCTTGTCTCCAATTCTCTACAGCAACTTCCGAAATCTGGAATGACCTGATAGCCTGACTCTAGACTGCCCGTGTGGAAATTGGTGGGCACCCAGAGTTTAGGAAGGAAAACAATAAACTCCAGTTCAGTCATGGGACTGGTGTGAGAACTTAAAATGATTATTTATCTTTAAAACAACAACAAAGGAAGTATCTTAAAAAAATAGTTCTGTAATGCTTTTGGAAAATGAAACTACTATAAGGCCTCCCGCCACACACACAATGCAAACGCAGAATTGGAGGAGATTTCTCGTTATGATAGTCAAAGATGCTTACTACGCAAAAATCAAATCATTTTTGATATTATTATTAGTGCATAGTGTAGAAAACATTTTGAAAGTAGAAATAAATCTTAGCCAACATACGGCCATTACCGTATACCTACTATACCTACCATGTTCAATAGCAGATTACCGCCACATTGCATGGCAGGTTATACAACTAAAACCGTACAGGGTTCGTATTGTTTCTTTGGATTTCCAATAAATAGTCAGGCAAAGGAACTTCCTACACCGAAATGGGTACGCCTCTGGAAAGACGCCCCGAGAACCTAACCGAATCTCTGCTGACACAAGGCCGAGTTACCACACGCTTCTAGGTGCAATGAAGCTGTAACTTGATAACTCCACACAAAAAAGTATGCCATTCCCGGTCGTTACCGACCTTTATCCGAGGATCCTCAATACCACCAACCACAAAGTAATAAATTTGCAGCAACCACATAAGTTAAATATCTGGGCTCCATACCATGATACAACCTCTATCCAGAAGAAAATGGACATACCTTAGGGGCGCGACCCCTAAAAAAACCTTGTCGCAACATTCCTGTTTCGACCATTTTCGGGTTGTGAGGCTCTACGAAGTCTCATCCACAAAGCTACGTTTTTTCACAAAGCCACGCTTTGATCAACAAATGATCAATAAATAATCATCACACATCAACACTCAGTATGCCACATTACCAAATTGGGAGTATATCGCTGATAACCTTCAACTACAAAACCTCTGAGCTCATACGTTTCAGAGAAGGGTGTTAAGCTAAGAGACTAAATTCTCCGCCACCAACAGAGATGTATTTGAAAGAAATATGCTTTATATCTCAAAATGTAATGTCATACACGTGACCATACAAGTCCGTTCCGGGATCGAACGGAACCGAAGGCACTTCCAAAGAAGCCCTTGCAATCCGGATATTCACTAATCATGTCCGGATTCCCATCACAAAGGGTGATAAAATCTCTATATCAGAGATCAGCCGATGTAGAGACATTCGACGGTAATCCTTTCGTTTTCAAAAATATCTGGTCTTCAACACCGGTCTTCAATACTATCCATTACGTCGTATGACTATTCGGAATGGGTAATCCGAACAACGAGCGCAATAATTTAAAAATAAGTGTAGCATTCAATTTCAACCAATTCACAACAAATACCTATTTAAAGGTCAATATTGATAGTCGGTTATTTAACTATCAATCAATATTCACAACATCACCCGATTATAAATAATCTTCCCAAATTATTTATTTTTCAAAATATCTTCACAAGATATATTTTCCACACTTCAACCACTTGAAAACAAATTTCAAATCATTTTTCACCTTTCAATCTTTGAAAACAAATTTCAAATCAATTTCCTTAAAAGGAAACACTTCCAAATATTTATCCATTTTAAAATTAAAGCGGTTCATTTAAATCAATCAAATAAATCCTTACCGATTTATTTTAAACTTACGTTCCAAATCCGTAAATTTATTTCCACACTTCAAAAATAAATCAATGTTTATTTTTAAACAAATTTCCCTTTCTCTTATAAATTCCATAGTGAATTCACATTTCCAAAATATCTACGAGTATACGATTTTCAAATTGATTTCTAATATTCATTTTCAATTTATCTTTAAAAGATAAAATATCAAAACATTCACCTCATATTGGAAAAACATTTCCATACTTATTTAATAATAAGTAATTCACAAATCTATTCATTTTCAACATATGGGAAATATTCAATATACTTAAATCACAATTAAGTATATAATTTATTCTTTAAGGAAAACATTCTCTTAAACACATTTATTTGAGTCAAAACGAATGTTACGTAAAACATCGTTACAACAACCCAAAATCACTAGTATAGGGATTCGAAATTAAGATAGATATATAAATCCAAATAGTACATAAAACATTTCCTTTCGGAAATCATTTACTATAACAACAGTGTTATAGTCCACCATTTCCTTCTATTTCTCGAAAACGTCTATTTCAACAATGAATGTTGAAATCTATGATTTCGATACTTAATACATTTTAAAACACCTTTAAATTATTTTAAATCTATTTAAAACATCACTTCCCAAAACATTTCTTTAATATATTATTCACTGTCCAAAATCGCGAATATACTTCGTTAACCAAATTCAACATTTTCTACACATTTTATCTAAAGGATTATCCACTATCCAAAATCGTGGATATACTTCCTTTAATAAGCTATAATAATTAACTTATCAAAATAAGTCCTTTTCGGATTTATAAAACAATGTTTATAATCTCTCTCACACCCCCCCCCCCCCCCACACACACATATTTTATAAAACTTCAACTTATAAAATCCCTTGATTAACAAATTCTATTTGTATCTCATTTAAATGCCAAAATCCAATTTATACGTTAATTACTTATAAATATTTTATTTTACAAAATCTCTTCATTTTATAACTTCGCAGTTTATAAATCTAAAAATTTCATTCACTTATGAAATCCATTTTTATTTCATTTTAATACTTATAAAAACTCGTTTTATAATTCCAATATTTTTAGTTTATAAAATATCAATTTTATAAATCTTTTATATAAACCGTTTATAATGATTTAAAAATCCCAATTTAAACCATTTTACAAATTAATCAACTACTTATTTCAAAAATCACATTTCGGTTATATTTCACACAAATCATAATTTTTATCACATAAAAATTATAACGTTTATTTATTTAAAATGAATTAATTCCAAAATTAAAATTTATTATGAATTCTCGGCTTAAATTTTCAAAAATCCAATTTTATTTATTTTCGGCATCTAACGATACCAAAAATATATTCGGCTAAATTTTAGCCTTTAACGATTTCAATCACAAAGATAATCACGCAGATTATAAATAAATCGACACACAACATTGAAACAAATTCAATCATTTGAGGAATCCAGTTGGATCCCTCCAACCTTTTTCCCTGCATCCACAGATGTTAGCACAATACCAATTCCGCTTCAAGACGGAATATCGCAGTATATGAGATTTATAAAATATTATCCGCTATTATGCGGCGCAATAGGGTCTCATCCGCTATATAATGCGGGAAAATCAACTCCAAGTACATATATAATACCAATTTCACTTCAAGGTGAAATATTCGCGATATATATTTTTAATAAATAACTTCCGCTTAATATACGGCTTATAATGTCTATTTAACACAATAGATAACAATTTATCATCCAATCACACAATCAAGCAATTTTAAATCTAACAATTTAAAATTTAAATCGAAACAAATTCGATCGAGTGAGAAGTTCTCACCTTGAGTTTCCGATAATAGTTGTAGCGTTTTATTTCGAATAAAATTAAACGCACATTTAATTTTACTTAAAATTCACACTATCTCCAAACGACTCCAAACTAGCTCCATTACGTAGTGCTTGACAAAAAGAAGCCAACGCATTTCGTTTCGTGCATTTCTGACCTCGTATGACAAAGTTATGATTTTTAGAACTTTGTACACATTAATATATACAATTATTTACATTTTCTTTTAATTTTTTTTAAACCTAATTGAATCTGGACCGTTCATCTTGCTTCCTCCACATCAGGCCGCCTCCCTTTCTCTTCTCTCATGCACGTTCTCTTTCCCAGGTGAAAAACGCAACATAGAACCCATAGCCGTCCCTTTAGGGTTTAGAACTGCTCACCTACGACGAACTAGCACTCGATCAAACACTTTCATTTCAGTGGCCATCTCAAGCTCCATCTTCGGCAGCAATAACAAGGAGCTCGGCCTCATCTGTAGCTCAGAAATCGTGAGCGACTCGGTGACGTTTAAACTCGATTTCCCATCGATCCATCACGAGATTTTCGATCATAACCGTTGAACATATAGTTCTCTCGATGCTCTACAAGATTGTAGTTAGAAGTTTGTTGAAATATTTTACGGATTGGAAGAAATTTGAGGAAGAAGAAGATAAATTGCTGGCCATTGAAAATGTTAGTGGCGGCTAAGGCTGAAGAGATTAGGGTTTTGCAAATTGTGAATGTTGGTGGCCTTTTATAGAAAATTTCCAAAACACTATTCATCCAAAAATTTCCGAACTCCAAATGAAGCGTGTCGGCTGGCATTTCTAGTGTCTACTCCGCGTTCCGGACACAATGGAACGTGTTTCGGAAGCTAATTCGATCATATGTGCGAGTTACAGAAATAAACGATCAAATTTAAATTAAATCGATTAAACAAATTTCTATGCGTTTTCTTGCCCCGGACAAACGGTAAATCCGATTGACACGAAATTTGAAATCTTATAATAATATCACATTACAGATCCGATGAAACTGGTTTCCTCAAAATCCTAGACTGGTTGAAAAATGGCTATTTTGACTCGTCAATTAAATATTAAAATGTTCAATTTTCACAAATTAATTTTTACTTCGATTTTAAAAGTTCTATAACATCATTTTAACTCCAATGTGATTAAATAAAATTTTGCAAATCATTTTTAACCATATTAAACCCAATTTTCTATTATTTCTTAAATTTCAAATATTAAATTATTGATTTAAATACCCAATTAAATCTAGATATTCGAAATAAAATTTATTCGACTGTTTAATTTCACTTGTTAATATTTAAAACCAATTAAATATACGAATTTCAATTGACAGAAATTCTGGGTCGTTACATTAACCAGGAATTCATCGATTGGTTTTGGAGAGTCCAGTAAGCAAGAAGAGTGTACTTATATAAGATGATTCAAACTCATAATCACTTTAAAATAATATACGCGATCTATGTTCTCGAAGTAGTTGTGAAGTGAATGTTATAAAGTTGAACTGTCCATTCTAAGGCTAAGTCTAAGGGAGACGTCACGTTAACATTTTAAATGATGCTATCATATGCGACAGTCTACCTTTAGGAGTATCTTTGGAAAAATATCAATAATGTGATCGAAAATCATTTTATCGTAAAATAGCATTTCAACCGTCAGAAGTTGTTTTGATTTTTTTTTACATACACTTATTTGCTTAGGAATCAAAAAAATGAAATAAAAACTTTTACCACTTATATAAATTTTCTTTTTGGACTATGTCATGGGTAATGGCATTACAGATATTTAAAAATGATCTTAAATGGAAATACTTAAGTGTTAAGAGTTGATAAAGGAGAAGTGAGTGGAGGTAAGCCTTGCATGATATGAAAAGGGGCGTGAACAAGCTTAGGCAACACTATCTTCTCTTGGTTGGAGCGGTTCGTACTCGCTCCCTTCTTGTTGTTCCCTTGTGGGTGTTGCCTAACACTTCGAGGATAGGTGCGGGAGAGTTGCGCCCTTTCTGCACGTATCGTTCCTGTTTATTTTTTCGAACATATTCCTCAATGAGATCCCACAAATACTGGCATTCTTCGGTGTTACGCCAATGAGACTCGTGGAAGCGACAGTATTTGGCTGTTCTAATTGCGGCTTCTAACTCTTTTTTGTGTGGAGGGCGTTTGTATTTCAACTCGTCTTGAGTAGCCAGGTAATGCCCTCCACGGTGTCGTTTAGAGGAGTGTATGAATCAAATCTCGGCCAGGCCTGTATCGTCGCTTATTGCCTTTTTCAGTTCCAAAGTTTCCTTGGTGGCCATTCTTTCCTTCGTTGTTCGGTTTATTCCCTTCCCTCCAGAGTGGGGTACCCATGTTTCCTTGGAAACTAGAAGCTTTTGTGGGTTGCTTGCTATGTCGGTGGGCCATTGTGTCCTCCAAGCTCCTGTACTTTCCAGCTTCATGAAAGAAATCCTAAAGAGTTAGAGGCTTTTTCTTCGTTAATCTTCTGTCGAGCTTTGAATCCGAGTGGAAGCCTCCGCACAACACCATCAGTGTAAGCCTTTCATCGCCGTTTTGCACTGCTGCTGCGGCAGCGTTAAAACGGGTAAGATATTACTGCAGCGGTTCTCCTGCCTTCTGTTTTACGTCTAATAAGGAATATGCATCCTTGGGTTGTTCCACATGAATTCAGAATTGGCTTATGAACTTTTTCTTAAACATTTTCCATGAGCTAATGGAGCCATAAGGTAAGAGACAAAACCATGTGCTTTCTAATCTAACAGGAACAATTGAAAACATTTACACAACACATCCTCTGTTGCTCCATTCATGAGCATGTGCTGGGTGTAGCGCTGCAAATTGAGGATTGGTCGGATGTGCCTTTGTAGGGATCCGTAGTGGGCATCTTCCATTCTTGAGGAGTGGTTGTCGCTTCTATGTCCCTGGTGAAGGGGCTGGACACCCTTGCCCCTATCCCTCTTTCGAGTTGTTCGCGTCTGAGATATTCCCTAAAAAGACATGTCATCATCTCCTCGGATTCTAGGGCAGCCCTAGGAGAAGTAGGGGCTTCCCTTTGATATTAGTGGCATTTGGAACCTTGTTTGAGGTTGGATTGGTGATGGTTGGCTTGAAGCATGACAGGGTCAACCACAATCGGTCCTTGCCTGGCGCCCACTTGCCTGGGCCCAGCACTTGATGCTCTTTTAGGACCGGCTTTGGGCTGAGTCCTAACTCGGCTTCGAGTTCTTGTATCTTCTTGATTGAATTCTTCATTTGCAGAGGATCTGTTCCGTCTACGCGACTCTCTGGATTGAGACCCGCCTCGAGTGTTGTGAGTGGATTCCTCCGTGCCTCTTAAGCCTACCATGAGTTGGTCAACTAAAGCTTTTTGCTGGGTTGCGAAGCGGTCGGTCATCTCATTCACAACCTTATCTAAGTTTTCTTGGGTGACAGCTGAGTCTGGAGGTTGAGAGTGGGTAGTTGGGTTTTCTTAATCTTCTTGGATGTGATTGAGTGTACTGGTAAAGGATGCGCTCTTACCCTTATCGGTGTTGAGCCTAGAGGGAGCCATGTTCTAATATTGAGTTAAGGTTTGGAAGGAGGGCGGACAGAAGAGTTCGGCTCTCCATGCTGTTCTCAGTGAAAGCACCAAAAATGTTTGCATAAAAATGGACAAACACCTCTAAGTTCAATTTTTGCTAGGTCACGTTTAGGTTGATTGATTTGGAATTTTTAATTTTCCAACACGTTAAGGGATAATTTTTGCAGTCACAGAACAATTCACAGGCTCGAAGTGGAAAAGCAGTTAATGAAAGTAAATCATACAGGGTTTTATAGTAGTTCGCAAGAATGTGCCTACATCCATTGTCCATTTTATTATTCTTTCCTTGATTTGATTACAAATACTAGTTTGTTCGAAAAGAGCAAAAACTTGAAGTGGCTAGAGTGACTGAGTCTCAGCAGAATTTTCCCTCTTTTCTTCCAAAATCGATCCCCATTGTTGTTGAGAGGTTAAGGTATTTGTAGAGTGGAGTTGTGAAGCGTGGAGGTGGAGATTATAACTCTCTAAATCTGGTTTGACATCTAGGCAGGGGAGCTTGGATTGACATTTGGTCCATGGAGCTTGCCTGGCATGTTTGTTCTTCCTTGTATGGTTCGGTGCTTCTGCTCTGGAGCCCCTTATTTGCCCGAAAAAACATTTGATTCGGCATGCCAGTGTACCGGACGAATGTTTGGTCCGTTGATGGATGTGTCGTGTTGGACCAAATATTTGGTCTGGCATATCAGAGAATGTCGGACCATAAATTTGGTTCGGCATTTTAGTGAATGCCGAACCAAACGTCAGGCCCGACAGTTCTGTCTTCCATGCCTTTGTCTGCTTTTGCTTCCTTTCTTCCTTTTTTCTCTATTTGCTGAAAAACCGAGCCAACATTAGGCTACCGATTTTGATGCTTTTTTCTCCTCTATGTCTTTTGTTTAAACATCTCTCATGTTCTTTGTATCGTCAGAACTCTACTTTGGTTGACTAGTCAATAACTCATAATAATCTCCGAATTGGTAATAGTAAGATTTTCTAATATCATTTTCCCTTAAAAATAGTTTTAAGAATTCCTTATTTGTCAACTTTTTAGAAACAAAATAAAATAGAATAAATGTTTATATTTTTAGCTCAGTAAAAATGAAAAACAAGAAACATATCAAATGATCATCGCCTCTCCTTCCACTAGGATTCGCTTTCTTGATTAATAGATATGTGAGTCGTAAAATTGAGTTTGTCGATTAATTTTTTCGAATCGACCTTGGCTCGCTGATATTGATCCTGTGTTGTCCGCATTGTTTTTGATGGAATTCATTATTTTCCTTCAAAACTTTTTTCTACTTTTGTCATTGCCACTAGTCGAATCTTTGGAAGAATAACAGTAAATGTTGCATAAGTTGTAGCCTTCATCGTTTCGCCATTGGTTGGATAAGTGATGGTTGAGAGGAGTATCATTCTGATCATTATAGTCTTCAAACGCGTAATTTTGAGAATTTGAAGAATGTATGAATTCTTAAACCGGCGAAGACATTATACAAATTGAATTTTGTATAAGATTTATTTGGTTTAGTGGAAGTATTGAAATGTATTTTTGAAGATTGAAACTTTGAAAGCGGGTTATTTATTGATTCAAATGTGGAAGTAGCCGATGTGGGTAAGTTATCAACAAAAAAACCGGATGACACAAGTTCCAAAGGTGTAATCCCCTCAAAGTATATATTTTGGAGTCGGTTGTATGCTTCCTCAGGATGTGACTACAAAAGTTCGCACACAATGTCCACCATTCAACCGTCTGGGATGGGTAAATATTTATTTTAGATGGCTACATGATACAAAATGTGAATAGACAAGTCTGTTAAATTTTAGCAATGATGCGGTTTGAGTATTTGAATCAAGAAAACACAACAATTTGAAACTAGATGCATCCAAACGTAATATAATAGTTTGCTTTTTCAAAGAGATACTCTCCGGGTCAAATCTTCTTTATCCATTTTACTCGTCTACGTGTGCCACGCACATCTCAGGCGTTTTTTTAGTTAGTAATCATTTATAATATACTGCGGGTCTAACTGATTTATTATTTTATTGTGATGAATGACGAAATTTTGTGGTACATGGAGTCAGATAAGGAAGGGACGGAGAAATTGAACTTGATGCTCTTTCTAAATGCATCCCCTGTGACGCAGCGGATTAACAGAAAATCGATATAACGATGAAAATGTAGCTAACGGTGGATTGAAGATACTGAAATGCCCAAATTTGTTGATCACAAAGATACCGAATTCTAGCTATCTTCGGCACGTTGATCGCGCATATACGAACTCAATCAAGGTTCTTGACCGCTTACGCAACTGTGTAGCTCCAGCATTTCTTGATGATTGGGGACTAAAGAGTGCTGCACCACAATCTTTGAGCTTGCTTGTGACTTCTTACCAAATTGATTTTCCATTTATGTGCCGTTGATCTAATTTTTACAACGAGCATATAATAAGATATATAGTAAGGAAGTCCTTCAAAAAAAAAAGTTCAACTCTGAAGAGCTCATGATATTGATTTTACTACCACTAGTCCCGTTATAATCTAAAACTTCTGCTGCTTAGTGGTACTATTAGTGTCTAGAATAAAGAAATATACGTGTGTGTGTGTGTTTGTGTGTGTGTGTGTATGTACAACAGTAAAATTATCATGAATTTATATTCAATCAACCGTTAACCAACATTCGTCATTTGGAGTTATTTTAACTCCATATTTTCTAATCATATATTTTGATCACTTATACTGCAAAAATAATTGTTTCCACAGAGCTTCAAAATGACATACCTGAGAACCATGAAATTAAATCTAATTCGCAATTCATAAAATAGAGAAAGTACATCGGAACTTCATTTCAAGAGTGTGTAAGGTGTGACTCACATTATTGGTGCATAGGTTGGACGGATAAGTCACACGTTGCAAGAAATATAATATGTAACATTGTGTGTGTATATGAGATTGGTGATACTTAACATTTGAGATTTCTTTTGTTACAAATAATTGTTGCCAAGATGATGTAACGTTGCCTTAAGGTAGTGATGAATTTTATTGAAACATTCCCAATAACAAGGTCTATCACATATCTGTCTGGATTAAAAGGGAGAGTGGCACATCTCCAAGTTCAACTTAGTTAATCCCAACAAAACAAGAGGAATTAACTATATCAAAGAAAGATGTCTCGATTCTGACGAATTATGAAGATACAAAAGAGATGCGGAGAGATTGCAAACCTCCTTAAGACAAGATCCACTCATTAAAATGAAGTAGATGAGAGAATCGTCCAAAATCGCCACATTAAAAAATAATATAATGAACATCGACAAGATTTGCAAGCCTTTTGTTTGATTGTTCGGTTGTAAATCGTTACGCAACATGTATAATGAATCTCGCCTTGGGTCTTTTTACCTCATTCAAAAATAATCCGTCGATTAATTTAACGAAATAGGAGGACCCACATTAGTATTATTAGACCTTTGACTACGTAATCTACATGAATCTATCCGAAAAGTTAATTCACTTTGTTGTCGCTTTCAATAAATGTTGAAAATTTATGATTGTTGGATCGTCGAAATGTAAAGGGAATGCTATCCATTTGCATCCTGATTTGTGTAGGTTATTTAAATGTTGTTTGGGCATTGTTTACTAACCCATACTAGAGTATTTCAAAAGTGGTTGAGATATTTATGAATTTTTAAGAACTAGTTGTAAATTTTTAAAGAAGACGGTTTTATAATAAAAACATGTTTTCCAAGTTTTTAAGAAAATCATAAAGTTGTTATTTTCAAGTAATTTTTTGAAAAAATGTTTTAAAACCTATTATAAGTATTGTAAAAATTTTAAAAGCATTTTTAAGCGTATATATAGTTTTTAGAAAATGTGTTGACTATTCTATATCTTATATGATAAATATCTTCTAAAAATGGTTTATTTAATATCTAATTTTGGTAAATAAATCACTATATATGTATATATTATTTTAAAAAGAGTTTCAAAAGTGTAAATAAAAGGTTTAAAAAGGGGTTAGAATTTCTTAATGGCCAAATGTTTAATCAAATGTTTAATTGTTTAATCATTTGTTTGAAAAGTAATTAATAATGCTTAAAACTAAATGCCAACGAAGTATGTTTATCTATTTGTGAGAGTTAAGATTGATGTTTGAGTAGGAATATAAGCAATAGAGCTCGAACCTACCAGCTTCCCTCTTGGCTGAGGATTAGTTAAGTCGAAAAATGTCGGAAACGTATTAATCGTATCGACTTCTCACTTGTATATTAAAATCAATAATAACTATGCTCAACAAATAAAGCCGACGAGGTAGACTTATCTGTTTGTGAGATTCAAGAATGAAGTATCTAGGTAAGGCTTTGATGCAACCAATAGTCTAACTTACTCACTTCACTCTTGAGCGAGAAATAGTTAAGTTGGAATGTCGAAAATGAGTTAAATATATGAATATTGATTTGTATAAGAAATTGTTTTTGATTAGATAGTCGATTACTCTACTATCGAACTTGATCAAATATGACTTAAGACGTTATCGAAAGGCATCGTGATTTCATACCAACGAGAACCCTTTGTGAGGAGTATTAGTACAAAACGTCTCTAGCTTTCGCTTACTTTTGAGAGAACTAAAATTGAGTTAACTGTAACGTTGCGATTTTTCGACGCTCGAAAACCGACATCAATACGTCCACTGTATTAACTGTCGAGCAATCGAATGCCGGAAAACCGAAATGTTGTGGTTAAAGAAGAAGAAAAAGATAGAACAGAACATAAAGAAACAATAGAACAATATCAGAATCTCACAATCCCACGGAACAACATATAATAGATAAATGAATAATCTTTAAAACAAAGAACTATATCAGTTATTACATCACATCACATTACATTACATTATATCATCAGAGTGTACAACAACAAACAGCGGAAAAGAAATACTATATACTAGTTTGATACGCCATGCTCTCCAGCTTGCCTCCAATTCTCTACAGCAACTCCCGACTTCCAGAATGACCTGATAACCTGACTCTAGACTGCCCGTGTGTAAATTGGTGGACACCCAGACTTTAGGAAGGAAAACAATAAATTCAAGGTCAGTCATGGCACTAGTGTGAGAACTTAAAGCAGTTATTTATCCTTAAAACAACAACAAAGGAAGTATTTTAAAAAAAAATAGATCCGTAATGCTTTTGGAAAATGAAACTACCATAAGGCCTCCCACCACACACACAATGCAAACGCAGAATTGGAGGAGATTTCTCCTTATGATAGTCAAAGATGCTTACTACGAAAAAATCAAATCATTTTTGATATTATTATTAGTGCATAGTGTAGAAAACATTTCGAAAGTAGAATATAAATCTTAGCCAACATACAACCATTATCGTATGCCTACTATAGCTACCATGTTCAATAGCAGGTTACCGCCACATTCAATGGCAGGTTATACAACTAAAACCGTATAGGGTTCGTATTGTTTCTTTGGATTTCCAACAAATGGTCAGGCAAAGGAAATTCCTACATCGAAATAGGTACGCCTTTGGAAAGACATCCCGAGAACCTAACCGGATCTCTGCTGACACAAGGCCGAGTTACCACACGCTTCTGGGTGCAATGAAGCTGTAACCTTATAACTCCACACAAAAAAGTATGCCATCCTCGGTCGTTACCGACCTTTATCCGAGGATCTTGAATACCAACAACCACAAAGTAATAAATTTGCAGCAACCACATAGGTTAAATATTTGGGCTCTATACCATGATATAACCTCTATCCAAAAGAAAATAGACATACCTTAGGGGGCTACCCCCAAAAAAAAACCTTGCCACAACATTCCTGTTTCGACCATTTCCGGGTTGTGAGGCTCGACGAGGACTCGTCCACAAAGCTACGTTTTTTTCACAAAGCCACGCTTTGATCAACAAATGATCAATAAATAATCATCACACAGCAACACTCAGCATGCCACATTACCAAATTGGGACCATATCGCTGATAACCTTCAACTACAAAACCTCTTAGCTCGTACGTCTCAAAGAAGGGTGTTAAGCAAAGAGACTAAATTCTACGCCACCAACAGAGATGTATTTGAAAGAAATCTGCTTTATATCTCAAAATGTAATGTCAGACACGTAACCATACAAGTCCGTTCCGAGATTGAACGGAACCGAAGGCACTTCCAAAAAAGCCCTTGCAATTCAGATATTCACTAATCATGTCCGGATTCCCATCACAAAGGGTGATAAAATCTCTATATCGGAGATCAGCCGATGCAGAGACATTCGACGGTAATCCTTCCGTTTTCAAAAATATCCGGTCTTCAATGCTATCCATTACGTCGTATGACTATTCGGAATGGGTAATCCGAACAACGAGTGCAATAATTTAAAAATAAGTATAGCATTCAATTTCAACCAATTCACAACAAATACCTATATAAAGGTCAATATTCATAGTCGGTTATTTAACTATCAATCAACATTCACAACATCACCCGATTATAAATAATCTTTCCAAATTATTTATTTTTCAAAATATCTTTACAAGATATATTTTCCACACTTCAACCATTTGAAAACAAATTTCAAATCATTTTTCACCTTTCAATCTTTGAAAACAAATTTCAAATCAATTTCCTTAAAAGGAAACACTTCCAAATATTTATCCATTTCAAATTTAAAATGGTTCATTTAAATCAATCAAATAAATCCTTACCGATTTATTTTAAACTTACGTTCCAAATCCGTAAATTTATTTCCACACTTCAAAAATAAATCAATGTTTATTTTTAAACAAATTTCCTTTTCTTTTGTAAATTCCATAGTGAATTTACATTTCCAAAATATCTACGAATATACGATTTTCAAATCGATTTCTAATATTCATTTTCAATTCATCTTTAAAAGATAAAATCTCAAAACATTCACCTCATATTGGAAAAACATTTCCATACTTATTTAATAATAAGTAAGTCACAAATCTATTCATTTTCAACATTTGGGAAATATTCAATATACTTAAATCACAATTAGGTATATAATTTATTCTTTAAGGAAAACATTATCTTAAACACATTTATTTGAATCAAAACAAATGTTACGTAAAACATCGTTACAACAACCCAAAATCACTAGTATAGGGATTCGAAATTAAGATAGATATATAAATCTCAATACTACATAAAACATTTCCTTTCGGAAATCATTTACTATAACAACAGTGTTATAGTCCACCATTTCCTTCTATTTCTCGAAAACGTCTATTTCAACAATGAATGTTGAAATCTATGATTTCGATACTTAATACATTTTAAAACACCTTCAAATCGTTTTAAATCTATTTAAAACATCACTTCCCAAAACATTTCTTTAATATATTATTCACTGTCCAAAATCACGAATATACTTCGTTAACCAAATTCAACATTTTCTACACATTTTATCTAAAGGATTATCCACTATCCAAAATCGTGGATATACTTCCTTTAATAAGCTATAATAACTAACTTATCAAAATAAGTCGTTTTCGGATTTATAAAACAATGTTTATAATCACACACACACACACACACACACACACACACACACATATATATTTTATAAAACTTCAATGTATAAAATCCCTTGATTAACAAATTCTGTTTGTATCTCATTTAAATGCCAAAATCCAATTTATACGTTAATTACTTATAAATCTTTTATTTTACAAAATCTATTCATTTTATAACTTCACAATTTATAAATCTAAAAATTTCATTCACTTATGAAATCCATTTTTATTTCATTTTAATACTTATAAAAACTCATTTTATAATTCCAATATTTTTAATTTATAAAATATCAATTTTATAAATCTTTTATGTAAACCGTTTATAATGATTTAAAAATCCCAATTTAAACTATTTTACAAATTAATCAATTACTTATTTCAAAAATCACATTTCGGTTATATTTCACACAAATCATAATTTTTATAACATAAAAACTATAACATTTATTTATTTAAAATGGATCAATTCCAAAATTAAATTTTATTATGAATTCTCGGCTTAAATTTTCAAAAATCCAATTTTATTTATTTTCGGCATCCAACGATACCAAAAATATATTCAGCTAAATTTTAGCCTTTAATGATTTCAATTACAAAGATAATCATGCAGATTATAAATAGATCGACAAACAACATTGAAACAAATTCAATCATTTGAGGAATCCAGTTGGATCCCTCCAACCTATTTCCCTGCATCCACAGATGTTAGCACAATACCAATTCCGCTTCAAGAAGGAATATCGTAGTATATGGGATTTATAAAATATTATCCGCTATTATGCGGCGCAATAGGGTCTCATCCGCTATATAATATGGGAAAATCAACTCCAAGTACATATATAATACCAATTTCACTTCAAGGTGAAATATTCGCGGTATATGTTTTTAATAAATAACCTCCGCTTAATATACAGCGTATAATGTCTATTTATCACAATATATAACAATTTATCATCCAATCACACAATCAAGCAATTTTAAATCTAACAATTTAAATTTAAATCGAAACAAATTCGATTGAGTGAGAAGTTCTCACCTTGAGTTTCCGATAATAGTTGTAGCGTTTTATTTCGAATAAAATTAAACGCACGTTTAATTTTACCCAAAATTCACACTATCTCCAAACGACTCCAAACCAGTTCCATTGTGTAGTGCTCGACAAAACGAAGCCAACGCAATTCGTTTCATGCATTTCCGACCTCGTATGACAAAGTTATGAGTTTTAGAAGTTTGTACACATTAATATATACAATTATTCACATTTTCTTTTAATTTTTTTTAAACCTAATTGAATCTGGACCATTCATCTTGCTTCCTCCACATCAGCCGCCCCCCTTTCTCTTCTCTCATGCATGTTCTCTTTCCCAGGTGAAAAACGCAACATAGAACCCATAGCCGTCCCTTTAGGGTTTAGAACTGCTCCACCTATAACGAACTAGCACTCGATCAAACACTTCCATTTCAATGGCCATCTCAAGCTCCATCTTCGGCTGCAATAACAAGGAGCTCGGCCTCATCTATAGCTCAGAAATCGTGAGCGACTTGGTGACGTTTAAACTCGATTTCCCATCGATCCATCACGAGATTTTCGATCATGACCGTTGAACATATAGTTCTCTCGATGCGCTACAAGATTGCAGTTGGAAGTTTGTTGAAATATTTTACGGTTTGGAAGAAATTTGAGGAAAAAGAAGATAAATTGCTAGCCATTGAATATGTTAGTGGCGGCTAAGGCTGAAGAGATTAGGGTTTTGCAAATTGTGAATGTTGGTGGTCTTTTATAGAAAATTTCCAAAACACTATTCATCCAAAATTTTCCGAACTCCAAACGAAGCATGTCGGCTGGCGTTTCTAGGGTTTACCCTGCATTCCGGATACAATGGAACGTGTTTCGGAAGCTAATTCGATCATATATGCGAGTTACAGAAATAAACGATCAAATTTAAATTAAATCGATTAAACAAATTTCTATGCGTTTTGGCTTGCCCCGGACAAACAGTAAATCCGATTGACACGAAATTTGAAATCTTACAATAATATCACATTACAGATCCGATGAAACTGGTTTCGTCAAAATTCGAGACTGGTTGAAAAATGGCTATTTTAACTCGTCAATTAAATATTAAAATATTCAATTTTCACAAATTAACTTTTAATTCGATTTTAAATGTTCTATAACATCATTCTAACTCCAATATGATTAAATAAAATTTTGCAAATCATTTTTAACCATATTAAACCCAATTTTCAATTATTTCTTAAATTTCAAATATTAAATTATTGATTTAAATACACAATTTAAATCTAGATATTCGAAATAAAATTTATTCGACTGTTTAATTTCACTTGTTAATATTTAAAATCAATTAGATATACGAATTTTAATTGACAGAAATTTTGGGTCGTTACAAACTTCCTCCTTAAAAGAATTTTGTCCTCGAAATTACCAAGTAAGAAAAAGTTACAGAATCCATTAACTTTTCAAAAATCATTCGTTCAAATTAAAGTTCAAATTCATTTAAGTGTTTAACTTTCTCAAAATCCGTAGTTAAACTTCTTACAATAACCTTACTAAGTTTTCAAATCATACTTAGTTATCTTTCCAAAACCAACTACATCGTTTAACCTTTCAACTCAAAATCAAAATTTTAGTTTTCACCAGTTTTCCCAAAAATTTTCTAACACCTTAAATTTTCAGAAAAATTCGCTATAGTCTCCTTTGCGCGGCTCGATCCGAAAAAAAATGACAGTATATATACCACAAATATACATCTCATCAAGTAATGAGGCATCTCGTAGGGAAAAAAGTGTAAAAGTACGATATGTAATCCGAGATATGCACCTTCTATATTATTAGCGAGCATATACGGCTAATATAGCGCGAAAGCGAGCTCCAAATGCGAAAAAAAGGCCATCCGCACCTTCTAAACACTCAACAAACCATGAGAAACATGTATATAGAAAATAATATCGATATACAACATATAGCAACATAACAACTACATGTGCCAACATAGCAATTGCAACAAAACAACAAATGCAACCACCAAACAACTATCATCCAACTAACATCCAACAAATCCATATCAAATCAATATATATTCACTTCTCATTATTATTCAATGAATTGGTTTTCAATTTAATCACATTTGATTCATTAATCATGGATGTTTTTACTAACATTCATTCATATTCATATTCAATTAGTTTACATTCACTAATTTATATTCAGGTTAGTTTACTTCCACATTCAAATCAAATTACGTAGCTTTCAATTTTCCTAATTCAATTTTATCAACACTTAATGAATTTATATACAATCAGTTAACAATCAAATAACAACCAATGTATGTTCAACATAACCAAATTATTTAATTTACATTCAATTTGATCCAACACTTTTAATTCCAATTAGTTGATATTAAATTGATTTTCATTCAATTATTCAAGTTCCAATAACATTAGCTTTTAATGAATTAACACTTACATTCATTATTTCATATCAACTTATTTACATTCGATTGATTAACATTCAATCCATTTATTAATTCAATTGCTAATTCATTTTACAAATAAAGTTGAATTTCATTTATATAGTCAAGTTCACATTCATAACTTCATTTCATTAATTCACTTTGTTATTTTACTTCGACACCCGAATCAACTTCATTCTTACTATTTATTTTCACTATAAAACTTAAGCCCATTTCTAATTTATTTCAAATTCTATTTTATTTAACATTTACTTAATTCAAATTCCATATTACTAATTTCGTTCCATTACTGAATATCATTCCAAATTATAAATCACATTTTCAATTCCCATTTGTATATGAATTTATTCTTTTATCCTTTGGTTATTATTTCAATTTCCATAATAATAATGATATTTCAATATCATCACTTCCAAACAACCAAGCAACCATATATTATAAACATTTACAGAAAATTTATTTCTTTTATATACGAAAATATTTTTGGATAAAATTATTCCATTTACCCTATTTCAAAACAATACTGTGTCGGTTTATCTTGTTTAAGAGTTTAGAAACCCCTATCGATTACGGTTATACTTCCCGCACCGACCAGAATTCATAAACAATCAACTGATAAGTCAACACAACACAAACGATTTATATTCACTAACAAATACGCGCTCATAGCTATTATTACACTCAAACTCATTCTAGAGTACTACTGACTCTATCTCTAATGAGTAACACCCAACAGAGCCATGGTTGTCGCTTAACCATATGCTCTGATACCAAATGTAACATTGCGATTTTTCGACGCTCGAAAACCGACATCAATACGTCCGCTGTATCAACTGCCGAGCAATTGAATGATGAAAAACCGAAATGTTATGGTTAAAGAAAAAGAAAAATATAGAACAGAATAGAAAAAAACAACAGAACAATATCAGAATGTCACAATCGCAGCGGAACAACATATAATAGATAAATGAATAATCTTTAAAACAAAGAACTATATCAGTTATTACATCACATCACATCACATCACATTACATTATATCATCAGAGTGTACAACAACAAACAACGGAAAAGAAATACTATATACTAGTTTGATACGCCATGCACTCCAGCTTGTCTCCAATTCTCTACAGCAACTTCCGAAATCTGGAATGACCTGATAGCCTGACTCTAGACTGCCCGTGTGGAAATTGGTGGGCACCCAGAGTTTAGGAAGGAAAACAATAAACTCCAGTTCAGTCATGCGACTGGTGTGAGAACTTAAAATGGTTATTTATCTTTAAAACAACAACAAAGGAAGTATTTTAAAAAAATAGTTCTATAATGCTTTTGGAAAATGAAACTACTATAAGGCCTCCCGCCACACACACAATGCAAACGCAGAATTGGAGGAGATTTCTCGTTATGATAGTCAAAGATGCTTACTACGCAAAAATCAAATCTTTTTTGATATTATTATTAGTGCATAGTGTAGAAAACATTTCGAAAGTAGAATATAAATCTTAGCCAACATACGGCCATTACCGTATACCTACTATAGCTACCATGTTCAATAGCAGATTACCGCCACATTCCATGGCAGGTTATACAACTAAAACCGTACAGGGTTCGTATTGTTTCTTTGGATTTCCAATAAATGGTCAGGCAAAGGAACTTCCTACACCGAAATGGGTACGCCTCTGGAAAGACGCCCCGAGAACCTAACCGAATCTCTGCTGACACAAGGCCGAGTTACCACACGCTTCTGGGTGCAATGAAGCTGTAACTTGATAACTCCACACAAAAAAGTATGCCATTCCCGGTCGTTACCGACCTTTATCCGAGGATCCTCAATACCACCAACCACAAAGTAATAAATTTGCAGTAACCACATAGGTTAAATATCTGGGCTCCATACCATGATATAACCTCTATCCAGAAGAAAATGGACATACCTTAGGGGCGCGACCCCTAAAAAAACCTTGTCGCAACATTCCTGTTTCGACCATTTTCGGGTTGTGAGGCTCTACGAAGTCTCGTCCACAAAGCTACGTTTTTTTCGCAAAGCCACGCTTTGATCAACAAATGATCAATAAATAATCATCACACAGCAACACTCAGCATGCCACATTACCAAATTGGGAGTATATCGCTGATAACCTTCAATTACAAAACCTCTGAGCTCGTACGTTTCAGAGAAGGGTGTTAAGCTAAGAGACTAAATTCTCCGCCACCAACAGAGATGTATTTGAAAGAAATTTGCTTTATATCTCAAAATGTAATGTCAGACACGTAACCATACAAGTCCGTTCCGGGATCGAACGGAACCGAAGGCACTTCCAAAGAAGTCCTTGCAATCCGGATATTCACTAATCATGTCCGGATTCCCATCACAAAGGGTGATAAAATCTCTATATCAGAGATCAGCCGATGCAGAGACATTCGACGGTAATCCTTTCGTTTTCAAAAATATCTGGTCTTCAACACCGGTCTTCAATGCTATCCATTACGTCGTATGACTATTCAGAATGGGTAATCCGAACAACGAGCGCAATAATTTAAAAATAAGTGTAGCATTCAATTTCAACCAATTCACAACAAATACCTATTTAAAGGTCAATATTGATAGTCGGTTATTTAACTATCAATCAATATTCACAACATCACCCGATTATAAATAATCTTCCCAAATTATTTATTTTTCAAAATATCTTTACAAGATATATTTTCCACACTTCAACCACTTGAAAACAAATTTCAAATCATTTTTCACCTTTCAATCTTTGAAAACAAATTTCAAATCAATTTCCTTAAAAGGAAACACTTCCAAATATTTATCCATTTTAAAATTAAAGTGGTTCATTTAAATCAACCAAATAAATCCTTACCGATTTATTTTAAACTTACGTTCCAAATCCGTAAATTTATTTCCACACTTCAAAAATAAATCAATGTTTATTTTTAAACAAATTTCTCTTTCTCTTATAAATTCCATAGTGAATTTACATTTCCAAAATATCTACGACTATACGATTTTCAAATCGATTTCTAATATTCATTTTCAATTTATCTTTAAAAGATAAAATATCAAAACATTCACCTCATATTGGAAAAACATTTCCATACTTATTTAATAATAAGTAATTCACAAATCTATTCATTTTCAACATATGAGAAATATTCAATATACTTAAATCACAATTTAGTATATAATTTATTCTTTAAGGAAAACATTCTCTTAAACACATTTATTTGAGTCAAAACGAATGTTATGTAAAACATCGTTACAACAACCCAAAATCACTAGTATAGGGATTCGAAATTAAGATAGATATATAAATCCCAATAGTACATCAAACATTTCCTTTCAGAAATCATTTACTATAACAACAGTGTTATAGTCCACCATTTCCTTCTATTTCTCGAAAACGTCTATTTCAACAATGAATGTTGAAATCTATGATTTCGATACTTAATACATTTTAAAACACCTTTAAATCGTTTTAAATCTATTTAAAACATCACTTCCCAAAACATTTCTTTAATATATTATTCACTGTCCAAAATCGCGAATATACTTCGTTAACCAAATTCAACATTTTCTACACATTTTATCTAAAGGATTATCCACTATCCAAAATCGTGGATATACTTCCTTTAATAAGCTATAATAATTAACTTATCAAAATAAGTCCTTTTCGGATTTATAAAACAATGTTTATAATCTCTCTCACACACACCCCCCCCCCCCCCAAACACACACACACATATTTTATAAAACTTCAACTTATAAAATCCCTTGATTAACAAATTCTATTTGTATCTCATTTAAATGCCAAAATCCAATTTATACGTTAATTACTTATAAATATTTTATTTTACAAAATCTATTCATTTTATAACATCGCAGTTTATAAATCTAAAAATTTCATTCACTTATGAAATCCATTTTTATTTCATTTTAATACTTATAAAAGCTCGTTTTATAATTCCAATATTTTTAGTTTATAAAATATCAATTTTATAAATCTTTTATATAAACCGTTATAATGATTTAAAAATCCCAATTTAAACCATTTTACAAATTAATCAACTACTTATTTCAAAAATCACATTTCGGTTATATTTCACACAAATCATAATTTTTATCACATAAAAATTATAATGTTTATTTATTTAAAATGAATCAATTCCAAAATTAAATTTTATTATGAATTCTCGGCTTAAATTTTCAAAAATCCAATTTTATTTATTTTCGGCATCTAACGATACCAAAAATATATTCGGCTAAATTTTAGCCTTTAACGATTTCAATCACAAAGATAATCACGCAGATTATAAATAAATCGACACACAACATTGAAACAAATTCAATCATTTGAGGAATCCAGTTGGATCCCTCCAACCTTTTTCCCTGCATCCACAGATGTTAGCACAATACCAATTCCGCTTCAAGATGGAATATCGCAGTATATGAGATTTATAAAATATTATCCGCTATTATGCGGCGCAATAGGGTCTCATCCGCTATATAATGCAGAAAAATCAACTCCAAGTACATATATAATACCAATTTCACTTCAAGGTGAAATATTCGCGATATATATTTTTAATAAATAACTTCCGCTTAATATACGGCTTATAATGTCTATTTAACACAATAGATAACAATTTATCATCCAATCACACAATCAAGCAATTTTGAATCTAACAATTTTAAATTTAAATCGAAACAAATTCGATTGAGTGAGAAGTTCTCACCTTGAGTTTCCGATAATAGTTGTAGCGTTTTATTTCGAATAAAATTAAACGCACATTTAATTTTACTTAAAATTCACACTATCTCCAAACGACTCCAAACTAGCTCCATTACGTAGTGCTCGACAAAAAGAAGCCAACGCAATTCGTTTCGTGCATTTCTTACCTCGTATGACAAAGTTATGATTTTTAGAAGTTTGTACACATTAATATATACAATTATTTACATTTTCTTTTAATATTTTTTAAACCTAATTGAATCTGGACCGTTCATCTTGCTTCCTCCACATAAGGCCGCCTCCCTTTCTCTTCTCTCATGCACGTTCTCTTTCCCAGGTGAAAAACGCAACATAGAACCCATAGCCGTCCCTTTAGGGTTTAGAACTGCTCACCTACGACGAACTAGCACTCGATCAAACACTTCCATTTCAGTGGCCATCTCAAGCTCCATCTTCGGCTGCAATAACAAGGAGCTTGGCCTCATCTGTAGCTCAGAAATCATGAGCGACTTGGTGACGTTTAAACTCGATTTCCCATCGATCCATCACGAGATTTTCGATCATAACCGCTGAACATATAGTTCTCTCGATGCTCTACAAGATTGTAGTTAGAAGTTTGTTGAAATATTTTACGGATTGGAAGAAATTTGAGGAAGAAGAAGATAAATTGCTGGCCATTGAAAATGTTAGTGGCGGCTAAGGCTGAAGAGATTAGGGTTTTGCAAATTGTGAATGGTGGTGGCCTTTTATAGAAAATTTCCAAAACACTATTCATCCAAAAATTTCCGAACTCCAAATGAAGCGTGCCGGCTGGCATTTCTAGTGTTTACTCTACGTTCCGGACACAATGGAACGTGTTTCGGAAGCTAATTCGATCATATGTGCGAGTTACAGAAATAAACGATCAAATTTAAATTAAATCGATTAAACAAATTTCTATGCGTTTTGGCTTGCCCCGGACAAACGGTAAATCCGATTGACACGAAATTTGAAATCTTATAATAATATCACATTACGGATCCGATGAAACTGGTTTCCTCAAAATCCTAGACTGGTTGAAAAATGGCTATTTTGACTCGTCAATTAAATATTAAAATGTTCAATTTTCACAAATTAATTTTTACTTCGATTTTAAAAGTTCTATAACATCATTCTAACTCCAATGTGATTAAATAAAATTTTGCAAATCATTTTAAACCATATTAAACCCAATTTTCAATTATTTCATAAATTTCAAATATTAAATTATTGATTTAAATACCCAATTAAATCTAGATATTCGAAATAAAATTTATTCGACTGTTTAATTTCACTTGTTAATATTTAAAACCAATTAAATATACGAATTTCAATTGACAGAAATTCTGGGTCGTTACATTAACTAGGAATTCATTAATTGGTTTTGGAGAGTCTAGTAAGCAAGAAGAGTGTACTTATATAAGATGGCTCAAACTCATAATCACTTTAGAATAATATACGCGATCTATGTTCTCGAAGTAGCTGTGAAGTGAATGTTATAGAGTTGAACTGTCCATTCTAAGGCAAGTCTAAGGAAGAAGTCACGTTAACATTTTAAATGATGCTATCATATGCGACAGTCTACCTTTAGGAGTATCTTTGGAAAAATATCGATAATGTGATCGAAAATCATTTTATCGAAAAATAACATTTTAACCGTCAGAAGTTGTTTAGATTTTTTTTACATACACTTATTTGCTTAGGAATCAAAAAAATGAAATAAAAACTTTTACCACTTATATAAATTTTCTTTTTGGACTATGTCATGGGTAATGGCATTAAAGATATTTAAAAATGATCTTAAATGGAAATACTTAAGTGTTAAGAGATGATAAAGGAGAAGTGAGTGGAGGTAAGCCTTGCATGATATGAAAAGGGGCGTGAACAAGCTTAGGCAACACTATCTTCTCTTGGTTGGAGCGGTTCGTACTCGCTCCCTTCTTGTGGTTCCCTTGTGGGTGTTGCCTAGATCCTTCTAGGATAGGTGCGGGGGAGTTGCGCCCTTTCTGCATGTATCGTTCCTATTTATTTTTTCGAACATATTCCTCAATGTGATCTCACAAATACTGGCATTCTTCGGCGTTATGCCCATGAGACTCGTGGAAGCGACAGTATTTTGCTGTTCTAATTGCGGCTTCTAACTCTTTTTTGTGCGGAGGGCGTTTGTATTTCAACTCGTGTTGAGTAGCCACGTAATGCTCTCCACGGTGTCGTTTAGAGGAGTGTATGAATCAAATCTCGATCCAGGCCTGTATCGTCGCTTATTGCCTTTTTCAGTTCCAAAGTTGCCTTGGTGGCCATTCTTTCCTTCGTCGTTCGGTTTATTCCCTTCCGTCCGGAGTGGGGTACCCATCTTTCCTTGCAAACTAGAAGCTTTTGTGGGTTGCTTGCTATGTCGGTGGGCCATTGTGTCCTCCAAGCTTCTGTACTTTCCAGCTTCATGAAAGAAATCCTAAAGAGTTAGAGGCTTTTTCTTCGTCAATCTTCTGTCGAGCTTTGAATCCGAGTGGAAGCCTCCGCACAACACCATCAGTGTAAGCCTTTCATCGTCGTTTTGCACTGCTGCTGCGGCAGCGTTAAAACGGGTAAGATATTACTGCAGCGGTTCTCCTGCCTTTTGTTTTACGTCTAATAAGGAATATGCATCCTTGGGCTGTTCCACATGGATTCAGAATTGGCTTATGAACTTTTTCTTAAATATATTCCAAGAGCTAATGGAGCCATAAGGTAAGAGACAAAACCATGTGGTTTCTAATCTAACAGGAACAATAGAAAACATTTACACAACACATCTTCTGTTGCTCCATTCATGAGCATGTGCTGGGTGTAGCGCTGCAAATGGATGATTGGTCGGATGTGCCTTTGTAGGGATCCGTAGTGGGCATCTTCCATTCTTGAGGAGTGGTTGTCGCTTCTATGTCCCTAGTGAAGGGGCTGGACACCCTTGCCCCTGTCCCTCTTTCGAGTTGTTCGCGTCTGAGATATTCCCTAAAAAGACATGTCATCATCTCCTCGGATTCTAGGGCAGCCCTAGGAGAAGTAGGGGCTTCCCTTTGATATTAATGGCATTTGGAACCTTGGTTAAGGTTGGATTGGCGATGGTTGGCTTGAAGCATGACAGGGTCAACCACAATCGGTCCTTGCCTGGCGCCCACTTGCCTGGGCCCAGCACTTGATGCTCTTTTAGGATCGGCTTCGGGCTGAGTCCTAACTCGGCTTCGAGTTCTTGTATCTTCTTGATTGAATTCTTCATTTGTAGAGGATCTGTTCCGTCCACGCGACTCTCTGGATTGAGACTCGCCTCGAATGTTGTGAGTGGATTTCTCCGTGCCTCTTAAGCCTGCCATGAGTTGGTCCACTAAAGCTTTTTGCTGGGTTGCGAAGCGGTCGGTCATCTCATTCACAACCTTATCTAAGTTTTCTTGGGTGACAGCTGAGTCTGGAGGTTGAGAGTGGGTAGTTGGGTTTTCTTAATCTTCTTGGATGTGATTGAGTGTACTGGTAACGGATGCGCTCTTACCCTTATCGATGTTGAGCCTAGAGGGAGCCATGTTCTAATATTGAGTTAAGGTTTGGAAGGAGGGCGGACAGAAGAGTTCGGCTCTCCATGCTGTTCTCAGTGAAAGCACCAAAAATGTTTGCACAAAAATGGACAAACACCTCTAAGTTCAATTTTAGCTAGGTCACGTTTAGGTTGATTGATTTGGAATTTTTAATTTTCCAACATGTTAAGGGATAATTTTTGCAGTCACAGAACAATTCACAGGCTCGAAGTGGAAAAGCAGTTAATGAAAGTAAATCACACAGGGTTTTATAGTAGTTCGCAAGAATGTGCCTACATCCATTGTCCATTTTATTATTCTTTCCTTGATTTGATTACAAATACTAGTTTGTTCGAAAAGAGCAAAAACTTGAAGTGGCTAGAGTGACTGAGTCTCAGCATAATTTTCCCTCTTTTCTTCCAAAACCGATCCCCATTGTTGTTGAGAGGTTAAGGTATTTGTAGAGTGGAGTTGTGAAGCATGGAGGTGGAGATTATAACTCTCTAAATCTGGTTTGACATCTAGGCAGGGGAGCTTGGATTGACATTTGGTCCATGGAGCTTGCCTGGCATGTTTGTTCTTCCTTGTATGGTTCGGTGCTTCTGCTCTGGAGCCTCCTATTTTCCCGAAAAAATATTTGATTCGGCATGCCAGTGTACCGGACGAATGTTTGGTCCGTTGATGGATGTGTCGTGTTGGACCAAATATTTGGTCTGGCATATCAGAGAATGCCGGACCATAAATTTGGTTTGACATTTTAGTGAATGCCGAACCAAACGTCAGGCCCGACAGTTCTGTCTTCCATGCCTTTGTCTGCTTTTGCTTCCTTTCTTCCTTTTTTCTCTATTTGCTGAAAAACCGAGCCAACATTAGGCTACCGATTTTGATGCTTTTTTCTCCTCTATGTCTTTTGTTTAAACATCTCTCATGTTCTTTGTATCGTTAGAACTCTACTTTGGTTGACTAGTCAATAACTCATAATAATCTCCGAATTGGTAATAGTAAGATTTTCTAATATCATTTTCCCTTAAAAATAGTTTTAAGAATTCCTTATTTCTCAACTTTTTAGAAACAAAATAAAATAGAATAAATGTTTATATTTTTAGTTCAGTAAAAATGGAAAACAAGAAACATATCAAATGATCATCGCCTCTCCTTCCACCAGGATTCGCTTTCTTGATTAATAGATATGTGAGTCGTAAAATTGAGTTTGTCGATTAATTTTTTCGAATCGACCTTGGCTCGCTGATATTGATCCTGTGTTGTCCGCATTGTTTTTGATGGAATTCATTATTTTCCTTCAAAACTTTTTTCTACTTTTGTCATTGCCACTAGTCGAATCTTTGGAAGAATAACAGTAAATGTTGCATAAGCTGTAGCCTTCATCGTTTCGCCATTGGTTGGATAAGTGATGGTTGAGAGGAGTATCATTCTGATCATTATAGTCTTCAAACGCGTAATTTTGAGAATTTGAAGAATGTATGAATTCTTAAACCGGCGAAGACATTTTACAGATTGAATTTTGTATAAGATTTATTTGGTTTAGTGGAAGTATTGAAATGTATTTTTGAAGATTGAAACTTTGAAAGCGGGTTATTTATTGATTCAAATGTGGAAGTAGCCGATGTGGGTAAGTTATCAACAAAAAAACCGGATGACACAAGTTCCAAAGGTGTAATCCCCTCAAAGTATATATTTTGGAGTCGGTTGTATGCTTCCTCAGGATGTGACTACAAAAGTTCGCACACAATGTCCACCATTCAACCGTCTGAGATGGGTAAATATTTATTTTGGATGGCTACATGATACAAAATGTGAATAGACAAGTCTGTTAAATTTTAGCAATGATGCGGTTTGAGTATTTGAATCAAGAAAACACAACAACTTGAAACTAGATGCATCCAAACGTAATATAATAGTTTGCTTTTTCAAAGAGATACTCTCCGGATCAAATCTTCTTTATCCATTTTACTCGTCTACGTGTGCCACGCACATCTCAGGCGTTTTTTTTAATTAGTAATCATTTATAATATACTGCGGGTCCAACTGATTTATTATTTTATTGTGATGAATGACGGAATTTTGTGGTACATGGAGTCAGATAAGGAAGGGACAGAGAAATTGAACTTGATGCTCTTTCTAAATGCATCCCCTGTGACGCAGCGGATTAACAGAAAATCGATATAACGATGAAAATGTAGCTAACGGTGGATTGAAGATACTGAATTGCCCAAATTCGTTGATCACAAAGATACCGAATTCTAGCTACCTTCGACACGTTGATCGCGCACGATACCGTGAGAGAAGATCTTCAATTCTTCAAGCGTTGATCAAACGCACTTGATTCCGCGAATCGGCTTCAACAATCGTTGATTCGAGCGTACTCGAATAACCGAAAGTGGAGATAGGAGATTACACTCAACTATCAATTTAAATTGAAAGCACAAAGCTAACAAAAGAGAATTTTATTCAAAAATCAACAACCCTCAAATGTACAACTCACTCCCTATTTATAGTGTTTTCACAAACCCTGTCCCTTAAGTCATACACGACTTACGGCTCATCCATATGTCGGCAACGACTCATCAACAAACGCGACTCAACTCTTAAAGGTTCGCCTTGGTCAGCAGCGACTCAACACACACACGACTTAAGCAAGCCGTGACTTACGACTCAACTACATCACAACATATATACACATGACCGACTTACATTCAACGACTCAAAGACTCAAGGAAAAAAATTACAAACAGATAACGACTCAGGACTTTAAGACTTAACGAGTTACAACCAACTCAACACAAGACGACTTACGACTCATCCATATACAAGTTACAACGCCTCAAGCTCCCAAGCTCATAGCTTCTGCGACTCAAGCTCCCAAGCTCCCTGCGGCATATCTCCTCAAACGACTTAACTAGGTCGTGCCCTTCCTCCGACTCAAATCTTTTAATAGCTGGAACTTTCCCCTGCTTTATGATAAGTCGTGGACGACTTATAGATGAGTCGTTGGGTCGTGTACGACTCATCAAACTCGAGCAACTCAAGCTCCCGTTAAGTCGTAACCCTGTCCCCTTAGCTTTGTTAAGTCGTGGATGACTAAAACCCGCCTCCTTAGGTCGTAGACGACTCAAGCCTTCCTTAAGTCGTGTACGACTTACTCCTTTGGCCTGAGCTGCATCATCCTCCCCTGGTTGAGAAAAATTCGTCCTCGAATTTGTAAATTCTTCAACATCTGATTGTCCATCCCCATAATATGGTACAAGATGCTTAACATTGAACACGTCAGAAGTATATACATCCTCCGGTAGCTTCAACTTATAAGCATTTTCATTAATCCGTTTCACAACTTCTACAGGACCAATTTTTCTGGCTTTCAACTTGTTATAAGCGCCCACTGGAAAACGATCCTTCGTTAACACAACATACACCAAATCTCCTTCGTTAAATTCAACATTTCGTCGCTTCAAGTCTGCAGTCTGCTTATATTTCTCATTTGCTTTCTCCAATCGTTTCTGAACGATTTTATGACATTCAGTCAATACATCAACAAAATCTACAGCTCGTTTAACCGTCCCTTTCGGTTGTGGTACTACTGCCAAATCCAACGGTCCCTTTGGCAAACTTGAATATACGACCTGAAATGGACTGAATCCCGTACTACGATTCGCTGCATGATTACGTGCAAACTCTGCCTGGCATAACTTCATGTCCCAACTCTTCAGATTATCCTTCACAACACATCGCAACAAATTTCCCAATGATCTGTTAACAACTTCTCTCTGTCCATCTGTTTGTGGATGATAAGCGCTACTAAATTTCAGCTTCGTTCCAACCATCTTCCACAAACTTAACCAAAAGTGACTCAGAAAACGAGTATCCCTATCCGACACAATAGATTCTGGCAATCCATGAAGTCGATAGATCTCTTTGAAAAATAACTGAGCAACACGAACAGCATCCGCCGTCTTCTTACAAGCAATAAAATGTGCCATTTTCGAAAACCTGTCCACCACAACAAATATAGAATCATTTCCCCTTTGAGTTCTAGGCAAACTCAAAACAAAATCCATGCTGATATTAACCCATGGTTTTGG
Organism: Allium cepa; assembly: GCA_030765085.1. NCBI lineage: Eukaryota > Viridiplantae > Streptophyta > Magnoliopsida > Asparagales > Amaryllidaceae > Allium > Allium cepa. The sequence continues at coordinate 338,604,082 of CM060944.1, forward strand.
TACAGGTAACGACATATACAATCCTGCATTTGTCGCTGTTCCCTTCGAAACCTGACATATATGACATCTCTCCACAAACCTTTCAACCTCTCTCCTCATCGACGGCCAAAAGTAAGATTGAGAAATCAAATGCAATGTACGATCACGGCCCACATGTCCTTCCTCGTGCAATTCCTTGATAATCTTCATTCTCAAACTGCTCTCTGGAATACATAACTGATTTCCTTTAAACAGAAAACCATCAACCAACACAAATTCATCAGTACTTCCTTCCTTGACTTTCTCAACAAATTTCACAAAGTAAGGATCTTCTTCAATCAGCTCTGTCAATAATTCAAACCCTGTCACTTCAACTTTCATTGTCGTTAATAAATGACTCCTCCTACTCAAAGCATCAGCTACACGATTCGTCACTCCTGACGTATGTTTCACGACAAAAGTAAACTGCTGCAGATAAGCAATCCATGATGCATGTCTCGTAGAAATCTTATCATGTCCTTGCAAATGCTTCAACGCCTCATGATCAGTGTAAAGAACAAACTCTTTCTGAAATAAATAATGTCTCCAGTGCTTGACAACCTGAACAATTGCGTAAAACTCCATATCATAAGTACTATATCTCAACTTAGCTCCTGACAACTTCTCACTGAAATAAGCAATAGGTCTTCCACTCTGACTCAACACTCCTCCAATCCCAACCTTTGATGCATCAGTGTGTAGCTCAAACAACAACTGAAAATCCAGTAACACAAGAATTGGTGTTGTCGTCAAAAGTTCTTTGATTCGTTCAAAAGCAATCCCTGCTTCCTCCGACCAAGAAAACTGTTTCCCTTTCATACAATCAGTAATCGGTGCCATCACGCTACTGAAGTGTGGAATGAATCTTCGGTAGAATGATGCCAACCCATGAAAACTTCTAACTTCAGTGATAGTCCTCGGCTGCGGCCAATTTCTAATTGCTTCGACTTTACTCTGGTCCACCTGTATACCTTCTCCTGACACAACATATCCCAGAAATAAGACACTATGCGTCATGAACACGTATTTCTTCGTAGCAGCATAAAATTGTTTCTCACAAAGAATAATCAGCACTTCCCTCAAATGTTGAACATGCTCCTCCATACTCCTGCTATATATCAGAATATCATCGAAATAAACCACCACGAACTTCCCAATGAATGGTCTAAAGATTTGATTCATCACCCGCATGAATGTACTAGGTGCATTTGATAAACCAAATGACATAACCAACCATTCGTATAACCCCTCTCTCGTCTTGAAGGCTGTCTTCCATTCGTCTCAAAGTCTAATCCGAATTTGATGATATCCACTCCTCAAATCAATCTTCGAAAAGATAGTAGCCCCACTCAACTGATCTAGCAAGTCATCCAATCTAGGCATAGGAAATCTGTAGCGAACAGTAATCTTGTTCAAAGCTCGACTGTCTGTGCACATCCTCCATGTTCCATCCTTCTTTGGCACCAACAAAGCTGGTACTGCACAAGGACTCAAGCTTTCCTGAATACGTCCATGTTCTAACAACTCTTCCACTTGTCTTCGCAACTCCTCATGTTCCTTCGGACTCATTCGGTAATGTGGTCGATGTGGTAAAACTGCTCCCGGAACAAGATCAATTTGATGTTGTATGTCTCTTAGTGGCGGTAACTCCTTAGGCAACTCTTCTGGAAATACATCCTCAAATTCTTTCAAAACTGGCTTCGCTTCTTCTGGAATCTCAACCTCTTCATGACTCTCTCGTCCAATCAACAAATAGACTTCAGGCTCCTCTTCAACTTCTTTAACAAACTCCTTCAAAGATAACAAAGTTTTCAGTTCTTCAATCTCCTCCAGCTTGCTTTCCTTCTGTTGTTGCTTCTTAGGAACTAAAATAATCTTAGTACCTTCAAATATGAAACTGTAACTATTAGCACGACCGTCATGTTGTACTGCTCTATCAAACTGCCATGGTCTGCCCAACAACAGATGACACACATCCATGTCTACAACATCACACCAAATTTCATCTTTGTATTTCTTCCCGATTGAAAAATTAACACAAGCCCTTCGACACACCTTCACCTCACCACCCTTCCTCAACCATGATAACTTGTACGGTTTAGGATGCTTCTCAGTTTTCAAGTTCAACTTTCTTACTGCCTCTGTAGAGATAATATTGTCACAGCTTCCAGCATCAATAACAAACTTGCAAACCTTCCCCAAAATAGTGCATGTTGACTGAAAAATATTGCTCCTCAACCAACTAGAGTCTTCCACTTGCTTCGGTGTAAGACAAGATCTTCTCATCATCAAATTACAACCTTCATCCCCGGACAATAAGCCTTCCTCCTCAACATAAGGTGTATTTGAACATTCTGCCTCTTTATCATCATCTTCTTCAATCTCAGCAACCATTGCTCTCTTCTTCGGCTTCGGACATTCATTACTTTTGTGACCCAACTCCTGACAATTGTAACATTTGAAACTGTTATTAACCTTCACCTTCTCAACCTCCTTCACAACTGGTTTTGCGACTGCTTTAGGAACATTAGAGCTTCCACTAACACCCTTCACTTGATTGTTGGAATTAGTAAACACACCACCTCCACGCCTTCCCTGCTTCTCCCAAGCCAACGCTTTCTGATGTGTTTCCGCCACAGATCTTGGATCGAACATATTAACCATATCCTGTATCTGCACCCTCAACCCTCCAACAAACCCAGCAGTCAATTGTTCTTCTGTCTCCATTATGTCATTCCTGGCAATGAGTTGGTAAAATTCATCTGCATAATCATTAACTGACTTCGTCCCCTGCCTTAGATTCTGCAATCTCTGGTACATAAGTGATTGATAGTTGTAAGGTAAAAATGTGGCTCTCATCAATTTCTTCATCTTCTCCCATGATTCAACCTTTGACTTTCCCATTCTCTCCCTTGTAAGTTTAGTTTGCTGCCACCATGCCAAAGCTCTCCCCCTCAACCTAGTAGCAACTAACTTCACTCGACGATTCTCCGGAACCTCCTTGAAATCAAAGATCTCCTCCACATTAGATAACCAATCAAGAAATTCTTCTGCTACCATTCCACCCTTGAACTCTGGAATTTCCATCTTCATACCCGACTCCCAACGACGATCATCATCAACATCCCGATAAGAATTTCGAACTTGGTCTCGATCTCGATAATGAATGCTAGCTCTATCACCCTCTTCATTAAAATCAAATGTACGTCTATATCGATCTCGACCATCAACATCCCTTTGATCATGCATATCTCTTCTACTATGTCTCTCTTCATCTCTGTACGGTTCATCTTCAAACTCACGTGGAGTTCTTCTCTCTTCATGTCCTTAGTCATGGTGATCTCTTCTTGACGAAATTGATGTTTCTCTTCTCTCTCTAAAAGATTGCGGTGATACCCTCCTCGCTTCCGTAACCAATGGCGAAACTCTGTTTCCTCCATGGTTCGAGATTGGTGATCTCCTCCTTTGATTTTGATTCAAATCATTCATCAATTTCTCTAACTTTCCAATGCCTTCATCAAATTTCTCATTAATACGTTGTTCCATTTGTTCGGCTTCTTCTCTTCTATACAATGCTTCAACATTTTGATGACGATTAGCTCTTCTCGGCGGCATGATTGAAAACTTCTCAAAAAATTCACAAATACTTCAAAACTTTCAACACAAGTCAAACAAATCTCGGCTCAATTCAACTTGGCTCGGCCTCAACTTTGCAACGACCCAAAGTTAGGTCGGTTTCGACTCAACAAAGCACGCACGGCTTAACACTTCAAACTGATGCACGACCTATACTTAACACAAAGTTATGCTCGGCCTTCACACTTCAACACAAATCAACTCAAACAACTTCCACACTTTGATCCAAAAGAATATGGATCGAAAATTCTCCTCTTGTTGCAACTCCAAGATGAACACGATGAACTTCAACTTCAAATTTCTTGGCTCCAAGACTCGGCTTAGCTATGATTGGTTAAGTCTAGCTCTGATACCAAACTGACGCAGCGGATTAATAGAAAATCGATATAACGGTGAAAATGTAGCAAACGGTGGATTGAAGATACTAAAATGCCCAAATTCGTTGATCACAAAGATACCGAATTCTAGCTATCTTCGACACGTTGATCGCGCACGATACCGTGAGAGAAGATCTTCAATTCTTCAAGCGTTGATCAAGCGCACTTGATTCCGCGAATCGGCTTCAAAAATCGTTGATTCGAGCGCACTCGAATAACCGAAAGTGGAGATAGGAGATTACACTCAACTATCAATTTAAATTGAAAGCACAAAGCTAACAAAAGAGAATTTTATTCAAAAATCAACAACCCTCAAATGTACAACTCACTCCCTATTTATAGTGTTTTCACAAACCCTGTCCCTTAAGTCATACACGACTTACGGCTCATCCATAGGTCGGCAACGACTCATCAACAAACGCGACTCAACTCTTAAGGGTTCGCCTTGGTCAGCAGCGACTCAACACACACACGACTTAAGCAAGCCGCGACTTACGACTCAACTACATCACAACATATATACACATGACCGACTTACATTCAACGACTCAAGGAAAAAAGTTACAAACAGATAACGACTCAGGACTTTAAGACTTAACGAGTTACAACCAACTCAACACAAGACGACTTACGACTCGTCCATATACAAGTTACAACGCCTCAAGCTCCCAAGCTCATAGCTTCTGCGACTCAAGCTCCCTACGGCATATCTCCTCAAACGACTTAACTAGGTCGTGCCCTTCCTCCGACTCAAAACTTTTAATAGCTGGAACTTTCCCCTGCTTCATGATAAGTCGTGGACGACTTATAGATGAGTCGTTGGGTCGTGTACGACTCATCAAACTCGAACAACTCAAGCTCCCGTTAAGTCGTAACCCGGTCCCCTTAGCTTTGTTAAGTCGTGGATGACTAAAACCCGCCTCCTTAGGTCGTAGAAGACTCAAGCCCTCCTTACGTCGTGTACGACTTACTCCTTTGGCCTGAGCTGCATCACCCTGTGTGCTTATAAACAGGTAGACCATCTAAGTTTTAATTTAGAAAAATGGAAGAGAGGTTCTCCCCCAAATCTTATCCAACTTATTCTTTACAAAATAAGCAGAAAATTTATACTGCTACTGGTTGTGAATTCGGTACTTTTGTCACCGTAGATTTAAAACATAGCATGAGATCGATTTCGCCATTGCAAACGAAATAGACGAGGAGGCTACAATCTAGAGCTTCGTTGTATCCTGAAGTAAAGCTTGGCATAACTGTTAAAGCATCCATTTATATGATTTAATGCAGTTGACGGTGGTTATTGTATTGAAGAAAACGTTTTAATCAACTTGCCTTTGCCTGTAAGCAAACCCCATTATGAACATCATCACAACGGCAGTTGTTTCACATAGAATCTATATCAACAAAGAAAACTTCCCATTCGAATCAATGTGTGCCGAAGTGTTGAGAATCTAGGATAGTTGTGTACGTCATAGAGGTGTGGAGGTCGATAAATAAGTAAAACTGCATTTTATAAGGCTGCAAGTAGGAATATTGGTGGAGACCGGAGAGCCTGTGTAATAACTGTTAAAGTAACATCTTCATGATACAACAGTATGGTAAGCAAACATTCTTTCAGTTCATTTTGCCTTCCAAACGTACTTACGTTTCTGATAATTCAAAAGATCCAAATTTGAAAATTTCATGTTGCTGTGTATAATTAATAATCCAGCTGAGTACATGAACAACTCACATCATTAATATTGATCTAGCTAAGCACATAAGAGATTAACGTACAAGGAGGAGAAATTAAATCAAACAAGGGGTCCTCCCTTAACGTACTCAGTGAAAGCCAAAGCAACCAAACCCAACATTGCAAACCTCCCATTCCACATCTCTGCGTCGGCGGTCCACAATCCACTGGATTTAGACTGAACGCTTATCCCTTTAAAGAGCGGAATGAGGGACGCTGCAGAGAACAGAGTGGCTGCTACCACAAACGAAGGAACACCGCCGTTCATCAGCTGTGACGAGAGGTCGCTTCCGCTTGCCAACTCTGCTCCCAACGCGGCAACAAATCCAAGCATGGCCAGACGTCCGTTTATTCTCTCTGGTGCTGGTCCACTGAATGCTAGCAAGTCTCCAAATTTTGTGCTCACCTGTTTCATTCATTAATATTATGATTATGATGTCGGTTTTGGCAACAAATTGTTGGCATGTACATATACAAGACTTATATCCTACCTTGGCTGCCTTGGGCTGGACGGGGGTTGGGGTTGGAGTTGAAGTTGGTGGCGGGCTTGATGTAGAAGTTTGCTCTTCTGGGGTTCGTTTCCCCTGTAGATTTCAACCAAAAACCATGTATGATTAGCAAAAGTCACCCACTATAATACTATTTGTGTAAATTCAAGATATATCTATATATACCTCAGCCTGGCATCGAACGGTCATACCACGCTTGCATGGAGAAGAAACAAACGCGTTAGACTTGCTGTAGCTCTTGCAATAACCAGAACGAGCAGTGGGAATGGCTATGCAAGATTGCATGGTTGCTGATGCTGCCATTAATTTAATTGCTTTGTATTGTGCACTGAAGATAAACTCTACTAAGTTAACTGATCAGACTTCGAATCAATAATAATGTATAGAACTGATTTAGACTATGTTATGAAATTGAATGCATAGAAGATCAAACTATATAGAGAGTAGAAGTGGATGGCATGGAAACAACGGAAGCAATGAAGTTAGGTACGTGGCCTAAGGTGATACCCATAGTTCACTGCTAACTTTCTGGAAATTTCATTTGTTCTTTAGTGAACTTTTCTCGCGATTGGGTTAACACATAGCCATGTGTTCTGGAAGCTTCTGGTTACGTGACGTGGAACACTGTTTTCGGTCAGAAGATTGGAGACACAAAATATCATCCGCTTTGAATTCATATTCACGCAGCGAACCATGACCACCCATTTTCCACTTTGGGTTGAAGGTAATTCAAATACATGCTATTACATTCGCAAGAGCTTATACTGACTGAGCACCAACATCAACATGGCTTACAACCTTTGCATGTCCATCCATTGAGCACATTCATTGACAGAGCTACACAAACGGAAGGACCGGCACTATACGAAAATAAATTCATTGCAAATTAGTGGATTCATACGGAGCCAGAAAAGAACACGAAATGTTACCGGCCATGTACAAATGCGACGCATATACGAACTCAATCAAGGTTCTTGACCGCTTACGCAACTGTGTAGCTCCAGCATTTCTTGATGATTGGGGACTAAAGAGTGCTGCACCACAATCTTTGAGCTTGCTTGTGACTTCTTACCAAATTGATTTTCCATTTAAGTGCTGTTGATCTAATTTTTACAACGAGCATATAATAAGATATATAGTAAGGAAGTCCTTCAAAAAAAAAAGTTCAGCTCTGAAGAGCTCATGATATTGATTTTACTACCACTAGTCCCGTTATAATCTAAAACTTCTGCTGCTTAGTGGTACTATTAGTGTCTAGAATAAAGAAATATACGTGTGTGTGTGTTTGTGTGTGTGTGTATGTACAACAGTAAAATTATCATGAATTTATGTTCAAGCAACCGTTAACCAACATTCGTCATTTGGAGTTATTTTAACTCCATATTTTCTAATCATATATTTTGATCACTTATACTGCAAAAATAATTGTTTCCACGGAGCTTCAAAATGACATACCTGATAAACATGAAATTAAATCTAATTCGCAATTCATAAAATAGAGAAAGTACATCGGAACTTCATTTCAAGGGTGTGTAACGAGTGACTCACATTATTGGTGCATGGGTTGGACGGATAAGTCACACGTTGCAAGAAATATAATATGTAACATTGTGTATGTATATTGTTATATGTCTAGTGTACTAAAACAGATAGCACGCTACAATAAACTCGTCGTACAAGTTTATTAATTAGAATTCCACTACGCTGGAATTCTGTATTAGATAAATTTAACAATAAGTTACGTTGTAAATAAATTACAACAACAACGTTATACTATTGTAAGAAATAGTATAACTTATAAACGGGAAAGATTACAGTGAATCTAACCAATATATAAAGGAAATTCCGTTTGAGGCTTGTCGTAACAATTTCTTTAAGAATTTTATTTCAAAACTCTCCCGAGATACAACAGACGTAATCTGCACGAGATTGTAATGAGTATGTCAACTCTGTGATATGTATGGAATATAGAGCAGTAGAGCAAAAAAGCAGAAGAAATTAGATTGGAATTGGATGAGAATGTGATCAGTATTCTCTTCTATTTATAATTTCGTCCGCATCCCTTCAAACAGTCGCGTCCGCTTGACGGGTCGCACCCGTTAGCCTTTTGGTCGCTGCTGTTTGTTAACGGGTCGCACCCGCCCGTCCAACGGTACTGTTTCGTACCTGCTCGTACTGTTTCGCCCGCGCCTCTTCAGTCGGGTCGCACCCGCTTGTGCCGGCGTTCGCTTCAATCGGCTCGCACCTGTTTGCTTCTAACGGGTCACACCCGCTAATGTTCGCGTCTATTCAACCCGCTCGCTTCAGAAGTCGCACCTCCTCAGCAATCCGCGTCCGTTCGTATAGGCTGCAACTGTTAAAATGCCCGGTCCAGTTGCAGTAAAAATACGAGTATCATATTATACCCAACCCAAACCCGGCCCGGCCCGGTTCGGTCGGTCGGACGGACGGCGGCGCGCGCGCGTGGTGGTGATGCATAATCTCCCTCCTCACAACGAAGCATACATTTGGGAGCCCCAGGCCCCCAACCTCCACTTGAGAAAGCTATTAATATACTTGGCTTTCTTAGTGTATTAGGCGATGTGGGACAATATGTGTATTTGTCATTCATTTTTTACTATAGGAATTCCAACAATCCCCCACATGAATGATAATATACATATCCCCCACACAAAGCGAAATATCACAGAGTATATATGGAATAATGCTTTATCGTGGATAAGTAGATATTTCACTTTGAACTTTCCCTAGTTAAAACTTATCGGATCTACTTGGCTAATCGGTGAATTATTTCATCTTGAACCGTCGACCTTTATTGTATATCCAGACAATAAGTTTTACGAAGTATTGATTCCCTTCTCATCAATCTCTTGGTTGTGTTCATTTTGGTCCTGAACAATATTTTTGGTTCTGCGAGTGTTTTTAGAGAATAAAAAGCCTTTTAATATTCTCATAGAGCCGACCCAGCTCACACTAACATAGATTATCGCAACCATTAAGAGTATCCTACATATACCCCACTTGTTATTTCCAAGATATGGTCATCATTAAAAAACATAGTTTTAACCTTTAAAACTTCTGTAGGCATGCATTATATTTTACACCATAGGAATGGAGTAGGACCAAGTCCAGACAAATGCATTACTTCTTGAGTTACTCATAACTGGTTTGCCTATTGATCCTAGTCCGTGGGATCTTCAGTCGCTAGGATAGGTTTTCGTATAAGGTAACTCTTGTTGGTTTAGGCTTTTAAACCCATTCCCCTCGATGCGCAGTCAATTTTCTCTCTTGATAAACCTTTAGTAAATGGATCCGCTAGGTTATCATTTGTTTTCACATAATCAATGGAAATAGTTCCATTAGAGAGTAACTTCCTAACTGTGTTATGGCGTCGACGAATATGTCGTGACTTTCCATTATACACAAAATTGTGCGCTCTACTTAGCGCAGCTTGGTTATCACAGTGTATACATATGGCCGGTACAGGTTTAGGCCAAAATGGAATATCTTCTAAGAATTGACGAAGCCATTCTGCCTCTTCGCCTGCTTTATCTAATGCGATAAACTCAGATTCCATGGTGGATCGAGCTATGCATGTTTGTTTAGTAGATTTCCATGACACTACTGCTCCTGCAAGGGTAAAGACATAACCACTTGTGGATTTTGATTCCTCTGAATCTGCAATCCAGTTTGCATCACTATATCCTTCTAAGACGACAGGATATTTTCCATAATGTAAGGAAAAATTAGTGGTATTTTTTAAATATCCCAACACTCTCATTAGTGCTTTCCAGTGTTCCTTCCATGGATTACTTGTATACCTGCTTAGTCGACTTATCGCGCAAGCAATATCAGGTCTGGTGCAATTCATCAGATACATTAAGCATCCTATTAGACGAGAGTATTCCAGTTGCATTACACTCTCATCAGTGTTTTTATGCAGTACTTCCGATGGATTAAAAGGTGTCCTCACTCCTTTAATTCCATACTCTTGGAATTTTTCAGTCACTTTGTCTACATAGTGTGACTGAGATAGTTCAATTCCATTAGGTGTTCTTATTATTTTGATTCCCAAAATAACGTCCGCAACTCCTAAGTCTTTCATATCGAAATTGTTGATTAACATCTTCTTTATAGTCTCTATTACTTTAGTATTAGGACCAAAGATTAGCATATCGTCTACATATAGACAAATCATTGCATATGTGTAACATCCAGCCTTTTCGCACACTTTAAACCGACACACGTGCCAATTCAAAGCATACGCAAGGGCGGATTGTTATGGGGTAAATAAGAAAAAACAGAGAAGAAATAAAACAAAATAGAATCTCACAGCGGAAGGATAAAATATAATAATCAATATACAGTTCATGATAACTGTTTACAAAATATTTATTTTACTTATACAATGAATATCAGAGTTACACATACCAATACAATCAATGCAGCGGAAATATAGAGTGTGGTGCAATACTATAAATAATATAATACGGATTCTTCGTCTTCGTCCTCCAAAGCTAAAATCTTCGATCCTGAAACGCTCGGACTGACCCGAGTGAATTTGAAAAGACAAAAACACTCGAGTCAGACTAAAAGATCTTATGTGAGTTAAATTAACAGAAATAAATATGAGTACAGTAATTCAAGAGATGTTCGGGATTTACATCTCCTAAGGATCCGTTAAACTATTTACTATGTAGTATATTGCGCTATTATAATAGTGTCTATTTATAAAATAAACTTACTTTTTAATAGCGTTAAGGGGTTACCCATATAGCCCTTAACACAAATAATGCCAATAGTCTATACAGTACCGTAATACCTCCTGATCGGGAAGCTACCAGAGGATACTCCATAGGTACGACACAAATAGAAACTCGTAGTAAAGGCTCGGTATGGTAGGTGACACGGCACAACTAGGCAATGCCAGGGTAGATATACCAATTGCTATCCAGGCTGGTGGAAACGCGTAGCCGCAGTTACCGCCCACCTCGGACTAACTCATCAAAATCAAAATATAGAAGTGGCCACTGAATCAATCCAAAATCAAAGTATAATATCGAAGAGGAGGGTCCGATCAGAGGAATGACCTCATTGGCCTGAGAATCGCTTCTGTTTTAGCCACCTTATGCCAACTCACGGGAGTCGGGTCCACGTATTTACCTTACAGGAAACGTCGTCACCACCTACTTCATTCTGGAATCTCCACCGCGTACATGGTTAGTCAAAGTGGTTTTCGGTATCGACAGAGAGTATGTCCATATCCGATCCCGGTCTCTTTGCCAACCCATCGTTATTATAACACCGCGGTCATTTAAAAATAGGTTATACTTTAAAAATCAGAATAAACATTCCATTTCATAACCATGAATACGATATCATTTCAAAACCCAAAACCATATTTTATCACTTATCCCAAATATAATTCTTTTCCAAAATCATAACGCTTTAACTTCATAACGTCTGAAAATCAAATATTTTCAAATCATAATATTTTGAAAATCATAATTTAAAACCATAACTTCTATAAAAAAACTTGAATGGTTTGGATATTCAACGGTATATGAATTAAAAGGTTTAACTTAAATGTTACTTTGTAAAGAAAATAGTTCTCATGGCTTTACAAATACATTTCTTTATTAAAGTCTAAACCAAAATTTGTATTATCTCTCTCAAGTTCCAAAACCACTTCAATTTATATATATATACGTATATCCATTTTGAGTAACAATATTTCAAACTAAAATTGGATTTTATTCTTTCAACAGATCAATTGTTCTATTAATTAGTCTTGAATATTCACATAAAATCCATAAATAATAAGACTTCAGTTTCTAGTAATAATATATATATATTTTCCCAATTCAAATTATACTAGAATATTCATTTCAATTTATTTTGGGAAAAATCCAATTGTAAATATCATATCTTAAAATTTCAAACTTAACATTTAAACATATGATATAAATTATTAAACTCCATTTTCTTAATTTTCTTCCATTTTTAATAAAGATTTTTATACACCTTTTAATTTCAAAATTTTCAACTTCATATGTATATATATATGGAAGAAAATATTTATACAATATAAAATTTAAGACTATTATAAACCGTATTCCATCCAAACCATAAAAATCACATAAAAATAGTTATATATAGACCGCGGTGCCTGTATATAATTTTCTATCCTATGGTCAAGTGATACGGATATTTATCATTTCAATCCGCAATTTAAAAGATATAAAATTTTGCGGTTGTATATCATTTCAAACCACAATCCCGAATGAAAGGAAATATGCATGATAATTTGCAATTTTATGAAATACAATAAAACATCCATCAACATCACCCATCATCCAATCACAATCATCAAGCAATATCAATCAATAACAATTTATATTTGATAATATATAACAGGTAATAACTGGCAATTTTATTCAGATTAAATTTAACAACTATTAATCTAACAGCTTATATTCAGTAATAATCTATATAACTGTTAACTATCAGTTTATAGGCAAACAAATATATTCTAACTATCAATTAATACGCAATAAATAAATTAAATTAACAGTTAAATTTAATAAATGCAATTCAACAAATATGAGTGAAATAAACATGCCAAATACTCATAAATAAATTTCTATTCATTTCTAAAATTAATTTAACAAACATAAAAGCTTCTAATAGTTGTGAGTGGGTTAAAACACTCACCTTTTGAATTTAAATTGAATTCAAATCCAATTTAAACCCAAAATTTTGACGGTCTCAGAATTTGTCCAAACTAGCGTCAAAACGTCAGAAATTCCGATACGATCCCATCAAAACAAACCGCGCGCGAATCCGAGCTCGTATGCAAAAGTTATGAAAATTTGAAAAATGAAAAATTCTGGTCCTGGGTCGACTTCGGGTTCGACTTCAGTGCGCCGCCTCAATTCCCCGGTGCTTGCTTGAAGTTTTCGCCAAAACGACCCGGAGCGACCCGAGTCATTTTCTTCCTGACCCGAAGTTGCTCTAGGGTTTTCTCCCCTGAAACCCGAAGCGCGACCAGAAGCTGTTGCAGATCCAAATTTTTTTTTTTTTAAATTTGAAATTTTTTTTTTTTGAACTGACTGGATCTAGGGTTAGCCCCCATTGAAGAAGAAGAGAAGCTTGAAGAAGATGAACGTACAGCAAATAGACAATAGAATGGAGCTAGGGTTTATAACTGTATATTTATAGGTAGGGTTGGATTAGAGTAGATAGACTAGATAGATGAACGTACGAAACAAACTAAGGCCCAAAAAGCCCATACTGACCCCGGAACGAAATTTGTCAAACCCATATATCCAGATAGGTATTTTAAAATATTCTGAACGCGATGGAAAAAGTTTCACGTCCAAATTTGATCGTACGAAGAACTTATGCTGAAAACAAGATTTCCAAATTGATTTCAAATTTATTTTAATAAAATTGATTTTCAAGGCGTTTCGCGTCCGTACGATCAAACGACAGGTCCGATTTCAAATTGGTTTCGTCGAAATCCGAGTCCGTGGCCAAAATGGCTATTTTTAATCTTCATTAAATAAATTAAATAAATTATAAAAATCCAAATTTTATATTAAATTCTAAAATTGGCCAAATTTTATTTCTTATATGATTCGTAATCAATTGAAAAGATTTAACAGGCTTAGCTGTGAATTAAAAGTTGACAGTATATTAATTGCAATGTTAATTTCTACACTTTGTTATATTTAAGAATTTTATAAATTATATTCTCAAAACGCATACTTTAGGTTTTTAATCTTTATATTCTCAACTTTAACCTAAAATAAAGATGCCATAAACATTAGTTCCTGATTCACATCATTATTCTTTAAGTCTAATTTAAATCTCAATAACGTGGTATTTAACGTTAGAATCCATTTTATTATGCATAAATTACAAATTTTACTGACCCAAATTTTCTTCTTTTCATTCCATATCAATTGTCAATCGTATAAGAAAAATTAACATTAGGTTCATACTTATTACAAATAACTCCAATTTCTTCCAAATAATAATTACATAACTATTAAATATTAAATCCATTTAATTGCAATAAATTCAATTGATTGAAATAAATTTCCAAATAAATTTGGATCTTTATTTGGTTATACAAAAAAAATCCGTTATCACTTACCTAACAAAGTTATTATTACTTAAGATCTCATTGCATCCACATTTTCACATTTTCATTTCCTGGTTTCTTTACTTTATTCTACATAAATTATTATAAATGGGATTTTTCTTGGTTACATCTTATTTGTATTTAACATTACTCATTCACCAATTCATTTCACTTTAACTGCGGTAAATTGGCGGATAAATTGAATTTGATTCCCAAAATTAAAATTAACAAGCAACAAGAATAGGTAACACACAATAGTCGTTACGCTAAATTCTAGTCACCTAAATAAGCTTTTATTACTTTACAAAATGGAATAACTTTTAAACTCATAAATGTAATACCAAAACCGTTATAAATCCAATAAATTTCCAAATCGAAGTTTGTACACATTTTACACAACTATTATGATTTCTCACAGAACGTTGAATTTATTAAATGACCATTTATTATAATTTAATTCCCTTAATTGAATCAAATGCTTATAATTTTTACATTCTTACCATTCCTTCCCATTATAAATTCATTAACGGATTTACAAATCTCTATCTTCCAAATATTAAATAACCAAACTGATTACAACCACTGTTCTTATCAAATTTTCATAAATTTGTTCAAATCTATACTCTTTTTCCATATAAATAAATTTTATGTTACTACTAGATTTTTATTTTCCACTACAGCCATTAAATTTTTTACTATCTACACTTATTACATCTTTGTATTAATGAATCCCATTCAAGTTAATATTTATATTAATATTCACAAATTCAATATTTATATGTTTCTTAAAATTAACTTTCAACCAAATGTGCCAATTTACATTTCATTTCTATTCAATATATATTCATTTTATTCCATTCATTCGGGTACTGCATTGAAATATATTTATTCTCTAATACTAACGTTATTATCATTAAATTATGATTGGATTCCAAGTTTTTATTCAATACCTTGAACAATAACTTACATATTAACCAAATCCTTCTTCTACTTAATTCAAATTGGATTATGTTCCAATTCCTATAACCTAGGTCTTGAGTCACCATTTACATAATTAAATTTATCGTTTATTTCAATCTTCGTTTATAATTTAAAGTTCTACTAAACTAAATTACAAAACTTATGAACTTTAACAAATTTAATCCACCAATTAAATTTTTCTGATGTTTATATATTGCAATTAAATTCAGTTATTATTTCATTAATACCATTTTAATCAACTAATTACGACTTATAACCACAACACAAATCTTCGTTATTCTACCTATTACCATATAACATTTCAATTGTTAAATCTTTAATCTCAGTTACTATATCCAACTCCTACATTTATTATAAATTAGATTAAAATTTATATTAAGTTAATCCATTTAATATTATCAAATTTAACGGGTCGTTACAATCTCCCCCACTCAAAACTTTTCGTCCCCGAAAAGGAAAAAGAAGGGAGAAGGAAGAGTAAAACAGTACATCTTATTTCAAACATTAACTTATTGACAATATTACTAAATTAATTCCCTTATATAAATATACCAGTTTTATAATCATTATATTCTTTTGTACTTAAATTATTAAAGTTGGGAAAATATTTTCACAAAATTCTAAGTCCAAAATTTACGGAAAATTTTGGCAGAGTCTCCTTTGTACGGAGAGACTCTGGAGAAAATATAATATCAAAATATACAACTATATTACATATATTATCAAAATATTATATCCCAACACGGGAAAATTATATAAAATAGCGCTAAAACGTAATCCGGAAACGTACCTATTTGTCGGGCAATATACGCTTATTATTTTGGAACCAAAAGCAGTAGCAGTTGCTTCCATCACCTGTATTCATTTATATAATCTAAAAGGTTAAATATTTATGAAAGTGAAATGTTTAGGTGGTTTCGACCATTAATCAACCAATCAAATGCAACAACCATAGATTTTTAACAAACATCACACACCACAAACAAGCAACCATTAATCCATCAACCAATTTGTTGTTTGGGTTCAAACTTGAAATTTGTATGAAATGAAATTAACTATCAAGTGCATCCTTTACTCAACAGTCTTAGATGGAACAAGGATAGATTATTTATTCATCCAACAACTTCAAATTCCTTACCCAACAAACATAAATCAACAATAACAATTCAAACCAACAACCAAATTAACTTATTATACATTTATTTCATGCTTCAGTGGGTTGATTTTCTTTCTTTCATTCATGGAGGGATTTCTTTATTTCTTACAATCTTATTTGCCATTTATTATAAAATTCATTATATTTGTATTCCAATTTATTGACTAAAGTATATATCATCTATTTATACTACTTACCTTTACTTATATAGTAAAATTTCCAATTTATCTTAAGCTTATACAATTAATTCTCATTACAATAGCAAATTAATAGAATACTTTTATTACCTCAAGCTTCACTTGTAAGATTTCTCCTTTCATTTTCTTAATAACATTGCAACTTTTATTATATGGTAAGTTATGTATGTTTTAAGAATGTAAGTGAAAATTTACAAGTTTCTTCTCAATTCCATTTTATTAATTTTAAACTAGTAGCTTTCATACCGTACTGAAGTTTATAACCCTCCACATCAATCCTTATTTAATAAAGAATTTCATTTTATCTACTTAAGTTCATATCACCTATTTATATTACTTATCTTTAACTTGAGATTCCAATTATAACTTAAGTTTATACCAATAATTTCCCATTTATAACAACGATTTATTGAATACTTCACTATTTCCAAAATTTCTACTTGTATAATATTCTAATCCAATTTCTTAATTAACATTTCAACTTTTATATTTGGTAAGTTATTTATGTCAAAGAAAAATGCAATTAAACTTATACAAGCTTTATCTCATCTTTTAATTAAATTTAATGTTAATCAATATTACTCTTTGTAACAATTTCAAATTTCTCTTTATAACTTTTCATTAATTCTCTTACCTACATTAGAGGTTTCAATTAATTACTTACCTTTTATTTCACTAAAATAATTTAAAACAATTAATTAATGGAAATTTAAGAATTAAATACCGGGTCAAACCTCAAAATTACTTTAAAAATAATAGATAATTAATTTCTTACAACTTTTATATCTCTAATTATCTTTTAAAACAATTAAATTTTAAATAATTTCAAAACAAATCTGCAGTAGAATTTACTACAGTGGCCTTTCCCCTTCGAAACTCGAAAATGAAAGTCGATGATGCGGCCGCCATCGCCGAAATTATTTTCTAGCGACAGAGAGGAAAGTACAAAATTTAAATTCTCCAAATTCTTCTTTAAAATAATTTTTCCGAATTATACTAAATATTTATATAAGAAAATACTTATAAACCAAATCCCTATATCCCATAAATCCATTGAAAACAGATTTTCAAAATCCCGGACTTAAGTTCTAAAATCTCCAATTTGATTTATTATAATTTCAACTTAGCTTCAATTTATTACAAATATTTTTATATTACCTAACACCCAATCTATAGCAACCAGATATATATATATATATATATATATCTTTATAAAAATATTTTTATATATAGAAAATATAATAGGCAAAATTATTTCATTCACCCATGTTAAAAACAAATATTATGTTGGTCTGTCCTATTAAGTGTTTAGAAATCCCTATTGATGTCATAGCGTCCCATGCATCAACCAGAATTTATAAATACAAAGAGGAACAGATTAACACAATATCAAAATCTTTATTAACACTAACAAATACGCTCTCTCATATATATACACTCAGCGACTCCCATAGGGTATTACTACCCTATTAACAAAGAGTCAAACCCCACAAAACCAAGGTTTATCGCTAAACCAAAGCTGTGATACCAACTGTAACATCCAGCCTTTTCGCACACTTTAAACCGACACACGTGCCAATTCAAAGCATACGCAAGGGCGGATTGTTATGGGGTAAATAAGAAAAAAACAGAGAAGAAATAAAACAAAATAAAATCTCACAGCGGAAGGATAAAATATAATAATCAATATACAGTTCATGATAACTGTTTACAAAATATTTATTTTACTTATACAATGAATATCAGAGTTACACATACCAATACAATCAATGCAGCGGAAATTTAGAGTGTGGTGCAATACTATAAATAATATAATACGGATTCTTCGTCTTCGTCCTCCAAAGCTAAAATCTTCGATCCTGAAACGCTCGGACTGACCCGAGCGAATTTGAAAAGACAAAAACACTCGAGCCAGACTAAAAGATCTTATGTGAGTTAAATTAACAGAAATAAATATGAGTACAGTAACTCAAGAGATGTTCGGGATTTACATCTCCTAAGGATCCGTTAAACTATTTACTATGTAGTATATTGTGCTATTATAATAGTGTCTATTTATAAAATAAACTTACTTTTTAATAGCGTTAAGGGGTTACCCATATAGCCCTTAACACAAATAATGCCAATAGTCTATACAGTACCGTAATACCTCCTGATCGGGAAGCTACCAGAGGATACTCCATAGGTACGACACAAATAGAAACTCATAGGAAAGGCTCGGTATGGTAGGTGACACGGCACAACTAGGCAATGCCAGGGTAGATATACCAATTGCTATCGAGGCTGGTGGAAACGCGTAGCCGCAGTTACCGCCCACCTCGGACTAACTCCCCAAAATCAAAATATAGAAGTGGCCACTGAATCAATCCAAAATCAAAGTATAATATCGAAGAGGAGGGTCCGATCAGAGGAATGACCTCATTGGCCTGAGAATCGCTCCTGTTTTAGACACCTTATGCCAACTCACGGGAGTCGGGTCCACGTATTTACCTTACAGGAAACGTCGCCCCCACCTACTTCATTCTGGAATCTCCACCGCGTACACGGTTAGTCAAAGTGGTTTTCGGTATCGACAGAGAGTATGTCCATATCCGATCCCGGTCTCTTTGCCAACCCATCGTTATTATAACACCGCGGTCATTTAAAAATAGGTTATACTTTAAAAATCAGAATAAACATTCCATTTCATAACCATGAATACGATATCATTTCAAAACCCAAAACCATATTTTATCACTTATCCCAAATATAA
Organism: Allium cepa; assembly: GCA_030765085.1. Taxonomy (NCBI): domain Eukaryota; kingdom Viridiplantae; phylum Streptophyta; class Magnoliopsida; order Asparagales; family Amaryllidaceae; genus Allium; species Allium cepa. The sequence goes on from CM060944.1 coordinate 338,623,586, forward strand.
TTCTTTTCCAAAATCATAATGCTTTAACTTCATAACGTCTGAAAATCAAATATTTTCAAACCATAATATTTTGAAAATCATAATTTAAAACCATAACTTCTATAAAAAAACTTGAATGGTTTGGATATTCAACGGTATATGAATTAAAAGGTTTAACTTAAATGTTACTTTGTAAAGAAAATAGTTCTCATGGCTTTACAAATACATTTCTTTATTAAAGTCTAAACCAAAATTTGTATTATCTCTCTCAAGTTCCAAAACCACTTCAATTTATATATATATACGTATATCCATTTTGAGTAACAATATTTCAAACTAAAATTGGATTTTATTCTTTCAACAGATCAATTGTTCTATTAATTAGTCTTGAATATTCACATAAAATCCATAAATAATAAGACTTCAGTTTCTAGTAATAAAATATATATATTTTCCCAATTCAAATTATACTAGAATATTCATTTCAATTTATTTTGGAAAAAATCCAATTGTAAATATCATATCTTAAAATTTCCAAACTTAACATTTAAACATATGATATAAATTATTAAACTCCATTTTCTTAATTTTCTTCCATTTTTAATAAAGATTTTTATACACCTTTTAATTTCAAAATTTTCAACTTCATATGTATATATATATGGAAGAAAATATTTATACAATATAAAATTTAAGATTATTATAAACCGTATTCCATCCAAACCATAAAAATCACATAAAAATAGTTATATATAGACCGCGGTGCCTGTATATAATTTTCTATCCTATGTTCAAGTGATACGGATATTTATCATTTCAATCCGCAATTTAAAAGATATAAAATTTTGCGGTTGTATATCATTTCAAACCACAATCCCGAATGAAAGGAAATATGCATGATAATTTGCAATTTTATGAAATACAATAAAACATCCATCAACATCACCCATCATCCAATCACAATCATCAAGCAATATCAATCAATAACAATTTATATTTGATAATATATAACAGGTAATAACTGGCAATTTTATTCAGATTAAATTTAACAACTATTAATCTAACAGTTTATATTCAGTAATAATCTATATAACTGTTAACTATCAGTTTATAGGCAAACAAATATATTCTAACTATCAATTAATACGCAATAAATAAATTAAATTAACAGTTAAATTTAATAAATGCAATTCAACAAATATGAGTGAAATAAACATGCCAAATACTCATAAATAAATTTCTATTCATTTCTAAAATTAATTTAACAAACATAAAAGCTTCTAGTAGTTGTGAGTGGGTTAAAACACTCACCTTTTGAATTTAAATTGAATTCAAATCCAATTTAAACCCAAAATTTTGACGGTCTCAGAATTTGTCCAAACCAGCGTCAAAACGTCAGAAATTCCGATACGATCCCATCAAAACAAACCGCGCGCGAATCCGAGCTCGTATGCAAAAGTTATGAAAATTTGAAAAATGAAAAATTCTTGTCCTGGGTCGACTTCGGGTTCGACTTTGGTGCGCCGCCTCAATTCCCCGGTGCTTGCTTGGAGTTTTCGCCAAAACGACCCGGAGCGACCCGAGTCATTTTCTTCCTGACCCGAAGTTGCTCTAGGGTTTTCTCCCCTGAAACCCGAAGCGCGACCAGAAGCTGCTGCAGATCCAATTTTGTTTTTTTTTTAAATTTGAATTTTTTTTTTAAATTTGAAATTTTTTTTTTTTTTTGAACTGACTGGATCTAGGGTTAGCCCCCATTGAAGAAGAAGAGAAGCTTGAAGAAGATGAACGTACAGCACATAGACAATAGAATGGAGCTAGGGTTTATAACTGTATATTTATAGGTAGGGTTGGGTTAGAGTAGATAGACTAGATAGATGAACGTACGAAACAAACTAAGGCCCAAAACGCCCGTTCTGACCCCGGAACAAAATTTGTCAAACCCATATATCCAGATAGGTATTTTAAAATATTCTGAACGCGATGGAAAAAGTTTCACGTCCAAATTTGATCGTACGAAGAAGTTATGCTGAAAACAAGATTTCCAAATTGATTTCAAATTGATTTTAATAAAATTGATTTTCAAGGCGTTTCGCGTCCGTACGATCAAACGACGGGTCCGATCGATACGAAACTTGAAACCCTATAATAATTCACCGATACGGATCCGATGAAATTGGTTTCGTCGAAATCCGAATCCGTGGCCAAAATGGCTATTTTTAATCTTCATTAAATAAATTAAATAAATTATAAAAATCCAAATTTTATATTAAATTCTAAAATTGGCCAAATTTTATTTCTTATATGATTCGTAATCAATTGAAAAGATTTAACAGGCTTAGCTGTGAATTAAAAGTTGACAGTATATTAATTGCAATGTTAATTTCTACACTTTCTTATATTTAAGAATTTTATAAATTATATTCTCAAAACCCATACTTTAGATTTTTAATCTTTATATTCTTAACTTTCACCTAAAATAACGATGCCATAAACATTAGTTCCTGATTCACATCATTATTCTTTAAGTCTAATTTAAATCTCAATAACGTAGTATCTAACGTTAGAATCCATTTTATTATGCATAAATTACAAATTTTACTGACCCAAATTTTCTTCTTTTCATTCCATATCAATTGTCAATCCTATAAGAAAAATTAACATTAGGTTCATACTTATTACAAATAACTCCAATTTCTTCCAAATAATAATTACATAACTATTAAATATTAAATCCATTTAATTGCAATAAATTCAATTGATTGCAATAAATTTCCAAATAAATTTGGATCTTTATTTGGTTATACAAAAAAATCCGTTATCACTTACCTAACAAAGTTATTATTACTTAAGATCTCATTGCATCCACATTTTCACATTTTCATTTCCTGGTTTCTTTACTTTATTCTACATAAATTATTATAAATGGGATTTTTCTTGGTTACATCTTATTTGTATTTAACATTACTCATTCACCAATTCATTTCACTTTAACTGCGGTAAATTGGCGGATAAATTGAATTTGATTCCCAAAATTTAAATTAACAAGCAACAAGAATAGGTAACACATAATAGTCGTTACGCTAAATTCTAGTCACCTAAATAAGCTTTTATTACTTTACAAAATGGAATAACTTTTAAACTCATAAATGTAATATCAAAACCGTTATAAATCCAATAAATTTCCAAATCAAAGTTTGTACACATTTTACACAACTATTATGATTTCTCACAGAACGTTGAATTTATTAAATGACCATTTATTATAATTTAATTCCCTTAATTGAATCAAATGCTTATAATTTTTACATTCTTACCATTCCTTCCCATTATAAATTCATTAACGGATTTACAAATCTCTATCTTCCAAATATTAAATAACCAAACTGATTACAACCACTGTTCTTATCAAATTTTCATAAATTTGTTCAAATCTATACTCTTTTTCCATATAAATAAATTTTATGTTACTACTAGATTTTTATTTTCCACTACAGCCATTAAATTTTTTACTATCTACACTTATTACATCTTTGTATTAATGAATCCCATTCAAGTTAATATTTATATTAATATTCACAAATTCAACATTTATATGTTTCTTAAAATTAACTTTCAACCAAATGTGCCAATTTACATTTCATTTCTATTCAATATATATTCATTTTATTCCGTTCATTCGGGTACTGCATTGAAATATATTTATTCTCTAATACTAACGTTATTATCATTAAATTATGATTGGATTCCAAGTTTTTATTCAATACCTTGAACAATAACTTACATATTAACCAAATCCTTCTTCTACTTAATTCAAATTGGATTATGTTCCAATTCCTATAACCTAGGTCTTGAGTCACCATTTACATAATTAAATTTATCGTTTATTTCAATCTTCGTTTATAATTTAAAGTTCTACTAAACTAAATTACAAAACTTATGAACTTTAACAAATTTAATCCACTAATTAAATTTTTCTGATGTTTATATATTGCAATTAAATTCAGTTATTATTTCATTAATACCATTTTAATCAACTAATTATGACTTATAACCACAACACAAATCTTCGTTATTCTACTTATTACCATATAACATTTCAATTGTTAAATCTTTAATCTCAGTTACTATATCCAACTCCTACATTTATTATAAATTAGATTAAAATTTATATTAAGTTAATCCATTTAATATTATCAAATTTAACGGGTCGTTACAATATGATTGTCCAACCTGTTTGTAATAAACACATTTATCACATTCATTTATACGAAAACCATTTTTCATCATGACACTATCAAATTTTTCATGCCATTGTTTTGAAGCTTGTTTTAGTCCGTATAGTGATTTCACTAACCGACATACTTTGTTTTCATTTCCTTTGGAAATAAAACCCTCAGGTTGCTCCATGTAAATCTCCTCATCGAGATTTCCATTTAAGAATGCTGTTTTTACATCCATTTGATGAATCTCTAGATTATAGATGGATGCAACTGCTATTAACATTCTTATAGAGGTTATTCGTGTTACCGGCGAATATGTATCAAAGAAGTCTACTCCTTCTTTTTGACGATATCCTTTGGCTACTAATCTGGCTTTATACTTGTCGATAGAGCCATCTGCTTTCATTTTCTTCTTGAAAATCCATTTGCATCCAATTGGTTTTATTCCTGGTGGAATATCAACAATTTCCCAAGTTTTATTACTTAGAATTGAATCAATCTCACTTTGGATTGCTTCTTTCCAATATGAGGATTCAGAAGATGACATTGCTTCCTTGTACGTTTGAGGTTCGTGTTCTAACATATAAGTTAAAAAATCCGAACCAAATGTTTTGGAAGTTCTTGCCCTTACGCTTCTTCTTGGTTCAACCTCCTCGTTGTCCTGATGAGTTTCATCTTCACATGTCTCATCTCTGTTATCTCTTGTCCTTTTTGGGACAGGATTTCCATCGTTTCTTTTATGTGGGAACACATCTTCAAAGAACGAGGCATCTCTTGTGAGGCGGAACTGGAACTTTTGCCAAGCACCCCCACACTTTGAGGTATTTAAAGCTTGGTTTGTGTCCTTTCCATATCTCATATGGAATTGTTCCCGTTTTATTGTGAGGAACTTTGTTTAATATGTGATTAGACATATTTAAGGCTTCCCCTCACAAGTTCGTCGGTAGACCAGAAGTTAAAAGTATGGCAGTAATCATGTCTTTTAACGTTCTGTTCTTCCTCTCGGCCCGGTTCGATCGGTCGGATGGACGGCGGCGCGCGCGTGTGGTGGTGATGCATAATCTCCCTCCTCACAACGAAGCATACAGTTGGAAGCCCCAGGCCCCCAACCTCCACTTGAGAAAGCTATTAATATACTTGGCTTTCTTAGTGTATTAGGCGATGTGGGACAATATGTGTATTTGTCATTCATTTTTTACTATAGGAATTCCAACATATATGAGATTGGTGATACTTAACATTTGAGATTTCTTTTGTTACAAATAAGTGTTGCCAAGATCATGTAACATTGACTTAAGGTAGAGATGAATTTTATTGAAACATGCTCAATAACAAGGTCTATCACTTATCTGTCTGGATTAAAGGGGAGAATGGCACATCTCCAAGTTCAACTTAGTTAATCCCAACAAAACAAGAGGAATTAACTATATCAAAGAAAGATGTCTCGATTCTGACGAATTATGAAGATACAAAAGAGATGCGGAGAGATTGCAGACCTCCTTAAGACAAGATCCACTCATTAAAATGAAGTAGACGAGAGAATCGTCCAAAATCACCACATTAAAAAAATATAATGAACATCGACAAGGATTTGCAAGCCTTTTGTTTGATTGTTCGGTTGTAAATCGTTACGCAACATGTATAATGAAGCTCGCCTTGGGTCTTTTTACCTCATTCAAAAAAAATTCGTCGATTAATTTAACAAAATAGGAGGATCCACATTAGTATTATTAGACCTTTGACTACGTAATCTACATGAATCTATCCGAAAAGTTAATTCACTTTGTTGTCGCTTTCAATAAATGTTGAAAATTTATGATTGTTGGATCGTCAAAATGCAAAGGGAATGCTATCCATTTGCATCCTGATTTGTGTAGGTTATTTAAATGTTGTTTGGGCATTGTTTACTAACCCATACTAGAGTATTTCAAAAGTGGTTGAGATATTTATGAATTTTTAAGAATTAGTTGTAAATTTTTAAAGAAGATGGTTTTATAATAAAAACATGTTCTCCAAGTTTCTAAGAAAATCATAAAGTTGTTATTTTCAAGTAATTTTTTGAAAAAATGTTTTAAAACCTATTATAAGTATTGTAAAAATTTTAAAAGCATTTTTACGTGTATATATATAGTTTTTAGAAAATGTGGTTGACTATTCTATATCTTATATAATAAATATCTTCTAAAAATGGTTTATCTAATATCTAATTTTGGTAAATAAATCACTATATATGTATATATTATTTTAAAAAGAGTTTCAAAGGTGTAAATAAAAGGTTTAAAAAGGGGTTAGAATTTCTTAATGGCCAAATGTTTAAATATTTTAATCACTTGTTTGAAAAGTAATTAATAATGCTTAACACTAAAAGCCAACGAAGTATGTTTATCTATTTATGAGAGTTAAGATTGATGTTTGAGTAGGAATATAAGCAATAGAGCTCCAACCTACCAGCTTCCCTCTTGGCTGAGGATTAGTTAAGTCGAAAAATGTCGGAAACGTATTAATCGTATCGACTTCTTACTTGTATATTGAAATCATTAATAACTATGCTTAACAAATAAAGCCGACGAGGTAGACTTATCTACTTATGAGATTCAAGAATGAATTATCTAGGCAAGGCTTTGATGAAACCAATAGTCTAACTTACTCGACTTCACTCTTGAGCGAGAAATAGTTAAGTTGGAATGTCGAAAATGAGTTAAATATATGAATATTGATTTTTATAAGCAATTGTTTTTTACTAGGTAGTCGATTAGTCTACTATCGAACTTGATCAAATATGACTTAAGACGTTATTGAAAGGCATCGTGATTTCATACAACGAGAACCCTTAGGGAGGAGTATTAGTATAGAACGTCTCTAGCTTTCGCTTACTTTTGAGAGAACTAAAATTGAGTTAACCAGGAATTCATCGATTGGTTTTGGAGAGTCCAGTAAGCAAGAAGAGTGTACTTATATAAGATGACTCAAACTCATAATCACTTTAAAATAATATACGCGATCTATGTTCTCGAAGTAGTTGTGAAGTGAATGTTATAGAGTTGAACTGTCCATTCTAAGGTTAAGTCTAAGGGAGACGTCACGTTCACATTTTAAATGATGCTATCATATGCGACAGTCTACCTTTAGGAGTATCTTTGGAAAAATATCAATAATGTGATCGAAAATCATTTTATCGTAAAATAGCATTTTAACCGTCAGAAGTTGTTTTGATTTTTTTGACATACACTTATTTGCTTAGGAATCAAAAAAATGAAATAAAAACTTTTACCACTTATATAAATTTTCTTTTTGGGCTATGTCATGGGTAATGGCATTACAGATATTTAAAAATGATCTTAAATGGAAATACTTAAGTGTTAAGAGATGATAAAGGAGAAGTGAGTGGAGGTAAGCCTTACATGATATGAAAAGGGGCGTGAACAAGCTTAGGCAACACTATCTTCTCTTGGTTGGAGCGGTTCGTACTCGCTCCCTTCTTGTTGTTCCCTTGTGGGTGTTGCCTAACACTTCGAGGATAGGTGCGGGAGAGTTGCGCCCTTTCTGCACGTATCGTTCCTGTTTATTTTTTCGAACATATTCCTCAATGAGATCCCACAAATACTGGCATTCTTCGGTGTTATGCCAATGAGACTCGTGGAAGCGACAGTATTTGGCTGTTCTAATTGCGGCTTCTAACTCTTTTTTGTGCGGAGGGCATTTGTATTTCAACTCGTCTTGAGTAGCCACGTAATGCACTCCACGGTGTCGTTTAGAGGAGTGTATGAATCAAATCTCGATCCAGGCCTGTATCGTCGCTTATTGCCTTTTCCAGTTCCAAAGTTGCCTTGGTGGCCATTCTTTCCTTCGTTGTTCGGTTTATTCCCTTCCCTCCGGAGTGGGGTACCCATGTTTCCTTGGAAACTAGAAGCTTTTGTGGGTTGCTTGCTATGTCGTTGGGCCATTGTGTCCTCCAAGTTCCTGTACTTTCCAGCTTCATGAAAGAAATCCTAAAGAGTTAGAGGCTTTTTCTTCGTTAATCTTCTGTCGAGCTTTGAATCCGAGTGGACGCTTTCGCACAACACCATCAGTGTAAGCCTTTCATCGCCGTTTTGTACTGCTACTGCGACATCGTTAAAACGGGTAAGATATTACAGCAGCGGTTCTCCTGCCTTTTGTTTTACGTCTAATAAGGAATATGCATCCTTGGGCTATTCCACGTAGATTTAGAATTGGTTTATGAACTTTTTCTTAAACATTTTCCAAGAGCTAATGGAGCCATAAGGTAAGAGACAAAACCATGTGGTTACTAAGTCTAGCAGGAACAATGGAAAACATTTACACAACATATCCTCTGTTGCTCCATGCATGAGCATGTGCTGGATGTAGCGCTGCAAATGGATGATTGGTCGGATGTGCCTTTGTAGGGATCCATAGTGGGCATCTTCTATTCTTGAGGAGTGGTTGTCTCTTCTATGTCCCTGGTGAAGGGGCTGGACACCCTTGCCCCTATCCCTCTTTCGAGTTGTTCGTGCCTGAGATATTCCCTAAAAAGACATTTCATCATCTCCTCGGATTCTAGGGCAGCCCTAGGAGAAGTAGGGGCATCCCTTTGATATTGATGGCATTTGGAACCTTGGTTGATGATGGATTGGCGATGGTTGGCTTGAAGCATGAGAGGGTCAACCACAGTCAGTCATTGCCTGACGCCCACTTGCCTGGGCCCAGCACTTGATGCTCTTTTAGGACCGGCTTCGGGCCGAGTCCTAACTCGGTTTTGAGTTCTTGTATCTTCTTGATTGAATTCTTCATTTGCAGAGGATCTGTTCCGTCTATGCAACTCTCTGGATTGAGACTCGCCTCGAGTGTTGTGAGTGGATTCCTCCATGCCTCTTAAGCCTGCCAGGATTTGGTCCACTAAAGCTTTTTGCTGGGTTGCAAAGCGGTCGGTCATCTCATTCACAACCTTATCTAAGTTTTCTTGGGTGACAGCTGAGTTCGGAGGTTGAGAGTGGGTAGTTGGGTTTTCTTAATCTTCTTGGATGTGATTGAGTGTACTGGTAATGGACGCGCTCTTACCCTTATCGGTGTTGAGCCTAGAGGGTGCCATGTTCTAATATTGAGTTAAGGTTTGGAAGGAGGGTGGACAGAAGAGTTCGGCTCTCCATGCTGTTCTCATCGAAAGCACCAAAAATGTTTGCACAAAAATGGACAAACATCTCTAAGTTCAATTTTGAAAGAGGCTATGCGGTAGGATCGTGTAATATGGAAAAAGTCTAGGTAGATAAAGTAGGTAAATGCAAAGAGACACCAGGATTTTATACTGGTTCAGACCTCTCGTCCTACGTCCAGTCCCTAAGCTTCACTTAGGAATTTCACTAACTAACACCTCACTTCACTTGGAGGAATAGGGTTACAACTTACCCAAACAACCGAACGGGATTTCTTGCCTCAACTACCGAAGAGGACTTCAACTCAATTACTTAAATACAATATTCGACTTGTTGTGTTCTTGTCAACACTAATGAGTCTAATGTAGTACAATATTCTTATAATCTTATCCTCGAGAGTATGCAATGTGTTTGTGAAGATTTAGGAAATGTGAATTGCTATGAATCAAAAGAATGTTATAAACAAAAATAATGATTCAAGCAATAGATTAGTGATTTCTTTGAGAATATCTAGAAAATATGAACAAGAGAATAGTTAGATTAAAGCAAGAGAATTCATTAAATTAAATGATGTTAGAATCATGTATATATACTTGTAGAAGAGATGCATATGTTGTCAAAGGTTGCAAATAAGAGATGCTTCCATTTCCATTAATGAATGGTTGCAACTCTTGGGAGGAAGAAGGTGTCTTTTCAGAGATAATTCGCAGGTTCAATTCATTCGACTGAGCAGTGAATTCAGTCAACTGAAAATATGAAGTAAAATTTTCGGGACCAAATTTAGTCGACTGTGCAGCAACATTCAGTCAACTGAAACTGTGCATGTGTATAAATTTGTTCCAGTTTCAGTTGACTGACTATTCCTGTTCAGTCGATTGAACTCATAAAACCTGCATAGTTAAAACTTAATTGAAAAATGAAGTTTATAAAAATTTTCTAGTGTTCGTGCAAGCTTCTTGAGGATAGATTTTAACAATACATCTAGACTAATGACATATGTAAAAACATACTTTATGTTTGTTTGGTCTTCATCTATCTTCCTTCAGCATTTGCATATATTTCTTCCTTGTTTGTTAAAGCACGTTGTCATTGATCAAAATCTTCGCGTATCAACATTCTTCCCCTTTTTGATTGATGACAATACTGATTTATTCTAGAGACGTTTTACTTATTTTCTCCCCCTGAATGTATGCACTATCTTTCCTATAAAACAAAGTTAGTACCATAGATTTTCTCCCCCTTTGTCATCGACAAAAAGGAAGAACTAACAACAGTAATAATTTATCAAAACAATCACTGAAGCATAGATAATATTTGCATAATCATGACTGAAGAAGAATAAAAATGTTGTGTCAGACAAGCATAAAATGGCTATTTATACAAGCCACTAGAAAGTTAAAAATACACATCAAAACAAAAAACTCACTCATCTCTATCCTAGTCATATGAACCTTCTCTTCCTGTTGGTTCATGTATGACGGGTCCTCCTGTTGGTGGTCTATGTGCTCTTCCTCCTTGGCCACAACTAGCTCCGCTAGCACTGCTACTTGTATGCTCTTCGGATGTCGTCCATGTAAACGTAGGTGCCGGACGTTTTCCGCGAGACGTTGAAGCAGTAATGGTGCTTGAGCACGAGATTGCATCCCAAAGCTTGTTGAATAATCTTTTGATTTTGTCAAGCTTATGATCTACCTTTTTAAGACGAGTGTCAAGAATTTGTTGATTTCTTGACAATATCCCCGAGGATTGGTTGGTAGTGAAGCTTGGGTCAACAAGACGAATTTCATCATCTTGCTCGAGATGTTCTTCGTGGAGAGGTTGAGGAGGTTGTTGTTGTTGTTGTTGTTGTTGATGACTTGCTTCCCATTCGGCGAGTGATATTATGCGAGGAGGTCGAGATGGGAGTTGCATTAGGCTTATGGTCCGGTGGTTAATTTAATGGACCATTGTATTCTCCGACTCAGGTAATGGCATATCGACATTGAGGAGAAGTCGCATGATGTACTCTCCAAAGTAGATAGTGCGCATTTTGCCATTATTGAAAGTGAGAAACTCATCAACAATAAGCTGTACCCAATTAACTTGTATATTGCCAAAAATAGCATATAGAGCTCGATAGTTATTTGGGTAGACAATTTCGTACGAGCCCGTGCGAGGAGTAATCGTTCTCATTAGGGCCTTATGGAGGATTCTCGCCATAGGTCGAAGGGAGGTGGACTTAAAATCCCTAAAGTTGATATTATCATCCATAAATCGATGGTTAATGTTGTCGCGAATGTGTGGATTGAATTCTATCTCCTCTAGCTTTCTACCGACATTTGGAGACTCTAAAATGTGTGCTATTCTATCCAAGGAAAACCAAACTTTCTTTCCACACACCATACTCCAAACACTATTGTTTGGATTTCTTGGAGTTTGGTGTCCAAGATTAAGATCAGCATAAAATAATTTTACCATTACATGATTAATGGCATGGTCATATCTTTTTAAATCTAAAAGAGAAGTTAAACCTGCCGGATCTTTTAACGCTTGGATGTTGTTGGTTTGAAAACTTTGAAAATCAACAAAAGAATGCTCGAAAATTCGGGAATTCTTCATCTTGTTCCATCGAGTGACAGCGGTTCCATCGTAAAGCCATTGTGCTATTTGAGCATCATTGGCTCGGAGGATGAAGAAGATGAAGCTCGTGATCTTTTTGGTGCCATTTGGGTGAGAATTTAGTTGATTTTGAGGAATTTGGGGGCTAGGGTTTCGAAATTGATTTGGGGAAGAAAGTTTGTAGGAGGTAAAAAGTGAATTGGTAGGGTAAAATCTGGTGGTTAAAAGGGGAAATTTTGCCTGGGAAGTGGCGTTCAGTTGACTGAATGTTCTGTTCAGTCGACTGAATCAAAGGCCGAAATTTTCTGTGATAGATTCAGTCGACTGAACAGTACATTTAGTCGACTGAATTTTTTGCTGAAATTTTCTGTTGAATTTTTTGTCGACTCAGCAGATGATTCCAGTCGACTGAACTATGTAAATATTGTTTTCTGTTATATTTTTTCGTTGACTAAGCAGGGGCGTTCAGTCGACTGAAACATGCATTTTTGTTGTTTCAGTTAATTTTTGAAATTAAACAATTTATTTAAAGAAATAGTTACAAAAATATTGATGTAACAACATACAAATATTTCAAAATTTAACTCTTTCTTTGGGGATGGACTTGGAGACTTCTTTCCTTCGTTCTTCATGTAATTTATATCCCATGAATTCGGACTATATTGAGGAGTCTTAGGAGACGTCCAAGGATTCATAGGATCGACTGGTGTACGATAAGATGAAGATGGATCAAGTGAGCTAACAGGGCGAGGTAGGGGTTCAGCCACTTTGTTCCTCTTTGATCCACAGAAGCGTAAACCGATTTGTTCTAGGAAGCTCAAACGTCTTGCCGTAACTTTTTGCTCGAAGTATAGCTCTGAAGATCTATCTGTTGTTGTTGAAAGTGATGAATTTCATCAATCTTTCTTTTTGTGTCAGGTGAAATAAAGAGTCCACGTTTCGCCTTTCTAGATTCTGGTGTGAAACCAGTACGATAATTTTCCCATTTGTAAACCGGCTCATGTGTTGGTGTTGGTGTGGGAAGTTTTGGTGACGTTGGAGTGTTATCAACTGACGAGGTGATATTGATTGGAGAGAAAGAGTTGTTGGACGACATTTTATGTTGAATTTTGTTAATATTTTATTCATAAAATCGAGATGTGAAAATAAAATATTTTTAAGAATTTACTTATAGTAGAATTTTAACAAACAAATAATGGTTATAATTTATTAAGATTTTTTAACCGCATAGAGATTCAATGGTAAAGAGAATTTTGTTAAAATGTATGGTTTTTATTTAATAATTCAGTTTAAAAATGTGTGGTCTATAAGTTATATAATGTAGCATATAACATAGCTGAAAATATTTGAAACTCTTATTCAGTCGACTGAATATTTTGTTTTAGTCGACTGAAATGTGGGAATATTTCTAATGTATTTCTAATTAATATCTTTAAAGGATATTATACCTGATTCTCGTTGAAGTTTTATAAAGGAGTTTTCTAATAGAGGTTTAGTAAATATATCGGCAATTTGATTTTCGGTAGAAATATGTTCTAAATTAATTATTCCTTTTTCGATATTGTCACGTAGAAAATGGTGACAAATATCTATATGTTTTGTACGAGAGTGATTAACCAGATTTTTAGATAAGTTTATTGTACTTGTTTTATCACAGTATATTGTAGAATTTGTTAAATTTATATTAAAATCTTTAAGTGTTTGTTGCATGTATATAACTTGAGTGCAAGTTAAAGCAGCTGATATATACTCTGCTTCGCAGGTGGAAAGCGAGACACAATTTTGTTTCTTACTAAACCAAGATACAAGTGATTTTCCAATGAAATGGCAAGTACCACTTGTACTTTTTCTATCTGTTCGAGATCCACCACTATATGATACTAACTCAAATGGACACTCCTTTGGATAGAAAAGACCGAAATCTTTAGTTTTGTTAAGATATCGCATTACTCGTTTGACTGCTCTTAAGTGTGAATCTTTGGGATCGGATTGAAAACGTGCACATAAACAAACACTCATCATTATGTCAGGTCTACTAGCGGTTAAGTAAAGTAAGGAACCTATCATACTTCTAAACAATTTTTGATCTACACTTTTGCCATTTTCATCTCAATCGAGATGTGTAGTGGTACTCATAGGAGTAGGTTTAGCAGAAGTGTTTTCCATGCCGAATCGTTTAATTAAATTAGCACAATATTTTTCTTGGTTTATAAAAATTCCATTTGTTAATTGTTTAATTTGAAGTCCGAGAAAATATGATAATTCTCTCATATGAGACATTTTGAACTCATTAGTCATTATATTTGAAAATTCTTTACATAAATTTTCATTTGTTGAACCAAAAATAATATCTTCTACATATATTTGAATTATTAAAATATCTTTGGTAGTATTTTTAATAAAAAGCGTTTGATCTACTTTTTCAACTTTAAATCCCGAGTTTAATAAATAACTTTTAAGTCTTTCATACCAAACACGAGGTGCTTGTTTAAGACCATATAGTGCTTTCTTTAATTTAAATACATGATCCGGATATTTTTCGTATATAAACAACGGAGGTTGTTCTACATATACATTTTCTTTAATAAAACCATTTAAAAATGCGCTTTTAACATCCATTTGATAAAGTTTAAAATTGTGAAAACATGCAAAGGCTAATAGTATACGTATTGCTTCCAGTCTTGCAACGGGAGCAAAAGTTTCTTCAAAATCAATACCTTCTTCTTGATTATACCCTTGTGCTAGTAGTCTTGCTTTATTCCTTTGTTATATTACCTTGTTCGTCTACTTTATTTTTGTAAATCCATTTTGTTCCAATTACTGATTGATTATTAGGACGGGGAACTAATTCCCAAACATCGTTACGTTCAAATTGATTTAATTCTTTTTGCATTGCGATAATCCAATAATCATCTGTTGATGCTTCTTTTGGATTTGTAGGTTCTATAGATGAAATGAAAGCTACATGACCCATTTGATTTAGTTGATTTCTTGTTCTAACTTGAGAATTTATTTCTCCTATTATATTTTGAGTTGGATGATCTCGTAATATTCTAGGAGGAGATCTTAGTTCATTATTATTTTCAAGGTTTGTTTCTTCTATATTTATTAATTCTTCATCATCTTTTATATTTAAATTTTTATTAAAATTTTCATCAAAAGATATATGCAAAGTTTCTTCAATTAAGTTTGTTCGTTTATTAAATACTCGATATGCTTTACTTCGTTCTGAGTATCCTACGAAAATTCCTTCATCAGCTTTTGAATCGAATTTTCCTAGTTGATCTTTTGTATTTAAAATGAAACATTTTGATCCAAATATTTTAAAATAAGATATATTTGGCTATTTATTATTAAATAGTTCATAAGAAGTATTTTTAGTTAATGGTCTAATTGATATTCTATTTAATACATAACATACAGTAGCAACGGCTTCTGCCCAAAAATGTTTTGGTAGAGAACATCCATTTAACAATGTTCTTGCGCATTCTTGTAATGTTCTATTCTTTCTTTATACAACTCCATTTTGTTGATGAGTTCTAGGAAAAGAAAATTATGATTTATTCCTTTCTTTTTACAAAAAGTTTCAAAAACTTCATTTTCGAATTCGCCTCCATGATCGCTTCGAATATTTCTAATTTTCAAATCTTTAGTGTTTTGAATTCTTTTGACAAATGTTTTAAAATGCTCAAAAGTGCCACTTTTATTTTTCATAAAAATAGTCCATGTATATCTTGAAAAATCATCAACTATTACAAATACGCATCGATTATGATTAATGGATTGAATTTGTGTTGGTCCAAATAAATCCATATATAGCAATTCTAATGGTTGTAAAGTCGAAATATTCTTCTTAGATTTGAAAGATGATTTCGTTAATTTTCCTTTTTGACAATCGTCGCAAAGATTTTTTATTTTAAAGTTTATTTTGGGTAAACCTCTTACTAATTCATTTTTAGAGAGTTTTCTAATGGTTTTAAAATTTATATGACAAAATCTTTTGTGCCATAACCAAGGATCATTATCTTTGGCAAGTAAACACATACTTGAATTATGATTAATATTCAAAACATAAATATTTCTATCTCTATTTCCTTCAAAAATAAGATTTTGGTTTTGATCAAAAATACTACATTTATTATTCAAGAAAGTTATTTTAAAACCTTTGTCACACAATTGACTTATGCTAAGTAGATTATGTTTTAAATTTTCAACTAATGAAACATTTGTTAAAAAAGGTAAATTTGATGTACCGTAATTGTTCACATCTCCTTTGCCAATGATATACCCTTTTGAATTGTCTCCGAAGGTAACCGAGCCACCATCAAAGTATGTGATGTTTGTAAGCATATCTTTGTCTCCGGTCATGTGTTTTGAACAACCACTGTCTAATATCCATTTCTTCTTTTTGAGTGGGACCTGAAAATAAATATGAAATTATTGGTACCCACCTTTTAATAGGGTCCTAAAAAGTTAGAGTTTAGAAACCAAACCCAATTTGGTTTAGTATCCTTTTTATAAATATAGTTTTCATTATGATGAACATTATCCATAAATGTTTTAATATATTTATTTCTTATTAATACATTGTTAGTTTTTGGTACCCAAATTTTAACTACCTTGTTTTCTACTTTAGTTTTAATAGTTTTCTTTGGCAATATTTGTTGTTTTGAATCCATATTCCTCTTAAAATTTGTATCTTTCATTTTAGAAATTTTTGACTCCTTTTTATATCCTAATCCATGTTTACTTGAAGAGGATTGAGAATTTTCTAAAATCTTAGATAAATTTTCTCTTCCTTTGTTAAATTTAGAAACATTTTTAGTAATGTTATCTAATCTAGCTTGAAGACTATTATTTTCTAACTCAACTTGTTTAATCTTAGTTTTTAACTCATGATTTTCAGAAGCAATTATATCATTCTTTGTTTTTTTGAGTTTCAATTTCTTGACTTAAAAGTGATAATTGATTTTCCGAATTTGAATGAGATTCTTGAACTTTTTCAAGTTCTTCTTCTTAGATTTTCTTTTCATCTTTTAACGTATCTCTTTCAAATTCAGCTTTGTTTTGATTTTCACGAGTTTCTTTGAGTTTCTTTTTAAGAGTTTTTACTGTGCTTAAAAGTTCAGTGTTTACTTCAATTAAATCGTCGAAAGTTAAATTATTTACCTCAGATTCTTGAGCCATGAAGCATACATTTTCCTTTTCATTTTCGCTATCACTATCATTTTCGGATGAAGATGAATCTGAATCGTCCCATGTTACAGAAAATGCCTTCTTTTTGATTTTATCCTTCTTGTTTTTGTTATTGAAGTTTTTCTGATTTTCCTTCATTTGTTCTTGACAATCTTTTTGCATATGTCCTTTCTTATGACAATTGAAGCATTCTATATTTGAGGATGAAGGTTTGTTCAAGAAATTCTTTTTGAATCCGTTTTTATTCCTTTTCTATACATTAAGAATTTCTTGAAATTTTTGGCTATAAATGCTAGATCCTCATCTTCAGACTCTGATTCTTCCTTTTCCGCATGAAAAGCAACATTCTTTCTTTCTTGAGCTTGATCCTTTTTAGCTTGCATATTTACTTCATACGACATAAGATTCCCAATCAATTCTTCTGGTTTCATTGTAGATAGATCATTTGCTTCCTCGATTGCTAGCACTTTTCTCTCCCATTCATCATTGAGTGAATTTAGAACATTAGACACAATGTCAAAGTCCGTGTATCTTTCTCCTAGTCCCATTAGAGCATGATGAATGTCTTGAAATCTTGAGTACATGTCATTGATGGATTCATTTTGTCGCATTCTAAAATTTTGGAATTGATTCTTCAGCATGGATATCTTTGTTTGTTTAACCTTGTTTGTGCCTTCATGTATGACTTTAAGTGTTTTCCATATCTGATATGCAGTAGTACATATGCTAACACGATTGAATTCATTTCTATCCAGGGCGCAAAATAGCATATTCATAGCTTTGGCATTTGCACTAGCTTCATTCTTTTGAATTTGTGTCCATGTAGGATAATCGGTTGTGGGTACAACGAACTCTGCTTGAGTAGCATTCCAGGCTTCAAAACTTGTTGCTTGCATATAAATCCTCATCCTTGTAGCCCAATAGTTATAGTTTAGTCCATTGAATAGAGGAGGTCTTTGGGTAGATTGTCCTTCCGCAAATGTAGAACTATAGGAAGATGTTGTGCTTGTACTTGCATTATTTTCCATATTATCAATATGTCTAATAACGGTGTTATGGTTATAGGACGGCCTTGCTCTGATACCAATTGAAAGAGGCTATGCGGTAGGATCGTGTAATATGGAAAAAGTCTAGGTAGATAAAGTAGGTAAATGCAAAGAGACACCAGGATTTTATACTGGTTCGGACCTCTCGTCCTACGTCCAGTCCCTAAGCTTCACTTAGGAATTTCACTCACTAACACCCTCACTTCATCCGGAGGAATAGGTTTACAACTTACCCGAACAACTGAACAGAATTTCTTGCCTCAACTACCGAAGAGGACTTCAACTCAATTACTAAAATACAATATTCGACTTATTGTGTTCTTGTCAACACTAATGAGTCTAATGTAGTACAATATTCCTATAATCTTATCCTCGAGAGTATGCAATGTGTTTGTGAAGATTTAGGAAATGTGAATTGCTATGAATCAAAAGAATGTTATAAACAAAAACAATGATTCAAGCAATAGATTAGTGATTGCTTTGAGAATATCTAGAAAATATGAACAAGAGAATAGTTAGATTAAAGCAAGAGAATTCGGTAAATTAAATGATGTTAGAATCATGTATATATACTTGTAGAAGAGATGCATATGTTGTCAAAGGTTGCAAACAAGAGATGCTTCCATTTCCATTGATGAATGGTTGCAACTCTTGGGAGGAAGAAGGTGTCTTTTCAGAGAAAATTCGCAGGTATAAATTTAGTCGACTGAGCAGGGAATTCAGTCAACTGAAAATATGAAGTAAAATTTTCGGGACCAAATTCAGTCGACTGTGCAGGAACATTCAGTCAACTGAAATTGTGCATGTGTATAAATTTGTTTCAGTTTCAGTCGACTGACTGTTCCTGTTCAATCGACTGAACTCATAAAACCTGCATAGTTAAAACTTAATTGAAAAATGAAGTTTATAAAATTTTTCTAGTGTTCGTGCAAGTTTCTTGAGGATAGATTTTAACAATACATCTAGACTAATGACATATGTAAAAACATACTTTAAGTTTGTTTGTCTTCATCTATCTTCCTTTTGCATTTGCATATATTTCTTCCTTGTTTGTTAAAGCACATTGTCATTGATCAAAATCTTCGCGTATCAACAAATTTTATTGAAACATGCTCAATAACAAGGTCTATCACTTATCTGTCTAGATTAAAGGGGAGAGTGGCACATCTCTAAGTTCAACTTAGTTAATCCCAACAAAACAAGAGGAATTAACTATATCAAAGAAAGATGCCTCGATTCTGACGAATTATGAAGATACAAAAGAGATGCTGAGAGATTGCAAACCTCCTTAAGACAAGATCCACTCATTAAAATGAAGTAGATGAGAGAATCGTCCAAAATCGCCACATTAAAAAAAAAATATAATGAACATCGACAAGATTTGCAAGCCTTTTGTTTGATTGTTCGGTTGTAAATCGTTATGCAACATGTATAACGAAGCTCGCCTTGGGTCTTTTTACCTTATTCAAAAAAAATTCGTCGATTAATTTAACAAAATAGGTGGATCCACATTAGTATTATTAGACCTTTGACTACATAATCTACATGAATCTATCCGAAAAGTTAATTAACTTTGTCGTCGCTTTCAATAAATGTTTAAAATTTATGATTGTTGGATCGTCGAAATGCAAAGGGAATGCTATCCATTTGCATATTGATTTGTGTAGGTTATTTAAATGTTGTTTGAGCATTGTTTACTAACCCATACTAGAGTATTTCAAAAGTGGTTGAGAAATTTATGAATTTTTAAGAATTAGTTGTAAATTTTTAAAGAAGACGGTTTTATAATAAAAACATGTTTTCCAAGTTTTTAAGAAAATCATAAAGTTGTTATTTTCAAGTAATTTTTTGAAAAAATATTTTAAAACCTATTATAAGTATTGCAAAATTTTTAAAAGCATTTTTAAGCATATATATAGTTTTTAGAAAATGTGTTGACCATTATATTTCTTATATAATAAATATCTTCTAAAAATGGTTTATTTAATACCTAATTTTGGTAAAAAAATCACTATATAAGTATATATTATTTTAAAAAGAGTTTCAAAAGTGTAAATAAAAGGTTGAAAAGGGGGTTAGAATTTCTTAATGGCCAAATGATTAATTGTTTAATCACTTGTTTGAAAAGTAATTAATAATGCTTAACACTAAGAGCTAACGAAGTATGTTTATCTATTTGTGAGAGTTAAGATTGATGTTTGAGTAGGAATATAAGTAATAGAGCTCTAACCTACCAGCTTCCCTCTTGGCTGAGGATTAGTTAAGTCGAAAAATGTCGAAAACGTATTAATCGTATCGACTTCTTACTTGTATATTGAAATCATTAGTAACTATGCTTAACAAATAAAGCCGACGAGGTAGACTCACTACAACAAAACGGACCTTTGATAGCATCAATCTATAGCGTTTCTGCATTCCACCTTTGGTATGCTATGGAAACTAGGGTATGGAACGCTATTTGTAAATCTAATGAATGTTGTTTGTACGTGTACAACGCGATTATTATATTTGGAGGCGGGAAACAAAAATTGTGCGGGAATCCAACTTTCACTTCCTCTCCTCACAGATGTTTGCGTCAAAATTGACCACAAACACCCAATATCGTGAAAGCACCCGTTTACGATCGCAAACCAGCAACAATCAATGTAGTACTCAGATCTAAGCAATAGCAATCACAATGATTCACAAATAACAATCACAAACACAGGGTTTATAGTGGTTCGACGATCTTGCCTACGTCCACTCTGAAGTTTATGACTTTATTGATATTCTCTTGATGATTCCAATCGATTACAGCGGATTAAAATTGGTGATAGCTTTCAAATCTGATTACAACAGTGATAATGAAGTATGGAATTGAATCCGGTAGAGTCTTGGTGCTTCAGAATTCCGATCCCCTTTTCCGAATGACCTGGGGCTCTATTTATAGATGTAGGAGGCTGATATTTCGCCTAAATTTAGGGAGACCACTTATGGCACGTGAGGGGGCCCACGAGCCCAACCTTAGGGAATTTGGGCCCACTTTGGGATCGATTCGAAGTACGTTCGAATCGATCAAGAGTTCATCCAATCGAGGCGAAACTTGGCATGGACATTCCTCAACATGTATACAAGCTCCTGTGAAAATTTCATAGCATTTGGACTTGTAGATCGCGAGATATCATCGATTCGAATTAGTGTTTCCTGGACTTTTCGCTCCGTTCGAATCGATCAATTCGAATCGATTGATTCGAATCGATCCAAGCACGCGCTAGTAGGTTGACGTGGCGTGCATTCTTCGATTCGATCCACATTTTTCGCCGAGTTGATAGAGTCGTCGCTTGAATTTCGCCGCTTTGACTTAATCGATTCGAAGGCTTTACTTATGCATGGATTCGAACTGAGACTCGTTCGTATCGATCATATCTCACTTCAGCTGATCGATACGAAACGACAACACTGGTTGGATTCGAAGAGAGGTGTCTTCATGGATTCAAAGGTCAGCAACATCTATGGATTCGAAGCAGGGGGAACATGATGGATTCCATCATGTGTTACAGCGATGGATTCGAAGGAAGGTAATGGGATGGATACGAAGCCTGGCCACCTGATGGATTCAAAGGAAGGTTGGGCTTATGGATTCGAAGGACTTCCAAACTTGATGGAT
Organism: Allium cepa; assembly: GCA_030765085.1. NCBI lineage: Eukaryota > Viridiplantae > Streptophyta > Magnoliopsida > Asparagales > Amaryllidaceae > Allium > Allium cepa. The sequence goes on from CM060944.1 coordinate 338,645,421, forward strand.
TCGAAGTATATGGGTATGAACCGATGGATGCGAACATGATTTCTGGCCATGGATTCGAACTAGGGTACATCTTATGGATTCGAACAAGGGCTATCTCCTCTATCTTGAATCGATCATATCTTGCGTGTATGAACTCGGATTGACTTGAAACTTGAAACGTTGGCTCTCGCGGCTTTGCTTGTCATGTCTTGTCAATTGTGGCCCGATCCAGACTCGGACAAAATTCATCGATATCCATAGCGAAGTGGAATGCAACCAATCTCTGAGACGAACTGTCTCTTGTTTTCGACCAATCTTTTGGTATCACGGCTTTGCCAAAAAGCGGGATAACATTTGCCCCCCAAAATATGCCTTGCGGTAGGAAGGCGTGTTTTGTAATGCCATGATCTGGATGTTCATATCCTGTTGATGTCCTGCAAAGGAATTTACAGTTCTATGCGACCTCAATAATGACCGTTCGGGATCGGGATACTTGAGATGAAGTGCGACCGTCCATGGTCAAGCGCCTGACTTCAAATGACGATCGTTCGGGATCAATCCATTTGAGGTGAAGTGCGACCGTGCGCGGTCAAGTGGTGGACCTCAAATGACGACCGTTCGTGATCGAGCCATTTGAAGTGAGATGAGTTGTGCCGTTCGGGGCGAGTCGTGCCGTTCGAGGCGAATTGCGACCGTTCGCGATCGTGTGCCATTTGAGGCGAATCGCGGCCGTTCGCGATCGTGTGCCGTTCGAGGCGAGTTGTGACTGTTCGAAGTCGGGTGCCGTTCGTGGCGAGTTGTGATCGTTCGCGATCGTGTGCCGTTCGAGGCGAGAAAGTGTTCCCGGGAGGGCTTGGTATTACCGATACCAGGCTCATGTTCGCGTGGGTCCCTTGATCGTTTGTCAGGGTGGTTTATCGCCATCTCAGAGCATGCCTAAGGACCATTCGCGACCCCGTACATGTGTAAGTAGCTTAGCCATTTCAGAATCATCAAAATCAAATATCTATTCAACAGATGAATTTTAAACCAGAAATATCCAAACAAACCAAGTTCAAATGTCCAAATCAATACGAAACAAAAGCAAAGCAAAGATGTCAAAGTGTAAGTTCCCACTACGAAACAGTCAATGATCATTCAGAGCATGCCTGGAGAACGTTCGCGATCTCATACATGCGTAAATGATTTAATTGTGTTAGTGGAAGCTTAAGACTTGTTCATCGTTATTTTAATTAATTGATAATCAAACGGTTCCTTGATTCAGGGTCGCCTCTAGCTGATGTAGACGGTGGTCACTCTGGTTCCACCACTGGAGTTCGCCTCCTCACATATTGAAAGAGAATACCGTTCCTGATATGTCCTTCTACCTCGTCCTTCAGATGACTACAATCATTAGTGTTATGACTGATTAATTCATGAAATACACAAAACTTATCTGATCTTCTTTCGTTGGAAGTTGGATCCATTCGCGTTGGTCTACGATACGGAATCTGCTCCTTGGTATCCTGATAAATTCGTTCCAGACTCTCATTCAGCTCAGTGTAAGTGGTGAATCGTGGCTCCCTCCGTTGCCGCTTTGACCTGTCTTTATAATCCTCAGCCTTTCGTTTTCCTTTATCCTTGCCTGAGTCCTTTTCGAAAGGCTTTTTGTCTTTAAGCACATAAACTTCTATTCCCTCTCCTTCTTCTCTTTCTGCATTCGCATCCTCTAATCGCAAAAACTTTTCTGCCTCGTCGTAGAATTCCGCTAGATCCACAGGCGGATCTTTGGTCAATGAATTTTTGAACTCTGTGCCATCATCTACTCCGGACACAGCTGCCATTACCACCATAGATGGATCTGCTCGATCCACCGAAGCTGCTGCTACATTGAATCGCGTTAGATAACTCCTCAAAGTCTCTCCGGCTTTCTGCTTTAAAGTTGCCAAAGTCATCACATTCTTGGGTCTTGTAATGTGAACCCTGAATTGCCTCATAAATTTCTCAATTAAATCATTCCATGTTATGATGGATCCATTCTCCAATTGTCTAAACCACAGTGCTGCAATATCCGCCAAGTACAATGGAAAGCACCGGGCCATAACCTCCTCTGATGCCCCCAGCACTTCCATATGCCTCATATACTTCGTTAGATGAACCGTGGGGTCCGTTCTCCCGTCATACATGTCCAACGATGGTAACTTGAAATCCGGTGGGTTCCTAGCTCGCCTGATTGCTGGAGTAAAAGGACTCCTATTAACATCTTCCAAATCTTTATTTACCAAACCGCCTCTCATAGCTTTTCTGACCATCTCCGCCAGTCTGTCATTGTCCCCGAGATGCAACCTTCGCTCATCACTTTCGACTTGCCCCCCGAGTCCACGAGGAAATTCTAGGATCTGCCCCCTTGACTGAGAGTTCACTTCCCTACTACTCCCGGGTTGTGCAGATGTTCCTCTTTCCCTCTCTGAAATTGGGTCAACGTTCTCCATGGGTGTGCCTCCTAATCCATGTGCTACGCCGGATGGTCCTGCTTCGTTCTGAACTCCATCCACTTCTCTATTCTGTGCTCCAAGTTGTCCTATTTGTTGAAACAAACTCTGGATCAGCTCCTCTTGTTTCTTCAGCATTGTCTCCATCTCGTCCCTAGTGATGAAGATCGATGCTTCATTCGCTCCCGAAGAAGCCTCTTGACTTCCTTGGTGTTAACTTCTCTCTGGCCTTGGCCTCCTGCTCGATTGTCTCGTCATAATTTCTCGAATCTGAACTTCCAAACTTTCCGAATCAACTTCTAATTGGTAGTACTCCTGAGTTAGCGTTCTCAGTGAAAGCACCAAAATGTTTGCATCAAAATTGACCACAAACACCCAATATCGTGAAAGCACCCGTTTACAATCGCAAACCAGCATTAATCAATGTAGTACTCAGATCTAAGCAATAGCAATCACAATGATTCACAAATAACAATCACAAACACAAGGTTTATAGTGGTTCGGCGATCTTGCCTACGTCCACTCTGAAGTTTATGACTTTGTTGATATTCTCTTGATGATTCCAATCGATTACAGCGGATTACAATTGGTGATAGCTTTCAAATCTGATTACAACAGTGGTAATGAAGTATGGAATTGAATCCGGTAGAGTCTTGGCACTTCAGAATTTCGATCACCTTTTCTGAATGACCTGGGGATCTATTTATAGATGTAGGAGGCTGATATTTCGCCTAAATTTAGGGAGACCACTTCTGGCACGTGAGGGGGCCCACGAGCCCAACCTAAGGGAATTTGGGCCCACTTTGGGATCGATTCGAAGTACGTTCGAATCGATCAAGAATTCATCCAATCGAGGCGAAACTTGGCGTGGACATTCTTCAACATGTATACAAACTCCTGTGAAAATTTCATAGCATTTGGACTTGTAGATCGCGAGATATCATCGATTCGAATTAGCGTTTCCTGGACTTTTCGCTCCGTTCGAATCGATCAATTCGAATCGATTGACTCGAATCGATCCAAGCACGCGCTAGTAGGTTGACGTAGCGCGCATTCTTCGAGTCGATCCACATTTTTTTCCGAGTTGATAGAGTCGTCGCTTGAATTTCGCCGCTTTGACTTAATCGATTCGAAGGCTTTACTTATGCATGGATTCGAACTGAGACTCGTTCGTATCGATCATATCTCACTTCAGCTGATTGATACGAAACGACAACACTGGTTGGATTCGAAGAGAGGTGTCTTCATGGATTCGAAGGTCAGCAATATCTATGGATTCGAAGCAGGGGGAACATAACGGATTCCATCATTTGTTACAGCGATGGATTCGAAGGAAGGTAATGGGATGGATACGAAGCCTGGCCACCTGATGGATTCGAAGGAAGGTTAGGCTTATGGATTTGAAGGACTTCCAAACTTGATGGATTCGAAGTAGATGGGTACGAACCGATGGATGCGAACATGATTTCTGGCCATGGATTCGAACTAGGGTACATCTTATGGATTCGAACAAGGGCTATCTCCTCCATCTTGAATCGATCATATCTTGCGTGTATGAACTCGGATTGACTTGAAACTTGAAATGTTGGCTCTCGCGGCTTTGCTTGTCATGTCTTGTCAATTGTGGCCCGATCCGGACTCGGACAAAATTCATCGATATCCATAGTGAAGTGGAATGCAACCAATCTCTGAGATGAACTGTCTCTTGTTTTCGACCAATCTTTCGGTATCACGGCTTTGCCAAAAAGCGGGATAACAATAGGCTACAACAAATAATTCTTTCACTTTATCATCTCCAAAAAAATCAATTGCCGTTACTTTTATCATCTCCAGTAAGTACTTACCTTCACTTCTGATCCAGAAGCAAATAGAAATCCCCAATTGCGGCCATCCATCTCTAGGCTTCCATCACGATTTTGCTTTCGTCTCGATCTAGTGCAGATAGTAGGGCATAACTGGCGGTAGTGTACTTTTGTTGCAATCTTCAAAAAAGAATCAAAACCTAAGTTCCTAGCAGGTTCCGTTCACTGGATTTGGTGTTTTTATTTGAATCATTTCGACTTTGAAGGTACTTTTTTGTTTTTTATTTTAAATGTATATCAACTGTTTTTTGATAATAAGTGATATAGAGGAGCAAAACAAATTAGTTTACCTGGCAAAACAATCGCCAATTACTATTTTTTATAGCTGCTTTAAATTAGTATCTAAATTTGTTGTTTAAACAAGCCAAATCTTTAAATTAGCATCTCAAATTTTCCACTGTCATAAGACTACAGAGGTTTGAAAATGACGACATTAAAACTTCTCTAAGTAAAGAACACAAACCTTACCTATACTGATACCGGTTGTTATGTTGTAATAACAAATATTTGCAGCACAATGAGTTAACACACAATCAAAGTGTTTGGGTGTTGTACAATAATTTGCATTAAATCAGTAATGGGACGATTTTCAGCTTAAAACACATACTTTTTATTCACACCACTAAACGATTCAGGCATCGGTTCACCCATGACTAATGCCAGTTTCATGCAATGTAATAATGATTGGTGACATTGTTGTATAAGTTGATAAAATTATTGTTAATGGCGCAAGCCAAGTATCAGGAGAGGGGTAATGCATAGACATTACTCCGGTGCTACAAAATAGCGCCGTTGTAATGGCAAATTTTTTGAAAACAGTTTGGTGCTAATGTTGTATATTGTTCTGACATTGTTGTATATTTTTATCCATGCACCTTACAGTACTCAAGTTTTCCATATGAATTCTATTCTTTTTTGGGTTACATAGTTTTAGCAGGATGGTAACAATACATAAATACAGCCTGTAGATGTTTCATTTTGCTAATAAACTTCTATATGTCAGTTAGGCTTCAGTTTCCCTTTAACCTTAGATATTTAAATTAACTGATGTAGATTTTTCCCGAAATTCACATTTTGTTTTTGCTCCAGAAAAACGTTGTTGCATCTAAATTTTTGCCCATGTTTACTCGAGAGTACATAGGTTATGTTTGTATGCATTTTTTGTGATATTGACATGACCTGCAATGATATATCCTGAAAATTTCACTAGATACTTTGTGAGATGACAAATTCTCTCCCATTTAGGAAGACTAGGGTGACCAATATTGCGTTTACCTTTGCTGTTTAATTTTCAGTGAATGCACTTAAACTATTTCTGCATTCAACTAAACTGAATTATACGATAGTTCTAAATGCAAATTTTTTTTTAATTTTTATTTCGATTTTGCTTATTTTTTTCTTAAATTTAGCAATATGCCATGTTGGAAAAAAGAAAAAGGAAAAAGAAACAGTGAGTGTATACTACCTTTTTCACTTCAGCCTACTGTTTTTGATGTCTTATAAATGTTTATCATTTCAATTGTATCTTCCCCTAGTTGCTTTATTTTCTGAATAAATAGATTACCCATTTATAAAATTTGAGATACAAATATGGAAAACTTGTGTATATATTGTTTGACGTCATTAGTTGCATCTTCCAAAACATGAGTAACGATGCTACTGTTGTAGTAATTGCTGTTTTTGCTAGTGGAAGCAATTTTTGTTATATAAAGAATGAATGAATATGTGTCAAGAGAGATTTATTGTTCGTAAATCTGATACTTTTTTCCATTTGAAAAGACAAGAAATGATGGATAACTGGGTACGTCTAAACAGGTAATTATATGGTACTTAAGTATAATATTGAATTTAAAACATATTTTAATATCTAAGGTTATTATTTGTTTTTTATTATTATTGTAGAACCACTAAAGAATACGAGCAAGCAGCTTGGAATTTTGTAAACGATGTAAAGCTAAAGCTGCAAAATGTGGAAAAAAATTTATGCCCTTGTGTAGATTGCAGAAATCTTACCCGTCTTCATGGAGAAGTTATTGTCGAGCATTTGATTATAAGAGGAATGGATCCTAAGTACATGGACGGTGAATGGTACAATCACGGCGAGCGAATAAATAAAAGCAAAAATACAAAGCCGGGTGATGCGTATGATTTGCTTAAAGCCATTATCTATAAAGACGAAGATTTTATTAATCATACTTTCTTTGATGATGATAAAAGTGAAGATGATGCACAGAGACGAGAGGATGAATTACACAAAAATTTGGAAGATGCAGAGACCCCATTGTATTCTAGTTGCAAGGATAAAACAAAGTTATCTGCTATCTTTGCCTTGTATAATCTTAAATGTGAGACTGGATTGTCTGATAATGGTTTCGATAAGCTTCCAAATGTGCAGCAATTGTTGTTGCCAAAAAATAACGTACTTCCCAAGTCGTTATATGAATTGAAGAAATTCCTTAAAATATTAGACATGAGTTTCGAGAAGATTCATGCATGTGAGAACGACTGTTGTCTTTTTAGGAATGAATATAAAGATTTCAATAATTCTCCAAAATGTGGATTTTCGAGGTGGAAAGTAAATCAACGGACAAAGGAGATTATGCATGGCATTCCAGTTAAAGTGTTGCGTTATTTTCCAATAATTCCGAGGTTTAGGAGAATGTTTAGATCCAAAAGGATTGTGGAAGATTTATGGTGGCGTTTCAATAACAAAAGCACCGATGGTCAAATGCGACATCCGGTAGATTCTACAACATGGAATGTAGTGGATGAGAAATTCAAATCATTTTCAGCATATCCACGCAATCTTAGGCTTGGCCTTGCAACAGATGGCTTCAATCCATTTTCTTTGTTAAGTTCCAAATATAGTTGTTGGCCTGTAATGCTCGTGACATATAATCTTTCGCCTATGTTGTACATGAAGAAAGATAATATTATGTTAACATTGTTAATTCCTGGTCCGAAGCAACCAGGAAATGACATTGATGTATCTTTAGCGCCATTGGTAGAAGATTTATGTCATTTATGGAATACCGGAGTTGAGGTTTATGATGCATATAGTCAGTCAATCTTTAATATGAAAGCAATTTTGCTTTGGGCAATAAATGACTTTCCGGCATATGGTAATCTTGCTGGATGCTGTGTAAAAGGTAAAAAGGCTTGTCCATTATGCGGTGTCAACACTCATCATCGATGGCTAAACCACAGTAGAAAGACCGTCTATATGGGCCATAGAAGATTTCTATCTCCTTCAAACCCTTTGAGAAAACAGAAGGCCTTGTTTGATAACACCGTGGAGGAAGGGTGTAGACCTAGGATTCTAACTGGGAGAAAAATTTCTATCATTTTAAAAGATTTTCCGAATAATTTTGGAAATGCAAAGAAGAACCAAAAAAAGAATAACAGAAAAGGTAAAAAATTGAATGAGCAAAATAAAATAGGAAATAAAAGAAGAATTGAGCATAGCAAGAAAAATGAAGATGATGAGGATAAAGATCCCGTGGGAATGGAGCTATTAAGGTGGAAAAAAAAGTCCATCTTTTTTCAGTTGCCATATTGGGAGGTTAGTGCATACGTTTTATTTTATTCTATTAGACTAACATTATGGAATCATACAACTAATTGTTCCATTATTGATTTTTATAGGAACTTACAATACGTCATAATGTAGATGTAATGCATGTCAAGAAAAATGTTGGAGAAAGTCTACTAGGCACAATGTTGCATGACAAGAAATCAAAATATGGAGTTAACTCTAGAAAGGATTTGGAGGATTGGGGAATTCGACATGGTCTTTATACACAATCCCGCGGGAACAAGACATATCTTCCGCCAGCTCCATATACATTATCAAAAGGAGAGGAAAAAACATTTTGCAAAAGGTTGTATGATTTTAGAGGACCTGATGGTTATTGTTCAAATTTTAAAGGTTGCGTATCATTAGAGGACTGCAAAATTAGTGGCTTGAAGTCTCATGATTATCATGTTTTAATGCAACAATTATTACCTGTTTTAATCAGAGGATTGCTTCCAAAGAAGCCAAGGAAAACAATAACTCGTTTCTGTTCATCGTTTAATAAATTATGTCAACGTGTTATCAATAGAGAGAAATTAAATCAACTTGACGACGAGATTATTGTAACTTTGTGCGAGCTTGAAAAATACTTTCCACCTTCTTTTTTTGACATAATGATACACTTGACAATTCATCTTGCAAGAGAAGCACGATTGTGTGGGCCAGTCCATTTTCGTTGGATGTACCCCTTTGAAAGATACATGAAGACACTAAAGGATTATGTAAGAAATCATGCTCGTCCTGAGGGGTGTATTGCAGAATCTTATCTTGCAGAAGAATGCATGAGATTCTTTGGTGAATTTTTAACAAAATCACAGAAGAAATAAGTTAGAAATGAAGATTACCAAAGTAATGTAATAATTGAAGCATGTCCAATATCAGCATATAAGATAATCATATTGTCTTCAAATGAGAAAGAATTTGCTCATTTGGCTGTGCTAATGAATATGACCGTGGTAGAGCCATTTTTAGAGTAAGTGCATATTCCATCTTTTTCATTGTTTGATTGTTTGTAATTTTAAATATAACATAACATCTTTTGTTATATGCTAGTTTGCATTTGGAGGAGTTACAAAATTCAGACAAGCGCATGGAAAGAAATGCAACATTACTTTGGAAAAATCATATAGCTACGTTCTCTAATTGGATTAAAAAAAAGGTCAATTGAATTCTTAAATGTTACTAATTAACTTAAAACCGTATAAAGAATATTTTAATTAAATGAAATTATTTTTTATAGGTATCTGTTAGCTCCAAAGATCACGACGACATGTTAAAATGGATTGCTTATGGTCCAAAGAACGATGCTTTGTCCTATACAAGATACATCATTAATGGACAACGTTTTCACACAAAAGATGTTGGGAGAGAAACCCAAAATAGTGGAGTGACTTATGATGCAACAACCATGTATAGGGCAAGCACAAAAGATGTTTCTCAAGTGGTCGATGTTGTCAGTTATTATGGGATACTTACCGATATAATTTTGTTGGACTATAACATTTTTTATGTTTCGATCTTTAAGTGTGATTGGGCAAGCATAAGAAATGGTGTGAAGGTTGAAGATGGATTACGCTTGTCAATTTACATCAAAGTGAAGCTTCATTTTCAAAAGATCCATATATACTTGCATCTCAAGCAAAGCAAATTTTTTATTCAAGAGAAAATGATTCTTCTAATTGGTATGTGGTAATGAAAGCACATTCGAGAGTTTTTGACGATTTAGAGATCCACGACTCCTTTGAGGAAGTAAGCCATGTTAGGAAAGATTGCCAAGAAATCAATATGGATGTTGATGAGTATGTTGAGGATGTTTCTTTTGTTAGAGAAGATTGTGAAGGCATACTTGACTAGTCTTGAAATGTGTCCTTATATTTTCCTTATAAATCTTCCTTTTTTTTTATTGAGGAAGATTTCCTAGAAATGTGTCCTTATATTTTCCTTATAAATCTTCCTTTTTTTGTTGTTTTTTCCAACACTTGTTTAAGAACTTGCTTGTTTAAAGCTTAACTCACACATCACAAGAATGCATATTCTTGTATTTTGTTGCATGAATGTTTTACTGCCTAATTGAATGTTTAAAGCATGGTTTCATTTGTCATAGTTTGTCTTCTTACAACAACATCCAAGTTGTTTGTTTCCATTGTCCTAGTTACTATGTCATTTGATTTTTCTTTAATGTCTTTACCCGCATAGAACTATGAATTTTCTACATATAAAACGATTAGCCACTATTAAGAAGCCGTGTCATGTAAATCTGACCGTTAATTAATCATAAATCTAACAAACTAAGAAAGAAAGACTGGAGCATATTTTGATTTCTTTCCTCGGTTTCCTTTTAATTATCAATAATTATTATTGAAATATTTTATCGAGCTATTTCATGCAAAGGATGTCATAATTTGCAAAACTTACAATAGTTTTTCTTATCCATTGAGACAGACATCTTAAGACCATTAATTTAATTTTATTTGACAATAAGGATGCTAAAAAATATATACATTGAGATAGAATTTTTTTTCTTCCAAATGAAGAAGCTAGAGAATCAGAACTGATTTCATGTGTGTCACTTTCATAAGAGGCAAAGCCACATCTTTAGCTCTAGATATAACCATTGAGTTAACAGTTATTCAATGACCAAACTCTTTGTAGCTGATAAAATAGTTATAACAATATATATATATATATATATATATATATATATGAAGTATATATGTTTACTAGGGGACATAATGATGAATGCTTATCTTCTCAAGCACAAAATAGATCAAATCACACGCAAAGTATCAAATCAACTAGGAAAGCAAATCACTTATTTTCAAATCAGGTCATTGTATCAAAATCAAAGAATTTTTTTTTACTGTACATGAAAATGGGCTTCAGCCCTGTTCAAAACTTATTCCCTCCTCTTTCTCTATAAGCATCACTATATTCTTCATGTATACATTCTAGCTTGCAAAAAAAAAAAAAAAAAAAACAAGCTGCCATTAAAACTCTGTAGGAACTAAAGGTTGCCAGTAGATCAAAAACAAAAAGAAAGGCAGGGTGTTTTCTTTTCAAAGCTGTGAGTAAAACTAATTTTCTTTCTTTACTTACTGGAAGCCTGATGCATATATGTACTTGCAGTTTTAAATAAAACCTCTGATTTGTCAAGTGTCTATATGCTAGTAGTGTTTATGCTCATATATAAATGTATATCATGTTGTATAAACTGTAAAACCCCAAAAAAAAGCCTATACTTCATTTTTTGTTATGCTCTGTTATTTGAGAAAACTGATATGCTCAACTTCAAAAACCTTTACCTCTCAATCTAGTTAGTTTTATGTGATGTTTTCAAAAGAAATTGTTTTCGAACATTGTTTGTTTTAAAAAAAATTCATTGATCATTATCAAGTATTGAAGAAGAAAACGTATTTTATAGTAAGAAACCCAAAAAGGGAATACTGTTGCAAACATGAATACTGCAGGTTGTATGAATACTGTATCAAACAATAATTCATTAATATATATTGTGAATAAGTGAACTATGCATATTATATGTATTAAATAGGAAAAGATAACATTCTGTTGTTAACCATTGCAAATTCTTTTTTTTGCTTGATTTATAGTCAAAATTCAAAGAAAAATGATATCTTTGTACTAACTACAGGATATGGCAAAGAAGAGGAAGATTACTCGCAAACAAAAACAAGCTGAGGAACCAAAAGAAGCAAATATTGAATCCAACGAGCAACCGGAACCAAATTTAGAAACCAATGAGCAACATGAAGCAAATTTAGAAACTAATGAGCAACATGAAGTCAATTTAGAAACCAATGAGCAAGGAATTGAAGCATGTACAGACAATATGATGCAAGTTGAAGAAAATATTGAAAACGAATTTGAAATTGGAAATGATGCGATGGAAAATGAGACTGATATTCAACACACAGATGAAAGTACGATTCAAAAGAAAAAAGCTAGAGGCCAAACTAGAATGAAAAGACTTCCTTCGGATCGTATGTCTCGGATTAACGTTGAATTTAGTGACAATGTTGTACCAATAGGAGAAGGTTCTATAAAACTATCTTCGTACTTAGGACCGCTCGTACGGGAGCATGTTCCATTCACGATTGTTGATTGGCGGAATATTGGCGATGATTTAAAACATGTGTTGTGGAGATCCATTCAGGTATCACTATACTAAGTACTGCTTATTAAAACTGAACAGTTGCATTAATAATTTGATATTCATATACAAGTTATCTCCCATCATAAACCCACAGTCAAGAGATGGAAAATATAAATCAAATATCCATTCTTAAATTGATAAGCAAGTTTGAGTACCGTTTATTTGTATTAACACCAATGTTGATTAAAAGTTCTTTGATTTATAATTTTCCTCATTGCTTTTTTCTTTTTTTGATGATTATGATTTTTAATCTGCATTCAGATAGATTTAAATTGTTTGAAATATAATAAATTATCTTAATCCGTCAATAGAGTTGGAATTTATAACATACAATACAATATAAATTTGCACAGTTGCATTAGTTGGTTATCGCTGGTCATTGCAGAATGATAATCATTACGTGCTTTAGTTAGTTCATCTTGAATATTGTCATGGAGGAACTTGCAATGGTGCTGGGCTTCCCCCTTTCCTAGGCCTTTGCTGCCTTTTCCTCTCCATATAATTTTGAGGCCCTATAAACCGATTTGAGTATTTATACATAGTGGGGTAGTTATGTACTTCTTTTAGGTTGCATAAGTTCAATAAGGTACCTGCCAAAGTTCGAAGTTTGCAAACAAATTTTGTAATAGTATAGAAAAATTATCTAGGCTCAAGTCGGTAAGTTACTTGTGAAATATTTTATCGGAATTTGATATGCAGGTGAAGTAGGGAAGTTGAAAAAAGTTAAAAAGTTAAAAAGTGAAAAGCTTATGGACCATATGACAATTTTGTCATTACGAGCCTAATTGGGAACAATTTTTCTATAACTGCTTCAAAAATATTTCAGATTTATGTAAGTAGCTGTAAAGCTGTCGAGTTCCATCGTAACTTTGGATCTAATAATGATGCCAAATACATTTTAATCCTTGTTTTTTTTATCTGGGATGATGTAAATTAGCCAAATCAGATATGTATGGGCTCCTCGGATGGTTTCTTTGTAATTGTATTGTTTGCATAGTTCTGTACTGATTACCAATCATCGGTAATTTTTACTGAACACTGTGAACATTATAATATGAATCTTAGAGTTTATCTATACATTATAATCTATACTAATTACCAATCATCTGGCTGACCAGCTTTTTTTTATCTATACATTTTCATCTTGTATGTAATTAATAGCATTACATGTAATCACTGAATCACATATGTTCTTTGGAAATTAGATGTCTTCCAGCCAAAAATTCAAAAATTTTGCGAGTGACCACATAAAATACTCTCACCTCTACTCCATTACTGTATATGATAGAACATGGAAGAAAAAGAATCGTTAGTGGTGAAAATCTCAACTATGTATTTATGAACTTAGTTTGGAAGTTCATCATATTTATGGGTTCATAGTATTTAAGTTACATACCTTCATATCTCGTTACAAAATAGTTTATAATTTATTTTTATTTATTTTATCGTTTTGCATTTTGCAGGCTAGATTTAAACTGGATGAGGAGTGGCAGAAAGCGCCTATTTTTCAGCAAATGGGATGCATATGGAGGGCTTCAAAAAGCAGGTTCGTTAGGCAAATACTAGAAGCGAAGAACATGGAGGAAAGAATTAAGCTCAAACCTGGTAATGTCGAAAATATGAAGGACTGGAGGGATTTTCTAAGAAAGAAAACAGACTCAAAGTTTAAGGTAAATAAATACCAAATTCAATTGTATTACGTAATAATTATAATTATTCAGTGTATTATATCTTCTCATCTTAGGCACAAAGTGATCAATTCAAAGCTATTAGAAGTTTTCAAGTGCCACATACATTAAGTCGCAAAGGAATGGCTCGATTAGCGGAAGATAAGGTGAGAAAGAACAACTAGTTTAATTTGTGTAACATATTATGATTATGTATTTAATACAACTACATTCACTTTATCTATCATTCTTAACATAGAAACAGAAGAGTGGTGGCCACATCTCCATTCCTAGAAGTCAAATTTGGATTAAATCCCGCACTCAAAAGAATGGCGAAGCAGTTAATACATATGTTCTAGAGACTATTGTAAGACACCGCAATATTGATAAAACTTATATAGTATTGTCTTTCTATCCGTTATCGGCATTCTATCTATTACTTATATGTGAATAACGTTAACTTTTGTAGGAAAAGATTAAAAAAATTGAAAGTGAATCAAACTCAACCAACAGTTCTTTGAGAGAAGATGCTCTCTCCCAAGTGTTGGGTCAGGATAAACCTGGACGACTACGAGCAATGGAAAGAGGTGCAAACTATACCAAATTCTTGCTCTCACAAGCTAAAGATAATAGAATTTCATAATTGGAAGAGGAGGTTCGCATGCTAAAGAAAAATCTGGTATATAACATATCAATATTTACTTGTTATTCTACTTGTGTGGTAATATTAGAGATATTTTTCGATTTTTTTTCCATATGGTTTTTTAATCCATCGTCCACACTTTATTTTTTAGGTTACCGCATGTCAAAGAGAAGAATCAATGCCTCGGGTAAACATCGAATATTAGCATATGCATAATTTCATGTTTGCATATGTGTGCATATGATACTTTGCTATTAAACATCAAATACATTATCATTGTGATATTATCTAAAAATTAATTTTAATATAGTATTTAACTTAAGACGCTTCTAATTAATTGCAGAGCAATGGAAATACATTTGATAAATGTGATTTATTGGATTGGAGCGGAACCAATGAAATAGTTGCTGAAGGAAGAGTCGTGTCAAGTGATCCAAATGAGCTTGTACATAGAATTCCTCTAGGACCAAATGCAAAGATAGTTTTGATTGAGTTTCCAAGGAAATTGGATGCTTTTTTATGGAGAGTCGTGTTTCATACGATACATATTGGAGAGGCTGCCAGTATGTTAGTAGCATGGCCTGCCGATAAAGTTATTTTGCATAAGCTAGATCAAATCGACAACACGGTAAATTAAATATCACTTTATTTATAATTTTTATTTTAAAATACAACTATTAATTTCATAAATACATATTTTTTTGGAATAGACTAAAAGTAGCAGAACAGAGCCTTCATGCAAGCTATATGATTGGGTTGGAGGTGAAGAAGTAGTTGCTGAAGGACGCTTGTACTCTAGCGATCCAAACCAGCTTGTGAATGGCGTTCCTATTGGACCATCAGCTATGGTAGTTTCTATTGATAATCCAAACAACCCCAAGGCCTTTTTATAGAAACCAAGAAATAATATGATATATGTTGGAGATGCCGTTGGTAATAAAGTTGCTTGGCCAAAATCAAAAGTAGTTGTCGAGAAAGCTAAAGCACCATCATTTTTTCTAATAGTGGCAACGTAACATCTCATACGGTAATATGTTTAAACATAATTCTAGCAACTTGTTATCAAATTTATTAATATATATATATATTAAAACCATCACTTTTCTTTTTCTTGTTTGATAGAGTGGAAGGCCAGCCCCCAAAAGCAAATGCAGGCTGATTGATGTTGGTGGAACAGGAACAATAGTTGCCGAAGGGTTGTGGCTTCAACCGATCCAAATGAAATGGTCCATTTTGTTCAACTTGGAAGAGACGCCGTACTACAGTTCCCGATGCAGTTCTGTGGAGACCGTCTTCTGATCTTGTCTGCATTGAAGATGCTGTAGGCTCTACAGTGGCATGACCAACCTCAAAAGTTGTGATAGAATCAAGTTCTAGTAAGTATAATTTTTTCATACATATATACAAAATTTCAAAATGTATTCATATTTGATTGTGTGATTTAATTCTTGACATTATACGGTTTTCTTTTATATAGGTAACCATTGTTAAAGTTTGTTGATTGATCAGAAGAAAAGAAAGTTTCACAACTGCACTCTAGGTAAATATACGAATAATACATCATGCATAAAAGTCATTTTATGTTTTTCTTTTGATATGCATATTTTGGTTCTTATCAAAGTTAAATTCTTAATTTAGTATGGTCAAACAACTATAATACCAAAGTTAGTTTCTTGTCCATAAATACAAAAGATAAATGTATGGGTATTTTTCGCTTATGTATTTTGAGAAAAATTATTCTTCTTTAAAAGCAACCTACAATTCTTATTTCCTTCATTTTTGCAAATTTCACTAATATATTGATGAAAAAACTGCAATTAAAATTGTTCTATTTGTTTATTCATGCAACTTATGACAGTTTTTGAAACTAAGAAAATAAATTTTGAACCTTATGGACGAACAAAAGTTACTCATAAAGATAGAGTATATTCATACTCTTTTTGGGTTAGGAAATAATATCACAAATAATAATGAGTCTTTTAGGTAGAATCTATCTTGTACATTTCTTGGCTTTGAAAATAAAACTACTATAGAAGACGTTAGCTTGTTCATGATATGGAAGTCTCAGTTAAGGGATGAGTTATTACGATGTGGTGTAGGATGAAGTGAAGAGTTGCCACGTGATTTGGGTTCGTTGGTGGTCATTTTGGTTTGCAGTGGTTTTGGTAGTGTTTGGAGGAGTATGGTATCTTGGTGCGGTGTCAGGGGTTGCTTGGTTTTGTGAAGTGCAAGGAAGGATGTGTTGTAGTTATAGGGTGAATGGTTGTTATGGCAATGGAGAGGGAAAATTTGTTGTTTTTCAGGTTGCAGGTTGGATGAACTTGTTCTTGGAATTTAGGCAATTTGTGAAATGCCTGAAGCAGGCAGAGGTTGTGGGATATATGGTGCTAGGCAATGTTTGGATCAGTTGATGATGTCAATGTTTGGATCAGTGAAGTTTGATGGTTTGGGTGGTTTGCAGTGGGAAGTGGTCAGAAGTGTAGCACTATTTGGTTTGTGTGTGAGGCAGGCGGGTATATATGGTTTGTGCAATGTAATGAAGTTGAAGTTTTTATGCAAATGTGGAATGTGGAAGGTTGATTGAATGTGTATTTGAAGTTATTGTAGGAGGTGTGTAAATGAGTTGCGGGAGGTGTATTTGATGGCTGTGGTAGATGAACAGCAGGGTGCTCTGGTTAAGGTAGTGCTCTAGTAGTTTTCTGATGTGTCTGAAGTGGAGGGTTGTTGAAATGTATGGTAGGGTCGGTAGTATTTTGGCTTGGTTTATCGCAGAGAGGTTTTGTAATTGTGGTTGGTGTTGAAGCACTGTGGAAGTTGATGGTTGGTAGAAGGATATGACAGTAAAGATGGCAGCGTGAAAGGTAGGACTGGTATATGTGTATCAATGTGAAGGATGATAGCAGATTGATGTTATAGGACGTTGGAGGATATGTTGTGAACAGAGGTGGGCAAATGAAATTGCAACAGGGAAGTGAAGAGTATTGCACAGAGTTGATGGTCACTTGTTGTTTGTGGATGGCAGAGTGGTGATGTTGCACTGATGTGGTCACAGTTTTGGACAGTGGTGGTAGATTGCACAGTCAGGGTGATGGTAGTTCTACTATTTTCGCACAGTAGAGGGGTGACTGTTTGTGACAGTTGCAGTTGCAGAAGTGTTGAAATGGGATGCATGTGGATAATGGTTGTGTTGTGATGTCTGGATTGTCGAATTTAATGTAGTGACGTATTGATGGAGGATGAAGTGAAGTGGCCAGGCAACAGTTCTCTTGAGGATTGTCGAACTTGATGTGCATAGTGGAGATCGGCGGTTGCTATGTTGTGCAGTGAAGAGTATGAAGGCGATTGGCTGTGATGGTCGTCGGGGCAGAGGTAGGGATGTTTCAGCAATGAAGTACTGACTTTTTTGAGTTGCTATAGCTATGGAGTTGTTGTAAACTAAGTGAAGCAATGTGATGGTATTTGAGTTGCTGTAGCTATGGAGAAATGATGCAGTGGGATGATGCAGCAGTTTCGTGCACTGTATCGTGCACTATGATGAAGCAAGGTGGGAGCAGTTTTATGATGCAAGATGATGACTATTGGAGATGGTGTGGCAGTTTTTGTAGGCTGGGTGGACTGTGCTTGGACGTAGTCAGGGGAAGAAATAGAGGCAAGGTTGTGAGTTATTTAGAATGAGAATGTGAAATGTAAAAAAGAAATGTGAAATGTGTATTTTTCATAAAAACTTCAACTTCATTACAATGCACAATGAAGTTTTGTTTTTTGGAGAATGGCAGTTTTGTTGGTTTGGTGGGTGGTTTGCAGTAATTGATGTGCAAGTTGTATGGAAAACAGGGTGATTATGACAAGTTTGTATGGGATGAAGTGTTTTGGAGGCAGTAGTGTGGTTGCAGTGTTGATGAAATATGGGATGATGAAGTAGTTGGTTTGGATTTGGAAGTTGATTAGTGGGAGTTAAGTTGGAGATTTGCAGTGGTAAGTTGAGAAATGTTTGTGGGAAGAGGGAGTGAGCAAGGTTGAATGCTGCAGTTGTAACAGTGAGGCAGTGATTATGAAAGTGTAGAAGTATGGTGATGGTATTGATCGATGTTTGTAGATATGGTCAACTTTTACCATCTTCGAAACTTATTATCCTACACAAAAAACGATTGGAGTGAAATTCCCTATTCGTACTTCATCAACACTCACCTCAAATTTCAACTAAAATTTGAAATTAAACAATGTGGGTAAAAACAAAAACTCACGTCAAATACAAGATTACCTTTACGTTGTATAATGTACATTTAATCCAAAGCAGTTTAACTAGGTTTAAAACAATGCAATAGCCTAATGAAATGACTGCATCGGCCCATTAAAAAGATTATAAAATTCTTTATATTATCACATCTTTTTTATCAGTACATTAACAAGGGTTAACAACTTAACATATAAGCTTCGCTGCTAAGTATGTTGATGTTCCGCACATGAATTTTATGCATATAATAACTTAATTAATTATTTAATTTTGCAAGCTTGCTAATTCAAATAGTTCATTAATTGCAGTTCAGCAAATGCTAACAATCCTAACATGCATATTGTGTGTGTATTTGAAAAGAAAAGAGGTGATCTTGGTATTAATTCCAGGAATAGGTCCTGGCTGTCTAGTGATTTTACCTCCAAGCTCTTTGGTAACTAAATCAACAGCTTCAGCACTTTTATACTTTGTCTACTTTGTCATTTAATGAAGGAACTTGGTTAACACTGAAGCAACCTGGAGCAATGTTTAGATCCTTGCAAGAATCTTCTGTAGCAGCCATTTCCATATCATCGTCTCCATAACTAAGTATTTGTGTCCATTGTTAGACTATTTTGAGCTATTATCATGTGACCATGTCTTGTAGTATTTGTGTTCATTTGTTAGACTATTATGAACTATTATCATGCAACCATGTCTTGTAGTATTTGAAATATTAGCAGAATTATTTGAAACTTTTCCACTGGTTTGACTGTGTGTTTCCAAATTAGAATTCACTGCAACGTTATCATTGTTACATATAGTTGTTGTCATCTTCTCGATTTGTTATTTTTGGGATCCACATTTTAATATATATATATATCTGTGTGTGTAATGTGTATACATATATCTATCTGTGTGCATATATATATATATGCAATATAATAAAATGAAAATTGAAACAAATGCTGAAAATTAATATTGTATAGAATAAAATTTGAAAAACGCTATTGATTCATCAAATGCTATCACAACTCTATATGAGATGTAAGATTTTTCCATCAAAAATGCTATAATGGAATCAAAAACGCTATAGTAGAAAATAAAAACGCTATGCAAGCATGACAAGAAATGCTATCGAAAAACATTATAACGCTATAACATGGTTTGATGAAACGCTATAAAATGTGCTCAAAAACGCTATAGAAGTTAAATGAAGGATTATAATTCCCTATAGAGTTTATGTTTAATAACAGAGAGAAAACGCTATTGTAGGATACAAACGCTATGCCCTTTTGTAAACGCTATTAGATATTATAGCGTTTTCCTTCCTGCTATGTAATGCTGCCGGCCTACCATAGCTTGTGGTTCCACGGCGTTCTCTGAAATGCTATGGTAGCCTGTTATAGCGTTTTTCAAATGCTATGAAACCCATAAACTGTTGTAGTGACTTATCTATTTGTGAGATTCAAGAATGAAGTATCTAGGTAAGCCTTTGATGCAACCAATAGTCTAACTTACTCGACTTCACTCTTGAGCGAGAAATAGTTAAGTTGGAATGTCGAAAATGAGTTAAATATATGAATATTGATTTGTATAAGCAATTGTTTTTACTAGGTAGTCGATTAGTCTACTATCGAACTTGATCAAATAGGACTTAAGACGTTATCGAAAGTGACGCAGCGGATAATTCGAAACAAACTTCAATCGGTGAAAGTAGCGATCAATGGAATGAAGATACCGAAATGCCCAAATCCGTTGATCCAAAGATGCCGGATTCTAGCTATCTTCGTCTCGTTGATCGCGCACGATACCGAGAAACAAAGATCTACGATTCTTCGTACGTTGATCTAGCGCACTAGATTCCGTGAATCGGCTTCAACAAACGTGGATTCGAGCGCACTCGAATGACGTAAGTGGAGATAGGAGATTACACTCAACTACCAATTAGAGAAAAAAGCACAAAGCAATCAACAAGAAATTTTATTCAAAAATCAACCCCCAAAAAGTTACAACTCACTCCCTATTTATAGAAGTTTACAACACAGCCCATAAGTCGCGTACGACTCAAGACCTGACCGACTCATCACAAGACTTACGACTCATATTGACTCGGCAGCGACTCAAACACCATGCGACTCAATATATGTCAAGAACGACCTAACACCAATATATACAGACGACTCAAAGATACAACGACTCATATATACACATAACCGAGACAACTCTTAAGTCGGCACCGACTTAACATGAAGCGACTCAACCCCTTTACAACAAACAAAAATGCAAACGACTTAGGCAAGGTCGTTACCGACCTAACTGACTCAAGAAAATACACTACACAGACACATTGCGGCATAACTCCTTAACGACTCAATTAGGGCGACTCATCATGAGTCGTAACTTGTTGACTCGGCACAGTCTCCTTCTGATATCCAGTTAGCTCGGAAGCGACTCATGCTTCCATTGACTCGTGAACGACTCAAGTCCGATACCTCCTCCATTCGACCTATGGTTATCACTTCCCCCTGTAACTCCTTAGGTCGGAAACGACTCAAGCTTTCATTGAGTCATGGACGACTCATCAAACTACACCACAAACTCATGTTTTCAGGAATTAAAGATTGCACAATTTCTTCTCTGGCCTTAGCTGCATCATCCTCCCCCGGTTGAGAAAAATTCGTCCTCGAATTTGTACATTCTTCTTCATCTGATTGTTTACCTCCGTAATATGGAACAAGATGTTTAACATTGAACACGTCAGACGTGTAAACATCTTCTGGCAGCTTCAACTTATAAGCATTTTCATTAATTTTCTTCACAATTTCAATTGGACCAATTTTCCGCGCCTTCAACTTGTTATAAGCACCCACCGGAAAACGATCCTTCGTCAATACGGCATAAACCAAATCACCTTCCTTAAATTCAACACTCCGTCGTTTCAAATCAGCAGCCCGCTTATACTTCTCATTTGACTTTTCTAATCGTTCTTGAATGATCTTATGACATTCCGTCAACCCGTCAACAAAGTCTACAGCTCGTTTAACCGTCCCCTTCAGTTGTGGTACTGCTGCCAAATCCAACGGTCCCCTGGGTAAATTTGAATATACAATCTGGAAAACGGTTTACTATCCGTCAGCCACTTTCACACTCAAAGCAGTACAAAGTTTACCTCATATCCCGTGCTACGATTCACTGCATGATTATGAGCAAACTCTGCCTGGCATAACTTCATGTCCCAACTTTTCAGATTATCTTTCACCAAACATCGCAACAAATTTCCCAATGATCTGTTCACAACTTCGGTTTGACCATCTGTTTGCGGATGATACGCGCTGCTAAAGTTCAACTTCGTTCCCATCATCTTCCACAAACTTAACCAAAAGTGACTCAGAAAACGAGTATCTCTATCCGACACAATAGACTCTGGCAATCCATGAAGTCGATAGATCTCCTTGAAAAATAACTGAGCAACACGAACAGCATCCGTCGTCTTCTTGCAAGCAATAAAATGTGCCATTTTAGAAAATCTGTCAACCACTACATATATAGAATCATTACCACGCTGCGTTCTCGGCAATCCCAATACAAAGTCCATACTCACATCAACCCATGGCCTAGCCGATACAGGCAATGGCATATACAACCCAGCATTGGTCGCGGTTCCTTTCGAAACTTGGCAAATATGGCATCTCTCCACAAATCTTTCAACCTCTTTTCTCATCGACGGCCAAAAGTACGATTAAGAAATCAACTGCAATGTACGATCTCTACCCACATGGCCTTCTTCATGCAACTCCTTGATAATTTTCATTCTCAAGCTGCCCTCTGGAATACATAATCGATTTCCTTTAAACAAGAATCCATCAACCAACATAAATTCATCGGTACTCCCATCCTTCACTTTTTCAACATATTTCACAAAGTAAGGATCTTCTTCAATCATCTCTGGCAGTAATTCAAACCCCGTCACTTCAACTTTCAATGTTGTCAGTAAATGACTCCTCCGACTTAAAGCATCAGCCACACGATTCGTCACCCCTGACTTATGTTTGACAACAAAAGTAAACTGTTGTAAATAAGCAATCCATGATGCATGTCTCGCTGAAATCTTGTCTTGTCCTTGCATATGCTTCAATGCCTCATGATCAGTGTACAGAACAAATTCTTTCTGAAATAGATAGTGTCTCCAGTGCTTAATAGCTTGTACCACAGCATAGAATTCAACATCGTATGTACTGTATCTCATCTTTGCCCCTGACAACTTCTCACTGAAATATGCAATAGGTCTCCCCTGCTGACTCAACACTCCTCCAATCCCAACCTTTGTCGCATCAGTGTGTAGCTCAAACAACAACTGAAAATTAGGTAATACAAGAATTGGTGCTGTCGTCAATAGTTCTTTGATTCGTTCAAAAGCAACTCTCGCTTCCTTTGACCAAGAAAACTGCTTCCCTTTCATACAATCAGTAACCGGTGCCATCACGCTACTGAAGTGTGGGATAAACCTTCGGTAGAATGATGCCAATCCATGGAAACTTCTAACTTCAGTGATAGTTCTCGGCTGTGGCCAATTTCTAATAGCTTCAACTTTACTCTGGTCCACTTGGATTCCCTTCTCAGATACAACATATCCCAAAAATAATACACTTCTCGTCATGAACACACATTTCTTCGTAGCTGCATAAAATTGTTCCTCACGAAGAATAATCAATACTTCCCTCAAATGTTGAACATGCTCCTCCGTACTCTTGCTGTATATCAGAATATCATCGAAATAAACCACTACGAACTTCCCAATGAATGGTCTAAAGATTTGATTCATCACCCGCATGAATGTACTAGGTGCATTTGATAAACCAAATGGCATAACCAACCATTCGTATAACCCCTCTCTCGTCTTAAACGCTGTCTTCCACTCGTCTCCAGGTTTAATTCGAATCTGGTGATAACCACTCTTCAAATCAATCTTCGAAAATATAGTTGCCCCACTCAACTGGTCTAACAAATCATCCAACCTCGGTATAGGAAATCTGTAGCGAACAGTAATCTTGTTCAGAGCTCTACTATCTATACACATTCTCCATGTTCCATCATTCTTCAGCACCAACAAAGCTGGTACTGCACAAGGACTCAAGCTTTCCTGAACACGTCACTGCTCAAGTAACTCTTCCACCTGCCTTCGTAACTCCTTATGTTCCTTCGGACTCATTCGGTAATGTGGTCGATGTGGTAACACTGCTCCTGGAACAAGATCAATTTGATGTTGAATGTCTCTCAATGGTGGTAACTCCTTAGGAAACTCTTCTGGAAACACATCTTCAAATTCTTTCAAAACTGGCTTTGCCTCTTCAGGAATTTCAACCTCTTCACTGCACTCTCGCCCAATCAACAAATATACTTCAGGCTCATCTTCAACTTCTTTAACAAACTCCTTCAAAGATAGCAAGGTTTTCAGTTCTTCGATCTCCTCCAACTTGCTCTCCTTCTGTTGTTGCTTCTTGGGAACCAAAGTGATTTTAGTACCCTCGGACATGAAACTGTAACTATTAGCACGACCATCATGTTGTACTACTCTATCAAACTGCCATGGCCTGCCCAACAACAGATGACACACATCCATGTCTACCATGTCACACCAAATTTCATCTTTGTACTTCTTCCCAATAGAAAAATTAACACAAGCCCTTCGACACACCTTCACTTCACCACCCTTCCTTAACCATGCTAGCTTGTACGGTTTAGGATGCTTCTCAGTTTTCAAGTTCAACTTTCTTACTGCTTCTGTAGAAATAATGTTGTCACAGCTTCCAACATCAATAACGAACTTGCAAACTTTCCCTAGAATAGTGCATGTCGACTGAAAAATATTGCTTCTCAACCAACTACAATCCTCCTCTTGCTTTGGTGTAAGACATGACCTCCTCATCATAAGATTACAACCTTCATCTGCAGACAATTCTTCTTCCTCCTCAACATAAGGTGCATTTGAACATTCTGCCTCCTCACCATCATCCTCAATCTCAGCAACCATTGCTCTCTTCTTCGGCTTCGGACATTCATTGCTTTTGTGACCCAACTCCTGACAATTATAACATTTGAAACCACTGTTAACCTTCGCCTTCTCAGCCTCCTTCACCACTGGCTTATTGACAGGTTTAGGAACATTAGAACTTCCACTAACACCCCTCGCTTGATTATTGGAATTAGTAAACACACCACCTCCACGCCTTCCTTGCTTCTCCCAATCTAACGCTTTCTGATGTGCCTCTGCCACTGATCTAGGATCAAACATATTAACCATATCCTAGATCTGCATTCTCAATCCCCCAATGAATCTAGCAGTTAGCTGTTCTTCCGTTTCCATGATATCATTTCTGGAAATGAGTTGGTAAAATTCGTCAGCATAATCACTAACAGACTTCGTCCCTTGCCTCAGATTCTGCAACCTCTGGTACATAAGTGATTGATAGTTGTATGGTAAGAATGTAGCTCGCATCAATTTCTTCATCTTCTCCCAAGATTCTATCTTTGACTTTCCCATTCTCTCCCTGGTAAGTTTAGTTTGCTGCCACCACGCCAAAGCTCTCCCCCTCAACCTAGTAGCAACCAACTTCACTCTCCTATGCTCAGGAACCTCCTTAAAATCAAAGATCTCTTCAACATTTGACATCCAATCAAGAAATTCTTCAGCTACCATCCCTCCTTTAAATTCTGGAATTTCCATCTTCATACCCGATTCCCAACGTCGATCATCATCAATAACCCGATACTGACGTTGTCCCTGATATCGGTCTCTGAAATGAATACTTCCCCTCTCACCATCAAACTCCTCATCAAAGTCTGATGCATATCGTTGTCTTTCACGCCCTCCAGCATCTCTACCACCACTCCTACTACCAACATCCCGTCTATCATGATCATCAACATTCCTCCTACTTCGATTATCAACACTCCTAGGCTCTTGAATTTCTCTCCTCTCCCGTTCTGAATGTGATGACACTCTACTACCCCCACGGATGGATTCAGGTGACTCTCTTCTTCTACTTTGATTCATATCAATCATAAGCTTCTCCAACCTACCAATGCCTTCATCAATCTTCTCATGCATACGTTGCTCCATTTGATCGGCTTCTTCTCTTCGATACAAAACTTCAACATTTTGATGGCGGTTAGCTCTCCTTGGCGGCATGATTGAATCAACACAACACTTCAACAAAAACAACAATAAATCACGGCTCAACCTTCAAACAACTTCACAAGGCTCAGCCTAACTCCTTAGCTCGAAACAAGCTTCCAATGATCCTTCCTAGGCTCGGCTACTTCACAAGTATACACGGCCTACTTCAATTTCAAACACTTTCAACACTTTGATCCAAAATGGAATGGATCGAAAATTCTTCCTCTTGTTGCAACTTCAATATGAACGCGATGAACAACTTCAAACTTCAACACTTGGCTCCAAGACCCGATTTAGCTATGATTGGCTAAAACAAGCTCTGATACCAAAATTGACGCAGCGGATAATTCGAAACAAACTTCAATCGGTGAAAGTAGCGATCGATGGAATGAAGATACCGAAATGCCCAAATCCGTTGATCCAAAGATGTCGGATTCTAGCTATCTTCGTCTCGTTGATCGTGCACGATACCGAGAAACAAAGATCTACGATTCTTCGTACGTTGATCTAGCGCACTAGATTCCGTGAATCGGCTTCAACAAATGTGGATTCGAGCGCACTCGAATGACGTAAGTGGAGATAGGAGATTACACTCAACTACCAATTAGAGAAGAAAGCACAAAGCAATCAACAAGAAATTTTATTCAAAAATCAACCCCCAAAAAGTTACAACTCACTCCCTATTTATAGAAGTTTACAACACAGCCCATAAGTCGCGTACGACTCAAGACCTGACCGACTCATCACAAGACTTACGACTCATATTGACTCGGCAGCGACTCAAACACCATGCGACTCAATATACGTCAACAACGACCTAACACCAATATATACAGACGACTCAAAGATACAACGACTCATATATACACATAACCGAGACAACTCTTAAGTCGGCACCGACTTAACATGAAGCGACTCAACCCCTTTACAACAAACAAAAATGCAAACGACTTAGGCAAGGTCGTTACCGACCTAACTGACTCAAGAAAATACACTACACAGACACATTGCGGCATAACTCCTTAACGACTCAATTAGGGCGACTCATCATGAGTCGTAACTCGTTGACTCGGCACAGTCTCCTTCTGATATCCAGTTAGCTCGAAAGCGACTCATGCTTCCATTGACTCGTGAATGACTCAAGCCGATACCTCCTCCATTCGACCTATGGTTATCACTTCCCCCTGTAACTCCTTAGGTCGGAAACGACTCAAGCTTTCATTGAGTCGTGGACGACTCATCAAACTACACCACAAACTCATGTTTTCAGGAATTAAAGATTGCACAATTTCTTCTATGGCCTTAGCTGCATCAGAAAGGCATCGTGATTTCATACAACGAGAACCCTTAGGGAGGAGTATTAGTACAGAACGTCTCTAGCTTTCGCTTACTTTTGAGAGAACTAAAATTGAGTTAACCAGGAATTCATCGATTGGTTTTGGAGAGTCCAGTAAGCAAGAAGAGTGTACTTATATAGGATGACTCAAACTCATAATCACTTTAAAATAATATACGCGATCTATGTTCTCGAAGTAGTTGTGAAGTGAATGTTATAGAGTTGAACTGTCCATTCTAAGGTTAAGTCTAAGGGAGATGTCACGTTAACATTTTAAATGATGCTATCATATGCGACAGTCTACCTTTAGGAGTATCTTTGGAAAAATATTGATAATGTGATCGAAAATCATTTGATCGAAAAATAGCATTTTAACCGTCAGAAGTTGTTTAGATTTTTTTTACACACACTTATTTGCTTAGGAATCAAAAAAAAATGAAATAAAAACTTTTACCACTTATATAAATTTTCTTTTTGGACTATGTCATGGGTAATGGCATTACAGATATTTAAAAATGATCTTAAATGGAAATACTTAAGTGTTAAGAGATGATAAAGGAGAAGTGAGTGGAGGTAAGCCTTACATGATATGAAAAGGGGCGTGAACAAGCTTAGGCAACACTATCTTCTCTTGGTTGGAGCGGTTCGTACTCGCTCCCTTCTTGTTGTTCCCTTGTGGGCGTTGCCTAGATCCTTCGAGGATAGGTGCGGGAGAGTTGTGCCCTTTCCTCACGTATCGTTCCTGTTTATTTTTTCGAACATATTCCTCAATGAGATCCCACAAATACCGGCATTCTTCGGTGTTATGCCCATGAGACTCGTAGAAGCGACTGATTTGGTTGTTCTAATTGCGGCTTCTAACTCTTTTTTGTGCGGAGGGCGTTTGTATTTCAAATCGTGTTGAGTAGCCACGTAATGCTCTCCACGGTGTCGTTTAGAGGAGTGTATGAATCAAATCTCGGTCCAGGCCTGTATTGTCGCTTATTGCCTTTTTCAGTTCCAAAGTTGCCTTGGTGGCCATTCTTTCCTTCGTTGTTCGGTTTATTCCCTTCCCTCCGCAGTGGGGTACCCATGTTTCCTTGGAAACTAAAAGCTTTTGTGGGTTGCTTGCTATGTCGGTGGGCCATTGTGTCCTCCAAGCTCCTGTACTTTCCAGCTTCATGAAAGAAATCATAAAGAGTTAGAGGCTATTTCTTCGTCAATCTTCTGTCGAGCTTTGAATCCGAGTGGACGCCTCCGCACAGCACCATCGTGTAAGCCTTTCATCGCCGTTTTGCACTGCTGCTGCGACAGCGTTAAAACGGGTAAGATATTACAGCAGCGGTTCTCCTGCCTTTTGTTTTACGTCTAATAAGGAATATGCATCCTTGGGCTGTTCCATGTGGATTCAGAATTAGCTTATGAACTTTTCCTTAAACATTTTCCAAGAGATAATGGAGCCATAAGGTAAGAGACAAAACCATGTGGTTACTAAGTCTAGCAGGAACAATGGAAAACATTTACACAACACATCCTTTGTTGCTCCATTCACGAGCATGTGATGGGTGTAGCGCTGCAAATGGATGATTGGTCGGATGTGCCTTTGTAGGGATCCGTACTGGGCATCTTCCATTCTTGAGGAGTGGTTGTTGCTTCTATGTCCCTGGTGAAGGTGCTGGACATCCTTGCCCCTATCCTTCTTTCGAGTTGTTCGTGCCTGAGATATTCCCTAAAAAGACATTTCATCATCTCCTCGGATTCTAGGGCAGCCCTAGGAGAAGTAGGGGCTTCCCTTTGATATTGATGGCATTTGGAACCTTGGTTGATGATGAATTGGCGATGGTTGGCTTGAAGCATGACAGGGTCAACCACAGTCGGTCATTGCCCGGTGCCCACTTGCCTAGGCCCAGCACTTGATGCTCTTTTAGGATCGGCTTCGGGCGGAGTCCTAACTCGGCTTTGAGTTCTTGTATCTTCATGATTGAATTCTTCATTTGCAGAGGATCTGTTCCGTCTACGCGACTCTCTGGATTGAGACTCGCCTCGAGTGTTGTGAGTGGATTCCTCCGTGCCTCTTAAGCCTTCCAGGAGTTGGTCCACTAAAGCTTTTTGCTGTGTTGCGAAGCGGTCGGTCATCTCATTCACAACCATATCTAAGTTTTCTTGGGTGACAGCTGAGTTCGGAGGTTGAGAGTGGGTAGTTGGGTTTTCTTAATCTTCTTGGATGTGATTGAGTGTACTGGTAATGGATGCGCTCTTACCCTTATCGGTGTTGAGCCTAGAGGGAGCCATGTTCTAATATTGAGTTAAGGTTTAGAAGGAGGGAGGCAAGTTTATTCAAAGATTTTATACTAAATAAAAATAGTTGCAGCAAAAAGGGAAGTGGGATATTTTAAAAAGGTAAATGTCCAGTCACGGTCAAAGGAAAAATTAAAACGGATATGCTTCTCTTCTACTCGAAAATGCACGTTTACTGATTTATTTAACCATTTTCAGGTAAGGTATATATTTTTGGAATGCGCACTATAGACGCAATAACCAACTCAAAAATTACGCTCATATTTATAACAAAAATAACGCTTAAATTTTTATACCTTTTAAGAATATTTAATGTAAATACGTATCATTTATGTCAACCAAATTTTATCAAAACGGATATAAACATACAACTTAAAGGTGTAATTTGCGTTGATTTAATGGAAGAAGGAAACGGTAAGCAAATAAAATTTAAATAGTAGGGGAAATCAAAGATTTCATACCAATTTTAGAACGATTGACAATAAAGGAAAAGGTAACGTTTACATGCGAATTTAGGCAACTTTTAAACGAAATTAATAGGCTAGGAAATTTATTCATTTACCACTTAGAATTGCACATCTACAAATTAATTAATTATTTATATCTGCGGTACGAAATTTTTTAAGAATGCGTACTACAACCGCAATAATATACACCCAAATTTATACAAAAGTAACGCTTATACTTTATTTATTCCATCAAATAACGCGCCTTTTAAACGCGTAATTAAATAGTTTATTTATGCATAAATTTTGAAATTTATTACTTAAAAAAATATGATTTGTTTACATTGGGGTTTTTTTCATTCATTTACCATTTACCAAGAAATCTGTTACTAAAATGTATGTAAGTAACAGTATAAATTATTTAATTTTTTTAAAAAGTATATAATCCATTTATAGCTAAGGTAAAAATTATTGTGTTGTTTTAACGGTACAGAAAAATGGAAAAATTGGCGAACGTTTTATAAAAATGAAGTAAGAAAAGTGTTGATTCTTAGAGTAAAGAAACGGAAAAGAATATTTGATTTGAACATTACTGAAAAATCAATGGGTTTTATTTATTAAATATGTGGAGTCAACGGAAAGAAAATTTATTCCTTTTCCACTTAAAAATGCATGTCTACTGATTTATTTGATTATTTATATCCAAGGTAAGAAATTTAGACGCGTGAAAAACCGACGCAATAATTAAATCAAACACACGCCTAGTTTCATAATAAAAGTAACGCTTTTAAATTTACGCATTCTCTTATGTAGTAAATATACGTTAAAAATATTCCATCAATAACGCGCATTTTAAACGCGTAATTAAACAGTTTATTTATACATTAAATTTTTTCAAATCTTATTTCTTAATTAAAACATGTTTTTGTTAGAAATTAAGTTATTTACCATCTTCAACAAAAAACCCAAATTTCCAATTAAAGTTAATTCTTAACCACGTCAAAATTTCAGAGATCTTATTATTTATTTAAAAATTTGGGCAATTGTTTTAATCAATTCAAAATTTTGATTTTTATATAATAAACCCCCAAAGTTTTATAATTAAAAGAATGAAATATTTGTTTAGGCTGTTACAAATATTTGTTTGGGCTGTTACACTCTTCCCCACTCAGAACTTTTCGTCCTCCGAAAAGAAGAAGGTATGGGAATAAAAACAACCTGAAAGAAAACTAAATTGAAACTTAAATTAGAATCATTAATCTAAACCATACAAATTCAATTTTAAATTAATAATTGATTTCATCTATTCAATTTCACTCAAGTTAAATTTTACTATTTCAAATTTCATTACTTCATCTTCTAATTATCTTAAAATAAAAATTTCTAAAATCATAAGTTTGAAAATCGTTTGTAATACTCAAAAATGTGTTCAATAAATTAATATCTTTTTTTATTCCTAATTATAACTAAATTTATTTCTCTCAATATATTTTTCTCATCTATGTTAAATATGTTTGCACTTATTGCAATTGTTTAAATTTATTCTTAGTTCCTTCAACATCATTTTATATTGTAAATTATTCGATTACCCTTTGTTAATCTTTTTTTATAACTAGAATTTAAGTGTATAACATTTATTATAACCACTCAAATTTTATTTATAAAATCTTTTTATATTGTATATTATCCAACTACATTGTTAACTTCTGAAAATCAAGGTAAGTTATATTGAAATGCAATTGAGTATTATACAAATAAAGCTTTCAAAGTCAATTATCTCAAGTTAGAATCATTTACTCAAAAATTTGATTTTCTTTTTATAATTGAAATTATTCCTCAAGATAAAATTTAAGAATTAAATTTCTGATTCCCTTCAAACCATTTAGAGATAAATAAATATATGTACATAATATGTCAAATCAAACTTAAATAATATATCTATATATTATAAATCAAGTCATATTTAGAGATTCAAATCAATTAAATTCTCAAGGTAACACTGTAGCCAGACTACAGAATGATCTCTTCACTTCTAAACTCGAAAATGAATGTCGATGATGTTGCAGTCATCGTCGAAATTATTTCCCAACGACAAAGAGAAGAGCACTGATTTTTAAAAAAAAATCGGAAACAAATTTCTATTTGAAAATAATTTGAATAATATATCCTTTTAAAACTTTAAACACAAGGTTTGAAACCATCGGAAATTGAATTCTCAAGTTCTTGTTTTAAATTCATTTCTATTTCCAAATTAATTTATAACCATTTTTATAGTTCAATTATTTATATGAGACAAAACCCTTGGTTTACAAAATCATAAATAAAATCAAAGACTATTATCTCTTGACGACTAGTTAAATTAATTATAAAAATTCCGAAAATTTATACTTATATATCATATTAGAATTTTTTTCCCAAATATAGGAATAAAATTTTCAAAACAAGGATAAAGATTCAAATTTGATGGACTCCAATCAAAGAGAATTTTGATTTAAAGATAAGTTGGAACAGAAGATCCGATGATTAAACAACAGAATAAGGAACTGGATAAGTTTATATAAATCGCGGGCAACCTTAACCTGGTCAACCGTGACTTAAAGAGTAAGATCGATGTGGATTTTCTAGGTTAAATCTACATTCGATCTGAAGAGTTAGAGTTCGGAATAACCAAAGATACTAGCATCTAAACCGAGGATAAATATAAATCTCTGGTGAATCAACGCTAATTGTAAAGGAGTTTCACCCCTTTATTAGAATATTGGCGAGACAATTCACTATAAAGATCATCCGAAGTGGAGTTATGGGATACTCCAGAATCGAAAAAAGATGAATAGTGAGGGACACGGATGAACTTTGGAACCGCAGGGAACGTTCCAAAATTCAAAGAAAATCGAATCAAAAGGAAGAGATTGAATGAAAGTGATTCTGTAAATCAAATTTACCATATATTATAAGTTTTTCCTAGAGCCAAAGCTCTGATACCAAACTGTAACGACCCGATATTTTCAACCATTCGCATCCACACATGTTGGACTTGAATTGTTCAAAATACCACGTTGTAAATAAAATTTGGCAAATCTCAAAATATACAGTAAATAAATAATCACAGAATCACAGACACAGAAATCTATATACTCGCAGTGGAATTAAAAATTAACTTAGTGGTTCATGAAGCCACTATCCATAGTATCAAAAAAATATAAAGTACATAGTCTTAAACCAAATATAGTTTGAAATCTCCACAGAAACTCTCAATATTAAATCGTCTTGATTTCAAAGGCTAAAATAAGAACTGAACAAAAGCTTGACGGCAGCATGGAAAGAGATGACCTGCTGAAGTCCTAGCTCTGGAGGTGAAGTCTAAACTGAAACTCAGGTTGACCCAAGCGTGAAATAAAACATAAACACTCGAGTCAGGACATACATACTTATATAGTGTAAGCTAATTCAAGTGAACTGTATTAAAGTACAAGTAACTTAAAGGATGCTTGGGACCGCCCATCCTCTAAGGATCCGTTAAACTATTTACTATGTAGTAATACTTCGCTATTATAATAGTGTCTATTGGTAAAATAAACTTACTTTAAAATAGCGTTAAGGCTTTACATTTTCCACCTTAACGCATAAATAGTGTCAGTAGTCTATACAGTACCTGCATATCTCCTGATCGGGAGACTATGAGAAGATACTCCATAGGTACGACACAAATCAAACTCGTACAAGCCTTGCTATGGTAGGTGATACGGCACAACTAGGCAATGCCAGGGTAGATATACCAATTACGCTTCCGGACCGGTGGTAATGCGTAGCGCGCAGCTACCGCCCACCTTGAACAACACTCCCATATCAAAGGTGCGCACCAAACAATCACAAAAGTAATAGAATGGCATACGAAGAAGTGCGTCCGATCAGAGGTGCTACCTCATTAATCCGTTGATCGCTCCTATTTTAGCCACCTTATGCCAACTTACGGGATTCGGGTCCATGTATTTACCTCAAAGAAAATGTCACCACCATCCTACTTCATTCTGAAATCTCCACCGCGCATACGGTTGTCAAAGTGGTTTTCGGTATCGACAGAGAGTATGCCCATATCCGATCCCGGTCTCTTTAACAACCAACGTTATTATTACCCGTGGTTATAAATTCCAAAATAGTTTATTTTTAAGTCAAATACTTCATTTGAAACTGTTTAAAAGTGAAGTTATAATTCTTATAAAAATCCAATAAACATCCCACAGGTTATGTCTTAGTTCATTTATATTTACTCCAGCACTTGTGAAGTGCGGTAATATCCTTTAAACAGATTTGAGTAAATTAAATTTTAAACTTCACTTTAGTTTCTCCAATAATAAAACCAATAAATCATATTCCACCTTTAAATAGTCATTTAAATTTGCTCAATAAATTATGATTTTTATAAAGTGCATTTTACAAATATATATCTAACCTCTCTATGCTTTACTTATAAAAAATCAAGTGCAAATTTCTCATAATATTTTACTTAATAATTAATTTCAATTTTACCACTTCAAAGTAAACTAAACTTCTAGTCAATTTCTTAACTTACCACTTTATATTCAAAATTTAGCTATATTCCAAATTCCATTTTTAGTATTCACCTTATTTAACCATTTAATACATAGTCAACTTAACCCTTTTATTTATTTACTTATATTTAAAATTTTACCAAAACATCCTATTTTATTTCTTAACTAGAATTCCATTTTTATTTTACAAATCAAATTTTTACAAACTAAATTTATGCTTTAAATTCTTAACATTTAATTACTTACATCTTAACTTGTAGTATCACTATACTATAAGGAACATTTTTAATCCAATTTTAAACAATAGGTCATAGCTTTCTATTTTAAAATATTTAATATTTCCAGAAAAATTATATATATATATATATATATATATATATAACCACGGGTCTGTATACTATTTTCTAACCTAGGTCAAATGATACGGATAATATACCATTTCAATCCGTAATTTACAAAGAAAAACCGAGTTCTATCATTTCAAACCCGCAATCCCAAGTTAAATAATAAACTAAATAAATAAATGAATAAATAAATATCGTACAGGCCTATCATTTCAGCCTGTAACGATTTCTATTCTACAGGGAACTTGCAGTGTGATTAAACAGTAAAATAATAATAATAAATAAATAAATAGTGTAACAGCATAATTAAACAGTATATAATAGAATTGATGATTTGTAGGTTTAATAACGGGATTTTTAACATCATCAATTTGTATCACAGTCAAATAAATGAAATAATAATTATTCTACAATCACACTTATTATCAATTTACAGACATATAAGTACGTTGTCAGGTGAGAATACTCACATTTACGAAGCTGAATATTTTGATTCGAAACTACGGTAACCACAACATAACAGCGTACAGAAGGCACGATCAATGATTGAAAGATGAGCCAATCTGATTCAGATCTTGAATAAGATAAACGAATAACTAATTACGCGAAATTCAAAACGATCAAAATTTTAAATAACAACTGGAACGAGATTAAAATAAAAGGATGATTGCCACAATTTCTCGACCACTCCTCCCAAGACTTGACCCCATTCTCAAAGCTCGACCCAAATTTCTATTTGAATTATATGAATGCTAAAGAGTGAACAGTGAGAAATTTAGTTATAAAGTCTGTGATCAAAAAGTGGTGCACGCACACTTATTTTTTCCAACAATGCAAAAGGTGATGAAACTTTGGTTTAAAATTTTGAACACGCAACTACTATTCTCGGCCATTTATGCACGTTATTATTATTATTTTTCTTTCTTAAATTAAAACCAAATATTATAACGTGCTAGAAAAAAAGAAACAATAAGCTAAATTTAGGTGGCTCATGCCTATCTCCTATTCACATGCAACGTATTCACGTTGAAAATTTACGAAATCCAGCCTATAACCCACCTACATTTTTCACCTTGCTTATGCAAATTGATTTCCTTTTTTTTATTATTATAATATTTTTTATGTACGCGAGTTCACACAGTAAGATACTGTTAGGCATAAGGTTTTTTAAAGGTGGAGAATGAAAACGGAATTTCAAAGCTTCAGGTGGAGCAGCAGAGTGAAGTAAAAGAAAAAAAAGAAAAAGAAAAAGAAAATAAAAGAAAGAAGAAAGAAAGTAACTGCCATTACCTGAAGCTCCACACAAGCTAGGAGACGAAGTCCAAAAGATGAGGTCAAGAAAAAGTGTTCGTGACTGGTATTTATCAATGAGCTATGCGTTGATTTAGGCAAGAAATAAAGTTTTGGGCAAGAAGAATATATATATTTTAAAAAGGCCATAAGTTGATTGAGCACAGATTTATTCCTTGTTATACACTGCCCTTGGTTCTATTCCTATTATAAGCAATAGGTAGGAAATCTGTTGTGTGATGGAATTATGCCATGGGTTTCGTAATTAAGGAGAACATAAAACGGAAAGCAATCAATTTGCTTCGAAATGGGAATGGAAAATTGACCAAAAGAATAATTTGTGCGAACGTGCTTAATAATGAGAAGAAACTAGCGTTTATATCGGAGGAAACGACAATAATATTAGATTTGAACGTTACTTTATTCAAAGATTTTATACTAAATAAAAATAGTTGCAGCAAAAAGGGAAGTGGGATATCTTTAAAAAGGTAAATGTCCAATCACGGTCAAAGGAAAAATTGAAACGGATATGCTTCTCTCCTACTCGAAAATGCACGTTTACTGATTTATTTAACCATTTTCAGGTAAGGTATATATTTTTGGAATGCGCACTATAGACGCAATAACCAACTCAAAAATTACGCTCATATTTATAACAAAAATAACGCTTAAATTTTTATACCTTTTAAGAATATTTAATATAAATACGTATCATTTATGTCAACCAAATTTTATCAAAACGGGTATAAACATACAATTTAAAGGTGTAATTTGCGTTGATTTAATGGAAAAAGGAAACGGTAAGCAAATAAAATTTAAATAGTAGGGGAAATCAAAGATTTCATACTGATTTTAGAACGATTGACAATAAAGGAAAAGGTAACGTTTACATGCGAATTTAAGCAACTTTTAAACGAAATTAATAGGCTAGGAAATTTATTCATTTACCACTTAGAATTGCACATCTACAAATTAATTAATTATTTATATCTGCGGTACGAAAATTTTAAGAATGCGTACTACAACCGCAATAATATACACCCAAATTTATACAAAAGTAACGCTTATACGTTATTTATTCCATCAAATAACGCGTCTTTTAAACGCATAATTAAACAGTTTATTTATACATAAATTTTGAAATTTATTACTTAAAAAAATATGATTTGTTTACATTGGGGTTTTTTTTCATTCATTTACCATTTACAAAGAAATCTATTACTAAAATGTATGAAAGTAACAATATAAATTATTTAATTTTTTCAAAAAGTATATAATCCATTTATAGCTAAGGTAAAAATTATTGTGTTGTTTTAACGGTACAGAAAAATGAAAATATTGGCGAACGTTTTATAAAATTGAACTAAGAAAAGTGTTGATTCTTAGAGTAAAGAAACGGAAAAGAATATTTGATTTGAACATTATTGAAAAATCAATTATTAAATATGTGAAGTCAACGGAAAGAAAATTTATTCCTTTCCCACTTATAAATGCATGTCTACCGATTTATTTGATTATTTATATCCAAGGTAAGAAATTTAGACGCGTGAAAAACCGATGCAATAATTAAATCAAACACACGCTCATTTTCATAATAAAAGTAACGTTTTTAAATTTACGCGTTCTCTTATGTAGTAAATATACGTTAAAAATGTTCCATCAATAACGCGCATTTTAAACGCGTAATTAAACAGTTTATTTATACACTAAATTTTTGCAAATCTTATTTCTTAATTAAAACATGATTTTGCTAGAAATTAAGTTATTTACCATCTTCAACAAAATACCCAAATTTTCAATTAAAGTTAATTCTTAACCACGTCAAAATTTCAGAGATCTTATTATTTATGTAAAAATTTGGGCAATTGTTTTAATCAATTCAAAATTTTGATTTTTATATAATAAACGCCAAAAGTTTTATAATTAAAAGAATGAAATATTTGTTAAATTTTGGGCTGTTACAGCTATACACAAGAAGAATTAATAACACAGACAAAATTCTGTAGAGTTTCAGCTCTCTAGACTGGCTACCATTGTTATGTAGAAGCTCCACTATTTATAGAGTGAAGAAATGAGGAGAGGTAGCTGCTATATAGCAGTCCTGAGGTTTGGTTCGGCCATCCTGGTTCGACATGTTTGGCCCGGCAAAGCTTAGTTTGGCAAAGATCGCTTGGCCTTTGGTTCGGCAAAGATCACTTGGCATTTGGCTCAGCAAAGCCCAATCTGGACCGGTATCTCCCAATCCCGAAACAAACCTCTGGATCGGCAAACTGGTTCGACATAGCATGGCGCATCTGGACCAGAATCTCCCCTATTGGAGCGGCATGCTCAAAAACTAAATGGCGAATCTGGAGCGGCATCTCTGCTTTTGGAGCGGCATGCTCAAATACCGAACGACGCATCTGGATCGGTATCTCCCTTTTCATCTTCACCAAATACCCAACGAAGCTTATCCTTCATATCACCGAACGACTTCCACTGCCGCTCCAACCATCAACCAACTATCGAAAGAAGTAGTTCGTTCGGTCTCCACCCTACACCATTCCACTTCCACTGAACCAAATTAGTGGTTAGGCAATTTTCGTAGAGCTTGCTTCTAGGGGTAGGGCTTCTTCCTTCCTCGTCGACGTTTCTCCAATGGCTTCTTTCCAAATTCAGATATAAATTTCTGACAATCTCCACCTTGATACCGAATTCCAAACAAGCCTTCCAACTTCATCTACACCTTCATGCTCCAAGCAATAGATACTTACCCAATGAGCTTCGACAATGCCATTACCCATTACGCTCTGTCAACAAACTTCGGCAAAGCCAACGTCCATCAACAAAGTGTTCGAAATAAACAGTCCATGTAGAACCTATTAATCTCCACCATGAAAACAACGTCTCCATGAACCATCTCAACTCTCCCCTCGTGCTACCCCATGACACCTAGCATTTCATTAAGAGAATCAAGTCCAAGCAATGCTTGAACTTATGATAGGCAATGACATGGTAAACATGTCTGTTGTGTTTTCCTTTATGTGAACTTTATAAAGACGAACTAGCTTTTCTTCACTCACCGAGACAAGGAACGACTCTCACACCTCAATACGCTTCATCCTCGAGTTGAATGCCAAATTTTTAGCTAAATGAATTGCACTCTGACTATCACAGTATACATCCATGCCTTCATATATAGAGCCCAAATCACACAACGGTCGCCTAAAATAAAGCGCTTCTTTAGCTATTTCAACCACAGCTATGAGCTCTGCCTCAATAGTAGAAAAAGCTACAATCGTCTGCAACCTCGCTCTCCAACTAATCGCCGTCCTACCAATGCTAAACACGTATCCATAGGTTGACTTCCTTCGATCTCTATCACCGGCATAGTCGGAATCGCAAAATCCAACCAAGCTGAAATCTCTTCCTCTGCCGCCAAAGACAAGCCCATAGTTTGGATTTCCTCTAAGGTACCTAAAGATGCACTTCACTGTATTCCAGTATATCATTCCTGGATTTTCCATGAACCTCACCAATCCAACTATGCAATGTTAGGCCTATTGCATGCCGTGATATACATCAAGCTGCCAACTGCTTGTGTATGAGACCTTCATCACATAAGCCTTATTCTTTTCCGAGATCGGAGAGCCTTTACTAAAAAGATGTATGTGCAAAGGCATGTGCATGATGATTGCCATTGTCTCTTTCATGCTAAACCGAGTAAGCTCCTTTCCAATTGCTTTTGAGTGAAACTCAAAAGTTCTAGCTTTATATCCTATTGGATTTACATACCCAATTTTTTTTTGCTTCCCCAAGGTCTTTCATTTCGAATTCCGTTTTAGCTTTAGCTTCAAACTATCGATTTTAGCTTTATCCTTGGAAGCAATCAACATATCATCCACGTACAAGAGTAGATACACACATCTACCATTCTTTAAATGCCTGAAGTACACACAAGCATCTTTGATGTTACGATCAAAACCAAGTGAAAGCATAAAAGAGTCCAACCTCTTGTACCACTGTCTAGACGACTGCTTAAGACCATACAAAAACCTCTTCAATTCTCAAACCCAATTTTCTTTCCCATTTACAGTAAATCTTTCTGGTTGCTTCATGTAGATGGTCTCATCCAAGTCTCCGTGCAATAAAGTGGTTTTCATGTCCGGTTGCTCTAGCTCCAAGTCACGAGATGCGACGATAGCGAGAAAATGCGGATGGGCATATGCCTCACTACTGGAGAGAATATCTCATCATACTTCAATCCCTTTCTTTGTGAAAACCTTTTAGTAACTAGTCTAGTCTTATATATTCCATCATTCTTCACCTTGAATACTCATTTGCAACCTATTGCTCGGTTTCCTTGAGGAGGCGGTACCAAATCACAAGTCTGGTTCTTATTCAACGACTCTAGTTCCTTTTCCATAGCGCACATCCAGTTCGAACTGTCACATGACTTCATAGCTTCATTAATGTCAAGCGGTATCTTGAGAACCACATGTAGGGCATAGTCAAACTGATCATCAAGGCTAAGATTCGCAAACTGCCAATCACCATAACTGTCGGGTGGCTTAATTGTCCTACGACTAACCGGGTAGGTATTGCTTTGCCTAAACTCCTTTCTGCTCCACCTTTTACTTCGTCTAGATTAACGCACATCACCAATACTACTAGAAGGTACATGTGGACTATCCTGTGATGTTTCATCAACTGCGTTTTCCTTGATAGCATCAACAATAACTCTACTATTTGGCTAGAACACGGGACACTCTCCCATCTCCTTAGGCCTATCAGAATCTTTTGATGTGGTAGGTAGCGTCTCCTTAGGATTGAACATAGTAGACTCATCAAAATTAACATGTCTGGAATGAACAATCTTCCAATCAATAGGGTTCCAAATTCGATACCCTTTGATATCATCGGTGCATCCCATTAGTATGCCCTTGTATGCTCTGCCTCCAACATGTCATCACCTGTATGGTGAACATACGTAGGGCAACCAAAAATTTGAAGTAACCAAGATACACCGCTTTACCTCTCCACTTGTCCTTTGGAATCTTCCCATCTATGGATGAGCATGGAATTCGATTTATGATATGCACCATAGTTGATAATGCCTTGGCCCAAAAGCTTCTAGACAAGCCCACCATCAATTTCAAGCAACGAGCCTTCTCCAGTAGAGTCATGTTCATCATCTCTACAACCCCATCGGATTGTGGATCTCCTGGTGTAGTGAAATATTTCTGAATGCTACGCGGTTGACAAAAGTTGAGGAACTCTCTAGAGACAAATTCACCACCATGATTAAATCTCAGCACCTTCAACCTAGAACCAGATTGATTCTCAACAAGTGCTTTCCAGTCTTTGAACTTCTCAAAACTTTCTGATTTGGAGTTCATCACATACACCCATACTTTTTGAGAAAAGTCATCAATGAAACAGATTAAGTACTTTGCTTCTCTAAGAAATGGAGAAGCAACCAGCTCTTAAACATCTGTATGTATGTATGTACTCAAGTACTAACCTCGATCTATGGAGTCTGACTCCAAAAGATACTTTAGTTTGCTTGCCTAACATACACTCCTGGCAAAAGTCCATCTTTTCGAAACTTTCTTCTTGGATCATCTTCCGTCTACGAAGCAAATCTAAGCCCTTTTCTGAAATACTGCACAACTTGAGATGCCAAAGCTTTGTGGCATCCAAAGCACAAGAACTATCTACTCAAACACACGACTCTCTAAGAACTGTGGTTCCTTTCAGCAAATATAGATATCGGAACACATCTACTTTCATAAGAACTAGTGCACCTCTCAAAACCTTCAGACTATCCTTCTCGATAGTTACCTTGCATCCCAAATATGTCAATTGTCCTAAAGAAATTAAGGACTTCCGAAGACCTAGAACATACCAGACACTTGTCTAAGTGCGTATCACTCCGTCAAACATCATGATTCTCATTGTACCTTCACCCATTACTCTATAGCTAACATCATTACCCATAAGAATGGAGCTTCCCTCTCGTCCAACACAAAAACTGAAATAATCCTTATTAGGTGTCATATAAAAAGACGCCCTCCGAGTCTAACACCCAATGGTCCGAGACATCCAATACTACTGCAGACAACACATCGTCAGATACAAACTTTCCACCGCAAATGATAAAGATCCGTTTTCTTCCTTATTCTTCAAATCTGGGCAATCCTTTTTCCAATGACCAGGTTCTTACAGATAAAGCACTTCCCATTCTTAGACTTTCCTCTCCTACCATTACCGGGCTTCCTGGACTTTGAACACCCTCTAGAGTGCCAATTCTTCCTATCATCTCTTCCTCTTTCAACAAATAGGTCATGACTACTACTTCCACCTCCACTTCCTTCATTTATCTCCTC
Organism: Allium cepa; assembly: GCA_030765085.1. Taxonomy (NCBI): domain Eukaryota; kingdom Viridiplantae; phylum Streptophyta; class Magnoliopsida; order Asparagales; family Amaryllidaceae; genus Allium; species Allium cepa. The sequence goes on from CM060944.1 coordinate 338,687,792, forward strand.
TATCTTATCTCTCAATCCCTCAGATAGATGGCCTAACTTCACATCTTCCACTATCAATATGTATCTAGCAAAGATAAGGCTGCTAGCAAAACCTGTGTATCATTCCGAAAGAGAACACAAAAGAATCGTTGTCATTTGCTCCTCATCCATCTTCAGGTCAACTGTCTTCATCTTCATCACGAGATCATCAAAGTGTTAGTCCGTGAGATGATGGTTTTGATGACAAAAACCTTAGAATAGATTATAAAATATAAATACTAACAGTATAAGTTTAGATATATATGTATATGCAGGATTTAACCATGAAGGTAACAAGAATGAAGATTGTACAGTATAGAGATTCAAGATATCAAGATTGAAGACTGATGAGTAACAAGAATATCAAGATTATCAAGAGTTCAAGATTTCAAGTAATTTACTTTTAATTAGAAATTTTGTTAAAACTCCTAGAAAAGCGCAAACATCTTAAAATCCAATTTATTCGTGGAATGGAATCCACTTCGAGCCCGTTAAAGGGATGGAACCCTAAGTAGGATGGAACCTACAAAAAATCTAGTGGAATATTGTTTTGTATCCGCTAACTTTTTATTCAAAAATGATTTTTCAAAATTATATCTTGTTTTCAAAATGATTTCAAAACCTTCCTTTTAAAAGCATAAAAAACATCTATCTTGATTTCAAATACTTTTAGCCTCAAAATAATCTTTAATTTCAAAATCAAATTATCCTTGTTTTTAAACTATCTTTTAAATATAATATATTTAACTTTTAAATATTTATACTTAGATTCTAAATATAAAATTATAGTAAAATTTTGTTTATATTATTCTTTATACTTACTTATGAATTTTAATTATAGTCAAGTATATTTATAAAGTTTAAAATAGTTTTAATATAAAATAAAGCTTATTTTCAAAGAAAATTAAAACACTAAAAATCCCTTTGGGATGTCGACATACACAAGTACCCCATGTCGACATGGTGTCAGTTGAGTTCAAAATTTAAATTTCAAAAGAAGTGTCTATTCGTCGTAACTCTTCACGAATGGACATGACTGTTGTTCTTCTATAAATAGGGGTTAGTTTCAATGAATTTTAATACAGTTTTTCTGGTTTTTCACTCCTCTTCTTCTTCCACATTTCTATATACAAATTCTTATCATTACTCTGCCGAAATCAACATTGAATCTAACTAGATTATTTCTGGTTTGATTCTCTATCACTATCTCAACAAGATCCTCAGTGCTATTCAGAGTTATAGGCTTTTTGTAATCAACTTAGCGAGAAAATGTGTGATTGTAGCCTTGGAAATCAATCAAGCGAGATAAGGTGTGATTGTAGCCTTGGGAAATCAATTAGATGAACTTGTTGCCTAGGAAATCTAGTATCTCTACCCAGAGGATTATGATTCTGGAGGGTGTACCTCGTTGCCTTGAAATCGATGGTGTAATTATAAAGATTGTTTTTGAAAGGAAATCCGTACTTGTTGTGCGGGAGTAGATGTAGGGTAACTCTGAACCAGTATAAAATCCGACGTGTTCTTTTTTTTACTGTTTTTACTTTATATTTGCATCCGTGTTTGATTCTGTGATCATAACTGTGTCTGAATATTGCATATATTGTTTAAATTAACAAAAAATTAAAATGATTTAACAATTCTCTAAAATACTATTCGCCCCCCTCTAGTGTTTATCCTAGCCTTAAGATCCTTAATCCGCATTTCTCACATAAAGAATATAAGATGTTCCTTTACTGATGTACCATATGTCATCCGCATGGTGAAAAATGTCTTCGGTGATATCAGACGATTAGTCAGAGATTTCTTCAAGTAGAGATTTTCTAGCTCGGTCGAAATGCCCCTAGCAGTGCTCTCACTACTAACCTCCGAGATAACATTTTCTCCCGTAGCTAGCTATAAAGTAGCAAACGCCCATTTCTCCGTCTTCTTCCTTTCCACGACTGAGATGTCAGCCGTCAACTTCTCAGGAGCAAAAACTACTGGATGGACTTCATTCCTTATTAGAATAGCCTTCATCCTCCATTGCCACTTCTCGAAGTCTTTATCCCCATTCCATTTCTCAATTGCCAACTGTGATCCTAGCATGATATACATCCCTCTAGTATAGGGTCTTGTAACAACTGGATTGTGATTGTAGTGAGACGGAACAAACAGAGATAAACACCAGAACAGACAGCCATAGACCAATGCAATGTAGAAAAATAAATAACATCGGTATTTATGGTGGTTCCACTACCATGAGGCAGTGTACATCCACTTGGGAGAAGAGATTTTATTAATCACCTAAAGATTAGAGTTACAAGATTGAATCACTTTTGGAGGCTATATACACAAAAAGAATTAACAATATATACAAAATTCTGTAGAGTTTCAGCTCTCTAGAACGACTACCATTGTTGTTCAGAACTCCATCATTTATAGAGTGAAGTAATGAGGAGGGGTAGCTGCTATATAAAAGCTTTAGGGTTTGGTTCGGCAGTCTGGTTCGGCATGTTTTGTCCAACAAAGCTTGGTTCGGCAAACATCACTTGGCATTTGGTTCGGCAAACATCACTTGACATTTGGCTTGGCAAAGCCCAATCTAGACCGGTATCCCAAAATTCCGAAACAAACATCTAGATTGAAAAACTAGTTCGGCATAGCACGGTGCATCTGGACCAGCATCTCCCTTATTGGAGCGACATGCTCAAATACCAAACGGTGCATCTTGACTGGCATCTCCCCTATTGGAGCGGTAAGCTCAAATACCGAACGGCGCATCTGGACCGGCATCTCCCTTTTCACCTTCACCAAATACCGAACAAAGCTTATCCTTCATATCACCGAACGACTTCCACTGCCGCTCCAACCATCAACTAACTACCGAGCGAAGTAGTTCGTTTGGTCTCCGCCCTACATCGCTCCACTTCCACCGAACCAAATTAGTGGTTCGGCAATTTTCCTAGAGCTTGCTTCTAGGGTTAGGATTTCCTCCTTCCTCATCGACACTTCTCCAATGGCTTCTTCCCAAATTCAAGTATCAATTTCTAACAGTTAAGTCCCACATTGTATGAAATATTGCGTATAACGTGGTGTGTATATGGATTGGTGATATGTAACATTGAGAATTCCTTTTATTTCAAGTAAGTGTTGTCAAGACCATGTATATGCTCGTTGGAAGACGATGAACTGATGTTTTAATGAGACCCACCACATTGAAAGCTTCGTTATGTGGTGTCATCACACATAATGAAGTGTGCATACGCAGGGACGCGCTCGAGTGCTTAGACTCAGTGGATGAAAATATCATAAAGCATCATGGGAAACATGCAATCTCAAGTTTTTTTGAATTTTTTTTGGAAGGAGATTGTTACCAACAAATTGGCTAAAAAAGTGTAACAACCCGCTTTTTTGTACGCTTTAAATCGACGATAAACCACACACTCAAACTCAAACCATATAAAAGAGCATATTGTAATTGGGGTGAATAAGAAAAGCAGAGAAAGAAATAAAACAAAACATAATCTCACGATGGAATGACAAAATATAATAGTCAAATAACAGTTCGTGAAGCTGTTTTACAAAACAGTTGATTATACTTATACAACATAGAATCGGAATTACACATGCCAGAGAATAGTAAATAATGCAGTGGAACAGTATGAATGCAATGGAATAGTATAATAAATAATAGTAGCACAAATCTTCGTCTTCGTCCTCCAGAAATAAGATCTTCAAATCCTGAAATACTCAGGCTGACCTGAGCGAATTGAAAAGACAAAACACTCGAGTCAGAACTAAAAGATCTTATGTGAATTAAATCAACATAAATAAATATGAGTGGAACAGCGTCAGAGATTTTTACGGGATTTGACATCTCCTATCCAGTGTCAAACGTGAGTGCAGTAATTGAAGAGATGCTCGAGATTCACATCTCCTTAGGATTCGTTAAACTATTTACTATGTAGTAATATACGCTATTATAATAATGTCTAATAGTAAAATAAACATACTTTAAAATAGCGTTAAGGAGTGATCCAATATTCCCTTTAACACATAATAGCCCCAGTAGTCCATCCAGTATCAGCACATCTCCAGATCGGGAGACTACCCTAAATACTCCATGAGTTACGGGAGAAATCCAAAATCGTACAAGGCGCGCTAGAGTAGGTGACACGACACAACTAGGCAATGCCAGGGTAGATATACCAATTACGCTTCAGGACCGGTGGTAACGCGTAGCCACTACTACCACCCACCTCGATCCATACCCCCAAAATCAAAAGGGCCTCAATCAATCACAAAGTAATAGAATGGTATCGAAGTAGTGTGTCCAATAAGAGGAGCTAGCTTCCTTATTAGCCCATCGATTGCTCCTGTTTTAGCCACCCTATGCCAACTCACGGGAGTCGGGTCCACGTATATACCTCAAGGAACGCTGCCACCATCCTACTTCATTCTGGTATCTCCACCATGTACACGGTTGTTAAAGTGGTTTTCGGAGTTGGCAGAGAGTATGACAACTTTCGATCCTGGTCTCTTTAACAACCAAACGTTATTATAACACACAGTCATTTCATAATAATTTATACTTCAAAACCAAAATATAATATCCATTTCATACCATACAAATACGATATCATTTCCATTTTCAAAAACCAAATCAATAATATATCTTTTTTTAGAAAAATCCAAATCAATATAATATCATTTTTATTTTCAAATATATCCTTTTCCAAAAATCGTAGCACTTTCAAAGTTATACACTTCGAAACCAAACATTTGAAATTATAACACTTTCAAATCATAATACTTTGAAACATAACTTCCACCACTTAAATAGTTTAAGTATTAAAATACTTTATATAATAAAATAGCTTCATCAATTTTAGAAATCAATTCCGAACAACTTGAATTTCTACATTTTATATTTAACCAAATCCCAAATCATAAATTTCAATTCAATTCAGCTTCCAAATAAACTATTCCAAATTATCAATTTCAAAATAGATTTGATCCATAGAATAAACCATTTCAAATTCAATATATTTCAAACTTTAAGCATTCAACAATTTCAAAACTAAGTTTGGTAATTTCATATATATATATATATATATATATATATATGTATATATATATATATATATATATATATCAAATTCAATTTTTCTATAATTTAGTTTTGAAATATTTTACTTAATAAATCCATTATCATTTAAATAAAACCCAAATTACAATAACTAAATATTTCCTTCAATTTATTTATACTTGAAATATTCATTTAATTCACCTTAAACCAAAAATCAAGTTTTGAAATCATACCTTCTAAAATTTAAAATTTAATAAATTTCACAACTTATTTGAGTCTAATTCTCAAATAAATTCAATTTAGAATAAATCTCAAATTTATCTTCCAACCTTAATTTATTTAAATCATTATAAACTCTATATTAAAATACTATTTAAATGCTTAACCATATTATCTTCAATAAAAATCAAACTTATTATTAAGCTTATTCTATACTAAAACAAATTATACTTGGCTAAAAATCGAGAATAAAATAACATTTATATAATATCTAAAATCAATATTTATATAAAACCATATATTTCTTTGTAAAACCATAAAAATAATTTCAAAATATTTTTATATATAGACCACGATGTCTGTATAAAATTTTCTATCCTATGGTCAAGTGATACGAATATTATCATTCAATCTGTAATTTAAAATATAAATACGGTTATATATCATTTCAAACCGCAATCCCAAATGAAATAAAAATTCATAACAGCTTGTAGTTTATAAGAATATAAAATACAACATCCATTTATCCAATATCAATCATCAAACACTTATCGCAATCATCATCCAATTCAATTAATAACATCATTATAGAACAAATAATAAATAACAGGTATTTACTGACAGTTTATATTCAATAATAAATTAAATTACTATTTTATCCAAATAAATTCAAATAAACTGAGATGATGATTCAAAATATGCCAAACCATCATAAATAAATTTCTAATCGCATCATAAATCAATTTAACAAACATACGAAAATTTAAAAGTTGTGACTGGGTTAAAACACTCACCTTTGAATATAAATTGAATTTAAATCCACTTTAAATCCAAAATTCAAAGTCTCATAATCCATCCTAACAAGCGTCAAACTGTCCGAAATTTTATTACGATTCTAGCAGATCCAACTGCGCATGAAACGGGCCTCGTATGTAAAAGTTATTGAAGTCAGAACACTACGATTTAAATAAGGAAATAAACAAAACAAATAATAAAAAAGGACACGTCAGCAACCTGTTTGTCTCGAAGCGAAACCCTACAGCCTACAACACGATCGAATCTTATCAGAGCCGCCACTTACATAAATACCCTTCCAATTTCGCCATCGCCACACCACGCTATGACAAGATCCGGAGGTTGCATCATCCTCGTCAAGCAGAGCTGGCCCCAACCCTTACTCACGGCAGTGCGTGGCGCTGCCTGGTGGTGGCCGCCGTCGCCACCTACTGCCACTCATCACGGCGAATCTGAAGACACTTCGACCAAGATAGCCATGTCGATGACCACCATACGTCACCTTTTACACGATGCCACCATCCAATCGTCGTGCAATCGACGATCCACCGCACAATCCAACGACCATACATGAACGACCAAAATTTAAATTGGAAAACAAATTACAGATCTGAGATGGCTCGTCAAGAGCTTTAGGTCGATATATAATTTGATATTGTTTGTGGAGTTTGAATATTGAAGTTGAATTTTGAATTGAAATTGAATTAGATAATTTAGGGTTTGTCTGCCATTGAAATAAGGAGGAGCTAATAGTATTGTACGCATAAAATAATGAAGTAGGCCAAGGTTTATAACGAGATATATATAGGCAAAGCTAAAGTTAGAATGGACCGGATTGATTTGGATTGAAAGCTGAACAACAAGTGGTACGAAAAGCCCGTTCTGTCTCCGGAAAGGAAATGAGTCAACACATATATCAAAATAGATGTTTTTAAATATTTTTAACGCAATGGAACAAGTTTCAAGTTCAAATTAGATCGTATGAAGAAGTTATACTAAAATCAAGTTATTTCAAATCGATTTCAATTGATTTCAATTGTTTTCTAGGCGTTTTGAGTCCGTACAATCAAACGACAAGTTCGATCGCTACGAAACTTGAAATCCTACAATAATTCACAGTTACAGATCCGATGAAACTGGTTTCAACGAAATCCGAGTCAATGACCAAAATGCTATATTTCTTAAATAAATTAATATTAAATTAATTACATCACTTTTCAATTCAATTATTGTTAGTTCCAATTTCTATCACTTTGGGTTACTATGTAACCTATAAATTTCTTTATATAAATATCTACATCAATTCATTTCTGAATATTTCACAAATTCACAATATTTAATTCTCATCTCAATAAATTTAATAAATAAAATAAGAACTCCAAAATTTCATTTATTTGGTTTTTAATCTTGTTGTTCAATAAATTTATCATCCTATGGGTATAATTTCCATTGGTACGTATCTTAGTGCATTAATAATTTCCAATTTCATCTTAATTCCAATTACGTAGTATTTAATTTCATTTACTACAATAAATCCAGTTATTATAGACTAAATTTCAATAAATTCATTTGATTCAATTCCAAATCTTTTTACTAAGTCAATTACTACTCTACAAACCTAGTTAACCTTTCATTCCTTAATATACTCCAATTTAACAACTTCTAAACATTGTATTGCATTTCACCTTAATAAACTTTTGTTCATATTCATTTGAAATTGATTTCTCATTTCAATATAATTGACTAAATAAACAGGTAACACATAATAGTTGTCACCGTTTACTTTTAACTACATTTGAAGTTTATTGTTTACAGACCAAAGTTGCGATGACTTAACATAACGCTAAATCCATTCAGTTACCATTAACAATTTATTATTCCTTTAAATCAATTCGATATTTACATTTATTTTCATTATTTCATTTATTGGAATTACATTCAAATTGTCGATAATTAGCTTTAGTTATCATTTGTTATTATTCATTTTAGTATTCATTTCACTAATACAACATAAATTTATATTTTCTCCAAATTTAATTACCAAAATACTATTAAATTAACAATTTAAATATTGGAAAATTACGGGTCGTTACACTCTCCCCCACTCAAAACTTTTCGTCCCCAAAAAGGAAAAAAAAAAGAAGGAAAAAGAAGGGAAAAGAAGAAATTAAATAGTCAATATATCTTATTCAAAATATTGACTTTATAAACAAATAAATTTACAAAATCAAATAATTTGAATAAAATGTATAAGTTTATAAACAATTAAATCCTTATATATTCAAGTAACAAAATTTAGAAAATATTTCATAGATTTTCTATGTCCAAAATTCACGAAATTTTTCGATAGAGTCTCCTTTGTACAGAGAGGCTCGGAAGCAAATATAATATCGAATATATCAATATATATCACAATATTTCAAAATAAGATATTCAACAATGGGAAAATATACCGCTAGAAAACCGTAATCCGAGAAATTACCTATTTGTCGGGCAAACAACGCTTGATTAAGAAACCAAAAGTAGTAGCAATTGCTTTCATAACCTGTATTTCACTTATATAATCCAAAAGAGTTAATAATTATATAAAATGAAATGTTTTGAGTTGTTTCAATTAATAACAAACAAATCAATGCAACATAACAGCTATTATTTGCAAACAAGCATACATTCATCACAAGGGATCAAAGTAATCAACTATTCATCCATAGTAAGCAGAATAAATGGTTTCTTCCGATCCAGAAACTTTTAATCACATAAACTGACGAACAAACTACTAAGTGCACTATTTACTCAACAGCCTTAAGTACAACTCAATAGATTATTCACACATCTTATCAATTAGAAGTATCCTATTCCAAGCAACCCAAAAGCTAAACAAACATCAAATTCCAAGCATAAATTAGGTTCATTCTTTTTAATTTCATTTCTAAATAATCATTTCTTTAGTTTACATTTATTTCTTGCAAAAATTCAATTTCCATTGATTCATTTATTACTTAATTTCATTTATTCATTTATTTATAATACTTACCTTTCAATTTATTTAATTAGTATCCTTTCAGTTATACTTAAATTTATAACAACTTCAACATCAAATTCTTATTTATAAAGAATTTCATTGAATACTTTCATTATTTTAAATTTTTACTTGCATAATATCCTATTACATTTTCTTATTAAACATTAGAACTTTTAATATTTGGTAAGTTATATATATGCTTTAAGAATGCAATTGAAAGTTATACAAGTTTTTCTCATTTCTTTTAACTAATTTAATGTTCAACAATCATATCCTTTGTATTATAGGTTACAAATTTCAACTTTCTTGTAATTCCATTCATAACCTAGCATTTAATCTCTTATTTCATTTAGAGGTTCCAATTATTATTTAGTTATATTCCATTTCACTACAATAATTGAAACTATTAATTAACGAAAACTTAAGAACTAAATACCGGGTTGAATTTCAAATCATCTTAAAATAATAGATAAATGTATATACTTACAACTTATATATATCTAATTAAATTTAAAAAAATTAGAATTTTATATTTTTTTCCAAATAAATCTGCAGTAAAACTACTACAGTGGCCTTTCCATTTTGAAACTCAAAAATGAATGTCGATGATGCATGCACTCATCATCAAAATTATTTCCCAATGACATAGAGGAGAGTATATAACTTTTTCCTTCCAAAGTTTCTTTAAAATAATTCTTTCAAATTATATTAAAATATTTATATCAGAAAATACTTCTAACCAATATTATTATCATATTCCAAAATCATTCGGAAGAAATTTTCAAAAACCCCAGGACTTAGGTTCTAAATTTCCAATTTTCATTTATTTTATTTTATTTTAAACCTTATTTCCAACCAATATTTATAAATTTCACTACCTAACAACCAATATATTACAACCAAATATATATCATTTATAAAAAAATTATTTTATATATAGAAAATATAATAGGCAAAATTATTTCATTCACCTATATTCAAAACAAATATTGTGTCGGTTTGTCCTCTTAAGTGTGTAGAAATCCCTATCGATGTCATAGCATCCTATGCACCAACCAGAATTTATCAATACAAAACGGAAATAATTAATACAATATAAAAACTTTTATAACACTAACAAATACTCTCTCTCATATGTATACACTCAGCGATTCATCATAGGGTATTACTACCCTATTAATAAAGAGTCAAACCCCACAAAGTAAGGTTTATCGCAAAACCAAAGCTCTGATACCAAATGTAACATCCCGCATTTTTGTACGCTTTAAATTGACGATAAACCATACACATCGGACTCAAACCATACAAAAGAGCGGATTGTTATTGGGGTGAATAAAAAAAGCAGATAAAGAAATAAAACAAAACAGAATCTCATAGCGGAATGACAAAATATAATAATCAAATAATAGTTCATGAAGTTGTTTTACAAAAACATTTGATTATACTTGTACAACACAGAATCATAGTTACATATGCCAGAGAATAATAAATAATACAGTGGAACAGTATGAATGCAGTGGAATGGTATAATAAATAATAGTAGAACAAATCTTCGTCTTCGTCCTCCAGAAATAAGGTCTTCAAATCCTGAAATGCTCAGGCTGACCCGAGCGAATTGAAAAGACAAAACACTCGGGTCAGAGCTAAAAGATCTTATATGAGTTAAATCAACAGAAATAAATATGAGTAGAACGACGTTAGAGATGTTTACGGGATTTGACATCTCCTATATAGTGTCTAACGTGAGGGCGATAAATAAGAGATGCTCGGAATTCACATCTCCTAAGGATATATTAAACTATTTACTATGTAGTAATATACGCTATTATAATAATGTCTAATAGTAAAATAAACTTACTTTAAAATAGCGTTAAGGAGTAACCCATATTCCCTTTAACACATAATAGTCCCAATAGTCCATCCAGTATCAGCTCATCTCCAGATCGGGAGACTAACCTAAATACTCCACGGGCTACGGAACAAATCCAAAATCGTACAAGGCGCGCTAGGGTAGGTGACACGACACAACTAGGCAATGCCAGGGTAGATATACCAATTACGCTTCTGGACCAGTGGTAATGCCTAGCAGCTACTACCACCCACCTCGAGCCACACCCCTAAAATCAAAAGGGCCCCAATCAATCACAAAGTAGAAGAATGGTATCGAAGGAGTGTGTCCGATAAGAGGAGCTAGCTTCCTCATTAGCCCATCGATCGCTCCTGTTTTAGCCACCTTATGCCAACTCACGGGAGTCGGGTCCATGTATATACCTCAAGGAGCGCCGCCACCATCCTACTTCATTCTGAAATCTTCACCTCGTACACGGTTGTTAAAGTGGTTTTCGAAGTTGGAGGAGAGTATGACAACTTCCGATCCCAGTCTCTTTAACTACCGAACATTATTATAACACCACGGTCATTTCAAAATAGTTTATACTTCAAAACCAGAATATAATATCCATTTCAAACCATACAAATACGATATCATTTCCATTTCCAAAAACCAAATCAATAAGATATCATTTTTATAAAAACCCAAATCAATATAATATCATTTTTATTTCAAATATATCCTTTTCCAAAAATCATAGCACTTTCAAAGTTATAAACTTCGAAATCAAACACTTGAAATAATAACACTTTCAAATCATAATACTTTGAAACTCATAACTATGAAACACAACTTCCACCATTTAACCAAATCCCAAATGAAAATTTTCAATTCAATTCAGTTTCCAAATAAACTATTCCAAATTACTGATTTCAAAACAGATTTGATCCACAGATTAAACCATTTCAAATTCAATATATTTCAAAATTTAAGTATTCAACAATTTCAAAACTAAATTTGGTAATTTCATATATATATATATATATATATATATATATATATCAAATTCAATTTTTCTATTATTTAGTTTTAAAATATTTTACTTAATAAATCCATTATCATTTAAATAAAACCCAAATTACAAATAACTAAATATTTCATTCAATTTATTTATAATTGAAATATTAATTTAATTCACCTTAAACCAAAAATCAAGTTATAAAATCATACCTTCTAAAATTTCAAATTTAATAAATTTCACATCAAACTTATTTGAGTCTAATTCTTAAATAAATTCAATTTTGAATAAATCTCAAATTTATCTTCGAGCCTTAATTTATTTAAATCATTATAAACTCTATATTAAAATATAATTTAAATACTTAACCATATTATCTTCAATAAAAAATCAAACTTATTATTAGGCTTATTCTATATTAAAACAAAATTATACATGGCTAAAAATCGAGAATAAAATAACGTTTATATAATATCTAAAATCAATATTCATATAAAACCATATGTTTCTTTATAAAACCATAGAAATTATTTCAAAATGTTTTTATATATAGACCACAGTGTATGTATAAAATTTTCTATCCTATGGTCAAGTGATACGGATATTTATCATTTCAATCCGTAATTTAAAATATAAATATGTTTATTTATCATTTCAAACCGAAATCCCGAATGAAATAAAAATCCATAACAACTTGCAGTTTATAACAGTATAAAATACAACATCCATTCATCCAATATTAATCATCAAACAATTATCACAATCATCATCCAATTCAATCATTAACATCAATATAGAACAAATAATAAATAACAGGTATTTACTGGCAGTCTATATTCAATAATAAATTAAATAACCATTTTATCCAAATAAATTCAAATAAACTGAGATGATGATTCAAAATATGCCAAACCATCATAGATAAATTTCTAACCACATCATAAATCAATTTAACAAACATATAAAAATTTAGAAGTTGCGAGTGGGTTAAAACACTCAACTTTGAATTTAAATTGAATTTAAATCCAATTTAAAACAAAATTCAAATAGCCTCGAAATCCGTCCAAACTAGCGTCAAACCAGCGCCAAACTATCTGAAATTTTATTACGATTCCAACGGATCCAACCGCGCATGAAACGGACCTCGTATGTAAAATATATTGAAGTTAGAACACTACGATTTAAATAAGGAAATGAACAAAACAAATAAAAAAAGGACACGTCAGCAGCCTGTTTGTCTTGAAGCGAAACCCTACAGCCTATAGCATGATCGAATCTCATCAGAGCCGCCATTTACATCAATACCCTTCCAATTTCGCCGTCGCTACACCATGCTATGACAAGATCCGAAGGTTGCATCATCGTCTTCAAGCAGAGCCGTCCCTACCCTTTACTCGCGGTAATGCATGGCGCTGCCTAGTGGTTGCCATCGTCGCCACCTACTGCCACTCATCACGGCGAATCCGAAGCCCCTTCGACCAAGATAGCCATGCCGATGACCACCATACGACGCCCTTTACACGATGCCACCACCCGATCGTCATGCAATCGACGATCCACCGCACAATCCAACGACCACACACGAACGGTAGAAACTTGTTGTTCAATTTCTGGACAAACCGAGGTTCAAATTGGAAAACAAATTACCGATTTGAGATGCGCTCGTCGAGTGCTTCAGATTGATATATAATTTGATATTGTTTGTGGAGTTTGAATATTGAATTTGAATTTTGAATTGAAATTGAATTGGATAATTTAGGGTTTGTCTGCCACTGAAATGCGAAAGAGCTAATATAACTGTACGTACAGAATAATGAACATAAAAAATAAGCTAGGGTTTATAGCGAGGTATATATAGGCAAAGCTGAAAATAGAATGGACCGGATTAATTTAGATTGAAAGCTGAACGACAAATGGCCTGAAAAACCCGTTCTAACTCTGGAAGGAAATTGAGTCAACCCATATATCAAAATAGATGTTTTTAAACATTTTAAACGCAGTGGAACATATTTCAAGTTAAAATTCCATTGTATGAAGAAGTTATGCTAAAATCAAGTTATTTCAAATTGATTTCAATTAAATTGATTTCTAGACGTTTCGAGTTCGTACGATCAAACGACAAGTCCGATCGCATGACGACCCGGAATTTTCGAGCATTTAAAAATTGGAATATTTAATTGATTTTAAGAATTCCATAGAGCAATTTTAACTTGAATTACGAATATCACAATTCATTTGATAATTTAATTATTGAATTTAAATAATTTAAAATTGGATGAAATGTTGAATATAGAATTTTAAGCCTATTAAAAATAATTTGAAGGCTTATAAAATTTATATTGATAATGTTGAAGAAAATAGAAGCGTTAAGATTGAAATTAACAGTGATCTGTTAAGTTTTGAAATTTTATCATTTAAATTGAATTCAAAAATAGCCTTACGAGGCACAGTCCCGGATTTCGACGAAACTAGTTCCATTGGATCCGTAATATTGAGTTATTACCGGATTTCAATTTTCGTGGTATTTGGAGTTGTTGGGTGAGCGTACGATATATAAACGCCTAGAAGTTTTACTGTGACAAATTGAATTTAAATGCAATATATTCGCTTTTCTTTAATCCGACATTATGTACAACCTGCCGTCTATTTGCCTCCTTCGTACCCATTTTTCTTTTCTTCCCATCTTCTCAAGTCACATTCGATCAGAAGAAAATAATAATAAAAAAAAGGTCTTCGTTCGTAAGCTAACGAACGACAAGATATAACTCTTCCTTCTACTAACACTCACGGCAATAATAAAAGAAATCATGGCCGAGCTCTGCATCCTATTGCGAACGCGCAAGCAAATCGAAGGCGACTTCGTTTCTCAATCGAATCAAAATCGATTCGCTCCTAATCGAGTTTGGCCGCTGCTACTCTTTCAAACTTGAAGCCGAGCTTCTTCAAAATCGTTATTCCCAAATCGAAGAGCAGTGCCTCGAGCTGAATTTGGGGGAGGCGATGCGCGTGCGAGCCTATTAGCTAGGGTTCGTGATTGTGTGGTTCGCGAGCTCGATTTCCGACGCGTGGTGACATGCGTGAATGTTCATACTGTTGGGTTTCGACTAACCCTGGTTCGCGTGGTGGGGATTGAAGTCCTGGTGGCCGCATGCTGCAGGTCGAGGCAGTGACGTAGTGATTCTTTTTTTTTATCTAATTTAATTTAATTTTGTCTTCAGTTCTGAATAAAGGGAATTATTAAAAGCAAGATTGAATGGGTTAATCTTAAAACAGAGATTTTAGAATTAGTTGGCTATATTATTTTACAGAAGAAATTAAGAGAATTGATAAATTTTAATTATTGGTTTAAATGAAATTATAACGATAATTTATTTACGATTAGTACGAATATTAATAAAACTATATCAATATTTTTACAAGGTCTGAAATCATGGAAATTCAAGTCGGGTTGAAGGAATTGCAATTTAAATAGCAAAGGTGAGTTAATCTCACTCAGTGAATTTAAATTTAAATTTAAATGATTAAATGTAAATAATTGTTTGAATGATTGAATTGATTTATGTGCTATAGTATAGTATATTTTGAAATTGTCATATTATATTGTGCTAACATCTGTGGATGCAGGGAAAACAGGTTGGAGGGATCCAACTGGATCCCTCAACATTTGTTTACATTATTTAATTCCCTCTGTTGTGATTATTTGATATTCTATGATGAATTATATTGAAATATGGAATGCTATGGATCGACTGGATATAATTGGGTATAATGAATTACCGAAAATATTTAATTGAATGTTGGAAAGAAAATAAAAGAAACGAATTGAGAAATTAAAGAAACTCATTTCAAATAAATAAATTGGAAATCAATTTGTGGAAATTGATTTAATTGATTGAAATTGGAATTTTCTCTGGATGGCCAAGTACATGTTTTTAAAAGTAAATTTGTAAATATAAATTAAATGTTTTAAAGTTGTTTTTAAAGAAAGCAAGTTTGTAAAATTTATTATTTCTAATATTTAAAGTCTAAAGTAAGTATTTTCTTTTAATCTATTTTAGCAGTAATTATTAAGAAGTAACTTAGTATTTGTTTTTAAAAGTAGAAATCTAGTTTTATGTTTTATTAAGTAACCTTATTTTCAAATATTCATATAGTATGTATTTTCAACAAATTATTGAAGTAATTTTAACTTGTATGTTTTAAAGTATATTTTTAAAGGTAAAGTGTTTTAAATTAATTTAGAAAATCTAGTTTTGTGCTTGGTGATTCCAGTGGAAATAGAAATACTTGGAATTTATTCTGAGAAAGGCAGATAGCTCTAAAACTTTTTTCAAAGGAATTTGAAAAGTGAAAATATATCTTGGGAAGATATTTTTTTGAGATAAATAAATAATTTGAAATTATTTATTGTTTGATGGATGTTTGTGAATATAAATTGATAGTTAAATCACCGACT
The DNA here is from genome assembly GCA_030765085.1 of Allium cepa. Lineage (NCBI taxonomy): Eukaryota > Viridiplantae > Streptophyta > Magnoliopsida > Asparagales > Amaryllidaceae > Allium > Allium cepa. The sequence continues at coordinate 338,704,219 of CM060944.1, forward strand.
ATCAATATTGGACAAAAATGCATTGATCGTTTCGAAGAGGCCGGGATCGAGTTTGCTATATTACAGCATGATAGAGGGTTCTCGCTTTGCGTTTGGTGGCGAACGCCCAGGAGGGGGGGTTGGTTGCGAGTCGAGAGGCTGGCTGTAAAAGCAAACCCGAGGTACCAGTGTAAGCCACGGTGGGGTTGGGATGGTTGAAAAGCCTACCAGTTGTGGCCGTTGTCGATGGTTGAAAAGCCTAGACCGTTACAGTTGGTATCAGAGCTTAGGTTGGAGATAACCTTGGCTCTGGTGGGAAATTACTCAATTAGAGTCCGTAGTACTCTAGAATGAGTTTGAGCGTATTAATAGATATGAGCGCGTATTTGTTAGTGAATATAAATTGTTTTAATATTGTGTTGGTTGGTTTATTGAGTGGCATATGAACCTTCATCGACACAGTCTGCGCAACTGTATCGAAGTGGTTTCTAAACACTGGAATAGAGCAATCGACACGGTATTGTTTTAAATATGGGTAAATAAAATATTTTTACCCAAAAACTTATTTTGATATAAAGAATAGTTTTTGAAAACTATTTAGCTAATGTATGGTTGCTTGGATGTTAGAAATGATGATATTAAAGTATTATCATTGTTAAGTGAAATTTAACTAGAAATTGAAAATATAACTAAAATTTAAGGAAATAAATTCATTATAAAATAAAATTTATAAATATGAATTGTAAATATAAATTATAAATTGAAATATAATCAAATGGAAATCTGTATAAGCATAAACTATGCAAATGCATTATAGTTAAAATTTGAATTAAAATAGAATTTGAAACTTTAAAACCCCGGAGATTTTGGAAGTATTTTGAAGATAAATAGTAATATTGCTGTTTTTCGGTTATTTCTGAGGGAAAATTGTTTCAAATAAATCTTGGGAAGGGATATAGCATTGAATTCACTTCAGTAGCTGGAAAATACTTTTGGTGATGACTGCAGCATCATCGATGTTCGTTTTCGAGTTTCTGAGTGGCAGATTGCTGCCAAATTTTATTTGTTTAGGAAAACCTGTTTGTTTTTGAAATTTTTGGGAAGTGTGATTTCGAGAAGTTGAAGATTTCAAAATGATTTGAAACCAAAGTCGGGTATTTAAAAATCCTGATGAGACATGTTGTAAGCTTATAAATTGTGATGATTTTTAAATCAGGAAGGGAATATAAGCTTTGAATGGTGGAATGTAAATTTAAAGAGAAAGGTTAAAAATGAAGGTAACTTGGATGGGAAAATAAAAATTTATCTGGATTGAAATTAATTGAATAATTTGAAAATAATATCCAGCTGTATTCGAATTAGGTTGAAATCGAATTGAGTTAAATAAATCTAAGTTAAAATAAAAATTTAATTGGAATAAAAATTCAATTGAGTTATTGGAATGGAATTAGATTCTTACCTGAATAAACGGAAAATAAGTTGGATAAGGATTGAATTGAAATAAATAAATCAGAATAACTTATGAGAGAATTAAAAATCCATATAAATAAAATATGCTTGGGCTATAAATAAATATAAGGCTTGAGTTAAACGTAAAAGAAGAATATATTCAAGCCTATAATGAATGGAATTGTGGAAATAATAAGTGGCGACTTATAAAATTTAAAAGTGAGATAGAAAACTCAAAATAAATATTGTTTGATGAATTAAAGAATAAAATGAAAATCAAAACTGGGATTATAAAAAAAATGAAAAAAAAATGAAATTTGATTAAAATAGCAATGGTTTGTATTGCGAATGAAATCCAAATATGTGGAAATAAATTGAAAATGACTTTGTAATCAACTGAACGAGTTGAATCTGGAAAGTTAAATTTTATAATAACTAATCAAAAGAAATTGTAGATTTAAAATGAGATTTAACTAAGATAGAATTAAGTTGAATGGAAGAGAAAAATTTACTTGTAAAATGAAAATGAGCTTAAGTATAAAATTTGAATAAAATTGAAGTAAATCAACTTAAGCTAAATAGATGGAAGAGAGTTGAATTGAATTCAACTTAAACTAAGTTTAATAATATTGGATTGGTTTTAAATCAAGTGAAAATAAATTTTAACCGAAATAAAATTCGGTGAGATATAGACAATATTAAATGGAATGTAAATAAATGGTTGTGAATGAATTAAAATGAAAAGGAAATTTAATTGGTAATGAAGATGAACCTAAGTTGTTAATGGGTTTTGAATGAAACTAGTTTGGTTAATAAAATGAAATGCAAGTGAATGGATTCAAATCTGGAATGTAATAAAAATAAGAATATATGGATTGTGAATAAATTTAAAAATAGAATAGAATTGGGTATAAATTGAGTTGAAATCCATTTAAATTGGTTATGAAACATAAATACTTGTTTATTCACATAGATCTCGTCAAACTGCATAGAATAAATTGTCATTGGATGTAAATGGAAGAAATTAAGATGCTATGAATTAATAAAAGTGAAATAGAATTGATTTTGAAATCAATTGAATTTAATATGAGTTTGTTTGGGGTTAAAATAAATTGAAGGTAAGAAATGGTATTGTAAACCATTAAAATTAAATGAAATGGCGTGTGGATTGGTTGAAACAAATGCGTAAGTGTTAAAAACCATATAAGTTGCTTATAAACATTGTCTAGTTACATCGTTTTTAATATTCACGTGTTGTAGTTGTTTTACAAGAGTGAAATGTTAATAAACTTCATATATATGGCACTTACATGTTTAAATTGAGTAAGTACAGGTATCTGGAAGCCGTGTGGCTGGATTTGGGTTGCATTAACTGCTAAATAAATAAGCTGTCTTCTTAAAAATGCTAAATAAGGTACGCCTACGCAATAAAAATAGGAAATATAAACTGTTTTTGATTTTTCCGACCGTGTTGGTCGATGTATATATATTTTTATCTATTGTCAAATTGCAAAAGCTCCTCCGTATAAAGGGGACTCTGCCAAAAATTTTCAGAAATTTTGGGAGTTAGAATTTTTTTGAAAATTTTGGAAACAACAAAACGATTTCAATCTGGAAATAAGTATAAGGAACATATTTCATACTTATACTAACTTAAGAAGGAATGGTGAATTCTTAAATGGAAGATTGATACTACAAATATAATCTAAAATAATATTGGAATGAACAGATATTGACATTTTGTAAGAAAGTCGACAAAATGTTTTGAAAGTTGTGATTGGATAATAGTGCTAAGCATGATATGCAGGTAATCTAAAGGGAAAAGAGAATTGGCTTGATTTCAAAGGATAAAAATTTGAAATGCTCGACAAAAAGGTATGTATTTAAATTTAGTGTGAAATTTGATTGGGATTTTGGATTGAGCCACTTGGCCTTTTGTTTTTTTGGATTTGAGATGCCGTAGAGCCATTTTGTAGTTGTACCAAGCTAGCCGCGCAAAGGAGACGCTGGCAAAAATTTTTGGAAATTTAGAGAGTTAGAAAAAATTTTGAGAAATTTTTGATAATTCAAAATTTGGATTTAAATTGAAACCTGAATGGTTAAACAAATAGTATAGTTTGAAACTAAGGAAAGATTTGGAGAGTTAATAAGAATAATAATGGGTCTTTTATAAAAAGATAGTTGGTAAGATGTTGTATTGTTAGAAACTATTTGGTTTTGGGAAAAGTAAACGGGTTTTAGATCATTCTTCCTAATTAGTAATTTCGGGGACGAAATTCTTTTAAGGGGGGAGGAATGTGACGACCCAGAATTTTCGAGCATTTAAAAATCGGAATATTTAATTGATTTTAAGAATTCCATAGAGTAATTTTAACTTGAATTACGAATATCACAATTCATTTGATAATTTAATTATTGAATTTAAATAATTTAAAATTGGATGAAATGTTGAATACAGAATTTTAAGCCTATTAAAAATAATTTGAAGGCTTATAAAATTTATATTGATAATACTGAAGACAATAGAAGCGTTAAGATTGAAATTAACAGTGATCTGTTAAGTTTTGAAATTTTATCGTTTTTGAATTTAAAAATAGCCTTTCGAGGCACAGTCTTGGATTTCGACGAAACTAGTTCCATTGGATCCGTAATATTGAGTTATTACCGGATTTCAATTTTCGTGGTATTTGGAGTTGTAGGGTGAGCGTACGATATATAAACGCCTAGAAGTTTTATTGTGACAAATTGAATTTAAATGCAATATATTCGCTTTTCTTTAATCCGACATTATGTACAACCTGCCGTCTATTTGCCTCCTTCGTACCCATTTTTCTTTTCTTCCCATCTTCTCAGGTCACATTTGGTCAGAAGAAAATAATAATAAAAAAAGAAGCTTCGTTCGTAAGCTAATGAACGACAGGATATAACTCTTCCTTCTACTAACACTCACGGCAATAATAAAAAAAATCATGGCCGAGCTCTGCATCCTATCGCGAACGCGCAAGCAAATCGAAGGCAACTTCGTTTCTCAATCGAATCGAAATTGATTCGCTCCTAATCGAGTTTGGCCGCTGCTACTCTTTCAAACTTGAAGCCGAGCTTCTTCAAAATCGTTATTCCCAAATCGAAGAGCAGCGCCTCGAGCTGAATTTGGGGGAGGCGACGCGCGTGCGTGCGAGCCTATAGCTAGGGTTCGTGATTGTGTGGTTCGCGAGCTCGATTTCCGGCGCGTGGTGACATGCGTGAATGTTCATACTGTTGGGTTTCGACTAACCCTAGTTCGCGTGGTGGGGATTGAAGTTCTGGTGGCCGCATGCTGTAGGTCGAGGCAGTGAGGTAGTGATTCTTTTTTTTTATCTAATTCAATTTAATTCTGTCTTCAGTTCTTAATAAAGGGAATTATTTAAAGCAAGATTGAATGGGTTAATCTTAAAACAGAGATTTTAGAATTAGTTGGCTATATTATTTTACAGAAGAAATTAAGAGAATTGATAAAATTTAATTATTGGTTTAAATGAATTTATAACGATAATTTATTTACGATTAGTACGAATATTAATAAAACTATATCAATATTTTTACAAGGTCTGAAATCATGGAAATTCAAGTCGGGCTGGAGGAATTGCAATTTAAATAGCAAAGGTGAGTAAATCTCACTCAGTGAATTTAAATTTAAATTTAAATGATTAAATTTAAATAATTGTTTGAATGATTGAATTGATTTATGTGCTATAGTATAGTATATTTTGAAATTGTCATATTATATTGTGCTAACATATGTGGATGCAGGGAAAACAGGTTGGAGGGATCCAACTGGATCCCTCAACATTTGTTTACATTATTTAATTCTCTCTGTTGTGATTATTTGATATTCTATGATGAATTATATTGAAATATGGAATGCTATGGATCGATTGGACATAATTGGGTATAATGAATTACCGAAAATATTTAATTGGATGTTGGAAAGAAAATAAAAGAAGTGAATTTATAAATAAAAGAAGTGAATTTGTAAGTAAAATAATTATGGAAATTTGAATAAATTTAAGAATGAATTGGAAAGAAATAAAGTGACTTTAAAATTCTAATAAATAAATCTTGAGTATAGAATGGAAATTTTGAATAATCAGGAGATTAATGAATTTTAAACTTCAGTATGATATTATTTAATGGAACAAAACATTTATTTAATATTTAAGATTTAAATTATTGAAAGGAATAGAGAAGAAATTGGGAAAAACCTGAAATTTGTATATTTCAGCTAGAAGGTTTAAAATCAAATGGAAAATAATAACATTAATAATAAGTTCATAACTAATGAATTTTGAAACGAATTGAGAAATTAAAGAAACTCATTTCAAATAAATAAATTGGAAATCAATTTGTGGAAATTGATTTAATTGATTGAAATTGGAATTTTCTCTGGATGGCCAAGTACATGTTTTTAAAAGTAAATTTGTAAATATAAATTAAATGTTTTAAAGTTGTTTTTAAAGAAAGCAAGTTTGTAAAATTTATTATTTCTAATATTTAAAGTCTAAAGTAAGTATTTTCTTTTAATCTATTTTAGCAGTAATTATTAAGAAGTAACTTAGTATTTGTTTTTAAAAGTAGAAATCTAGTTTTATGTTTTATTAAGTAACCTTATTTTCAAATATTCATATAGTATGTATTTTCAACAAATTATTGAAGTAATTTTAACTTGTATGTTTTAAAGTATATTTTGAAAGGTAAAGTGTTTTAAATTAATTTAGAAAATCTAGTTTTGTGCTTGGTGATTCCAGTGGAAATAGAAATACTTGGAATTTATTCTAAGAAAGGCAGATAGCTCTGAAAACTGTTTTCAAAGGAATTTGAAAAGTGAAAATATATCTTGGGAAGATTTTTTTTTGAGATAAATAAATAATTTGGGAAATTATTTATTGTTTGATGGATGTTTGTGAATATAAATTGATAGTTAAATCACCGACTATCAATATTGGACAAAAATGCGTTGATCGTTTCGAAGAGGCCGGGATCGAGATTTATTTCTCGAAATCCACTTCGATCCGATTTGTACATTTCGTGAAAACGATTTTGGATTTGAAGATGGAGCAGCGAATTGCAAGGGCTAGTCGCTACTAATCCTGAGGATATTTCCAAAATGGATGTAGTAGGAATAGTGCCTTCGGTTCCATTCGAACCCGGAACGGACTTGTATGGATGAATGCTTTCGCAAACATCGTCAGGTGGACGATGGGCATTCTAAGGGATATGTTCTAAAAAGGTAACGCTTAGCCTCAAGCCCCATCAAATGGGAATGACTTAAAATCAAGGGATATGCTGCAAGGCTAGGCGGGTAGCACCCATGTAGGGTGAGGTCATTCCAGTCTAGATGTCCCTTTTTATTTTGGCTTAGTGGGCGGTTGCTGATCCCAACCGCGGGGTGATCTCACTCGGGATTATCCAGTAAGGGGTAGTCCCGGCCTTGTGTTGCAGGGGAGCGGGCGTACTCCTCGGTACGATGATCTAGGCCCCGTACTGTGGCAGGTGGTACCCCAGTGCCTAGTCATTAGTTGGAAATCCATTCTCCCTACGAGACTTGTACGAGTTTTGTTTGTATTACCCACTCTGTGGCTAGTAGTTGGAATTTAATAGATGTAACAATTTCGGCTATTTTATAAGTATTTGTATATAGACCCTATTATAATATCAGAGGATTTCTATAAAAATCGTTTTAGATATCGTAAGTAAAAACCCGACATGTTTATTTGTGGCGCGGTCTTACGAGATGCTTTTATTTTCAAAGGATTTTTGAAACTTTAATAATCAATTGAGTGTGATTTTTTCACGCTGGTATTCCAGACTAACTCGGGCGTTATTTAACTGTAATGCTCGGGTCAGACCGATTATTATAGGATACATGATATGATGCTGTGGAGCTCAGGAGACGAGCTGGGTGACGATACGTACATTCGTACTTGTTTATATATATATTCCGCTGTTGAGTTGTTGTGTATCCATTTGTATGTTATCGATGTTGATGTTGAGCTGTGATTGATGTACTCTATTGATGTAATATATAAACAGAGATATTTGATTCTTGAATAAAGATTATTTATTATCTATTATATTTTATTCCGCTTCGATGGTTAGATTCTGTTGTTGTTTTCCATTTTTCTTCTTCTACCTCTTCTTCTTTATCCCAAATGGTTCGTATTTCTGTGCAACTTGAGTTGATTGATGTAGAATAGTGTTGACTCAAGAGGTGCGGATTTGCGGGCTGTTATAGATCGCTACGAAACTTGAGATCCTATAATAAATCACCATTACGGATCCGATGAAACTGGTTTCGTCGAAATCCAAGTCAGTGGTCAAAATGGCTATATTTTAGTTAATTCAATAAATTAATATTAATTAATTAAATCACTTTTTAATTCAATTATTATTATCTCCAATTTCTATCACTTTAGGATACATAGTAACCTATAAATCTCTTTATATAAATATCTACATCAATTCATTTCTAAATATTTCACAAATTCAGTGTTTAATTCTCATTTCAATAAATTTAATAAATAAAATAAGAACTCCAAAATTTCATTTATTTGATTTTTAGTCTTGTTGTTCAATAAATTTATCATCATATGGGTATAATTTCCATTGGTACCTATCTTAGTGCATTAATAATTTCCAATGTCATCTTAATTCCAATTACGTAGTATTTAATTTCATTTTACAATTAATCCAGTTATTATAGACTGAATTTCAATAAATTAATTTGATTCAATTCCAAATCTTTTTATTAAGTCCATTACTACTCTACAAACATAGTTAACCTTTCATTCCTTAATATACTCCAATTTAACAAAACATTGTATTGTATTTCACATTAATGTAACTTTTGTTTATATTCATTAAAAAATGATTTCTCATTTCAATATAATAGACTAAATAAACTGGTGACACATAATAGTTGTCACTGTTTACTTTTAACTACATTTAAAAGTTTATTGTTTACAGACCAAAGTTACAATGACTTATCATAACGCTAATTCCATTCAATTACCATTAACAATTTATTACTCCTTTAAATCAATTCGATATTTACATTTATTTTCATCTATTCCATTTATAGCCAAGTATGACATTTTCGTTATTTCATTTATTGGAATTACATTCAATTGTAAATAATTAGCTTTAGTTATCATTTGTTATATTTCATTTTAGTATTCATTTCACTAATACATCACAAATTTATATTTTCTTCAAATTTATTTACCAAAATCTTATTAGATTAACAATTTAAACATCAGAAAATTACGGGTCGTTACAAAAGGATGAATATTAAGGTTTGGAGATCGATAGGAAAACATGGCTATGATCAATACCGTCAAAATTTGACCAAGCTTCTATTAAGACGGGATCGATAGGGAACGATGAATAAGGTTTGAAGAGGCTACATTTCAAATTTTTAGTCAATCAGAGTTTGTATGCTCGAGTTATGTATGGATCAAGTTTCATGAAAATTCAGTTCGTATTGATACTTTCGTATCGATCGAGATGAACTTGGCTGTTTACACTAGATTGATGGTTTCGTATTGACCCATATTGATATGGATAAGGGAAATGCACTTGGCACCTCACTTTGGACCGATGGATTTCGTATTGATGCAACGCGCATCAATTGAATGATATGGCATGGCATACTTCGTATCGACCAAATCTTGGATTGATACAAAGGGAGTAGGATTTGGATGGATACGAAGTCATGTGTTACACCATGACACTTGTGGATCGATACGAAGAAGGATGTAGAGGATGGGTACGAAGAATGCAACATGTGTGGATCGATACGAAGATAGAAAGGTTGGATCGATACGAAGAAGAATGTATAGGATGGATACGAAGAATGCAACATGGTGGATCGATACAAAGAGACAAAGGTTGGATTGATACTAACAGTGTGGTTATTAACGTGACTTGGATCGATACGAAGTGACGGACGTAAGGCAATGGAATATGATGGATACGAAGGACATACTCGGGATAGCTGTGTTGGATGGATAAGAAGGATCCAATAGCCATTTTTGTATCGATCGTGTTCGTATCGATCGATACGAAGGAAGCGGTCAGGATGAGGCACGAAACATGGATCTGTGCATGAGACTCGGATCGATATGAGAAGCATGGATACAGGGTATGGACACGAAGCCTATTAATACGAATGTGTAGATACAATGTTGCCAGCCTACAAACAATCTCAAACTTGGATCGATCATAACTCTCATTCTATAAGTCCAAATGCTTTAAAGTTTTCACAGGAGCTTTCATGTTCACTCGAGGACATACATGATCGATCTCGGCTTGTTTGGACTATTTTTGGATCAATAGGAATTGTACTTGGATCGATTCAAAATATCCTGAAACAATGTGGTAGGCCTACCTGCATATAAGAAAAGGTATTCCAGACTTTGGGGCCGATATTTTTTGATCTACCCCTACAAACAGTGGTCCTATGGCAACTAAAAGGGGATCTTCTTCTACTCTGGATGCCGAAACTCTGCTATTTTTTCACTCATATTCAAAGGCTTGTAATTGTAATCTTAATACAAAAGGAATAAAAGGATTGATTCAAAGTAAACGTAGGCCGTAGATAGCCGAACCACTTTTAACCCTGTGTTCTTTTCTTTCTTGCTCATTTTAATTTTACTATTTTCTTCATTTTTATTCTCTAATTTATCTGTATCTGAGATCTGTGCTTGGATATTGTGGATCTGTATGTATACATTAGTGCTTTCACTATATTTGGGGTTTGTGACCAATTTTGGCACAAACAGAGATTCTTTGTAGACTAAGTGGATGAGAAAAATGCGTTAAATGCAAAAATTTCTGAATGGTGCCAACAGAAAACCTTTATTCATATACTTGAAAAAATATCTTAAAATGCAAAGAAATGGGTATCAAATTAAGTGAAAGAAATTCAAATAAGGAAAACAAACTAGCCTATGGCTCGATCCTTGCATCAATGGTTGATTCTTGTTCAGTTTACTAGGTTGGAATAACATTTTACACCTTGCTGAAAAAAATGCAAAAGTGGATAGCATCATACAAAACTATAAATGGAATACAAGATTATAGGCAGAACTATTAATATTTAAATCAGCAATTGAATTTTTTTACATAAATGCAAGTCTGTAAAAGAATATTTGGTGCTACAGATTAGCTTCGGAAGGACAATTCTCTGTCAAAACACACGGGAATTCATTAAAGAAGCTATAGTAGAAATAGACTGGCATAAATTTATATAGAACAGAGCAAACTATTCCAAAATGACACATCGTGCTTATTTTGCTATATTAAACAAACTGCTTACTAGAGACAGATGTAGTAAATGGAGTAAAACTGAAGAATTCAATTGTTGTTTTTGCAAAAAAAAGAGTTAGAAAATATAGATCATATATACTTTGATAGCATTTACATTGAGCATATTTTGTTTATTGCTAAAGAAAAGTTAAAGCTCAATCAGTTCCAGTCTTTGCACAACATTAGAACAAGTATTCAACAAATTCAGCAATAGTTCAAAATCAAAATAGTGGAGTTCAACAAAGCATGTATACTATTAAGAACAATTGTATACCACATTTAAAAGGAAAGAAGCACTAGAGTTCACAAGAAGATAGAAACAAAGAGCATTTACTATGGAAAATAATTGAAGCGAATACCAAATACTAATTCACAAAGCATGCAAAAAAACAAGGGTTCCAAACTATCAAAATTAAGAGTTATATTATCTGGACAAATGTGAGGAAAGAGTAGAAGCATACTTACAAAGCGGAAAATTCAATTTAGATATTTCCCACGACAATTTTTCGCGGTTTGATGCAAATCGCTCAAGGAAGATAACTGGAGCTGGCTGCTCTCCACTCCAAACCAGAACCAGGCTCTACGGAAAAAGAAGAAAAAGTGTTTGATGCAAATAACTTGGAAGAAAATTTTGATTCAAAAATAAAATGAAAAATTATCTGATTTGAATTGGAGCTATCATGCTAGCCAATCTTCACTTGAAATGAATCGACCCCTTCAAAAAGATAGGGATTTACATCTCGAAGCCAATAATCAACGAATAAATTATTACTTTTACATAAGAATGCTCAGTAACAAGATCTACCCTTATCTATCTAGAATAAAGGGAAGAATATCACATCTCCAAGTTTAACTTAGTTAATCCCAACAAAATAAGATGAATTAACTAAATCAAAGAAAGATATCTCAGTTTTGAAGAACTTTGAAGATGCAAAAGAGGTGCCTTAGAGTCTACAATGCTCCTTAAGACAAAATCCACTCATATCCTGTACTATATACTATATATAACTCGATAAAAATATTGTCCATATTTTATATAATTTCATATGGTTGTTATTATCAAAATCCATGCCCCTAAGATATTAACAGTTTCATCAATTTTTTTTACCAATAGCTAAAATTCTTGCAATTTTTGGTGGTGTGAACGTGGGATTCAATCAAAAAGATTGATATAACCATTTAAAGTCAGCTAGGCTTAAAGATTTGAAAATGGGGGATGCATAATATATGTTGAGTTATTTCAAATGATTTGAAAATGGGGGATGCACAATATATGCTGAGCTATTTCAAATGAGATAAAGAGAAAATACTTAATTTTTTTTATGCAATTAAACTTGATGGACAAGGATGTGGTGCTAATTTTTTCTTGGTGGATGCACGGTTATGTATGCCTTAACAACTTTTTGGGGATATGGTTATATTTAATACTACATTTAAAACAAATAAATATTCAGTGCCATTTGTTCTATTTGCTAGTGTAAATCATCATTACGTACAAAACAATACAGTTTCCATGTGTACTTTTATGTGACTCAATAAAACCTACATTTTGCTGGTTGTTTTCAACCTGGCTTAAAGCAATGAGAGGTCGTCATCCATCTCATAATAACCGATCAAGATCACACAATGGGTGTAACTATTCAAAAGGTAATTCCAAGTACTCGGCATCATTTATGCCTTTGGCACAGTAGGAAAATTTATAGAGAGAATTTTCCTTATTTATGTCACAAAATTTTTCCTTTCAAGTAAGATCTTAAAAATTGCTTAAATTTCACATATTCAATGCCTGATTTTAAAGATAAGTGGAAATTATTAATAGAGAAATTAGAATTGCAAAATAGCTATTGGCTGCGAAAAATATTTGAATACCTTGAGTCTTGGGTATCTGTATTCCATCATTCGATTTATTATGCCAGAATGAACACTATAGGTCGTAAAGTGGGGACTAATAGTTCTTTCTAATATGTTTATCTCCAACAAAATAAATCTTAAGGAATTTGTTATTAGAATGATCAAGCATTGCAAAAAATATCCAAAGAGAAGTTGATGAGGATTTCATTTCTGAGCATGAAAATAAAAGTATTGATGAAAACAAATTGATTTTGAAACATGCTACAAGTATATTCACCTAAATTGTGTTTGATAAGTTTTCTGAACAACTAAAAGATTCAATTTGTTTCAGTTCTATTGAGAATGATACCAGTGAAGAAATGGAATCGTATATTTTTCATGTCTTCAAAAGCTGGTGAATACGAGAGTTTTGTTGTGAAAATGAATGTACATACGTACAATGGTTTTTGTCAATGTCAATTATCTGAGTTTGAAGGATTACCATGTAGGCGTATATTACAAATCCTCATCAAACCTGAAGTATGTCAAATATCTTCTCTTTTTATTTTAAAAAGGTAGACAAAAGGATCTAACTCATTTAGATTTTATGTATGAAGGTCAATCCAATTCCAATTCCAATGAAGCATTTCCACTTTGTCATATATGCCGAAGAGCAACACAAATTTCATGCATTGCATCAAAAGTATGAAATATTGTACAAAATAGTGATGAATGGAATAGAATAACTTTTCACAAGAGTATGTGATGAAAAAACTAAGCTAGATGAAAGGCAAACCAAAGTTGATGATGTAGAGCATCCAATAATCAATGATCAAACTCCTTTGATAATTAAGACCCTCATATTCCATAACCAAAGGAAGTCCAAGGAATGACAAAAGATATTTTCAACATGGCGTTAAAGAAAGAATTAAAAGCTCTATTGAGTTGTCCACTAACAAGAAAATGTGGAAATTTAAAAATTGTGGAATAGCGGGTCATGATAGTAGAAACTGCTCTCTTAACACTAAACGGCCATGTATTATAATAATCATTGCAGTATCATTTTTCGTATTGTTGCACTATTTGAAAATGTCATGTTTTACTTAAATCGAAACATGTACAAATATTGTGCCAATTCACGATCTAACTACTATTATTGTTAATTGATTACTGTAAGGGATATGTTAGCATTTAAGAATCATAACGAAGAAACTTGGCTGAAAAAACTCGAACTAGATCCTGTATGCACTTGTCTTTAAAGCTTAAATCCAAAGAAGAACGAAATAAATGTGCAAAGAGTTGGAATTCCTATTGAATGAAAATATACATAAGTCCTACATCGTCAAAATTGCAAAGCTATTCTAGTATATTAATAGCTTTGTAATGAAGGGGTTGGGGCCTAGGGGCACCCAAATATATGCTTTGTTGTGAGGAGGGAGATCATGCATCACCACCACACACGCGCGCACGCCCCGCCGCCACCGCCTTCCATCCGACAGAACCGAACCGGGCTGGGCTTGGGTTTGGGTTTGGGTCTAATATGATCCTATTTTGACTGCAAAACTGGGCCAGGCTTTCTGAAAGTTGCAGGCTATACGAACATGTGCGAATATGTTCATAAGCGAACACAGATTGACAGACGAAAGCGGGTGCGACTCGACTGTAGAAGCGCAGGCGAACAGAAGCAGTACGACACGAACGGATGCGAGGAGCAGGCGGGTGCGACCCGTAACGAACAGTAGCGGTTCAAAAGGCAACGGGTGCGACCCGTCAAGCGGACGCTACTGTTTGAAGGGTGCAGACGAAATTATTAATAGGAGAGAATCATTATCACATTCTCATTCCATTCCAATTCTAATTTCTTCTTTTCTACTGCTCTATACAACATATCACAGAGTTGACATGCTCATTACAATCTCGTGCAGGTTACGTCTGTTCTTGGGAGACTTTAAATAAAGTCTTAAGGAAATTATTACGACAAGCCTCAGACGGAATTTCCTTCTTCAAACCGGTTAGGTTTATAATTGATTTATATATTTATTTATATATATCATTTTCATTTTTACGTTGTACTATTTCTTTTAATGGAATAACGTGTGATCTATCACTATAGTTATTATTACTATAGTTGTTAGATTGTGGTTGTAATTTAATTACGACATATTGCTTAATTTAGCAAATACAGACTTCTGAAGTAGTGGAAATCTGATTGATAAACTTGTTAGACGAGTTTATAATTGATTATTCTCTATTTTGGTATACTAGAAATATAACATCTTAAGACTTTCCTTTTTTTTTGCTAAAACATAGATGGAAACAGTTGAATTATTAACAAAGTCTACGACACACGACAGGCCCGATCCTTTTAAAGGAGATGGTGTTGATTTTCTAACATGGAAGAATCGGATGTTACTTTATCTCACCGCAATCGGTCTGCATTGGTATCTCGAGGACGAGGAACCAATTTCTGCATTAGGCAAGGAATCGGATATTGATATATGGAAATATTTCGATTTTCTATACAGAAACTATATTCTGAATTGTCTCGACAAGGTGCTATACAAAGTATATCAGCCTCTAAAGGTAGCAAAAGCACTCTGGAATGCACTTGCCACGAAGTATAAGAAGCAGAATATCAGTCTTAAGAAATTCATTGTAGACAAATTCATGGACCACAAGATGGTTGATTCCAAACCGGTGACTGCTCATCTACATGAACTGCAAATCATTATTCATGAACTCGAAGCAGAAGGTCATAAGGTTGGAGAATCATTTTTGGTTGAAGCCATTATAGAAAAACTACCGCCGTCATGGAGAGATTACTGCAATTATCTAAAGCATAAGAAGAAGGAAATCTCTTTACAGGATCTCATAGCCGGACTGAAAATTGAGGCAGATAACCGTGGAGTTACAAAACAAAGTGAGGAGGCATTTTTCGCTGAAGGTTCAAAGACCAAAACCAAAAAGAAGAATTTCTAGAAGAAAAGAAAACCTCCAGACAACAAACCAAAAGACAACAAACGAACCAAAAAAGTTTAATGGCAAGTGTTGGGTTCGTGGAAAGGTTGGATATACCACTAGAGATTGCAGACACAAGATGGAACGCAACTCAGAGGCAAGTATAGTAGACAACATGGAAGTAGACGAGTCCAACTTCCCGGAAGTTGTATCTGAATGCAATTTTGTTCAGAATCCTAACCAATGGTGGGTAGACACACGCGCTACTCGTCATGTCTGCTCTGACAAATCCATGTTTTCTACATACCAGAAATTCGATCACGAAGAAAAACTCTATATGGGTAATTCTACAGTATCCATGATCGAAGGCAGTGGCACAATAATCCTCAAGTTTACTTCTGGAAAAACTATCAAGTTGAATGACGTGCTCCACGTTCCAGACATACGAAAGAATCCCATCTCTGGTGCAGTGCTATCAAAGAAAGGATTCAAAATGGTGTTCGAGTTAGACAAGATGGTTTTGTCCAAGGCTGGAATGTATATTGGAAGGGGATATTTATGTGATGGCCTACTTAAGGCAAATGTAGCCGTTATCGGCAATAAAACTATGTATTCTGATTGTGCTATTAATAAAATTGAAGTTTCTTACTTGTTTGAGCATGAAATTTTACTATGGCATGATAGATTGGGACACATAAATTTTCAAGAAATAAAAATATTATCAAGCTTAGGATTAATTCCGAAATTCCAAGTAGATAAGAACTACAAATGTGAGACATGTGTAGAAGAAAAAATGATTAAAAGACCATTTCAACTGTTGATAGAAGCACCGAACCACTAGGTTTGGTTCATACAGATTTATGTGATTTTAAATCATTACCTACAAGAGATGGAAAAAGGTAATTTATCACTTTTATTGATGACTATACACGATATTGCTATGTATATCTTTTAAATAGTAAGGATGAAGCAATTACATCGTTTATGAAGTACAAAGCTGAGGTAGAAAATCAGTTAAATAAAAGATCAAGATTTTGAGATCTGGTCGAGGTGGAGAATACGAATCACATTTGAACAGTTCTGTGCCGAAAATGGTATAATTCATCAAACAACAGCTCCATATTCCCCACAACAAAATGGTGTAGCTGAGAGGTAGAACGGAACGTTAAAAGACATGATTAATGCCATGCTTTTAACCTCTGGTCTACCGACGAACTTACGGGGGAAAGCCTTAAATATGCGTATCGTATACTAAACAAAGTCCCTCACAATAAAATAGGAACAATTCCATATGAGTTATGGAAAGGACACAAACCAAGTTTTAAATACCTCAAAGTGTGGGGGTGCTTGGCAAAAGTTCCAGTTCCGCCTCTCAAGAAAGTCAAACTTGGACCAAAAACGGTAGATTGTTACTACTTAGGGCTAGCCCAAAATATTAGTGCCTACAGATTTTTGGTATTCAAATCTGATATAGATGATATTCATGTAAATACAATCATGGATTCTAGAGATGCCTCATTCTTTGAAGATGTGTTTCCGCACAAAAGGAATGAAGGGAAAAATGTCCCTAAAAGGACAAGAGAAGAATCATGCAATTCACATGAAGACGAAACTTATCAAGAGATTAAGGAAGTTGAACCAAGAAGAAGCGTAAGGGCTAGGACTTCCAAGACATTTGCTTCGGATTATTTCATATATGTGTTAGAACATGAACCTCAAACGTATAAGGAAGCAATTCCATCTTCTGAATTTTCATATTGGAAAGAAGCGATCCAAAGTGAGATTGATTCGACTCTAAGTAATATAACTTGGGAAATTGTTGATATTCCACCTGGAATAAAACCTATTGGCCGTAAATGAATTTTCAAGAAGAAAATGAAAGCAGATGGCTCTATCGACAAGTATAAAGCCAGATTAGTAGCCAAAGGATATCGTCAAAAAGGAGTAGACTTCTTTGATACATATTGGCCGGTAACACGAATAGCCTCTATAAGAATACTAATAGCAAGTGCATCGATCTATAATCTAGAAATTCATCAAATGGATGTAAAAACAACATTCTTAAATGGAGATCTCGATAAGGAGATCTACATGGAGCAACCTGAAGGTTTTGTTTCCAAAAGAAATGAAAACAAAGTCTGTAGATTAGTAAAATCATTATACGGACTAAAACAAGCTCCAAAACAATGGCACGTAAAATTTGATAGTGTCATGATGAGAAATGGTTTTCATATAAATGAATGCGATAAGTATGTTCATTATAAACAAATTGGACGATCATATGTGATGATTTGTTTATATGTTGACGATATGTTAATATTTGGTCCAAATACTCAGGTAATAGAGACCATAAAGAAGATTTTAATTAGTAATTTCGATATGAAAGACTTAGGAGTTGCATACGTTATTTTAAGAATCAAAATAAAAAGAATACCTAATGGAATTGAATTATCTCAGTCACACTATATAGACAAAGTGATTGAATTCAAAATTTTGGAATTAAAGAAGTAAGAACACCTTTTAATCCATCAGAAGTACTGCATAAAAAAACTAATAAGAGTGTAATGCAACTAGAATACTCTCGTGTAATAGGATGTCTAATATATCTCATGAATTGCACAAGACCGGATATAGCTTATGTAGTAAGTCGACTGAGCAGGTATACAAGCAATCCAGGAAAGAAACACTGCAAAACACTAATGAGAGTGCTTGGATATTTAAAAAATACCACAAATTATTCCTTACATTATGAAAAATATCCTGCCGTCTTAGAAGGATATAATGATGCAAATTGGATTGCTGATTCAAAGGAATCAAAATCAACAAGTGGTTATGTCTTTACCTTAGCAGGGGCAGCAATATCATGGAAATCTACTAAACAAACATGCATAGCTCGATCCACTATGGAATCAGAGTTCATCGCTTTAGATAAAGCAGGCAAAGAAGTAGAATGGCTTCGTCACTTTTTAGAAGATATCCCGTTTTGGCCTAAACCTGTACCGGCCATATGCATACACTACGATAACCAAGCTGCGCTAAGTAGAGTGCACAACTTTGTGTATAATGGAAAGTCATAACATATTCGTCGACGCCATAACATAGTTAAACAGTTACTCTCAAATGGAACTATTTTCATAGAATATGTGAGAACAATGATAACCTGGCGGACCCATTTACTAAAGGTTTATCAAGAGAGAAAATTGACCACGCATCGAGGAGAATGGGTTTAAAAGCCTAAACCACCAAGAGTTATCTTATACGGAAACCTATCCTAGCGACTAGAGATCCCACGAACTAGGATTAATAGGAAAACAAGTTCTGAATAACTCAAAACGTAATGCATTTGCGTGGACATTGTCCAACTCCATTCCTATGGTGAACAATATAAATGCATCCCTACAGAAGTATTTAAAGGTAAAAACAACGTTTTTTAATGATGACCATATCTTGGAAATAACAAGTGGAGTATATGTAGGATACTCTTAATGGTTGCGATCGCCTATGTTAGTGTGAGCTGGGTCGACTCTATGAGAATATTAAAGGCTTATATTTTCAATAAACACTCACAGGACAAAAAATTATTCAGGACCAAAATGAGCACAATCAAGAGATTGGATGAGAAGGGAATCAATGCTTCGTAAAGCTTATTGTCTGGACATACAATAAAGGCTGACGGTTCAAGTCGAAATAATTCACCGATTAGCCAAGTAGATCGGATAAGTTTTAAATAGGGAAAGTTCAAAGTGAAATATCTACTTATCCATGATAAAGCATTATTCCATACGTATTCTATGATATTTCGCTTTGTGTGAGGGATGTGTATATTATCATTCATGCAGGGGATTATTGGAATTCCTATTGAATGAAAATATACATAAGTCTCACATCGTCAAATAATACTCTCGTGTAATAGGATATCTCATGTATCTCATGAATTGCACAAGACCAGATATAGCTTATGCAGTATGTCGACTGAGCAGGTATACAAGCAATCCAGGAAAGGAACACTGGAAAGCACTAATGAGAGTGTTTGGATATTTAAAAAATACCACAAATTATTCCTTACATTATGGAAAATATCCTTCCGTCTTAGAACAATATAGTGATGCAAATTGGATTGTTGATTTAGAGGAATCAAAATCAACAAGTGGTTATGTCTTTACCTTAGCAAGGGCAGCAGTGTCATGGAAATCTACTAAACAAACATGCATAGCTCGATCCACTATGGAATCAGAGTTCATCGGTTTAGATTAAGCAGGCGAAGAAGCAGAATGGCTTCGTCACTTTTTAGAAGATATTCAGTTTTGGCCTAAACTTGTACCGGACATATGCATACACTTTGATAACCAAGCTGCGCTAAGTAGAGTGCACAACTTTGTGTATAATGGAAAGTTATGACATATTCGTCGACTCCATAACACAGTTAGGCAGTTACTCTCAAATGGAAATATTTTCATAGATTATGTGAGAACAAATGATAACCTAGTGAATCCATTTACTAAAGGTTTAACAAGAGAGAAAATTGACTGTGCATCGAGGGGAATGAGTTTAAAATCCTAAACCACCAAGAGTTATCTTATAGGAAACCTATCCTAGGGACTGGAGATCCCACGGACTAGGATCAATAGGCAAACCAGTTTTGAATAATTCAAGACGTAATGCATTTGCATGGACATTGTCCAACTCCATTCCTATGTTGCACGATATAAATGCATGCCTACAGAAGTATTTAAAGGTTAAAACTATGTTTTTTAATGATGACCATATCTTGGAAATAACAAGTGGAGTATATGTAGGACTCTTAATGGTTGCGATCACCTATGTTAGTGTGAGCTGTGTCGGCTCTATGAGAATATTAAAGGCTTATGTTTTCTATAAACATGCACAGAACCAAAATTTTTTCAGGACCAAAATGAACACAACCACGAGATTGGATGAGAATGAAATCAATGCTTCGTAAAGCTTATTGTCTGGATATACAATAAAGGCTGACGGTTCAAGATGAAATAATTCACCGATTAGCCAAGTAGATCCGATAAGTTTTAATTAGGGAAAGTTCAAAGTGAAATATCTACTTATCCACGATAAAGCATTATTCCATATGTACTCTGTGATATTTCGCTTTGTGTGGGGGATGTGTATATTATCATTCATGTGGGGAATTGTTGGAATTCCTATTGAATGAAAATATACATAAGTCCCACATCCCCAAATAATACTCTCGTGTAATAGGATGTCTCATGTATCTCATGAATGGCACAAGACCAGATATAGCTTATGCAGTAAGTCGACTGAGCAGGTATACAAGCAATCCAGGAAAGGAACACTGGAAAGCAATAATGAGAGTGCATGGATATTTAAAAAATACCATAAATTATTCCTTACATTATGGAAAATATCCTGCCGTCTTAGAAGGATATAGTGATGCAAATTGAATTGCTGATTCAGAGGAATCAAAATCAACAAGTGGTTATGTCCTTACCTTAGCAGGGGCAGTAGTGTCATGGAAATCTACTAAACAAACATGCATAGCTCGATCCACTGTGGAATCAGAGTTCATCGCTTTAGATAAAGTAGGCGAAGAAGCAGAATGGCTTCGTCACTTTTTTGAAGATATTCCGTTTTGGCCTAAACCTGTACCACCATATGCATACACTGTGATAACCAAGCTGCGCTAAGTAGAGCGCACAACTTTATGTATAATGGAAAGCCATGACATATTCGTCAACACCGTAACACAGTTAGGCAGTTACTCTCAAATGGAACTATTTCCATAGATTATGTGAGAACAAATGATAAGCTGGCGGATTCATTTACTAAAGCTTTATCAAGAGAGAAAATTGAATGTGCATCGAGAGAAATGAGTTTAAAAGCCTAAAGCACCAAGAGTTATCTTATACGGAAACCTATCCTAGCAATTGTAGATCCCACAGACTAGGATCAATATGCAAACCAGTTCTGAATAACTCAAGACGTAATGCATTTGTGTGGACATTGTCCAACTCCATTCCAATGACGTATAATATAAATGCATGCCTACAGAAGTATATAAAGGTTCTACGTTTTTTAATAATGACCATATCTTGGAAATAACAAGTATAGTATACGTAGGATACTCTTAATGGTTGCGATCACCTATGTTAGTGTGAGCTGGTCGGCTCCGTGAGAATATTAAAGGCTTATATTTTCTATAAACACTCGCAGAACCAAAAATTGTTGAGGACCAAAATGAACACAACCAAGAGATTGGATGAGAAGGGAATCAATGCTTTATAAAGCTTATTGTCTGGATATACAATAAAGGCTGACGGTTCAAGATGAAATAATTTACCGATTAGCCAAGTAGATCCGATAAGTTTTAACTAGGGAAGGTTCAAAGTGAAATATCTACTTATCCACGATAAAGGATGGTTCTATATGTACTCTGTGATATTTCGTTTTGTGTGGGGGATGTGTATATTATCATTCATGTGGGGGATTGTTGGAATTCCTATTGAATGAAAATATATATAAGTCCCACATCGCTAGAATTGCAAAGCTATTCTAGTATATTAATAGCTTTGCAATGAAGGGGTTGGGGCCTAATGACACCCAAATGCATGCTTCATTGTGAGAAGGGAGATCATGCCTCAACACTACACGTGCACGCGCCGCCGCCGCTGCCGTCCGTCCGTCCGTCCGTCCGACCGATCTAACCGGACTCAGATTTGGGTTTGAGGCTGATATGATCCTATATTTACTGCAAAATTGGGCCGGGCTTTCTAACTGAATAAGCGCAGGCGAACAGAAGCAGTACGATGCAAACGGATGCGGGGGGCAGGTGGGTGCGACCCGTTGACGAGCAGTAACGGTTCAAAAGGCAACGGGTGCGACCCGTCAAGCGGATGCGACTGTTTGAAGGGATGCAGAAGAAATTATAAATAGGAGAGAATCTTGATCAAATTCTCATTCCATTCCAATTCTAATTTCTTCTGCTTCTTCTTTTCTACTGCTCTATACAACATATCACAGAGTTGACATACTCATTACAATCTCGTCCAGATTACGTCTGTTGTATCTTGGGAGACTTTAAATAAAGTCTTAAGGAAATTGTTACGACAAGCCTTAGACGGAACTTCCTTCTTCAAATCGGTTAGGTTTATAATTGATTTATATATTTATTAATATATATCATTTTCGTTTTTACGTTGTACTATTTCTTTTAATAGTATAGCGTGTGATCTATCACTATAGTTATTATTACTATAGTTGTTAGATTGTGGTTGTAATTTAAGTATGACATATTGCTTAATTTAGCAAATACAGACTTCCTGAGTAGTGGAAATCTGATTGATAAACTTGTCAGACGAGTTTATAATTGATTATTCTCTATTTTGGTATATAGAAATATAACATTGTTCTTACACCTTTAATTTCAAAATTTTGAAAATTTTCAATCACTTTGTCTACATAGTGTGACTGAGATAATTCAATTCCATTAGGGGCACCCAAATGAAGGGGTTGGGGTCTAGGCGCACCCAAATGTATACTTCGTTGTGAGGAGGGAGATCATGCATCACCACCACACACGCACGCGCGCCGCCGCCGACGTCGTCCGCCGACCGATCGAATCGAACCGGGCCGGGATCGGGCTTGTGTTTGGGTCTAATATGATCCTATTTTTACTGCAAACTGGGCCGGGCTTTCTGACAGTTGCAGGCTATACGAATATGTGTGAATCTGTTCATAAGCGGATGCGGATTGACAGATGAAAGCGGATGCGAACCGTTAGACACGTGCGGATGCGACCCGACTGAAGAAGCGCAGACGAACAGAAGCAGTACGACGCGAACGGATGCGAGGAGCAGGCAGGTGCGACCCGTTAACGAACAGCAGCGGTTCAAAAGGCAACGGGTGCGACCCGTCAAGCGGACGCGACTGTTTAAAGGGATGCGGACGAAGTTATAAATAGGAGAGAATCCCGATCATATTCTCATTCCATACCAATTCTAATTTCTTCTCCTTCTTCTTTTCTACTGCTCTATACAATATATCACAGAGTTGACACACTCATTACAATATCGTGCAGATTACGTCTGTTGTATCTTGGAAGATTTTAAACAATGTCTTAAGGAAATTGTTACGACAAGTATCAGACGGAATTTCCTTCTTCAAACCGGTAAGGTTTATAATTGATTTATATATATCATTTTCGTTTTTACGTTGTACTATTTCTTTTAATAGTACAACGTGTGATCTATCGCTATGGTTGTTATTATTATAGTTATTAGATTGTGGTTGTAATTTAATTACGACATATTGCTTAATTTAGCAAATACAGACTTTCGGAGTAGTGGAAATCTGATTGATAAACTTGTCAGACGAGTTTATAATTGATTATTCTCTGTTTTGGTATACTAGAAATATAACACAAAGTCCATTCTAGATGCAAAGCTCCTGGTCTTTGAATCGTTTTGTGTTTATGCTGATGCAAAGCTACAAGTTTATGCAAAGTTCCTAGTCTTTGAATTGTTTTGAGTCTATACAGATGCAATGCTTCTGATTTATGCAAAGATCCTGTTCTTTAAATGTACAGTCCAGTATAGATGCAAAGTCCATTAAAGAGAAGGATGATTGAGTTATTTTTCATTATAATTGTACTTGTCTTTAGTGGATAACATGCAGCTGCTTCAATTACGATCTGTTCAAGCTCCTGGTCTTTAAATGGTTTTTCGTCTATGAATGCAGCTTAGTAGAAAAATAAACCATGTATTCTGTTTGAACAAGTTCACGGTATTGTAGTTGCAGCATCATTTATGTGACTCCTGTTTGTGCATGTGTTTTGGTTTATTATTCGGACCTTTCTAAGGTGATGTATGTACATTTGTGACTAATACAATCGATAAATATACTGGATATCATGCATGAAGTTTTTAGTGGATGTATTTTTTTTGGTCAAAATTTAAATGATGCCTGAAAGAATACTAGTTGATGTACGTATTACATATACATCTTTTTTCTTTACAGTTTTGTTTTGTTTATTTATCATGAAATATAAAGAAAAATGAATTTAATTTGTTTCAGTCATGTTGTAGCTTCATATAACAAGTTGTACTCAACATTAAATTATTATTAATCCAGGCTTATTACCCTGTTTCATTTATTTTTTCACCTCTATAAAACTAGGAAAACTTTGATGTTTGAAGCTTCAGGAAGTTAAATCTTCTTTTCCATCAAACATTATTTCATCAAGTAAAATCATCATGTATAATTTAAGAATCTACCGTTGAATCTTTACTGTCAACATTATATATAGTCAAATGCGTGATAGGAAGGTGATGATTGCTATTTTTACATTTAGTGGTCTGTCTTTACATTATTGCTTTTGAAAAAATAACTAAAACAACAACTGCTCAAATTACTCTTCTTACTTTTGTTTGTATTAGCCTGTAAATGTATTTTTGTAATCAATACGTTCTTAGCGTGTTGGTAGCGACATATACATACTGAAATAAAAATGGGCTTTATTATGGTTGTTTCAAATTTTTATTTGAGTCCACTAGAAGATGATGGGTGCAGTAGTGATCTATTATTTATTTTTGCAGTAGTACTTTTCAAGCAGCATCAAATATGTTGGAAACCCAACCCTGCTTCATTTCAAATATACAATTCAAGTATAACTCTTCTTTTAATGTCGGATTACTTCCTTCTGAAGTAGGAAATCAAATGCTTACTCTACTATAAATCCCAACCATACTTGTGCATCAAAAACACATTTGAACCCTCGATCTCAAAGAATGATCTTACAAACCAACTTTTTTATAACTATATTATGTCTTTCTTAGCATGAATTGTGGTCTCAAAAGTTGCAGTTGTATCCTCTGTTGATGTGCCTATCCAAAGCAAAGTCAGTGATAATGTACATGACCCTAGCGTGCATGGTGATCTTGATGCGCATGCTGCCCCGTCTCCTGATGTTATGCATAGGCACATGCTGCTTCAAATAGTGATGTTTGAAGTCTAAATTTTCAACAGCACTTCATTTTTGTTCCTTAATACTTGCATTTGTGTACGATACGGGGAATAAAGGGTAAGTGCTGCCGGAATTTTGCTGAATCATTTAAGATGAAATGATTTGCGAAATGTAATTATTATATTTTATTTATAATGGAAAGTAGGATGACCGACCATCCACAGTTAAAAATAATAACGTGAAATTATAAAATTATAATTCATAATTTGTTAAAATTGGAAATCAGATTAGTATAAATAATAAAACAAAAAAATGTATGGATGAAATAAAAAACAAAATGTCTATCTTGAAAAATCATAATTTTTCGAATCTTACTAAATGTTTTTAACTTTCTATCATAATTTTATAAAATAGAAAAAAATGATCAATTATTTTGTCAATTGGGAGAGCTGGATGTTTCAATGAAAGAGAATGAAAGGCTCGGTAAAGAAACATTTTTATAATGGTTTGCATAATTTATTAAATTCACTATATGTAATAATGGAACGACGAAGGAATTCATTGCCCATGTAGTAACTATAAACATTTGAAGCATTGGAAACCGAAAATGGTTCTAGTGCATTTGTGTCAAAATGGTTTTGTGCCAGATTATTACAACTGGGATCATCATGGTGAAGTTGTTGCACCTAATATTGTAGTGTTTGTTAAGGAGGTGGATAATGTTAATGTTATGGTGAATCTCATAGAATATAGATGCAACACGATAGTTGTTTCTTACCGTTCAAGTTAACGATAAAAATGTAAATGTTGTAAAAGTACCAAATATTGGAGTAAAAAATTCTATAATTTATTCAATATGGCTAGGAAACCTGTAACGACCCGAAATTTTCTAAGCCAAAAATTGCAGATAGTTATGAAAAAGAAGAAAGAGACAGAAGAAGAAGAAGAGAAACATTAACAACTTACATTCACAGCGGATAAAATATAATAATAAATAACAACAGTTTACAAAAGAATGCTATATCTGTCGGTTACATTTTAATACATCAGGATTTCACATTATATACAGTCAATGAATATTTACAATTGTCACGTCTCAGACTTACAATAATATAAATACAGCGGATATACTCTATTCGATATTGCCATCCAACTCGCCTCCTGAGCTCCAGAACGTCCTAATCTGAAAATCTGTAATACTCGGTCTGACCCGAGCATTGCACCAAAGTAACACCCGGTTAGGTTGGAAACCAGCGTGAGTAAATCAATCTAACATGGAAAACTAAAGCAAACAACTTAAATAAACCTGGGTAACTTTATCAGTTTAACCAATTCACAATTTGTCATAGGCAACACTTATTTCACGTATAAATTCCTAAGTACCAGGCTTAGATAAAATAATCCCATTCCCTTAAGTCGTATCATTTCATCGTAATGACTTCACAAATCAATTTTATATAAATGCAAAGGGGTTTCGGGTATTTCTCAATACCCAATCCCATTCTCTTCGAGACTCATACATCCCATCTCAAGTTATCCAAATGAAAATCACAACATTTCTATTAGAGATATCAACTTATTTCAAAGCATCCAATACCACTCAATCATTTAAAAGCAAATTTAATAGCTTCCAAATTAATTCAATTGATTCTAATTGAATTTCAACCCTCAAACACTTAGGCCTCTTCATTAATTAATTCCAAATCAATTAATTAATCAACCGTTCCTTATTTCATCTTCATTAATCATCCTGGATTAATTAACCTCCAATTTCATTCAAGTAATTATCTTTAATAATTTTTTTTTACCATATTAATTTACCAAATCAATGAGTAGTCTTTAATTACTACACAAATTAATTAACTATGATCAATCACTCAAATTCTTAATTACTTATATTAATTTATTTCTCAAGGGTCACTTTGGTTAATTTATCTTAATTAATCAGTCCTTAATTACACTGTTAATTATATAAATTAATGAATTCCAATTATGTTTTGATTTGTTCTAATCTAAATTAATCAATCTTTATTATACTTTTAATTATAGACCCAAGGATTTAAATTATAATTTTAATTTATCCTAATCAAAATTTATTTTTCTTAATTAAGCCACAATATTAATCATTTCGATCAATTCCAAACTATAATTAACTACTCTCTTATTTACTTCATTAAACAAATCAATTATTCCTTTATTAACCATCTAAATTATTCTCTTGATTAATTTTACCAAGTAATTATATTTTGTTAATAACTTTAAGTAATTTCTATCATTCTTAATTAATTAGTAAAATTAATTACCTTAAATTAATCTCATCAATAAGTCATTTAATAACCCTTAATCATTGATCTTTCATTAGCTATATTCGTTAGCCAATCCTTAAAGTACTTCTCTAAGTACTTAACTTAGCTTAATCACTTAGTTACAAGTTAATTTGTTAATTAATTCTTAATTACAAACTATTTAACTTCTAATTACATCATCAACTCACAGACCTTATCTAAATTTATCTTTAATTACTCGAACAACCAATTCTTACTCATCGATTTACAATTTAAACCTATTTAATCACAATTCATAACCGTAATAGATTTACTCATCATTCCCAAACACATTTAAAATGTTCCTTTCAAATTCATTTAAACTTAAACTTTGTTTTCCTTCAAATTCAAACAGTAAATCAATTATACGGGTTAGAGGTTACTCACCTCGACACGAACCACTGCCCATCGTCTCTGCCCTAGCTTGAACCTCTCCAAGTCGCGACTGCCATCTCGCGTACAACTATCTCGAAACCCAAAGCTTCCAGACACCACCGAGCCACCATCGTGAGCCAAGCCATCATCGCGAACCGAGCCAGGCTTCGCGGGTTTCCCCCAAACCGTATGCAACACTATCTTCGATCGCGACTCCCCCTTTGCCCTTACAGCCTCGCGTGCCCTCCTTCAAGCGCAAGAGCAGATCAAACGGTGGCGTGCGAAGATTGGTCGGCTACTCCCTTAAGGTTGTCGAATTGATTTGAAAAAAGAAGAGATTCAGCCTCGATTTGGATAGCGAGCAACCATATATATATATATATATATATATATATATATATATATTTTAACTCGATGTCGTGAAAAAGACATTTGAAAGGAAGAGAATGAATTTCAGATGGAGGAGATACGATCTAAAGAGGAAAAGGATGGCGTGTTGGGAAAGGAAGAGACGGCGTCTTGAGGAAGGTTGCTTATTATTAATTGTTTTTTTTTAATATTCTTATATTTTACAAGCTGTTCGAACGGACTCCGAATCAACAAGCCGCCAAGCATTTAAAAGGTTTTACCCGCGTTTCGAACACAATGGAACGTGTTTCGGAAGCTAATTTGATCGTATGTGCGAGTTACAAAAGAAAACGATCAATTTTAAATTAAATCGATTAAAGTAGTTCTACGCATTTCGAGCTGCCAGAGTCAAACGACAACCCCGATTGCTACGAAAATTGAAATCCGATAATAACTAACTATTACGGATCCAATGGAACTGGTTTCGTCGAATTCCGAGACTGTGCATCGGAAGGCTATTTTTAAATTCCAATTTAAATGATATATTATTAAAATTGAACAAATTATCTTTAAATTAAATTTCAACATTTTCACTACCTTCAGTGCTATCAA
This sequence comes from Allium cepa, assembly GCA_030765085.1. Classification (NCBI taxonomy): domain Eukaryota; kingdom Viridiplantae; phylum Streptophyta; class Magnoliopsida; order Asparagales; family Amaryllidaceae; genus Allium; species Allium cepa. The sequence goes on from CM060944.1 coordinate 338,733,391, forward strand.
TATAAACTTTATAAGCCTTCAAATTATTTAAGCAGGCTTAGAAATTTCAGATTCAGCCATTTACCCAAATCTTCAATTATTAAATTCAATATTTAAATTATATAATTCAATGATTTAATTATCAAATAAATATTGATATCTTGAATTCAAGTTAAAATTAACCTTTAAATATTTTAAAAATCAATTAATTATTCAAATTTAAATCGTTAGAAATTCCGGGTCGTCAAAATCCTCCCCCCTTAAAAGAATTTCGTCCCCGAAATTACTAGTTAGGAAGAAAGAACCAATACCCGTTTACCTTTCCCCCAAAACCAACAGTTTTATCAACATCCTACCAACTATCCTTTATTAAAACCTCTTATCACATCAACCAACTTCCCAAAACCTTCTATAGTTTCAATCAATACCCTTTTTCTCAATTGTTCAAAATTCAATTTAAAACTAAATTTAGAATTATCCAAATTTTCTCAAAAATTTTCTAACTCTCTAAATTCCCGAAATTTTTTTCCAGGTCTCCTTTGCGCGGCTAGCTCGGTACTACTACAAAAGGCCTCTATGGGCTTTCAAATATCAAAAGAAAACAAAAGTCAAGTGGCTAGATCAAAAGCCCAATCCAATTTCATACAGAAATTTAAAATACATACCTTTTTGTCGGGCAATTCAAATTTATCTTTTGGGATCAAATCCAATTTTCTTTTCCCCTTTTTAATACCTGCATATCTTGTTTAGCAACCATATTAAATCGAAACTTTACAAATCATTTTATACATTCTCTTATGTAGGTTTTCATATTTACTTCTATACAAATTCGTTGTCCCCGTTTTAATATGAATTCAACTTATTTCAATTTTGAATATTAAAATTTTATTTTCCATATATAACCGAGTTTTATTAGTTTCATCTACTAATCTATTTCAGTTTCATATTTAAAATCGTTTAATTGCCTAACAAAATTTTCTCAAAAAATTTCAAAAATTTTCTAACTCCCATTTTTGACAGCGTCCCCTTTGTACGGAGGAGCTTTTGCAATTTGACAAGAGATATAAATATATATACATCGACCCACCCGGTCGGAAAAAGTAAAAACAGTTCATATTTCCTATTTTTATTGCGTAGGCGTACCTTACTTAGCATTTTAAGCAAGCAGCTTATTAATTTAAGCAATAAGCGCAATCCAAACCAGCCAAACGGTCTTCAGGTACCTGTACTTACTCAAATTAAATATGTAAGTGTCATATACAGAAAATTTATTAGCATTTCACTTACTTTCAATAGCAAAACTCATATATTACATACACAACAAGTGCCAAACGCTTTCCATAAGCGATTCGTATGATTTTAAAGCTTATTCAATTTGTTTTCATCCAAATTATATGTCATTCCATTCAATTTTAATGGCTTACAATTCAATTGCTTACATTCCATTGATTTTTAATCCAAACAAGCTCATATTCACTTTAATTGATTCAAAATAAATTTTATTTAATATCCATTAACTCATAGCATTTTAATTACTTTTTATTTACGCCATACGATGATTCATTCTATACCAATTCGTCAATATTCTCTTAATAGAGTATTTATTTAGTTTATAACTATTTCAAATTACTCTTCAACCCATCCTATAATTAATTCCACTTCATTTTTAATTTATTCACCAACCATTCATTGCATTTCATTTCATTTCCGCAATTGTTCCATTCAAAACAATTTGTTAAGCTTAACACATCCAATACTTATAAACTAATAACCATTTCCCAAATTAATTCAATCCAAATTTTTATTAATGGGCTTCTACTCTTATCCAATGCCAAGCTTCCATAAATTTTAAACTTAATTAATTTACTTTGATTTATTCCAACATCAAACTTAAGTTTACTTCCATTAAATTCAGTTAGCCCATCAATTTTAAATTTTAAATTTAAATTCACCTTCTCAATTTATCAAAATAATATCCAACCACATACTTAACTCATTTATACTTCTAATTAATGTGCCACCAAACTTAAGTTAAGTCTGGTAATCCAATCCCAATCACAACTTTGTTTTAGTTTTTATTTAATCAGATTTCATCCATTTATTATTTAACTCAATCAACCCATTTTTAATTTTTTTTATTTACTTACTTAATTCGTTATCGAATTTATTTTATTAATATAAGTCCATTCTCAATTTATTTCTATCCACATGAGTTTTGTTTTGCAACTCAAACCATTTCTATTATTATTCACTTCCATTTCATATGACAACACTTCTCTTATATCCAATTTACTTGCAAATTTCATTAAATATTATTCAAGTCACACTTGGATTTTATTTGCAATTCAAACCATCACATTTTCAATCCAACTCTATTTTATTTTTATTTTACAACATCTCTTCTTATTTAATTCATTATCGTCGAATTCTATTTACAATTCGAATTCATTACCAAATTCCATTATTAATTTACAACCATTTGTTTACCCAAGTTAAATTTTATTAACATACACTATTAAATAATTTATTTAGCTGATTGGTTTACTTTCACTTTTAATTTAATATTCGATTTCCTTTAATTACAAAGAATCACTTCATTAAATTTTCCCGAGTTTTAATATTATAATTTCAGTTTGGATTTCCTTTTATTTCCCAAAATTCCATCACTTTTATTTAAAAATTTTAGAAATGCTTTAAAATTCACATAATACTATTAATATAGCTCTTTATAAAATACTTCTTATAACTCGATGTCTCAACCATTCCATCCGTGTTCTCACAGAAATTCAATCATACGTTGATCAGGCGTAGGACTAAAAATCTATAAGTACTTGGTAAACCCGTTTTCAACACCCAGTGGAAATACTTGGAAAATAATTTTATTGAAAATATAGAAAAATAGTTTTTGAAAATAGAGGAAATATCTTTGGTGTGAATGCTCTGGAAATCATCACCCCCATCCATGGTCACAGTTACATCCCAGGGTTACGTTGCAGTCACAACAAAAGTCCATGTAACTGCAGGCTCTCCGCGGCCTCTCAATTACGCCATGGATCCCACACAACAAATCACAGTTACATCCAGGGTTACGTTGCCGTCACAGCAAAAGTCCATGCAACTGCAGGCTCTCCGCGGCCTCTGATTTTCGCTATCGAAATGAAACTTCTCCACTCCTACATACGTCGCAGTCTACCGATATAAAATCAAACGCAGACTGTTGGCTCTCAGCGGCACACACTACTTTTGCTATGTTATACCATAGGTCGCAGTTACATCCTGGGTTATGTTGCCGTTGCAGCAAAAGTCCATGCAACTGTTGGCTCTCAGCGGCACACACGACCTTCACTATGGTATACTCAACTCATAATCCTCAGGAACTAGTTTTGTCCGGACTCCTCACAGGATCAACTTTAGAACCCCCCTTGGGGCTCAAGGCAGCACCACCCGGTGGCACTCCTGAGAAGTTCATTTCAAGGGAGCGCCTTTTTCCCCAGAGCCATCATCAAAATATTTTATACTATACACATATAGTATCTTCAAATCATACACCTAGTATGATATCATACAAAGCTCCTTTACACAAAATCGATTATCTCAAAATCGATAATTCTCAAACTAGGCTTCCCAAATTCAATATTGATTTTACCCAAAATCAAAAACCTTTCCAAATCCAAAGGTTCTCAAAACCTTTTCAAACTTCTCATAAGATCCTTTATATATATATATATATACAGATATATATAATTTTTTTAAAAACTTTAGATCATTTCAAACTTGTATAAAACCCCTTTTATACTTCAATTCTTATCTCAGTTGGGTATTTAAATTAATAACAGTTTGAACTCCGACCAGTTTTTATTTAGAAAATAGCTTGAAAATTTTAAAAATAAATAAGTAGTGGAAAAAATAATTATTAGTTTGCAAAATAGCTATAAAATAGGCAACTAACTGTAAAATAGTTAAGAAATAGTTGAATAGTTTCAAAATTTGTACAGATAATTGCAAAATAGTTGTAAAATAGAAATTAGTTTGTGAAAAATAGTAATTAGTTTAGTTAACAGTTGAAAAATGGTTAAATAGCCCGAAAAATAATCGTAAAACAAGTATATAAAATAATTTGGCTTTAAGAAAGAAAGGTTGTATATATTTAATAGCTTAGAAAAAAAATAAGTTTATATCAAAACAATTTATATTGAAAATAGTCAAGAGCCAAGTGTTCACCTCCCCAACAATTCAATTTAAATCTTCATTTAAATTGACCCAATTCCAATTCAAATAACTCCAAATTCCATTGTACTTGATTAGTCCCCAATTCAAGTTGAATCAATCTTGATTACTTCCCCAATTTAAATAAAATTCTAGTTGATTTTAATCCTGTTCAATTTTAATTATAATTCCATACTATTCCAATCAATTTGAATTATTATCAATTTAATTTCAGAATCCAAATCACTTCAATTTAATCCAATCCAATTTCCCATTTAAAATTTTTAAACTCATACATCTTCAATCACCAATCTAATTAATTCAAACAAATTTTGATTTTGAACTAATTCAATTTCAAGCCTGAATTTAAACTATCCTGAATTATATAAATTCGAGTTAAACTCTCAAAGATGGGTTTACCTTCTTAAACCAAACTAACTTTTATTCAAAGTTTCCAATCAATTAAATTTTCTGAGTTCAATTTCCAAAATTCCATTTTAAATTATCATAACTTATGTATTTCAAGGTTCAAATAAGAATTCAATACAATTTTATTTTTACAAATTTAATTTATTATTAAACTTTATCTTCCAATTTGAAGCCAGATCTTAAATAAGTCTACTTTACAATTCAATTATTCAAACCTATTTTATTTTATTTGGACAATTCCATTCTTAATTTAAAGATTTTTATTTACAATAGGATGATATCATCCAATTTATTTTAAAACGCCCATCTATTTTCACTTTTTAAATCTCAAACCCGATTTGAGATCACACAAACTACTAATTCAAATTGTTCATTCAACTTATTTAACTTCTCCCAAGTTAAATTCAATTTACTTAATCCAGTCAACCTTACTCAATTTGAATTTCCGCTTCAACTTCAAAATTCTTTCCCTCTTATAAGTTCAAAACTTATATCACTTTGGGTTTTTACATCACACTTCAGGAAAAAAAACAAAACTCAACCTCTTAGAGTTTATTTCAAATTATCCTTGATATCATGTATATCCGTACACATATACATATTTATTTTTTTGGCCCTCCCAGCCATGTTTTACAATCTTAAACCACCCTTGGTTTTAATCTCAAAACAAACCCCTTAAAAATCTTCCAAACATTTCTTGTTTTACAATTAGACTATGTTCAATTTCAATCTCACTTTTAATCCATCTCGAATTATATAAATTCGAGTTGAATTCTCAAAGGCTGGTTTAACTTTTTAAACCAAATCAACTTTTTTCATTTGAAGTTTTTAAACAATTTAATTTCCGAGTTCTAAACCCCATAAATTTCATTTTCAATTAATTTAATTTTAATTTGGTTGTATTTTATATTACTACTTAATTTAATTTCAATCTCATCTTAATATTTATTAGAAAGGAATATTGCTTTATATATCAAAATATATATTTTATATAAAATCATTTAAAACTCTTATATAAGAAAATAACAAGTACGCTCTCATATAAATACTTAACTCATTCTAGAGTACTACGGACTCTATTCAATGAGGAATCCCCACCAGAGCCAAGGTTCTCGCTTAACCTCGCTCTGATACCAACTGTAACGACCCAAAATTTTCTAAGCCGAAAATTCCAGATAGTTATGAAAAAAAAGAAAGAGATAGAAGAAGAAGAAGAGAAACATCAACAACTTACATTCGCAGCGGATAAAATATAATAATAAATAATAACAGTTTACAAAAGAATGCTATATCTGTCGGTTACATTTTAATACATCAGGGTTTCACATTATATACAGTCAATGAATATTTACAATTGTCACGTCTCAGACTTATAATAATATAAATACAGCGGATATACTCTATTCGATATTGCCATCCAGCTCGCCTCCTGAGCTCCAGAACGTCCTAACCTGAAAATCTGTAATACTCGGTCCGACCCGAGCATTACACCAAAGTAACACCCCGGGTCAGGCTGGAAACCAGCGTGAGTAAATCCATCTACCATGGAAAACTAAAGCAAACAACTTAAATAAACCCGGGTAACTTTATCAGTTTAACCAATTCACAATTTGCCATAGGCAACACTTATTTCACGTATAAATTCCTAAGTACCAGACTTAGATAAAATAATCTCATTCCCTTAAGTCGTATCATTTCATCGTAATGACTTCACAAATCAATTTTATATAAATTCAAAGGGGTTTCGGGTATTTCTCAATACCCGATCCCGTTCTCTTCGAGACTCATACATCCCATCTCAAGTTATCCAAATGAAATTCACAACATTTCTATTAGAGATATCAACTTATTTCAAAGCATCCAATACCACTCAATCATTTAAAAGCAAATTTAATAGCTTCCAAATTAATTCAATTGATTCTAATTGAATTTCAATCCTCAAACACTTAGGCCTCTTCATTAATTAATTCCAAATCAATTAATTAATCAACCCTTCCTTATTTCATCTTCATTAATCATCCTGAATTAATTAACCTCCAATTTCATTCAAGTAATTATCTTTAATAAATTTTTTTTTACCATATTAATTTACCAAATCAATGAGTAGTCTTTAATTACTACACAAATTAATTAACTATGATCAATCACTCAAATTCTTAATTACTTATATTAATTGATTTCTCAAGGGTCACTTTGGTTAATTTATCTTAATTAATCAGTCGTTAATTACATTGTTAATTATATAAATTAATGAATTCCAATTATGTTTTGATTGTTCTAATCTAAATTAATCAATCTTTATATACTTTTAATTATAAACCCAAGGATTTCAATTATAATTTTAATTTATCCTAATCAATTTTTTTTAAATTAAGCCACAATATTAATCATTTCGATCAATTCCAAACTATAATTAACTACTCTCTTATTTACTTCATTAAACAAATCAATTATTCCTTTATTAACCATCTAAATTAATCACTTGATTAATTTTACCAAGTAATTATATTTTGTTAATACCGTTAAGTAATTTCTATCATTCTTAATTAATTAGTAAAATTAATTACCTTAAATTAATCTCATCAATAAGTCATTTAATAACCCTTAATCATTGATCTTTCATTAGCTATATTCGTTAGCCAATCCTTAAAGTACTTCTCTAAGTACTTAACTTAGCTTAATCACTTAGTTACAAGTTAATTTGTTAAATAATTCTTAATTACAAACTATTTAACTTCTAATTACATCATCAACTCACAGACCTTATCTAAATTTATCTTTAATTACTCGAACAACCAATTCTTACTCATTGATTTACAATTTAAACCTATTTAATCACAATTCATAACAATAACAGATTTACTCATCATTCCCAAACACATTTAAAATGTTCCTTTCAAATTCATTTAAACTTAAACTTTGTTTTCCTTCAAATTCAAACAGTAAATCAATTATACGGGTCAAAGATTACTCACCTCGACACGAACCACTGCCCATCGTCTCTGCCCTAGCTTGAACCTCCCCAAGTCGCGACTGCCATCTCGCGTACAACTATCTCGAAACCCAAAGCTTCCAGACACCACCGAGCCACCATCATGAACCAAGCCATCTTCGCGAACCGAGCCAGGCTTCGCGGGTTTTCCCCAAACCGTATGCAACACTATCTTCGATCGCGACTCCCCATTTGCCCTTACAGCCTCGCTTACCCTCCTTCAAGCGCATGAGCAGATCAAACGGTGGCGTGCGAAGATTGGTCGGCTACTCCCTTCAGGTTGTCGAATTGATTTGAAAAAAGAAGAGATTCGGCCTCGATTTGGATAGCGAGCAACCGTGTGTGTGTGTGTGTGTGTATATATATATATATATATATATATATATATATTTAACTCGATGTCGAGAAAAAGAGATTTGAAAGGAAGAGAATGAATTTCAGATGGAGGAGATACGATCTAAAGAGGAAAAGGATGGCGTGTTGGGAAAGGAAGAGACGGCGTCTTGAGGAAGGTTGCTTATTATTAATTGTTTTTTTAATATTCTTATATTTTGCAAGCTGTTCGAACGGACTCCGAATCAAATAAGCCGCCAGGCATTTAAAAGGTTTTAGCCGCGTTCCGAACACAATGGAACGTGTTTCGGAAGCTAATTTGATTGTATGTGCGAGTTACAAAAGAAAACGATCAATTTTAAATTAAATCGATTAAAGTAGTTCTACGCGTTTCGAGCTGCCAGAGTCAAACGACAACCCCGATTGCTACAAAAATTGAAATCCGATAATAACTAACTATTACGGATCCAATGGAACTGGTTTCGTCGAATTCCGAGACTGTGCCTCGGAAGGCTATTATTAAATTCCAATTTAAACGATATATTATTAAAATTGAACAAATTATCTTTAAATTAAATTTCAACATTTTCACTACCTTCAGTGCTATCAATATAAACTTTATAAGCCTTCAAATTATTTAAACAGGCTTAGAAATTTCAGATTCAACCATTTACCCAAATCTTCAATTATTAAATTCAATATTTAAATTATATAATTCAATGATTTAATTATCAAATAAATATTGATATCTTGAATTCAAGTTAAAATTAATCTTTAAATATTTTAAAAATCAATTAATTATTCAAATTTAAATCGTTAGAAATTCCGGGTCGTCACAAAACCCCTTTGGGATGGCTACAAAAGTGGCATCTGATTATAAATAATAGTAAAAAACATTGTTATGAAATCTAAATTCAACTTTACAGAAACTGGATTTATAACTAATGTACAATCTGCAAAATGACAAATGCCATCGGATAATTTAATGTGCGAAAATCATTATGTTGTGAAAAAACTTATGTCTACTTTTGGTTTGTCATACCAAAAGATAGATACATTTCTAGATGGTTGCATGTTGTTTTGGTAAGAGGACATCAAATCTTAGGAAGTGTAAAATATGTAACGAGGAAAGATACGAACCAAGAAAAAGAAGGGAAAGGTAGCTCCATACAAGAGAATGCATTAGTTACCCATCGCTCTTAGACTTCAAAGGTTATATGCATCTTTTATTACCACACCTCATATGAGACGACACATTGTAAAAACGCAAAAAGAGGGTACGTTAATACATCTAGCTGATGGAAAATCATGGAAATATTTTGATAAGACTTATCACGTTTTTGCTGCAAAGAGCCATAATGTTAGACTTGGTTTATGTACGAATGGATTCTCACCATTCTCTCTATTTGGTTTTAATTATTATATTGGTCTGTTATATTACATCTTATAATTTACCTCCGTGGATTTGTATGAAAACTCTATATATCTTTTTCACTTTTGTCGTTTCAGGCTCCGATGATCCAGCACAAGTAATCAATGTCTATTTACAACCATTGATTGAAGAGTTGAAAACACTATGACATGAAGTTGTTGAAACATACAACATTTTGAAAAATAATTTTCAAACGTTCGCTTCTTTGTTATGAACTATTGGTGAATTTCTTGCTTATGCAATGCTTTTAGGTTTGAGTACGGCCGTTCGTCGAGCTTGTCATTATTCCATGGACGAAACATGATCATTTTCTTTACTGCATGGGTAGAAAATTTCATGATTTCATTATCATCGGTGTTTTCTCCATATTAATCATACTTTTCGAAGAGATAAAAACTTTATGTCTAATAATGTAGAGAGTAGACAACCACCAAAAATTTGATCAAGCGAAGAAATATATAAAATTGTAGAGGAATATCCAAACATACATGTAACTATAGTACAAACTGAATTCCAACTAAATTGTTTTGACGGTTCATAATTAGTGCAAACAAAGTGTATTGTGGGAGATACCTTATTGAAAAGATCTTTTACTTCGTCATAATATTGATGTGGTGCATAATGAGGAAAATATGTTTGATAATGTGTTTAATACAATTTTTAATATTAATGGGAAGACTAAAGACGATGTGAAATCAAGATGTGACATAGAAGAATTATGTAAGCGTCCCAAGCTTCATATCAAGCTAAATAACACTAAAAAATCCAATGCATGCTATGAGTTAGACAATAACCAAGTAAAACTTATGTTAAATGGGTAGAAAGGTTAAGATTTCCTGATTGGATTTCTTCTAATCTTCGTAGATGTGTTGACTTTTAAAACAATAAACCGAGTGGGATGAAAAGTTACGATTGCCATGTAATGATGAAAACTTTGATACCCGTAGTTTTTCAAGAACTATTATATGTAAAAGTTTGGATGTTTATAACAGAACTTAGTTTGTTTTATAAAGAACTTTGTTTAACTACGTTAAAAGTTGAACATCTACTTAAACTTGAAGTAGATATTCTTATACTGCTCTACAAACTGGAGAAAATCTTTCCTCTAGGTTTCTTTAGTGCAAGGAGCTGTTGCATGTTCGTCTTCTACCTGAAGCACGTCTTCGAGGTCCTAGGCAATATCAATGAACGTATCCATTTGAGAGGTAATAATATTAAGTATGTTAAATATTAATTTAATTACATAAGCAAATCTAATTTGAAATAATTTGGAATTGATACTTAGATCATCTAAAGAAAAAAGTTAGGCAAAAAGCACGTGTTGAAGGTTCGATTTGTGAATCATATATCGAAGAAGCAGCTTCACTTTTTCTCTCTCGTTATTTCAATGACCATGTAAACATATCATTTGAAAGTATTCCATATAATGACGAAGGCATTGAATATGATTCTTCTCAAGTAATGTTATATATTTTTAAACAACATGGTTGACTTGTAGAAAAATGTACGGAAACATGGTTAGACGATAGAGATTACCATGTAGCAAAAATATATATACTTCTTAATTACGCTGAAATTGCACCATATGTTAGATATTGTTACTTAATAATTCTCGATATGTTAATTTCAAATTTATATTTATTTCAATCATACTAAAAGAATATGTGCAGTACATAATTTTTGCAGTATTACTAATCACAACATCCATGCGGTGATCTCAGTAAAGATTTCGCTGATTAGTTTTCAAACAGTGTTAGAGATCCTATAAATTTAGTAGTCAATGGAGGATTGAAAACATTGGGACCTAAAAGAAATATCAAGACATATCTAATATTCTTTGTCAATGGATTTAAATTCAATACCAAAGAATATGGTGCTAAAAATTAACTAACAATATTGTATTTTTTAAAGGTGGTGATGATCCAGATGATCATATATATGATTTTTACAGTGTGTTAAGCCATATTTTAGAATTGATATATTTTAAAGTAATTATAGAGAAAGTTTTTTATTTGTATGATATTGGTTTAGAAATGTTTCAGGTTCTGAAATCAACGTGCACAAAGATTATAATCTTATTGAAATAAAATATAATTCGCATTACCATAAGTATGATCCTTTTGTACTAACCAAACAAGTACTACAAGTTTATTATTCTCTATGTCCATCTCTAAAAAGAGATAAAGCAGATTGGTCTGTAGTTTTTAAAACAAAGGAAAGATTTAAATTTGATGAAAATAATATTCCAAACAAACAAGTTTATTAGGAAGATGTTGAGCAAAATAATGAAATAATAATAACCGACGATCATACTGATTTTCGACCTTAAACAATGAATCTAATGTTTCAATAGAAGCATTTGAGACTATAGAGAAAAATGATATAAATTACGGGACCGAGTTTGAATAAGAAAACAACGAAAACTGATTATTAATATACATTTTGATAGAAGGTAATTTATATCATTACTAGTTTTATATTTTTCTAATAAAGAAATCATATATTTTTCCATAATTAAATGATATGTTATCTCATAATAAAATGATATATCTATGATAAGTACTATGTTTCGACTTAGGAGATCTTCATATTCATTAGGTTCCTCCTCTTCTAGTCAAAGAGGGATCAACGGGGAGGCGATGGCGGCGGCCCATCACAGGTAGAGCGTCCCACAGTCACATTTGTAAGTAAAGCAACTGCCTAAGTATCAAATTTATTACAACATGATAAATATTTTGTGTATGATATATTATTCATGATTTATTAAAGGTCTATATCATAATTAATACATGGGCTTTGAACTGGAGCCCTTAGATGTTGTTCTTGATATTTCCAAGCTTGCTTATATAAGCAGAATGAGTGCATGTTGACCTAGGTGGGATAATATCACATCCTACATATTAGAGTGCATCTGGTAGGATTTCTACGTAAGTGTAAATCCTTATTTTATTTTTTATATATAAACACTGTATAATTTGTTGACTAAGTGTAGATGTATAACTATTTTTTTTCAATGTGCAGGTGGTAGAAGACATACTGGATGAAAAAAATGGATCTTACCCGATACAATATCGAGCATTAAAAAAGGGGCGAAAGCCCGATTGGATGAGTGCAAGCATATGGTAAGCTTGGGTTGATTACCGAAAAAGTCTGAAAGCAGTTGTAGGTTTACTAATTTCGTATGTTTGTTAAAAATTTAGTAGAATTAGTATAATAATTGCATTAATTTACAAATTTGAAATATAATGTTCATTTTAAATTTATAGGCAAAGTCGAAGTGAAATTCTATAAATAGAAATAAAAATTACGCCATACACTGCCGTGATACCATGACATTCCTGTATTACAGTCAAGAGACGGTAAATTTATTATCTACAATTATAAATACCCATTACATTGTATAATTTTATTATATATATAATAATAATAATAATACATAATAATTTTGGGATAGAGAGCATGGTCTTCGCATCTCCTACGTGGAAGTGTTCACTCATACTCATGCCATAGAGCATGTCAAGCAAGATAGCTCAATAACATACACATAGCATGACATGAAATCACAAGTGGCCATCATAGGCCTTTTTTAAATTATAAGTTACAATTAATTAAAATTATGTAGTATGAATTTTAATTGAAATTCTATTTATAATCATCGGATAAATTCACATAAGAATGAGAGAAATTGCTCAAGGAAACAGATCATGACCAGCTGACCGCTAAAGAAAAGGACCAGATTTTTAGCGCTGTCATGGAATCGTCAATGCATAATAGGCATTATGGGTTTGAGAACCACGAGATAATATTTATGTATAATATATTTATGAATGAGTATAATACGCTGATTTTATTAATCACGGTATATGAAACTCATACACTTTGGTAAACAATGTTACATGCTAGATGTAGGAAAAACAACTATCAAAAAGCTCAGGACAATCAGGAGAATGTAGAGTTGAGAGATCGGATTGTTGACTTGGAGGATAAAGATAGGCGTCGGTATGCATAGATGTACCAGATGTTGGATGAGAATGTTGCTGCATATATGCAACATGAATTCATCAATTATTATGAGTCTGAGGCATTAAGAGGCATTACACTATACCTGGCGACCCTCGGTCTAACGGATTTGCTAGAAGGATGAATCAGACATTTTTGGAGAGAACATGTTACCTCAGATTAATTGCTTAGTTTAAGAAGTGATTTTGGGCAGAAGCTTTATTTATGACGGCTTTCCTTATTAACCGCACACCTTCTACTGCCATAGATATGTAGAAATCTAAAGAAGTATGGAAAGGAGAGTGTGTAAGCGATTCATTTCTGAGTGTTTGGATGTCTAGCTTATGCACATGATAACAAAGGAAAGCTGGAACTTAGAGCTCACAAATGTATTTTTCTAGGTTATGGAAGGGGAGTGTAGGGTTATAGGTTATGGTATCCTAACAATAAGAATATTATTACCAGCAGGTATGTGACTTTTGATGAGAGTGCTATGTCAAAGTGAAACCTTCCTCATCTGATGATAATAGGAGGACAGATTCAGAATACCAAATACAAAGAAAGTAATCCAGATTCTTTCCATAGAGGTTTAGATGGTGTTTCCAATGACACCGTGATTGATGAGGTTAGTATAAATATTGGTATAGTGGATCAGACTCAAGGTTGAGCTAATTCAGAGACTAGGCCTGTCAGACATAGAAGAAAGCCTAGGTAGCATTATGAGTTTGTTGGATTGAGCATCGAAGACATTGACTTTGATGACATGACAACATATGCATTGAATGATGTTCATGATGAGCCCAGTGATTATAGAGAAGCTATTGCATCAGCTGACAGTTCCATTTGGTTAGTTGCTAAGGAGGAGGATATTAAATCTTTGCAAAAAATCATACTTGGGATTCGTTGCATCTTTCTACCGACAAGAGAGTTATTGAATGTAAGTGGATCTATAGTGTGAAAGATGACGACAATGGTGATTTCAGATACAAAGCAAGGTTAGTAGCAGAGTAGTATGTTCAAAATAAAAGGGTATAGTATTATGATATCGTTGCTCCAATTGTAAGGCATATATGCATTCATATTCTTTTGGCATTAGTTGCTCATTACGATATGGAACTTGAACAACTAGATGTCAAAACTGCATTCATTCATGGTGATCTAGACGAGGAGATTCATCAAACGAAGGGGCTCATTGGTAGTAGCAGGTCAGATTATGTTTGTAAACTAACAAATATCTATATGGACTGAAGAAGTCTTCTAGATTATGGTATAAGAGATTTGATAAGTTTATGCTTTCATTGGGATGCTCTGGAAGCTTCAAAGACCAGCGTGTATAATTCATAAGATGTGATGGAGATATATATATATCTTTTGTTATATGTTGATGATATGTTGATTACATCTTAGAGTATGGTCAGAACTACAGAATTGAAAGCAAGGCTTAACAAGGAGTTTGATATGAAGGATTTGGGAAAAACACAATTTTTTTTTGGGAATGGAGTATTTGGAGATAGAAAGCGGAGAGAGTTGAGACTCACTCAGGCACAGTACATCGAAAAGGTCCTCACTGAATTTGGCATGAAGAAAGCTAAACTGGTTGGCACTCCATTAGACTTTCATTGTAAGTTATCGAAAGGCTTATCTCCTTCATCGGATGAAAAGAAGAGGCATATGACGATATACCTTATTCTAGTATTGTTGATAATCTCATGTATGCTATGGTGTGCATAAGACCAGATTTGGCTCATGTAGTGGGTGTTGTGAGTCGATATATGTTCAACCCAAGTAAAGAACATTGATAAACATTAAGTGGATTCTCGGATATCTTTGTGACACTTCTTCAGTTGACTTGTTGTATAGCGGAGTAGATAGTGATATCTCTCTTAGAGGATACTGTGATTAAAATTATGCTGGGGATAGAGACAGACACAAGTTGGTACCGAGCTATGTTTTTACACTTAGCATATGCTTGATTTTGTGGAGATCAAAGCTACAATCTATAGTAGCTTTATCAATTATCGAGGCCGAGTTGATATTGATGTGGAAGCAATCAAGAAGGGGTTGTATACACTTCAGCTATTGGATAATATTTCGATGGTGCAGCGAATAGCAGAGCTATTTTCAGACAGTCGGAGCGTGATTCATTTTGTAAAGAAACAAGCCTATAGTTATCGGACGAAGCACATTGATGTCAGAGGATTCTTCCTTTTTCTTGAGGAGCAACGAAGCAAGATTAAGTTGGTGGAGTTGAGTATTATGGATAATCCTTCTGATATGATGATAAAGTCAATTCTTAAGGACAAGTTTGAGCATTGCTGAAACTCGATCCATTTGAGTTCAGTTGTTTGAGCACCATGGGGTGCAAGACCCAACAACCCTTATGTTGATTGTCGATGAGACCTATATATTTGAATCAAGGTGGAGTTCTGTTGTTATGCGATTCAAATATGCCTATGAGTGCTTTAGATTGAAGATATGGTGTGGTGCTTCGTGTTGGAAGAGATGGAAAGTCGATTGGAGGAAATGATCAAAACATATGAAGAAAAGAAGCTTTTTTTTGGGCAGCGTCAGGAATTCAAATGTCTGGGTTATTGTTCCAAATGTCCGAGTTACCATAGTTATTTGAGTTTCAGGTAATCAGAAGACTATGTTGCTTTTTTCCCGAGAGTTTGGTCAGACGACATATCCCCTTTGTTCGATGTTTGAGTTGCTGTTTAGAGAACTCTGCATATTGGTCAGATGTCTCTGTTCATGATTGTTCTATCCTGAGAGTTTGGTGGGACATCTGATCCCCTAGGTCAGATGTTTGAGTCGCCGCCCCAAGATTTTCGCAGGGTGTTGGCTAATTCGAATTTTGGAGGGCGGTTTTGTCATTTTGGTGTTTGTTTCCTCTCGATCGTTGGTGCGTATTATTTTGATATGATTCGATGATCTAGACCAATAAGTGCATCTACATTAGCCTCCTAGTCATCTTCCTAATTGAGTGTGAGCAAATTTCCGATAACTGTAATTAATGGCATCCCTAACTAAATCAATTTGGGGGTTTTCTATTTTGAGTGCATTATTTTGTAATTTATTCAATTGAGCGATTGATTAGAGAAAGTCTACACGTCTTTTAACTCTCTGATCATAGAGTTGGATTGTAATCACTGGTGATTGAAATAAAAGAGGTTATTGGGTCTCCGTGGACGTATGATATAAATCCGACCCACATTAAATTTTCCGTGTCTCATTTATATTATTTGATATTGTGTGCATGTTAAAATTTGAATTGCATTGATATTCAAATAGCCAATACTGGATCCGTGGAACAGTAACATACTGCAATGAATCTTTAAACTCATTTAATCTCATCAAGTACAAACCTTACCGAATATCTTATATACAGCTACATAACCACAATCTAGCTGAGTACATGAACAACCCACATCATTAATATTAATCTAACTAAGCACATAAGAGATTAACGTATTAGGAGGAGAAATTAAATCAAACAAGGGGTCCTCCCTTAACGTACTCAGTGAAAGCCAAAGCAACCAAACCCAACATTGCAAACCTCCCATTCCACATCTCTGCGTCGGCGGTCCACAGTGCACTGGATTTAGACTGAACGCTTATCCCTTTAAAGAGCGGAATGAGGGACGCTGCAGAGAACAATGTGGCTGCTACCACAAACGAAGGAACACCGCCGTTCATCAGCTGTGACGAGAGGTCGCTTCCGCTTGCCAACTCTGCTCCCAACGCGGCAACAAATCCAAGCATGGCCAGACGTCCGTTTATTCTCTCTGGTGCTGGTCCACTGAATGCTAGCAAGTCTCCAAATTTTGTGCTCACCTGTTTCATTCATTATTATGATTATGATGTTGGTTTTGGTAACAAATTGTTCACATGTACATATACAAGACTTGTATCATACCTTGGCTGCCTTGGGCTGGACTGGGGTTGGGGTTGGAGTTGAAGTTGGTGGTGGGTTTGAGGTAGAAGTTTGCTCTTCTGGGGTTCGTTTCCCCTATAGATTTCAACCAAAAACCATGTATGATTAGCAAAAGTCGCCCACTATAATACTATTGTGTAAATTCAAGATATATCTATATACCTCAGCCTGGCATCGAACGGTCATACCACGCTTGCATGGAGAAGAAACAAACGCGTTAGACTTGCCGTAGCTCTTGCTCAAGCCAGAACGTGCAGTGGGAATGGCTATGCAAGATTGCATGGTTGCTGATGCTGCCATTAATTTAATTGCTTTGCTTTGTATTATGCACTGAAGATAAGCTTTACTAAGTTAGCTGAGACTTCGAATCAAGAATGTTGTATACAACTGATTTAGACTGTGTTGTTGAATTGAAGGCATAGAAGACCAAACTATATAGAGAGCAGAAGTGGATGGCATGGAAACAACGGAAAAAATGAATTTAGGTACGTGGCCTAAGGCGATACCCATACTTTACTGCTAACTTTCTGGAAATTTCTTTTGGTCTTTAGTGAACTTTTCTCACGATTGGGTTAAAACGTAGCCATGTGTTCTGGAAGCTTCTGGTTACGTGACGTGGAACACTGTTCTCTGTTAGAAGATTGAGATACAAAATATCATCAGCTTCGAATTCATATTCACCCAGCGAACCATGACCATCCATTTTTCACTTTGGTTTGAAGGTAATTCAAATACGTAATATTACATTTGCAAGAGCTTATATTGATTGAGCACCAACATCAACATGGCTTACAACCTTTGCATGTCCATCCATTGAGCACATTCATTGACAGAGCTACACAAACGGAAGGACCGGCACTATACGAAAATAAATTCATTGCAAATTAGTGGATTCATACGGAGCCAGAAAAGAACACGAAATGTTACCGGCCATGTACAAATGCGACGCATATACGAACTCAATCAAGGTTCTTGACCGCTTACGCAACTGTGTGGCTCCAGCATTTCTTAATGATTGGGGACTAAAGGTGCTGCACCACAATCTTTGAGCTTGCTTCTTGCTTCTTACCAAATTGATTTCAATTTAAGTGTTGTTGATCTAATTTTTACAACCAGGATATAAGATATGTAGTAAGGAAGTCCTTTAAAAAAAAGTTCAACTTTCAAGAGCTCATGATATTCATTTTATTAACACTGGTCCCGGTATAATTTAAAACTTCTGCTACTTACAAAACTTGTGGTAATATTAGTGTTTAGAATAAAGTAATAAATATCTATACTATAATGCAAAACCCTGCTCAAAGCGGTCAAACTGAAGTCTTTTTGACAGTCTCCATTTTACCCCATATTCTGTCCAAAATGAAACATCTGCGCACAAGGACACTTCAGTCTTTTTCCAAACCACCTCCCACGTTGCCTCATCATCTTTTCCGTTCCTCTTCCTTATTTCCACTTTTACTTTCTTCAGCATCCATTTTCACCCAACCCCAGAAAAAACGGCATGCTCCCTCTTCCACCTCCCTAACCGCCACTCTGGCGTTGCCTTCCTTTCTTCTCCCTTCCCCTTCTCCGTTCTTCCTCTGCATCCTACGCCTGTTGTATTGCCCTGTCACAGCCAACCATCGCCGTTTATTCCCCTCCTAGCCAATTTCCTCTAAAATTAGTTCAACACTCTTAGATTTTAACCTAAGCATCGTAAACATGTTAGCTGACGACTAAGCCTACATCGGCAGCCGAATTGACGACATAGTCCATCTACTGCCATCCCTGTCTGAAATTGATGCCGTAGCCACCTGAAAACCACGCAAATCGACCGTCACTCGAAACCGGAAGTGCTACCCGTGCCAACCTATGCCGTACCTACGACGCTACCGCTGAGATGGTAATAGTCCTCAGCGTCCCATCGCAATTTCTAACTCTTCTGCTGAAGACGTCGGTAGTTGGTCGCCTTCTACTTTTGCGCTCATCATCACCAAGGTACGATCTCAGCCTCCCTCCCTCTGTTAATTTTTTATTTCTTTCGATTTTTTCATTTCATTCAACTGTACGATCCCTCCCCAATTTTCCTTCCCTCCGCCTCCACTTCCTCCTGCTCCGTCGCACTGTTTTTATGCTAACTGCTTTATACTATGTTCCACACATCCAACGGTTTCTTCCCTATAAAGCGCCACCGGTGATAAAAATCCCACCTCACGAATGTTACCCTCCCATCAACGGTTTTATGGCCGTTGAACCCACCCTTTTTGCCTGATTTACATGCCTTCGACTCCTTCAACCATTTTCCTTCTCCATATGTCAGTTGTATAAACATCTATTCCACCCTATATATAGATATGTGCTTTCTACAGTTACCTCCTCCGGTTCCTTCCTTCACACCCAACTCCTTCCTCATTAACTTCTACATCAATATTCCCCCACCTTTATGCAACTGCCCACTACTGTGTCTACCTTTCTGTATAATAACTGACATTTGTACAATATTATGGATTAGCAACAGAGGGAACGACGACGAGTTACACAGCGTGCACGACGTCAACATGCTAGGCAGTCTGCCCTTGCAGGTAGAAGGACAGGCATCGATCAAAGCCAACGTCCGCAAAATTCATCCGGCATTTTCCTCATCCCTTGCCCATTTGGTTATGCCTGTCTATGTCAGTTATATGTTTCGTTTTCAAACACTCTACTTCACATGCGGGCATTGGTGTATCATTATTGCCACGGATTACTAAATCTTTTCTCTTCCAAATGCTTACCTCATTTACGTGCCACATCATTAATGTGTAGCTGTTTTAACTTTTCAGTACCTCGACTAAGAAATTTAATAATTTTCCCACTGCAAATATTACCAAGCTGTTATACGTTTTCATTTACAAACTGTTATGCCTTCCCAGTTTCTTCATTCATTCACTTAATTCCAACTTTGATCTTTTCTACCAAAATTATTTACAACTAATTTTGTACCCCTTCTTATTTTCAGTTTTATGCTTTGACAGTACTATTTATCCACCTGTTACGACTTTTGCTCTGTTTTAAAAACGTTTCCTAATCACATACTTGAGGAATATATTGTTCAGAGAAAAAAAATATGTTTTTTACAACCTTTTTTAATATTAAACACTGGAGTATCATTATGCTTATTCCATTTGATATACATGTATCAACTGTAATACCATTTACGCATACACAGCTCTAAATTCATGTCAGTTGTGTAAAAAAATTTTAACTGCACTCAACCATTGCTTCAAGTTTACCAGTTTGACGTGTTCCAAAATTTCACTTCCACTTGATTATACTTTCCAAACAGATTTGTCATTTCAGAGCGAAAAATGTTTGCTGACACACATCTTGAATATTAACAACTACAGTATTTTGCAACTGGGTTTCTTTGAACTGTTACTTTTGGAATTCAATATTTTTCAATTTCTCCGTTTATTAACTTATTTTAAATTTCTATATTTTCTACCACATTTATTTATTAATATTTCTACACCCCTTCTTATTTTAAGTTTTTTGGCTTGACAATATTGTTTACTCACCCACTGTCCAAAAAGATTTGTCATTTCAAAGCAAAAAATGTTTGTTTACAAACATCTTCAATATTAACAGCTGCACTCTTTTGTAACTGGGTTTCTTTTAACTGTTAAATTTTCTGCTTTTCAAATTTTCCAGCTCTTACAACACTTCTCTTAATTTTTAAATCCTTATTTTCCTTCGGTTGTTAGAAACTATGTATTACTATTTGTACATGGTTTCTAACTGGTTTTTTTTTGAAGTTTTACTTTTGGAATTCAATTTTTTCCACTTCCTTCATTCATTCACTTATTTAAAATTTTGCTCTTTTATACCAAAATTATTTATTACTAATTTTTTACCCCTTCTTATTTTTAGTTTTATGCTCTGACAATACTCTTTATCCACCTGTTACGACTTTTATTCTGTTTTAAAAACGTATCCCAATCACAGATTTGAGGAATATACTGCTCAGAGCAAAAATACGCTTTTTTACAACCTTTATACTAAAAACCGTAGTATCATTATGCTTATTCCATTTGATATGCATCTATCAACTGTATAGGATTTACGCATATACAGCTCTAAATTCATGTCAGTTGTGTACAAATTTTCTAACTGTACTCAACCATTGGTTCAAGTTTATCAATTTGACGTGTTCCACAATTTCACTTCCATTTGATTATACTGTCCAAACTGATTTGTCATTTCAGAGCAAAAAATGTTTGTTTACAAACATCTTGAATGTTAACAACCGCACTATTTAATAACTGGGTTTCTTTGAACAGTTCAATTTTCAGCTTTTCAAATTTTCCATCTCTTACAACAGTTCTCTTAATTTTTAAATCCTTATTTTCCTTCCGTTGTTAGAAATTATGTATTACTATTTGTAAACGGTTTGTAACTGGAAGTTTTACTTTTGGAATTCAATTTTTTCCAGTTTCTTCATTCATTCACTTAATTCCAATTTTGCTCTTTTCTACCAAAATTATTTACTACTATTTTTGTACCCTTTCTTATTTTCAGTTTTATGGTTTGACAGTACTCTTTATCCACCTATGACGACTTTTACTCTGTTTTAAAAATGTTTCCTAATCACAGATTTGAGGAATATAATGTTCAGAGCAAAAATATGTTTTTTTACAACCTTTTTTAATATTAAACACTGGAGTATCATTATGCTTATTCCATTTGATATACATGTATCAACTGTATAACATTAACGCATACACAGCTCTAAATTCATGTCAGTTGTGTAAAAATATTTTAACTGCACTCAACCATTGCTTCAGGTTTACCAGTTTGACGTGTTCCAAAATTTCACTTCCACTTGATTATACTTTCCAAACAGATTTGTCATTTCAGAGCAAAAACTGTTTGTTTACACACATCTTGGATATTAACAACTATAGTATTTTGTAACTGAGTTTCTTTGAACTTTTACTTTTGAAATTCAATTTTTTTCAATTTCTTCGTTCATTAATTTATTTTAAATTTCTATCTTTTCTACCAAATTTATTTATTACTATTTCTGTACCCCTTTATATTTTAAGTTTTATGGCTTAACGATATTGTTTACTCACCTACTGTCCAAAAAGATTTGTCATTTCAAAGCAAAAAATGTTTGTTTACAAATATCAGCGATATTAACAGCTGCACTCTTTTGTAACTGGGTTTCTTTTAACTGTTCAGTTTTCTACTTTTCAAATTTTCCAGCTCTTACAACACTTCTCTTAATTTTTAAATCCTTATTTTCCTTCCTTTGTTAGATACTATGTATTACTATTTGTATTCTACAATTCAATTTCCTAACATTCCTGCCTTCTTTTTCTATTTTCAAATTTGGATTTTTTGTAACCAATTGATTCATTTTACAATTTGTAACCCTTCTTACTTTACCTTTTGCGGTTTGCGAATATTCTTTATTCAATTATTACGCCTTTTATTCTGTTTTATAGTCATTTCATAACCAAACATTTGACAAATATAATGTTCTGACCAACAAATGCATATATACACAATTCGTTTACATTAACAGTTAAAGTATCATCATACTTACTACATTTGATATTCGACTGTAACAGTTTTAATCGTCTAACTATTCTTCCAAAACCCGACTTTCCACTAAATACTGCATACTTACTTTACTTTCAGTTTGGAAATCAACACATTGGGTTTGTTTCCATTCTTACGTTGCATCTATCCATTATGAAATAACTAGATTTAAAAAGAATAGAAGATCCAAGTTTCTTATCAATTTTGTACTTACCAAATTTCCCATCTCTTAAAATACTTCTCCTAATTTTTTTACCCTTATTTTACTTCCATTGTTACAAAATATTCATAATTATTTGTACACGGTTTGCAATTGACTTTCTTGAATATTAACAACTACAGTATTTTGTAACTGGGTTTCTTTGAACAGTTACTTTTAGACTTCAATTTTTTCCACGTTCTTCGTTCATTAACTTATTTTAAATTTCTATCTT
This sequence comes from Allium cepa, assembly GCA_030765085.1. Lineage (NCBI taxonomy): Eukaryota > Viridiplantae > Streptophyta > Magnoliopsida > Asparagales > Amaryllidaceae > Allium > Allium cepa. Next base: position 338,756,694 of record CM060944.1, read on the forward strand.
TTCTACCACATTTATTTATTACTATTTCTGTACCCCTTCTTATTTTAAGTTTTTACGCTTGACAATATTGTTTACTCACCCACTGTCCAAAAAGATTTGTCATTTCAAAGCGAAAAATGTTTGTTTACTAACATCTTCAATATTAACAGGTGCACTCTTTTGTAACTGGGTTTCTTTTAACTGTTCAATTTTCTGCTTTTCAAATTTTCCAGCTCTTACGACACTTCTCTTAATTTCTAAATCCTTATTTTCCTTCCTTTGTTAGAAACTATGTATCACTATTTGTATTCTACAATTCAATTTCCTAACGTTCCTGCCTTCTTTCTCTATTTTCAAATTTTGATTTTTTCTAAAGAATTGATTCATTTTACAATTTGTAACCCTTCTTACTTTACCTTTTGCGGTTTGCGAATATTTTTTATTCAATCATTATGCCTTTTGTTCTGTTTTACAGTCATTTCATAAATAAACATTTGACGAATATAATGTTCTAAGCAACAAATGTTTATTTACACACTTCTTTTACATTAACAGTTAAAGTATCATTATACTTACTACATTTGATATCCGACTATCAACTGTAACAGTTTTAATCATCTAACTATTCTTCTAAAACCTGACTTTTCACTCAATACTGCATACTCACTTTACTTTTAGTTTGGAAATCAGCACATTGGGTTTGTTTCCATATGTTGCACATATCCATTATGAAATAACTAGATTTAAAAAGAATAGAAGATCCTAGTTTCTTATCAATTTTGTACTTACCAAATTTCCCATCCCTTAAAATACTTCTAATTTTTTTACCCTTATTTTACTTCCATTGTTACAAAATATTCATAATTATTTGTACACGGTTTGCAACTGACTTTCTTGAATATTAACCACTACGGTATTTTTTAACTGGGTTTCTTTGAACTGTTACTTTTGAAATTCAATTATTTTCAGTTTCTTCATTCATTAACTTATTTTAAATTTCTATCTTTTCTACCACATTTATTTATTACTATTTCTGTACCCCTTCTTATTTTAAGTTTTATGGCTTGATAATAATGTTTACTCACCTACTGTCCAAAAAGATTTGTCATTTCAAAGCAAAAAATGTTTGTTTACAAACATCTTCAATATTAACAGCTGCACTCTTTTGTAACTGGGTTTCTTTTAACTGTTCAGTTCTCTGCTTTTCAATTTTCCAGCTCTTACAACACTTCTCTTAATTTTTAAATCCTTATTTTCCTTCCTTTGTTAGAAACTATGTATTACTATTTGTATTCTACAATTTAATTTTCTAACGTTCCTGCCTTCTTTCTCTATTTTCAAACTTTGATTTTTTGTAACCAATTGTTCCATTTTACAATTTGTAACCCTTCTTGCTTTAACTTTTGCGGTTCGTGAATATTCTTTATTCAATTATTACGCCTTTTATTCCGTTTTATAGTCATTTCATAACCTAACATTTGACAAATATAATGTTCTGACCAACAAATGCATATTTACACACTTCTTTTACATTAACAATTAAAGTATCATCATACTTACTACATTTGATATTCGACTATCGACTGTAACAGTTTTAATCGTCTAACTATTCTTCCAAAACCCGACTTTCCACTAAATACTGCATACTTACTTTACTTTCAGTTTGGAAATCAACACATTGGGTTTGTTTCCATTCTTACGTTGCATCTATCCATTATGAAATAACTAGATTTAAAAAGAATAGAAGATCCAAGTTTCTTATCAATTTTATACTCACCAAATTTCCCATCTCTTAAAATACTTCTCCTAATTTTTTTACCCTTATTTTACTTCTTTGAAAAGTTACTTTGGGACTTCAATTTTTTTTCAGTTTCTTCGTTCATTAACTTATTTTAAATTTCTATCTTTTCTACGACATTTATTTATTACTATTTCTGTACCCCTTCTTATTTTAGTTTTTACGTTTGACAATATTGTTTACTCACCCACTGTCCAAAAAGATTTGTCATTTCAAAGCGAAAAATGTTTGTTTACTAACATCTTCAATATTAACAGGTGCACTCTTTTGTAACTGGGTTTCTTTTAACTGTTCAATTTTCTGCTTTCCAAATTTTCCAGCTCTTACGACACTTCTCTTAATTTCTAAATCCTTATTTTCCTTCCTTTGTTAGAAACTATGTATCACTATTTGTATTCTACAATTCAATTTCCTAACGTTCCTGCCTTCTTTCTCTATTTTCAAATTTTGATTATTTCTAAAGAATTGATTCATTTCACAATTTGTAACCCTTTTTACTTCTTTACACACTTCTTTTACATTTAAGTTAAAGTATCATTATACTTACTACATTTGATATCCGACTATCAACTGTACCAGTTTTAATCATCTAACTATTCTTCCAAAACCTGACTTTTCACTCAACACTGCATACTTACTTTACTTTCAGTTTGGAAATCAGCACATTAGGTTTGTTTCCATTCTTACGTTGCACCTATCCATTATGAAATAACTAGATTTAAAAAGAATAGAAGATCCAAGTTTCTTATCAATTTTGTACTTACCAACTTTCCCATCCCTTAAAATACTTCTCCTAATTTTTTTACCCTTATTTTACTTCCATTGTTACAAAATATTCATAATTATTTGTACACGGTTTGCAGCTGACTTTCTTGAATATTAACAACTACGGTATTTTGTAACTGGGTTTCTTTGAACTGTTACATTTGGAATTCAATTAGTTTCAGTTTCTTCGTTCATTAACTTATTTTAAATTTCTATCTTTTCTACCACATTTATTTATTACTATTTTTGTACCCTTTCTTATTTTAAGTTTTATGGCTTGATAATAATGTTTACTCACCTACTGTCCAAAAAGATTTGTCATTTCAAAGCAAAAAATGTTTGTTTACAAAATCTTCAATATTAACAGCTGCACTCTTTTGTAACTGGGTTTCTTTTAACTGTTCAGTTTTCTGCTTTTCAAATTTTCCAGCTCTTACAACACTTCTCTTAATTTTTAAATCCTTATTTTCCTTCCTTTGTTAGAAACTATGTATTACTATTTGTATTCTATAATTTAATTTTCTAACCTTCCTGCCTTCTTTCTCTATTTTCAAATTTTGATTTTTTGTAACCAATTGTTTCATTTTACAATTTGTAACCCTTCTTACTTTAACTTTTGCGGTTTGTGAATATTCTTTATTCAATTATTACGCCTTTTATTCCGTTTTATAGTCATTTCATAACCAAACATTTGACAAATATAATGTTCTGACCAACAAATGCATATTTACACACTTCTTTTACATTAACAGTTAAAGTATCATCAAGTTTTAATCGTCTAACTACTCTTCCAAAACCTGACTTTCCACTAAATACTGCATACTTACTTTACTTTCAGTTTGGAAATCAGCACATTGGGTTTGTTTCCATTCTTACGTTGCATCTATCCATTATGAAATAACTAGATTTAAAAAGAATAGAAGATCCAAGTTTCTTATCAATTTTGTACTTACCAAATTTCCTATCTCTTAAATACTTCTCCTAATTTTTTACCCTTATTTTACTTCTATTATAACAAAATATTCATAATTATTTGTACACCGTTTGCAATTGACTTTCTTGAATATTAACAACTACAGTATTTTGTAACTGGGTTTCTTTGAATAGTTACTTTGGACTTTAATTTTTTTCAGTTTCTTCGTTCATTAACTTATTTTAAATTTCTATCTTTTCTACCACATTTATTTATTACTATTTCTGTACCCCTTCTTATTTTAATTTTTTACGCTTGACAATTTTGTTTACTCACCTACTATGCAAAAAGATTTGTCATTTCAAAGCAAAAAATGTTTGTTTACTAGCATTTTCAATATTAACAGGTGCACTCTTTTGTAACTGGGTTTCTTTTAACAGCTCAATTTTTCGCTTTTCAAATTTTCCAGTTCTTACAACACTTCTCTTAATTTTTAAATCCTTATTTTTCTTCCTTTGTTAGAAACTATGTATTACTATTTGTATTCTACAATTCAATTTCCTATCATTCCTGCATTCTTTCTCTATTTTCAAATTTTGATTTTTTCTAACCAATTGATTCATTTTACAATTTGTAACCCTTCTTACTTTACCTTTTGCGAATATTCTTTATTCAATCGTTACGCCTTTTATTCTGTTTTACAGTCATTTCATAATAAAACATTTAATGAATATAATGTTCTGAGCAATAAATGTTTATTTACACACTTCTTTTACATTAACGGTTAAAGTATCATTATATTTACTACATTCGATATCCGACTACAACTGTACTAGTTTTAATCGTCTAACTATTCTTCCAAAACCTGATTTTTCACTCAATACTGCATACTTACTTTACTTTCAGTTTGGAAATCAGCACATTGGGTTTGTTTCCCTTTTTACGTTGCACCTATCCATTATGAAATAACTAGATTTAAAAAGAATAGAAGATCCAAGTTTCTTTTCAATTTTGTACTTATCAAATTTTCCATCTCTTAAAATACTTCTCCTAATTTTTTTACCCTTATTTTACTTTCATTGTTACAAAATATTCATAATTTTTTATACACGGTTTGCAACTAACTTTCTTCAAACTTTTATTTCACGAATTCAATTTCTTACAATTCCTGCATTCCTTCTCTAATTTCAATTTTTTATATTTTCTAACCAACTGATTTATTTTTTTCTTTTTTAACCCTTCTTCTTTCTCCTACTATGTTTTCAAATATTCTTTATTCATTTAATATGACTTTTTTTTCTGTCTTACACAGCTGTCGTAATCAGACATTTTACGACTGTACTGTTCTGAACAATAAATTTTAATTTACAAACTTCTTTTACACTAACAGTTACACTATCATTTTGCGAATTTAAATATCACATACAACTATCAATTGTACTAGTTTTAAGCATATGCAGTTCACACCTTCTGTTAGATTTTTCAACAAATTTTATCTGTACTCAACCATTTGGCCATATTTATCACTTTTCCAAGTACCAAAATTTCACTTACATCTTATTTTACTATCCGAACAGATTTCTACTGTATGTTAATCTTTTTTCCTTTATTAATACACTTTCAACTGATTATTGGACGGGTGATTTATATGTTACAATTAAATATCTCATCACCGATGTTTTTTTTTCCGTTGCACCAACCACACTTTCAACCTCCAACAACAATATATCAACCACGTAACCTCTCATCAATTCTTTCTCATTACATTAGTTAACGCCAATATTTGAGTTAAATTAGCGATGCAGCAACTCAGGCATTCCATAAGAAGCCTTTATATGTGCATTTATTCCCCAATCAATGACCATCCAATTCGTTAGTTGATGGTCTGTAACTGTTAACATGTCAAACCTTTACAACATTGCATGTCTACAACTACCATTATTAATTATGGCTTTCTCTTTGTTACCATATTGAAAAATTGAAAATCTGACTTTTTATTCGGTATTGCATGCTTACTTTACTTTCACGATGCAATTTGCCACATTGGGTTTGTTTCCATTCTTCCTTTGCGTCTGTCCATTATGAAATAACTGTATTTAAACATAATAAAAAATGCAAGTTTGTTATCACTTTTGTGCTTTTCAAATTTCCCATCTCTTCAACTATCTCTCCTACTTTTTTTATCCTTGCTTTATTTACATTGTTACAAATTGTTACAGTTATAAACTTCTGTAGTTTTTCCATATCAGTTTGTACTGTATTCATCCATATATTCATGTATATGACTTTTGACTATTACATAATTTCACGTCTCTTACATACTGCCATGAATTTCACCAATATTATTTCCAGAAAGATGGAATTTTAACACAAACATTTCATGTACATTTCATTGATTTTGAATATCGGTATTGTGCATACCTTTGGTTACAACTACATGTGTTTAACCTGCACTATTTTAAAAGTATATGCAACTGATTTCACCAATACATCATTTTCGAGTTCCAAAAAGTTATGTATGTCTACTGTCCGTCAATTCGTCTAATTTTTCCACCACTTTCAACTATACAGTTCTGTACATAGATATACGTTTCACGTTATTCTCGCCCTATTACTTAACCTTCCTATCTTCTACTGCACTGTTCGACTACCTTCTCCTGTGTTTTGCCGTTGTCTACATGATTTCTTGCATGTTACATAAATCATTCCCCTAATTTCTGTCTTCCATTACCACTGCAGCACATTCCTCTACCAACGCCCAAACCATGGCAAGTCAGGTAGTCAACCACCCCTCAACTTCAACGACAGATGATTTAGGTATTTTTTTCCCAATTCAATCCTCAATTGTATTACATGATAGTAGATACAATGATTACCAGTTATTGCTACTCATACTGCAGCCACAATTACATCTACTTTCCAACAACTACTTTTAAATCGATCTGTCATTCCAACGCGTTATAACTACGGTCGGAATTTTACTGCCACCCAAACTTTCGCCCATCATATCCTACATCAACCCTCTTACTACAAAAACAGTAACGCAAAATCATTTTCCCGTGAACCAACCAGAAATTGTTGTCCTGGTGGTAAAATTAACATTCGCTACCCTCCACCGCCTCCTGAACTTTTCACTTTGTACACTTAAGATACCAAACGTGGGGCACATTTTCAAACCAATATTCGATCTTATAAAATTGCTTTCGCATTCACGTCTATGAAGGCTAACATCGATCAACACTTAGCTTCTGCTCGAAATGGAATTCACTCCTACCGTGCATAGGGTTCCATCTAACATAACATCGGAAGTGTTCTCCCTATGCCTGGCAGCTGACCCAGATACCTCCGGTTTACATCTATGATACTGATCATGAGATTCAAAATCGACAGCAGGATGGTGCAGTATTAAGAGAAGATATTCTGCAAACACTGCAACAAATTTTTTACAATCCTTTTGTCCATGTTTTGAGACAGTTAGGGCAACATACTGATTTACAGGATTGCAGATTGATAATAAAAGAAGTTATCGTTGACCATCACTTCCACCAACTACCCACTGCATCACAGATCGCAGGTATCGTTGTAGGAGATGATAACTCATACAATTCGACCAACGGGCATATTATAGTTGTAACAAGATCAGAACGCTACAACGAGATGGAAATACAACAATATTTTACGATCCACTGCAGTATCCGCTTATTCTGCCTCGCAGTGAACACGGATGGGATCTAAACATCCACAATACTGGACATAACCCAATCAGTTGTAAAGCCTACTACTCCCATCTGTTACAGGTACCTACTTCCCTTTTATACTTTTCTACCCAAACCTCACACTCATTTACTCTCCCCCGAACCATCCACACTTAACTGTTTGTGCACATCATAGGTACGACCTATGGAACAGCCTCTTCTGTTGCTCAGTGGTCGCCTTCTACAACAATTTGTTGTTGATACTTACGTCAAAATTGAGACTATGCGACTACTGTATCTTCGAAACCACAAAGATACTATAAGAGCGGACTTATATCAGGGCTTACAAGATGCTCTAGCCAATGGGGAGACAACTGCCAATATGTAGTTTCTCTTCTAATCATTTCACGCTACTTAAAATATAACCTATGGTATTTAATTTTGTATGCACCTATACTATTTTCCGGAAATGTTGGAGTTAGAAAGGTCCTTCCATCTTCATATATTGGTAGTCCACGTGACATGCATCAATGGTACTAGGACGCAATGGCAATAGTCCAAAGGTATGGAAAACCCGACTTATTTATTACTATAACATGTAATCCTAATTGGATAGAGATTACACAAGACCTACTTCACTTTCAACAACCGCATGATCGCCCTGATTTAACTACTCGAGTTTTCCGTGCAAAATTGGAATAGCTTAAAACTGATTTATTTGATAAACATGTCTTAGGTAAAGTCATTGCACATGTTCATGTCATAGAGTTTCAAAAAAGAGGGTTTCCAAACGCTCATATCTTAGTTATTCTTTCAGAAACTGATAAACTTTACACTGCCGATGATTACGATATTATGGTTAGAGCAGAAATTCCAAATATACAATTAGAACCAGATTTGCACACGTTAGTTACTAAACATATGATTCATCATCCATGCAGTAGTTTCAACCCCAATGTCGTATGCATGCGAGATGGAATATGTAAGAAGGGATTTCCTAAACCCTTCGCGGCATCAACTTTACAAGGAACTGATTCATACCCCATTTATACGTAACGTGATATTCAAATAAGGATCAATCAAGTTCTACGGCAATTGACAATCGTTGGGTCGTTTTGTATAACCTGTATTTACTTCTAAAATATGACTGTCATATAAATGTTGAAATTTGTTCCAGTATTAAATCTGTCAAATATCTATATAAATATATTTAAAAAGGATCAGATCGCGTTTCCGTAGGCGTATCTTCTTCATCAGACACGATCGATGAAATTTCTAAATTTGTTAATGCCCGATGGATTTATGCATCAGAGTCCCTCTGGAGAATATTTAAGTTCCAACTTAGCAGCATGTCCCCGTTTGTAATAGGCCTGCAAATACATCTACCTAACATGCAACAACTTCAATTTAACGCAAATGAAACCTTACACCCTGTTTTGATCGATCAACGTAGAACTAAAACTATACTCATAGAATTTTTCAACCACAATTTAGCGAACGAGGGGGCACGCTAGTACCTTTACCATAAATTACCTGAAATGTATTGGTGGAACCACGAACATAAAGAATGGGTACATAAATGTATTAACCGTTAAGTAATTGGTTGACTTTACAACGTACAACCAACCGAAGGTGATCGCTACTACTTACTTTTGCTACTAACTCATATCCCAGGCCCAATTTCTTTCACAGACTTACTTACAGTCAACGGAACTGTTCACCGTACATTTAAAGAAGCAGCAAAATATCGAGGACTACTGGAAAATGATAACAGTGTTAAGGACTGTTTAACTAATGCTTCGAACACCCATATGCCTGTTGCTTTACGGTGACTATTTGTTACCATTTTAGTATACTGTGAACCATGTGGTGTACGTGAATTATGGGAAATTTTTTGGCCCTCTCTCACTGAAGATTACCTAACTGCGTCTTCTACCACCATCCCAGCTTCATACTTAATTGGTTGATGTCTCTCTGATATTAACAACCCTTTAAAACAATATAATAGAACCATATTTGATTATGATTTACCACATAACTCCCTACTTTCACCTGAGCAGCACAATGTTTCCACACTTATTTTAGAAGAACAGTCAATTCAAATACCGTTAGCATATTTACAAGCCATAAATAAGTTAACCCCTGAACAAAAGGAAGCGTTTGATGAGATAATGCTTTTCGTAAATTCAAAAAAGAGCTCCATTTATTTCATCGACGGTCCTGGAGGGACGGGAAAAACTTTTCTATATAAAGAAATTTTAGCTCAACTACGCAATTGAGGTGTTATTGCAATTACAACTGCTACTTCCGAAATAGCTTCTATTGCATTGCTCGGTGGCAAAACCGCACACTCACGATTTGAAATCCCGATTAACTTAGACTCTTCCTCCACATGCCATATTAGTAAACAATCTGACACTACAAAACTTTTATTTGTGGCAACCGTTCTCCTGTGGGACGAAGCAACCATGGCTCACCGCCATTCATTCGAGGCTTTTGACCGAATGTTACGAGACTTGATCGATGCGGATGTTACGTTTGGTGGAAAAATTGTTATCTTAGGCGGTGATTTTGGGCAGGTTTTACCTGTTGTTCCCGGAGGGACTAGAGCTCAAATAACTGACGCATGTATAGTTCGGTCATATTTGTGGTCGACTGTTAAAGTATTTCATCTAAATCAAAATATAAGGGCATGCGCTGGCCAACCGTACGTTGATTTTGTTCTGCGCATTGGAAATGGTACCGAACCCACCACAAAAGAAGACATGATCAAACTACTGCCAGATATTGTCATACCATGGGACGGTACAATTTCGTTATACTCTTTGATACGCGAAATCTTCCCCGCATTAAATGATAATTTTCGCAACACAAACTACATAGTACAACGAACAATTTTATCACCAAAAAATGAAACAACATATGAAATTAATAATATGATAATAGAAAATTTTCCCTGGCGAAGAACATGTTTATTACTCTTTCGACAGAATAGACGATGACACGTCTATCTTATATCAGAGCTAGTTCTTGAACTCACTTAACCCAGGTGGTATGCCACCTCACAAATTAACTCTTAAAGAAGGATCACCAATAATGTTACTCCGCAACATTGATCCATGAATTGGACTATGTAATAGGATGAGACTACTCTGTCGTGCCTTCCATCCAACCCTTATAGGCGCTGAAATTTCTTTCAGTCAATTCCAAGGTACACGGGTGTTTATTCCACGTATACCATTAAAGCCTTCTGAAAGTATAAACCTACCATTTACCCTTATCCGTAAAAAATTCCCTGTTCATCTGGCGTTCGCTTTAATAATTAACAAATCATAAGGATAAACCATCCCACATATTGGAATTTGTCTTCCCAACCACATTTTCTCTCACGGCTAACTTTATGTCGCTTTATCTCGAGGAATTTCGAGTACCACGACAAAAGTTTTGGTTTAGAATGGAAAACTATATCGTAAAAAAGGAACGCATACCCGAAACGTTGTTTACAATGATGTTTTGTTCACCTGCTCTCAAATTATGAACGTCTCTTCCACACAACTTAACTAACCCACCTTCCTTCCTTCCCTGCAGTTACTTTCCACTTCACACTACCCACATCTTCCTATCCCCCTACTTTACTTCTCCAACAACATAACAACATCCTCCAATTTCACAAACCTCTTACTCCGTGTGCATTGCCTTGCATATATTATCTCCTTCTCCTACAATTCACGTACTGGGGCTGCATACGACACTCCCTCTACCACAACCTCCAACACACTACCTGTTCTACTTATCAGCCTATGCAGCTTCACAAAATAAGGAACCGGTTACCTCTTTTTTAACCATTAACTGGCATGTGAGTCTACCACCATAACTACAGAATTTACAGCTGCTCAACTGCTGCTCTGTTTTTTTACACTTACTTTATTTCTTTTCCCTTTTGTCAACAACGTACCATTGCTGATTTACTTTTCCATCCACAACTGGGGTTCACGGTTTGAGCTTGACCAAGGCAGGGGGTTGCTCCACTCAATTATTTCGCAACAGTGACCAGTTATGGAAGTTACACATTTATCATCCAACAAGAACGTCATTGTGCCACCTAAGTTTACCATTCTGTTCTCAACTCAATTGGCAAAAATAAAACGTAAGTGCTGAAACTAGCAGACTGCAACTTTTTATCCCACCGTACTCTTCTTCCACTACATTGTTCGGCCTATTTTTTATTGCAGGAATTAGTCATCAGGCATTCTATATGCAAAGTTTGGTTAATTTAAATACAAAGAAATCGACAAAATGTGCATTGAAACCTAACGCTCCCTCAACACTTCGCCTTTTACCAACAAGTCAACTTCACATACACTTCACAAGATGCCACCTGTTACGCTGCATTCAACAACACAAATACTGTTTGGTACCCTCACAGAGGCCAGCGTGCGTAGTAATTACTATTTACAGTGCACCATTCCTTCCCTTTGATTACACTATCTGTGGAACCAAGCCCTGTCGCCCCAATGCTTTCCTCTATAGGTATGGTCTGCCATCATTTATTAGATCTTCATTTATGCATATATCGCTGCTGTAATGCATGCGTGCTCACAACTACATTTGCTGTCCTAAAAAAAGGGCTTTGCTATTCTCTCCTTACACCACTGTTGTACTATTTTATAACGATTTTTTTTTCACTGACTTATAATTTACACTGTACGCCGCATACTATGCTACCGAATGCTTTATTAAAGATGGACAGCTTTACTCTTCCTGCACGCAACTATTACTACATGTAACGACCCACTATTTTGGACTATTCGTATCCGCACACGTCGGACTTGAATAATTCAAAATACGAATTGTTAATTTAAAATTTGGCAAACTCAGATATACAGTAAATAAAAATCACGGAATCACAGACACAGAGTAATAATATGCAGCGGAAGTAAAAGAGATAGTAGTTCATGAAGCTACCATATAAATATATAAGATACATCAGGGTTTACAGCAGAAGAGTAACATGATACATCAAATACAAATCAAAATACATCACTAAAATCATCGAATACTGAAAGCAGAATAGATGGCTGGATCTTCAAGCAAAGCTCCAACTCCAAAGGTGAGTCTCGAAAGCTAAACCACTCAGTCTGACCCGAGCGTAAAGCAAAAACAAAACACTCGAGTCAGGATTAATATTCTCATATCAATAAATCCAACTCAAGTGAAATAACAATCGAAATACAAGTAACTCAAAGGATGTTGGAATCACCATCCTCTAAGGATCCGTTAAACTATCTACTATGTAGTAGTATACGCTAAATAGATAATGTCTATCAGTAATATAAAGTATCAAAATAGTGTTAAGACGTTACCATTATCCCCCTTAACACGTTTTTATAAGCGTCATAGTCTATACAGCACTGTAAACTCCACCGTAAACTGGCTGGATATCAGGGAGTACTCCATAGGTATAACACAAAACAAATTCGTAGTGGTCGCATATATAGGAATACAAGTATGACAAGGCACATGAGGCAATACCCAAGGTAGTGAAACTACCGTTCGCCTGATCCGGACTGGTGAGAACGCATCGCCGCAGCGATCGCAACACCGCGAAACAACACTCCTCAAAGTACGAGGGTGCACCAATCAATCACAAGTAATGAGTAGTAGTTACGAAGAAGTGTGTCCGCTCGAGGTAGCTAACCCCATTTGGCATTATCGTACTCTTTCCATTTTGACACAAGTGTCAAGGCTATCCATTATCGTTCTCTTTCTTCCGTCATCACGTACATCATTCCAACCACTTCGTTCTGGATCATCACTCCGCGTATAATTATTAAAGTGGTTTTCGGTTTAGATAGAGAGTATATCCATAACCGATTCCGGTTCCTTTAATAACTTTCGTAATTATTACACCGATTGGTCGTTTAATATATTTCAAACCAAAACAAATTCAATGTCAATTTCAATTCACAAATCAACATTTCATTTGTCTTTCTAAAACAATTTCTATAATTTACGTTCAAACTTCCAAATTACTATTTCGAAATCTTATGATTCAATTTCAATATTTATTTAAACAATACAAATATTGATTCAAGTTCGTATATAAATTTCATTCCAAAATCATTTAAATTACATTAATTTAACATTCAAAATCAATTTCAATTCATTTATGTATTTCATTCAATATTCATTAAGTTTATTTATCATTCAAACAATTTCCATTAAATTTCCAATTCATTAAATCAATTACTTAAATTCAACTTCATTATATCAACTTACAAATTTAATTAAATTAGATTCGTCAAACTAATTCTTTAAATTGCAAGTGTTACATTAATTTCAATAAATCACATTTCTATCTCTTGTTAAAGAAATTCAATTCCACTTATTTATTTAGTTAGTTACAAATTTCAAAGCTCAATTAATAAAGTAATTAAATTTCACATGTTCGAGAAGTACAATTTCACTTATTAATTTACTTAAACATTTTTTTCAAAATTTAATAAATAAAGAAACCCAATTTCAGTCATTAACGACGCTCAAATTCACTTATTCAAAAGTTCCATTTCTCTTATCAAGATTTCAATTTTATTCAATTATCAAAATAATTCAATCTTATTCAATATTAAATAATTTCAATCTTAATTATTAATAATTTCAAAACTTAATAATTACGAACTTGATTATCAATTCAAACTTAATTATTAAATCATTTCCACTTAATTATAAATTCAACTTAATAATTTCAAATTTAATTATTTAATGATTTCAAACTTAATAATTTTAAAACTCAATTATTACTAATTCCAAATTATTTATTAATAATTCCAAATTTAATTATTAAATAATTAAATTTCAAACAACGTTCTTTCATCAATTACTACTTTAATATTTATTTCAGATTTTAATATTTACATTTTCCTTTTATAAAAATTCAAATTCCAACAGCATTTCAAAACTTATTCTTTGCTCGAATAAAATCATTATTTTATTTTTAAATCAAATTATTGACCAATCGGATTTTTATTTAATTCTCTATCCTAGGTCAAATTCATTTGGGAATATATCATTTCAACCCGATTCCAATTCCAATTCAAAAATCAAAGCATAATAAAGGGAACTTGCAGTGTGATAATTGGGATGGTGTAAAAGTAAATAAACAAGCAATAACAACAACCAAACACAATCCAATAATCAATTAAAATAATCCCTAAATAATCGTATCAATTCACATTGTTGTTTGTGCGAATTAATATAATTTTTTCTAGAATCTACACTATCATTTCATGTAGATTAAAGATTATTACATTAAGGGTTTTCAACTTGTCGTTCAATTTCAATTTCAAATTTAATACTACAACAATTAATCCAATATACGTTCAAAGGTTCAAAATCTAATTTATCAAATTCTACGTGTCAATTAACTTACAATTAAAATGGGTCATATTATTCAAATTAACTGATCAAATTCAACACATATGTCGATTTAAAATTTTAAACTATTCTATGTCAAATTCAATTGCATAACATTTATCACTTTATACATTACAATTTAACATCCAATAAAACAACAATCAATCAATCAATTATCATCCAAAGTGTATTATCATCACATAAATAATTAACAGATAATGGTGTCAGATGTCAAAGGTGAACTGATACATAAATAACAGTGCAATAAATAACAGCAACATATTTCAATTGTCGTTTCAATTGAAAACAAATTTAATAAATAAAAGAATATTAATCGTGAGTGATTGCTCACCTTTCGAGGCTAGAGAGGATTTGACGATGAAATCGAGTTACGAAACGGAGCATGAATCCCGCATCGAAGCAAGATTGGCACGAACTCGATTGATAGATCTGATCACAGAAATTGATGATGGGATCGAATTAAATTAGATGGATATAAAATTTTAGACGAGATGTATATCATATCATTATCTTCCTTAAACCCAATATTCAAAATACATACCCACTTTTAAATAAGTTTAAATATAAAAATATAGATTCGTTGAAATCAAACTTATATGCAAAATAAAATTTTGAAATAAACACTTATATGAATAAAAAAACATGTCACCATGTATATATGCAACATAAACAACAATATATAAATGCAGACTTTACCCATACTCGTAATAAACCCAGACATACAGGTTATTAAAAGAAGACATATATCACATATACTACACTTACTAAAATCCAATATATACATTTACTGACATCTTTCGAAAGTTTTTAACATAGATTCCAACATATTGATTATAACATATAACTTATATATATATATATATTTTTATAAATACCCAAGTTTTATAAAACTGCATACACGTACCCAAAATAATATTATAATAACTTATATGCACTGTAACTCATATAACATCTATATAACCCAGAATTATACAGGCCGATCAAAATGCAGACAACAAGGGTATGTAGACTACACAAATGAATACATGGCTTACTGGTATATATATCTTTTACTACTTTATATAACATATACTGTAACCAATTATGCAATGTATACAATCAAGGCATTACATAAAATAACATGTTTTATACTGATCTTTTATAAAACTATCACAAAAGATTTATACAAAACGAAATCGAGTAACTGCATTCATAACAGCTAATATAAAGTGCGACATGTTGATGCGTCGTCTAATATATAAAATATGTTATAACTTATATATTTATAAAATAAACTACATACTATAAATCTATATTCTTTATTTAAAATCTTTATAAACTTTTATATAAATATATACACTTACGTGTATAACAGCCTGGTGCCCAAAAAAAAACAAATAGCCTACCTATATGTAGAATGTAACTTACTCTATACATAAACAAAATACATAAGTATACACTGGTTTCCTTAAATCGAAATAAACAAACTGACACATTAAAATTTCATATAAGCTAACCTGTAATGCACTATATACTATACTTATAACTTATAATATATAACTGAAACAGTATATACATATATAAAGACCACATATGTTTTTTTTAGAAACGATATACACACATGGAACAGCACAAAATTTTGAAAAATACACTGTAATTATTTTATTTTTAACTTACATTAATGAAATCGGAGAGAGGAGGGAATGGTTGACGTGGGCCGACAGGGCTCAGCCGGAGCTTGGCAAAGAGTTTCGGTGAGGTGGCTGCGTGATGATTGCCGTCGGAGAGCTAGGAGGCTGAGGAGTTCGGCCATTGGTGACTTGGTTCCGACCTGTACGTGGAGACGCGTTTGCATGAGCTGATGGTAGAATATGGAGGCGACTACGCTTAGGTCGAGGATGCAACGTTTTGGGTTGTGGTGCATGGGTTTGGAGAAGGAAATGAAGAGTGGGTGGGAGTTGAGCTCGGTTACAGGCTAAGGAAGAGCATGCATTCATTCACTTTTGCATTCTATTTTTTCTTTCATTTTGTTTACAGTGAGATACGTGGGAGGAAGAATAGAATAAAGGAGGAGAGGTGGAGGGTTGTATGCGGAGGCAAGAGGAATGGAAGATAAACTAAAGATGACAACAGTGGAAAGTTATAAAGTCCAAAGTGAACGTTAAAGATTATTAATGAAAAGATATAAATTAGCATTGGGGAAATGGAAGTCTCGGCTGTAAAAATAATGACGAGTGATATTCCCATAGAAGATTAATGAACAGACACAAGAATTCAGTGGGTTCGAACTTTACCAATACGGATCACTATATCACCAATTTCGCTGTGCACCGCACTCCAGACTCCGGAACAGATAAACGATTGTACCGTAAAGATTAGCACGACTAGGCGATCAAAATGTCATACTGATATCAGTGATTCGATTGAATTATAAAATTCGAAAATTTTATTATACTAGCGGAAAATGCATGAAAAACACAGAAAAATAAGATCGACGGAACTAAAGATGTCCGAATTTGAAAAAACGACAAACTGACAACTTGCTCTAAAGATGTTTTAGAATTTTTCTATGTAAAAGTATTTTGGTTTTGAAAACGTTCTATTTTCATCGCTTTTTAACTGATTAAATTGAAGTAAATTTACGCGCGAGATAAACTTTCATATTTTCGGACGAAAATTTACCAGTTGCTATGTTTAACTAGACGCATTCCAAATATCAAATTTTTATTTCAAAATTACATCGTTTAAAACTTCACAAAATTTCTGTTAATAACGTTACTAAAACCGGTTAAATTTACGGGTCGTTACACTCTCCCCCACTCAAAACTTTTCATCCCCGAAAAGGAAGTTGGTAGGAGAATAGAAACAACCGGAAGAAAATAGAATGAAAAACAAAATAATCAATTGGTCCATATAAATTTTAATTTATATTCAACAATTTGTTTTTAAATTCTAGGTTTTCATTAAATTGATTTGATTTCACACTTATTAATGTTGGGTACAAAAGGTTTCTTTCCAAATGAAATTCAATTTAAATTCAATTAATTCAGGATACATCCTTAAGTTGATTTAATTCAATTTATTAACTTTCAAACAAATTTTCTATTTTATTAATCACATCCATAAACATTTTATAATTAAAATTTAAGTGAATAACATTTATTATACGCGCCCACATTTTATTTATAAAGACAATTTATATTGTATATTATCCAATTTTCTTAAATTAACAATTTCAAAGGTCATGAATTTGATTAGTCATTTATCATAATCATACTTTATTCGACAAATTAAAATTTTCTTTATTCCAAATTATTATTATATTTATTCTACTTAATATATCTTATCACCTATATATTAAGTATATTTACATTTATAATACTACTCAAATTATTTAAAAATTCCCTTGATATCATTTATATTGTATAATATTCAATTACATAATTAACTTTTGAGCAATTTAGGTAAGTCATATTGAGTGCAATGAAATATTATACAAGTGAATTTCTAATTCAATTCTCTCAAGTTTGAATATTAATTCAAAATTTGGTTTCATTTATAATTGAAATCATCTTTATCCAAATTTTAAAAATTAAATTTCCGTTTAACTTCAAACAATCTAGAAATAAATAAATATATGTACATTATATCCAAATCAAATCTAAATCAAATATTTATATATTGATTTTAAATCATGTTGTACTTTAAAATTTTCAAATCAAATTCATTTCAAAACAAGAGTGTAGCAAGCTACTGATGGTCTCTCCACTTCGAAACTCGAAAATGAATGTCGATGATGCGGCCGTCATCACCGAAATTATTTTCCAGCGACAAAACAGGAGAGCTCTAATTTAATCATTTAAAATTCTTTGCAAACTATTTCTATTCGAAAATATTTTAAATAATATACACATTAAAACTTTAAAACCATAGTTCGAAATTATCGGAAATTAAATTCTCAAATTCTAATTTAAATTCACTTCAAATTCCAAATCAATTTATAACTAAGTTTTATAAATTCATTTATTTATATTATGAAATGGTCATTGGTTTATAAAACAATAAATGAAAATCAAAATAACACTGTTTAGTTAACCAATTCATTTAACAATTATCAGAAAATTTACTTATATATATGATGTAATCATACAAATTTTCATTTACCAAATTTGAAAATTATATTGTGTCAGTTTGCTATGCTCAAGTGTTTTGGAAATCCTATCGATAGCGTTGATCAGACGAATCGATCGAAAATCCAAATCAACATCAACAACTCAAACAACACAATATATAAACATATAAAACATTTTAATATTAATTTACAAATTCACTTCCTCGCTCGACGATACATGGATGGATTTCAAAATTAGTATAGAGATTCAAATTTGATGGAAATCGAATCATAAAGAATTTTGATTCGATAATTAGTTCGAAACAGAAGATAAGATAATTCAATTAACAGAATCGGGAGATGGATAAGCTTATTTAGTTCACGGGCAACTTTAACCAGGTCGTCCGTAACTTCAAGAATAAGATCGATGCTGAATTCCGAGGTAAATCAACACTCGATCTAAAGAGATGGAATTCAGGGATAGCAGGAAATAGATAGCATCGTAAACCGAGGATACAGAAATCTCTGGTAAATCGATATTAATTGTAAAGGAGTTTCACCCGTTTACAAATGATTCAGAGATTGGCGAGACCGCCAATCCATTATAAAGGTCATTCGAAGTGGAGTTATGGGATACTCCGGAATTAAAAGAAGACGAATAGTGAGGGACACGAATGAATTTCGGAACCGAGGGACGTTCCGAAGATTCAAAGGAATTGAGTTAAAAGGAAGAGATTGAAACTCGAGTGGGAGTGATTCTGTAAATACATTTACCCTATATGCTAAGTTTTGCCTAGAGCTACCAAAAGCTCTGATACCAACTGTAACGACCTGCTATTTTGGACTATTCGCATCCGCACACGTCGGACTTGAATAATTCAAAATACCGAATTGTTAATTTAAAATTTGGCAAACTCAGATATATAGTAAATAAAAATCACGGAATCACAGACACAGAGTAATAATATGCAGCGGAAGTAAAAGAGATAGTAGTTCATGAAGCTACTAAATATAAGATACATCAGGGTTTACAGCAAAAGAGTAACATGATACATCAAATACAAATCAAAATACATCACTAAAATCATCGAATACTGAAAGCAGAATAGATGGCTGGATCTTCAAGCAAAGCTCCAACTCCAAAGGTGAGTCTCGAAAGTTAAACCACTCAGTCTGACCCGAGCGTAAAGCAAAAACAAAACACTCGAGTCAGGATTAATATTCTCATATCAATAAATCCAACTCAAGTGAAATAACAATCGAAATACAAGTAACTCAAAGGATGTTGGAATCACCATCCTCTAAGGATCCGTTAAACTATCTACTATGTAGTAGTATACGCTAAATAGATAATGTCTATCAGTAATATAAAGTATCAAAATAGTGTTAAGGCGTTACCATTATCCCTCTTAACACGTTTTTATAAGCGTCATAGTCTATACAGCACTGTAAACTCCACCGTAAACTGGCGGGATATCAGGGAGTACTCCATAGGTATAACACAAAACAAATTCGTAGTGGTCGCGTATATAGGAATACAAGTATGACAAGGCACATGAGGCAATACCCAAGGTAGTGAAACTACCGTTCGCCTGATCCAGACTGGAGAGAACGCATCGCCGCAGCGATCGCAACACCGCGAAACAACACTCCTGAAAGTACGAGGGTGCACCAATCAATCACAAGTAATGAGTAGCAGTTACGAAGAAGTGTGTCCGCTCGAGGTAGCTAACCCCATTTGGCCTGGCACGGCTCCTGATTTTAGTCATTTCCATTTTGACACAAGTGTCAAGGCTATCCATTATCGTTCTCTTTCTTCCGTCATCACGTACATCATTCCAACCACTTCATTCTGGATCATCACTCCGCGTATAATTATTAAAGTGGTTTTCGGTTTAGATAGAGAGTATATCCATAACCGATTCCGGTTCCTTTAATAACTTTCGTAATTATTACACCGATTGGTCGTTTAATATATTTCAAACCAAAACAAATTCAATTTCAATTTCAATTCACAAATCAACATTTCATTTGTCTTTCTAAAACAATTTCTATAATTTACGTTCAAACTTCCAAATTACTATTTCGAAATCTTATGATTCAATTTCAATATTTATTTAAACAATACAAATATTGATTCAAGTTCGTATATAAATTTCATTCCAAAATCATTTAAATTACATTAATTTAACATTCAAAATCAATTTCAATTCATTTATGTATTTCATTCAATATTCATTAAGTTTATTTATCATTCAAACAATTTCCATTAAATTTCCAATTCATTAAATCAATTACTTAAATTCAACTTCATTATATCAACTTACAAATTTAATTAAATTAGATTCGTCAAACTAATTCTTTAAATTGCAAGTGTTACATTAATTTCAATAAATCACATTTCTATCTCTTGTTAAAGAAATTCAATTCCACTTATTTATTTAGTTAGTTACAAATTTCGAAGCTCAATTAATAAAGTAATTAAATTTCACATGTTCGAGAAGTACAATTTCACTTATTAATTTACTTAAACATTTTTTTCAAAATTTAATAAATAAAGAAACCCAATTTCAGTCATTAACGACGCTCAAATTCACTTATTCAAAAGTTCCATTTCTCTTATCAAGATTTCAATTTTATTCAATTATCAAAATAATTCAATCTTATTCAATATTAAATAATTTCAATCTTAATTATTAATAATTTCAAAACTTAATAATTACGAACTTGATTATCAATTCAAACTTAATTATTAAATCATTTCCACTTAATTATAAATTCAACTTAATAATTTCAAATTTAATTATTTAATGATTTCAAACTTAATAATTTTAAAACTCAATTATTACTAATTCCAAATTATTTATTAATAATTCCAAATTTAATTATTAAATAATTAAATTTCAAACAACGTTCTTTCATCAATTACTACTTTAATATTTATTTTAGATTTTAATATTTACATTTTCCTTTTATAAAAATTCAAATTCCATCAGCATTGCAAAACTTATTCTTTGCTCGAATAAAATCATTATTTTATTTTTAAATCAAATTACTGACCAATCGGATTTTTATTTAATTCTCTATCCTAGGTCAAATTCATTTGGGTATATATCATTTCAACCCGATTCCAATTCCAATTCAAAAATCAAAGCATAATAAAGGGAACTTGCAGTGTGATAATTGGGATGGTGTCAAAGTAAATAAACAAGCAATAACAACAACCAAACACAATCCAATAATCAATTCAAATAATCCCGAAATAATCGTATCAATTCACATTGTTGTTTGTGCGAATTAATATAATTATTTCTAGAATCTACACTATCATTTCATGTAGATTAAAGATTATTACATTACGGGTTTTCAAACTTGTCGTTCAATTTCAATTTCAAATTTAATACTACAACAATTAATCTAATATACGTTCAAAGGTTCAAAATCTAATTTATCAAATTCTACGTGTCAATTAACTTACAATTAAAAGGGGTCATATTATTCAAATTAACTGATCAAATTCAACACATATGCCGATTCAAAATTTTAAACTATTCTACGTCAAATTCAATTGCATAACATTTATCACTTTATACATTACAATTTAACATCCAATAAAACAACAATCAATCAATCAATTATCATCCAAACTGTATTATCATCGCATAAATAATTAACAGATAATGGTGTCAGATGTCAAAGGTGAACTGATACATAAATAACAGTGCAATAAATAACAGCAACATATTTCAATTGTCGTTTCAATTGAAAACAAATTTAATAAATAAAAGAATATTAATCGTGAGTGGTTGCTCACCTTTCGAGGCTAGAGAGGATTTGACGACGAAATCGAGTTACGAAACGGAGCATGAATCCCGCATCGAAGCAAGATTGGCACGAACTCGACTGATAGATCTAATCACAGAAATTGATGATGGGATCGAACCAAATTAGATGGATATAAAATTTTAGACGAGATGTATATCATATCATTATCTTCCTTAAACCCAATATTCAAAATACATACCCACTTTTAAATAAGTTTAAATCTAAAAATATAGATTCGTTGAAATCAAACTTATACAAAATAAAATTTTGAAATAAACACTTATATGAATAAAAAAACATGTCACCATGTATATATGCAACATAAACAACAATATATAAATGCAGACTTTACCCATACTCGTAATAAACCCAGACATAGAGGTTATTAAAAGAAGACATATATCACATATACTACACTTACTAAAATCCAATATATACATATATTGACATCTTTCGAAAGCTTTTAACATAGATTCCAACATATTGATTATAACATATAACTTATATATAATTTTTTTTTTATAAATACCCGTTTTATAAAACTGTATACACGTACCCAAAATAATATTATAATAACTTATATGCAGTGTAACTCATATAACATCTATATAACCCAGAATTATGCAGGCCGATCAAAATGCAGACAACAAGGGTATGTAGGCTACACAAATGAATACAAGGCTTACTGGTATATATATCTTTTACTACTTTATATAACATATATCGTAACCAATTATGCAATGTATACAATCAAGGCACTACATAAAATAACATGTTTTATACTGATCTTTTATAAAACTATCACAAAAGATTTATACAAAACGAAATCGAGTAACTGCGTTCATAACAGCTAATATAAAACGCAACATGTTGATGCGTCGTCTAATATATAAAATATGTTATAACTTATATATTTATAAAATAAACTACATACTATAAATCTATATTCTTTATTTAAAATCTTTATAAACTTTTATATAAATATATACACTTACGTGTATAACAGCCTGGTGCCCAAAAAAAACAAATAGCCTACCTATATGTAGTATGTAGCTTACTCTATACATAAACAAAATACATAAGTATACACTGGTTTCCTTAAATCGAAATAAACAAACTGACACATTAAAATTTCATATAAGCTAACCTATAGTGCACTATATACTATACTTATAACTTATAATATATAACTGAAACAGTATATACATATATAAAGACCACATATGTTTTTTTTAGAAACGATATACACACATGGAACAGCACAAAATTTTGAAAAATACACTGTAATTATTTAATTTTTAACTTACATTAATGAAATCGGAGAGAGGAGGAAATGGTTGACGTGGGCCAACATGGCTCAGCCGGAGCTTGGCAAAGAGTTTCGGTGAGGTGGCTGCGTGATGATTGCCGTCGGAGAGCTAGGAGGCTGAGGAGTTCGGCCATTGGTGACTTGGTTCCGACCTGCACGTGGAGACGCGTTTGCATGAGCTGATGGTAGAATATGGAGGCGACTGCGCTTAGGTCGAGGATGCAACGTTTTGGGTTGTGCTGCATGGGTTTGGAGAAGGAAATGAAGAGTGGGTGGGAGTTGAGCTCGGTTACAGGCTAAGGAAGAGCATGCATTCATTCACTTTTGCATTCTATTTTTTCTTTCATTTTGTTTACAGTAAGATACGTGGGAGGAAGGATAGAATAATGGAGGAGAAGTGGAGGGTTGTATGCGGAGGCAAGAGGAATGGAAGATAAACTAAAGATGGCAACAGTGGAAAGTTATAAAGTCCAAAGTGAACGTTAAAGATTATTAATGAAAAGATATAAATTAGCATTGGGGAAATGGAAGTATCGGCTGTAAAAATAATGAGGAGTGATATTCCCATAGAAGATTAATGAACAGACACAAGAATTCAGTGGGTTCGAACTTTACCAATACGGACCACTATATCACCAATTTCGCTGTGCACCGCACTCCAGACTCCGGAACAGATAAACGATTGTACCGTAAAGATTAGCACGACTAGGCGATCAAAATGTCATACTGATATCATTGATTCGATTGAATTATAAAATTCGAAATTTTTATTATACTAGCGGAAGATGCGTGAAAAACACAGAAAAATAAGATCGACGGAGCTAAAGATGTCCGAATTTGAAAAAACGACAAACTAACAACTTTCTCAAAATATGGTTTAAAATTTTTCTATATAAAAATAATTTGGTTTTGTAAACGTTCTATTTTCATCGCTTTTTAACTGATTAAATTGAAGTAAATTTACACGCGAGATAAACTTTCATATTTTCGGACGAAAATTTACCAGTTGCTATGTTTAACTAGACGCATTCCAAATATCAAATTTTTATTTCAAAATTACATCGTTTAAAACTTCACAAAATTTCAGTTAATAACGTTACTAAAACCGGTTAAATTTACGGGTCGTTACACTACAGCACCTTGCAACATCCTGTTCTACAGCATTTTCCCCTATCATACGCCAGTTTCCATTTCCTACCCACTTACGTGTTTTCCTCACATCCATTTTAGCATAATCCCAATGAGACCGAGTTACCCGATTTGACGCATAATACTTGTGACGACCCAGAATTTTGAGCAATATCAATTTAATAATCTTTGATAATAATTAAATTGATTTGATCATTTTATATTATAATTGACAAGTTAAATTCTTTTAAAAGGCTAATAATAATAATTTAATATCTATCAACATTTTTCTTAACAATATAAAATTTGGAAAGTTTAATTCTTTTGAAAACTTATAATATTTTAATTTGGAAATATTTATTTTAGCAATTTAAAATTGGTAAGATTTATTTTTTTCAAAAGCTAATCAAGAATATTTTCTATTTATAATATATATATGTATTGATATATCTTGTAAATAGGAAGTTTTTAATATAATAAAAACTTTATATTCAAATTGTAATATATATGAATGTATATATTATGATTTGGTTTATGTTTCAAAATTTAATATAGTAATTATCAAATATAATGATCAAATGATTTTCTATTTGAAATATGTATATATTTGTATATATTAGAAATAGGGAAATATTGATTTGAATTTAATTAGTGTTTTCAAACTTTATTATATATATATATATATATATATATATTTTGTAATTTGAAATGTTAATGTGATTTAATACTTTTGAAATGATATTTGAGATTTAAATTTCTATAACAAAGTTAATTTCTTATTTAATATATATATATATATATATATATATATATATATATATATATTGTACTTAAGTTTTAAATACGATTTAAATTTAAAAGTTCATTTGTTTTTATTATTCTTTTATTTTAATTTTGACATAAGATAAATTGTTTTAAAATTTTCATATAAGGAGTTAAATTTAATTTCTCAAATTTATAAACATATGTTATATAGATTGAATCAAAGGCATAAGTTATTTGTTAATAAATGTTATTTGAATTAACATGAATATTAGTTGAAATCCAAAGCTTATTTATATAAAATAAATACACCTTATAATCATGCAAATGTTTCATAAATACTTTTGTAAGGCTTAAATAAA
Organism: Allium cepa; assembly: GCA_030765085.1. Lineage (NCBI taxonomy): Eukaryota > Viridiplantae > Streptophyta > Magnoliopsida > Asparagales > Amaryllidaceae > Allium > Allium cepa. The sequence continues at coordinate 338,782,754 of CM060944.1, forward strand.
TTATAAATAGGAAAGTAATATTTATAAAACACTAACTTAAACATTTGACATAACACTTGTTAACTTTTTAAACGTATGTTAAGATACTTGTAAATCTTTGAGGCATAGGTGTAAGAAATTTAATCATATAAGGGACAAATGTCATATGCTTGACATTTTAATTTAAAATTTAAAATTGTAAAATAAGAAGATATTTACTCTTAAAACTTTCAGCTGAATATTATCTTCATTTCAACAAAAATGTAATTCGAACCAAAGATTAGAAAATGTAATACAAATGCAAATCAAAGAAAAGGAAAATCATGAAAGACATTAAACTGTAAAAACTGACACAAAAAGGAAGATGATCTGGAATCATGAAGTCAGAAAAAAAAGGAGAAAATCTGGAAAATTCAACATTTATGCAATCAAGCAACAAGATTCAAGAATATGCAAAACTGGAATCAAGCAATTCATCAACATGCAGTGAAAATTTCAGAACCTGGAAGTCAAGAACAGTTTCTGTTCTCTGCATTATAAAACTGAGTAAATGCAAATTAAAAAAAAATAAAATTAAATCTTAAATTCCATCTTGTTCTTGTGCATGAAATCATGATGGTTTGTTTAGATTTTTGAAATTAAACTGATGCATGTTTGAATTAAAATGTTTGCTGCCTGTAATCATAAAATAGTTACTATGTGATTATAAGTAGTTTCAATTTTTTTATAAAATTTAATAACTTGATTTTTAATTCGATTCTGACTTTGATTTGTTAATGGAAGTTGTTTGAAATCAAGTAGGCTATCATCTAAAAATAATTACAAGCTTTTAAATGGAATAGTTTGATATAAATTTTGAAATTTGCAGTAGAATTTAAATTGGGTTAAAATTGGACAATTTCAATTTCTAATTTTGATATCATAATTGGATTGTAAATAAGGAATCATGATTTTAGAAGCTTGAATCATGAATTTTAGATTGGTAACTTGTGTGAATTTGGGGTTTTACCGATTCTTGCAATTTGATCGATTTACGGCAAACAACGGCGAGGTTGTCGACGGCGTTGATCATGGAGGTTGAGGGAAGGTTGTAGATCATCAGAAAATTACTCGTGTATTTTATTGATGATTGAGATGGCCGATAATTGTCGAAATAGGGTTTAACATCATGTAATTGTCATCGACGTTCTTTGGGTCATCACGTCGTTGGTAGGCAATAGGTGATGATCGCGAGTGGTTCTGGTGTTTCTGGAGGTTGAGGCGGAGCTTGGGTTTGGGTGGCGAGGTGTCTCGAGAGGGGGATGGTCAGAGTTGATCTTTTTTCTGGTGGTGTTTTATTTTTGCATTTGGGTTCGATGGTCAGAATTTCAGTCTCGATCGAATTTAGATTTTTGGATTTCGTTAGTGGTTGTAAGGTTCGATTGTGAATTGGTAGAGGCCAGCGTAGGATTCGCCGTCGACTGGCGTGGTCGTGCATGTTGATGTGCGCGGTTGCGTACATCAGGAGGTAATGGGTTTTTGGGTAGGAGAAGATAGCGGTTCGTGCTCGAAGCATACCTGGGTTTCGTGATGTTTTGACTCGAAGTAAGATTGAGGAATGGGTTACTCGGGAAAGTCTCGGGAATTTGTACGGTTGGCTCGAAGTTGTCGCGTGAGTTTTCTTCAGATGGCTCGAGTTGGTTGAGTTGTATTGATTATTCAGGGTTTTTAAATTAACAGTATTGTTTTTTTAAAAGACTTTGAAACCAAAGAGAACTTGACTTCGTAAATGATTAAGGTTTTAAAACCAAAAGTTAAACGAGTTTATTTATAAAACTAAATTTATTTTAAAATTGGGTTTTAAACAAGTCCTTATATTTTGAAATATAAAAGCTTTAAAAATAAATAGGTGGATTTTAATAATAGGTTTGTATTAAATTTTATTTAATAACTCTGGAAAGTTCAAAAGTTTTTATTTGAATGTTTAAAAATTATTTTAATTATAATTGATTTCAAATATAATTTATCTTAAATAAAGTTTAATGATTAAGAATTTGATAATCAATTATAATAAAAATTTATCTTATGTAAATTAGAATTTTGATTTATCTAAAGATAATTAATTTGTGAAAATAATTAAGATAATTCAATTTTTATTAATAATTAAAATGTTTTGGTTAACATGATTTAATTAAGATAATGGTTTTCTTAATTAAGAATCTTTTTAAATATAAGAGGTAAAGAATCATTAAATTAATTTAAATGATTAGTTAAATAATTAATTAAGAAATTTATTAGTGATTAATTAAAGATAATCACTTTGGAGTTAATTAAGTATAATTACTTGGTGAAGTAATTAAGTGATTGATTACTGGAGGTAATTAAGTAAAAGATAATTACTTTATAAAAGTAATTTAGTGGATGTGATTAAGGATTAGTCACTTGAGTTATTAATTAAAGAATTAATTAATAAAATTAATTAAAGGTTTAAATAATTTAATTAATGGTTAATTAATAAAGGATTAAGAGAATTTAATTAAGTGGTTAATTACTTGTTAAGTAATTAATTAAGGTTTTAATTAATGAAGTAATCAATAATTAATGGAAATAACTAATTAATTGTTAATTAATAATTTAAGGATAATTAATTTAAACTTTAGTTTTAATTAATAAACGTAATTAAAAAGTAATTAATCAAATATGATTAATTTAAAAGTAATTAATTAAATATGATTAATTATAAATGATTAATCAAGTGTGATTAATTAAAGGAAATTAATCAAGAGTAATTAATCAAGTATGATTAATTAAAGGTGATTAATCAGGTGCGATTAATTAAAGGATAATTAAGGAATAATTATCAAGGTAATTAATAATAATTAATCAAATGTGATTAATTTAAAAAGGGTAATTAAGAGATAATTACTGGGATAATTAAGAAGTAAGTAATCAAGATGATTAATTAATATTGTAATTAAGGAATAATTACTTAAAGTAATTAAGTAATAATTAATCAAGGATGATTAATTCAAAGTGGATAATTAAGTGATGTTAGTTAATTAATTAATGAATGGTATTATGGAATGATGATAATCCAAGTGTTTAAGTAAGAATTAATTTAATTAAGGATGAATTAAATTAATTAAGTTTGGATCAACTTGTTTATGGATGGTTATTGATTGGTTGATAAGTATCATTGGATGAGTTAATGATATTGGATGATATCGTATGTCATTGGTTGATATGTGATGACATGAATATGATATATCCGAGATGTGATATATATGCTGCTTTGTGATATGTATGGATGAATGTGATAATAGTGAATTATCTATCTGTGTGTTATGAGTCATCCATTTATATTAAGTAATATTCTAAATATCTACTGTTTAAAACCCTTAAGTACAACTTGGATATTAAAATGGCGTTTGGATTTGGTGAGACCGGGATCGGGTTTCCATATTTGGAGATCCGAAAACCACACCGATCCAAAATAAACGTTGGGTCGTGAATCCAAGTGGAGTGCAAGTGAAGACTCGAGGTGTAAAAACTATATGTCAGTATAACTCTGTGGGTGATTCCGTAATGAGTTGATGGAATAGTACTTACAGGTTCAAGATGATGATTCAGAGTGCAAGAGCTATGGTCGTTGACTCTGAGGGTGATTCCAAAATGAGTGCAACGAGATAGTGCCTTCGGTTCCGTTCGAACTCGAAACGGACTTGTATGGATTGAATGCTTTCAGAACATCGTCAGGTGGACGATGAGCATTCTAAGATAAATGTGTCCTACAAAAGGTAAACGCAGCCTCATGCCTCATCAACCGGGAATGGCTAAAACAGGGGAGGTGCAGCAAGGTTAAGTGGGTCATGCCCAAGTAGGACGAGATTCGTCCCTGTCTAGATGTCCCTTTTTATTTCGGCTTTGTGGGCGGTTGGTTTGCAGCCAACTACGGGGTGGTCTTGTTCGGGACTGTTCAGTAAGGAATGGTTCTGGCCTTGTGTTGCAGGGGAGTTAGGGTGGCTCCTCGGTACGGTGATCTAGGCCACGTACTGTGACGGACGGTACCCCAGTAGCCCTGCCATTGTTGGAAACCCATTCTTCCGACGAGACCCTACGGTTTTGTTTGTATTACCCACTTTTGTGGCTAGTAGCTGGAATTTAATGAATGTAACAATTTCGGCTATTTCATATTTACTTGAAAACCCTAGACACTATTATAATATCACTGGATTTCCTATCAAATGTTTTGGTTAGCGTAAGGTAAACACTTTTCCATGTTTATGTGTGGAAAGTTTTACGTGATACCCTTTCTTTTCAAAGGATTTTTCTAAAGTTAAGCAATTTTAAATCGTTTATTCACACCAGACTCATGTCTGACCCGAATGTTTATTTTCTGTTTTATTAAACTCTTGGGTACTCATATTATGTATGAGTAGTCAAGTGATTCAGGTTATCCTTGACGAATTCTAGAGGAGCTTTGGAGCAGGAGGCTTCAGCGTGTAAATATATAGATAGAGTTTCCGCTGTGTGTTATTCTGTGTAGTTGTCCTTGTATTGTATATTAGATATAAATGTTATAACTGTCTAAGTTAAGATGTAAGTTGTGTACTCTAATGTATATGATACTATGTATATGTTATATATTATATTTCATTCGTTCCGCTGTGAGATTCTGATGTGTTGTTGTTCTTTCTTCTCTTTCTTTTCTTCTTCTATCCCTTTCTTACTTAATTAGTGATGCGATTTTCTGGTGATAGAAAGTTGGGTCGCTACAGTTGGTATCAGAGCATTAGGTTGAGTGAATACCTAGGCTCCGGGGTGGTGTCTATCTTGAGAGAGCGTACTTGTAATTTTTATAGATATATTTATATATCTACCTAATCTGTTGGGTTATATGTTCGGATTTTCCAACATAGGTTATAGAGGTAGATAGGGTAGGAGTGTGTGGAACACAACTACCACTAATGGAAAAGGCTCATATGTTGTGGTTGGAGGTGTGTCTGTCGAGATTGTAGATCTAATACTGTCTCGAATAAGCTTTGTAGATTGGTGAAAGGATTTCTTTGAGTCCAGAGGAAGTACTTCCAAGAATTGAAGTATATTCTCGAAGTGTGAGGTTGAATTGCTCTCGAGTAAGCGGGATTTCCAAGAGTTAAATCTGTCAGCTGAGCAGAAGCAGGTGATGGTATCTTGGTGACTTCAGGAGGGAATAGCTGTGTGTTGGGATGCAGTATTTGTAGATGGTTCTGAAGATGTTCTTCTGGAGCAAGATTTAGAAGGTGTTGAAGAAACAGTGATGCCTACTGCAGGGAAGATTCGGATGTTTAGGGATTTTCTGGATCTCAAGTAAGGGTGTCTTATCTATTTTGAAGTATGAGGCTAAGGTCGATGAGTTACCTCATTTCGGACATGGTCTCATTGTTTTCCTTAAGAAGATAAGTGGTTGGTGTTTGATTTGGGGCCGAGTTTCTTGAGAAGATGTCTACCCGTTTCAAAGATTTTTGGTGGAATTGGGTGATAGTTTTGTGTTTCAAGAAGCTTGTGGTTAAGGATGATCTTTTGGCTTAGCTATATAATTGAAGTGAAGTTTGGAAGCAGCAGCATGGATCTGTTTCTTTGATGATTCGGAAATCTTTGGGATTCTACTATCAACAAACAAGGCAGATAGTGAAGGCTTATCCATTTCTTCGGAAGGCTCAGCAGAGCAGGATATTTGTTGGAAGTGGTCTATCAGTTTTTCTAGAAGATAAGCCATTCTTGAAGATTGATCTTGATTTGGAAAGCTGTTCTAATTGGGAAGATAGTTCTTTGGAATCTGAACTGGATGAGATCGCAAAAGTGACTTGCGATTAGTTTGGGAATTTTTAAGTATTCTTTGGTTTGAGATTGAGGCATCTCATATGGAGGTAAAGGCTACTTAAGTAGTCAGAGATTTTATAGATGTTTTAGAGGAAATCAGAAGTTTACCCGAATCAGAGATTGAGTTTTTCTTATCGACTTGGAATTCCAGGAGTAGTTTTAATGGTTCAACCATGTAGAGGGATGACTCTTAGAGCGAGAAGAGTTTGGTGAAGCAGCTCAGGATTCTTTGGAAAAGGATTGATCATCTAGTTTTTAGTTATGATTCTGCTAGATGTTTTGACCAAATGAAATGGTCACTAAGATTTTATGAGTCGGATGAACAGTGTATGGAGAAAGATTGTGCTTGTGTTCTTCGATAGCACTCTCATTTACTCTAGATCAGAGTTGTGCAGCGAAAGCGAGATAGCAGTTATTCTAGAATGGGAGCAATCGGAAGTTGCAGTTTACTTGGATTAGAGGATTTATACAGGAAATTCATGTATGGAGAAATTTTCTGGATTTGTAAGGCAAGGTTGTCAGGTGCAACTGTTTGGCTATTCCAGATAAGAAATGAAGGTTTGAAGTCCACTGATGTTTGTAGAATAAAGTTGTGTATTGGATTTCAGCAAATTTTTGGAGAGCCATTTTGTTGAGTAGGATCAGGTGATTGGTTTGATTTTGGTCCTGTTTGTTTCATGAAGCAATCAGCAAGGGTTAAGATGATCAGGAATATTGAAGGTGACTCAGAGCATCTGAAGAGTTGTGCAGTTAAGGATTGAGGAGATTTGGAATGAGAAGTTGGAATTTGGATATTGTCTTAGTTTTATCAGATTAAAAGAGATATAAGACTGGGTAAAACTGGAGAGCTAGCTCCGGAGGTATTTTGAGTTTTCCTGTGTTCTCTAGAGATTAGATTTTGATCTACAGGATTGAATTGCCAGTTCGGATAGCTGGAATTCATTGTATTTCACATATCTCTGAGGAATATGTGTATGTGTAACGACCCAGAATTTTTAATAATTTAATTTGAGAATATTTAATTAATTTTAAATATTTGAATGATGGTTTGAATTGAATTTCAAATTATCAGAATGAATGTAGCGATTAAATTATAGAATTTAATATGTTGAAAGTTGAATAAAAATTTGATTCTTCAATTATAAGCCGATTAAAAATATTTCAAAGGCTTGTAAAATTCATATTGATAATATTGAAGATTTTAGAAGCTTTAGAATTGAAATTGGAAGTGAATTGTTCAGTTTTGAAATTAAATCGTTTGAATCGATATTTAAAATAGCCGTCCGAGGCACAGTCTCGGAATTCGACGAAACCAGTTCCATTGGGTCCGTAATATTGAATTATTGCCGGATTTCAAATTTCGTATTTTTTTGAGTTGTTGTGTGACCGTACGATAAGAAAACGCGTTGAAATTTAATCAAGTTCAATTTAAATTTAAATTTAAAAATTTGTCAACGACAGCATCCCTAAGAACATGCCTAAAATCGCGATACAGGGACGTGCTTGCACGACTCTTCTCTGATAAATCACGTTCTCTCCTTCAAACCCCATTCTTTCGAAATCAAGCAGAAAAAAAATTTTAATGGCCGAAGCCTTCTTCAAAACCCAAATTAAAGCCGAGCTTTATATTTTTCTTCCCCCCCTTTCCTTCTTCAATTCCCAAATCGAAACGCAGATAGATAAAAAAAAAACAAAAAAAGGGCGCACGCGCGCGCGATTTCGTGGCAGCGCGTGAGTGCGACTGGGGAGTGGAATTGTGCGGCACGAGGCAGCGGCGGCGACGTGGAGTTCGCGCGAGGATGGGGAAGCCCGAGGCGGCGCTAGGGCTCGCATGCGCGCGAGGTGATTCGCGGCGAGATGAGGCGTGGGTTCTTGAGTGGAGCAGTGGTCAGGGGTCGCGACGACTTGGGAGTGATGGTTCGTGGCAGCGTGCATCGTTGATGGAGGTAGGAGGGATCTAGGCAGCGCGAGGTCAATTTGGGGTTGGGGCCGATGTGCTCGAGTCGCGACAGCAACATCGAGGCGGCGTGGAGACGAGCACGATGAAGGTGGAGTTGTGCGTGACGACGTCGAGGCAAGGTCGCGAGATACAGTAGAGGTATAAATCAAGAAAATCAAGTCAAGATGGGAAATGGATTGCTAATAGAAGCAAAGGTGAGAACTTCTCACTCAAAAGAATTTATTTAAATTTTAAATAGTTAGATTTAAAATTTGTTGATTGAATGATTGAATGCTTGAATGATGATTGTTATATATATATATATATATATATATATATATATTGGATGTGAATAGACCCTATACGCCGTTAGTAAGCGGAGGTTATTTATTACACACATATACCGCGATATTCCACCTCGAAGTGGAATTGGTATTATATTATATATATAGCAATATATATATATTGGCATATGTACATATTGCAGTTGATTGATTTCCCGCATTTTTTTTAGCGGATGAGACCCTATTGCGCCGTTAGTAAGCGGATATATTTTATAAAAACCCATATACCGCGATATTCCACCTCGAAGTGGAATGGTATTGTGCTAATGTCTGTGGATGCAGGGAAACAGGTTGGAGGGATCCAACTGGATTCCTCACAAATATTTGTTTGATTCATATATTGTGATATTTGATTGTTTATCATGGATGATATATGATGTTTGAAAGTCGTAATTGACTATTGATGTGTTGCATCATCGGATCCAATTTCTTTTGAATTTAAAAACAATGATTTTTATTTCTAAAGTGATTTTTGGAAATATACGTTCATAAAATATTTTTGAAATTGATTCATCTTAAATAAATAAACATTATAATTTTAATATTATAAAAATTATGATTTTTGAGAAATACAGTTAAAAGTTGATTTTTGAAAATATGGGATTAGTGATTTTATAAAATAGTTTGAACTGGGATTTCTGAATTTATTAGAAGAAGTTTAAAAAATAGGATTTATAAAATCTTTATTTTATAAATCAGAATGATGAAACTATAAAAGAATTGAAAGACGTTTTAAAATAGTAATATAAATTGTTTTATATTAAAAGATTTATAAATTGATATTTATAAATTAAAAATATTGGAATTATAAAACGAGCTTTTATAAGTGATAGAATGATTTGTAAATGAATTTCATAAAGGAATGAAATCTATAGAATTTATGAAATTTGATTTTTTTTATAAATCAAATGATGAAATTATAAAAGAATTGAAAGACGTTTTAAAATAGTAATATAAATTGTTTTATATTAAAAAGATTTATAAATTGATATTTATAAATTAAAAATATTGGAATTATAAAACAATTTTTTATAAGTGTTAAAATGAATTGTGAATGAATTTCATAAATGAATGAAATTTATAGAATTATAACGGTGAAGTTATAAATAGAATTTTATAAATAAAATTTATAAAGTTATTTAGGGAATAGATGTGTATAAATAAATGAATCTTATAAGTTATAAGATTTATAATTATGAAGTTTAAAGGAACAATTTTGTAAACAAATAAATTATAAGTGTTTAACTTATAATATGAAATTTTAGTATATCATTGGGATATGAAATTGAATAGATTTATAAAGGAAATTTATAAAAGGAAGTTGTTGTAAAAAAAATAAAAAAAATAAATAGAAATGGAATTTATAAACATTGTCTTATAAATTCGCAATGACTTATTTTGATAAGTAAAATTGTTGTAATTTGTTAATGGAATTATATTCATGTTTAGACAGTGAATAATCCTTTAAAATAGAATGAATAGAAGTGATGAAATTTATTAACAAGGTATATTCACGTTTTTGAATAGTGAATAATATGTTAAAGAAATGTTTTGAATGTGATGTTTTAAATAGAATTAAAACGATCTAAAGATGTTTTAAAATATATTAACTATCGAAACCATAGATTTCAACATTCATTGTTGAAATAGACGTTTTCGAGGAATAGAAGGAAATAATAGATTATAACACTGTTGTTATAATAGATGATTTTCCGAAAGGAAATGTTTTGTATAGTATTGGGATTTATATATCTATTTTAATTTTGAATCCCTATACTAGTGATTTTGGGTTGTCGTAACGATGTTTTACGCAACATTCGTTTTGGCCCAAATAAATATGGTTAAGTGAATGATTTCCTTAAAGAATGAAATATATACTTAATTTCGATTAGAGTATATTAAATATTTTCTAAGTATAGAAAATAAAAAGATCTGTGAATTACTTATTTTTAATAAGTATAGAAATGCTTTTCCAATATTAAGTGAATATTTGGAATTTATCTTTTTGAAGATAAATTGAAAATAAATATTTGAAAACGAATGGGAATCGTATATTCATAAATATTTTGGAAGGTAAATTCAATATGGAATTTATAAATGAAATTTGGAAAATGAGTTTAAAAATAAATATTGATTTATTTTTAAAGAATGGAGAATGTATATCTTATAAAGATATTTTTTGGGAAATAAATAATTTGGAAAATTATTTGGAATCTGGTGATGTTGGCATATCTATTGATAGTTCAATAACTGACTATCAATATTTACCTTTAAATAGGTATTTGTTGTGAATTGCTTGAATTTGAATGCCACACTTATTTTTTTTAAAAATAAGCGCTCACTATTCGGGTTAACCGGGAAAGGACCTTGGGGTCGTATAACCCATTCCGAATACGTGATACGTCGTTATGAATTTCATTCGAAGACCGGTGTTGAAGACCGGATATTTTCGAAAGCGAAAGGGTTTCTTGTTGATTGTCTCTACACTGGCTGATCCCCGGTATTGAGATCTCCATATGTGATGGGAAATCCGAACGTGATTAGAGATTTTTCGGATTGCAAGGACTTCTTTGTAAGTGCCTTCGGTTCTGTTCGAGCCCGGAACAGACTTGTATGGATAGTGTGTCTGACATTACAAATTGAGATGTAAAGCCGATTTCTTTCAAATATATTTCTGTTGGTGGAGGAGAATTTATTCTCTTAGCTTAACACCCTTCTCTGAGACGTACGAGCTCAAAGGTTATATAGTTGGAGTTATCAGCGATATATTCCCAATTTGGTAATGTGACATGCTGAGTGTTGCTGTTAAATGATCATTGTGTTGATTATTTGTGATAGGATCATTTATTTGATCGTCTATCTTGGTGATCATTTCTATGATCATTTGTTCACCCAAAGCATGGCTTTTGTATAAAGTATGTTTTTGTGGACGTGACTTCGTCGAGCCTCACACCCCGTGAATGGTCAAAACAGGAAAGAAGCAGCAAGGTTATGAGGGGTAGCTCCCTTTAGGGTATGTGCATTTCCTTCTGGATAGAGGTGGTATCATGGTATGGAGCCCAGATATTTAACCTATGTGGTTGCCGCGAATTTATTACTTTGTGGTTGTTGGTTATCGGGATCCCGTGAGAAAGGTCGTTTATGATCGGGGAATGGCGTGCTCGTGTCAGTAGTTACCCAGTTAGGGGTAACCCGGCCTTGTGTTGGTAGAGTTCCGGTTTGGTTCTCGGGGATGTCCATCCAGAGGCATTCTCATGTGGCAATGGGAAGTTCCTTGGCCTGATCATTCGTTGGAAATCCAAAGAAACAATACGATCTTGTACGGTTTTAGTTGTAGAACCTGCTTCCTCAGGAAGTAGCTATAGTAGGCATAATATAATGGTACCTATGCTGGCTAAGATTTATATTCTACTTTCGAAATATCTTCTACACTATGCACTAATAATAATATCAAAATTAATTAGATTTTAAATTCGTATCAAGCATCTTTGACTAACATGAGAAGAAATCTTCCCCAAGTCTGCGTTTGCATTGTGTGTGTGGCGGGAGGTCTTATGGTAGTCTCATTTTTAAAAGCATTGCGAATTGAATTTAAAAATATTCCTCTATTTTGATTTTAAAGAAAAATAAACTGTTTTGAGTTCTCACACCAGTCACATGACTGACTCGGAGTTTATTGTTTTCCTTCCTAAACTCTGGGTGCCCACCAATTTTCACACGGGCAGTCAAGAGTTAGGTTTATCAGGATATTCTGGAATTCAGGAGTTGCTGGAGGCAAGATGGATGGCATGGCGTATTACTAGTATATAGTACTTTCTTTTCCGCTGTTTGTTTGATGTTGTACACTCTGATGATATGATGTAATGTAATGTAATAACTGATATAGTTCTTTGTTTAAAGATTATTCATTTATCTATTGTATGTTGTTCTGCTGCGAATTGTGAGATTCTGATGTTGTTCTGTTATTTCTGTTCCGTTCTATTTTCTGTTTTCTTTTCTCTCTACTTTCTCTCTTCTTCTTTTCTTTTTCTTTACTTCTTTCTTCTTTCTTAAAAATCCATAAGGGTTCGTATTTTCGTTCACCTTGAGTTAATCAATGGAGATTAGTGTCTATTCAAGGAGTACGGATTTACGGGTCTTTACAGTTGGTATCGGAGCTTATGGTTAAGCGACAACCATGGTTTTGTTGGGTATTACTCGTTAGAGATAGAGTCAGCAGTACTCTAGAATGAGTTGAGTGTAATAATAGCTATGAGAGCGTATTTGTTAGTGAATATAAAATTGTTTTGAATCGGGTAAATAAAGTAATTTTGCCCAAAACTATTTTGATAGAAAAGAAATGATTTTCTATGAATTATTATGATATATGGTTGCATGATTGTTAAGAAGTAATAATATAGAATTATTATCATTATTATATGGAATTAAATAAAATAAAATGGATTGAATTCAAGTAAATTAACTTGATAATTTATTCATTTGTGAAATAATTTCAAATGGAATGAATTGAATATTGAAATGAATTAGTGGATGAAACTAATTTAAAGTAGTAATATGAATTACTAAATGAAAGTTAATCGATAGAATTCAATATTTAGAATTGAGAATTGAATTCAAATGAAATTGTGAATTGAAATTGAAATGTGAAATTGAATGAGAATGGACATGTAACTTCAATAGTGAAGTAAAAATTTATAAGAAACATATGTTGAAAATTTTGTAATAAAATTGGCAAATTGGTTTGAATATTGTATTTGGATTTGGATGCTACTACTAGCAGGTTATACAGGTATATAAAGGAATTGAGATTTTGATTTCAAAGATAAAATAGAATTGCTCGACAAAAAGGTACGTATTTGAATTTCAGTATGAGATTTGATGACTTTCTTCTCTAGCCACTTGGCTTTTCTCTTTTCTTTTTGATTCTGAGGGGCCGTGGTGCCATTTTGTAGTCGTACCGAGCTAGCCGCGCAAAGGAGACGCTGGCGAAATTTTTCGAAAATTTAGGGTGTTAGAAAAATTTTGAGAAATTTTGAAAGTTTGAAATTTGAATTTGAATTTAAATTTGAATGGTTAGGAAAACAATATTGCTTGGAACCTATAATTGAAGTTGGAAAGCTAGTTGAAATGATAGTGAATCTCTAGTAAAAAGATTTAGGCTAGTAGGTTGATAAAACTATTTGGATTGTGAAAAATGATAGACGGGATAAGGGCATTCTTCTTAACTTGTAATTTCGGGACGAAATTCTTTTGAGGAGGGAAGATTGTAACGACCCAGAATTTTTAATAATTTAATTTGAGAATATTTAATTAATTTTAAATATTTGAATGATGGTTTGAATTGAATTTCAAATTATCAGAATGAATGTAGCAATTAAATTATAGAATTTAATCTGTTGAAAGTTGAATAAAAATTTGATTCTTCAATTATAAGCCGATTAAAAATATTTCAAAGGCTTGTAAAATTCATATTGATAATATTGAAGATTTTAGAAGCTTCAGAATTGAAATTGGAAGTGAATTGTTTAGTTTTGAAATTAAATCGTTTGAATCGATATTTAAAATAGCCGTCCGAGGCACAGTCTCGGAATTCGACGAAACCAGTTCCATTGGGTCCGTAATATTGAATTATTGGCGGATTTCAAATTTCGTATTTTTTTGAGTTGTTGTGTGACCGTACGATAAGAAAACGCGTTGAAATTTAATCAAGTTCAATTTAAATTTAAAAATTTGTCAACAACAGCATCCCTAAGAACATGCCTAAAATCGCGATACAGGGACGTGCTTGCACGACTCTTCTCTGATAAATCACGTTCTCTCCTTCAAACCCCATTCTTTCGAAATCAAGCAGAAAAAAAAAATTTAATGGCCGAAGCCTTCTTCAAAACCCAAATTAAAGCCGAGCTTTATATTTTTCTTCCCCCCCTTTCCTTCTTCAATTCCCAAATCGAAACGCAGATAGATAAAAAAAACAAAAAAATGGGCGCACGCGCGCGCGATTTCGTGGCAGCGCGTGAGTGCGACTGGGGAGTGGAATTGTGCGGCATCAGGCAGCGGCGGTGACGTGGAGTTCGCGCGAGGATGGGGAAGCCCGAGGCGGCGCTAGGGCTCGCGTGCGCACGAGGTGATTCGCGGCGAGATGAGGCGTGGGTTCTTGAGTGGAGCAGTGGTCAGGGGTCGCGACGACTTGGGAGTGATGGTTCGTGGCAGCGTGCATCGTTGATGGAGGTAGGAGGGATCTAGGCAGCGCGAGGTCGATTTGGGGTTGGGGGCGATGTGCTTGAGTCGCGACAGCAACATCGAGGCGGCGTGGAGACGAGCACGATGAAGGTGGAGTTGTGCGTGACGACGTCGAGGCAAGGTCGCGAGATACAGTAGAGGTATAAATCAAGAAAATCAAGTCAAGATGGGAAATGGATTGTTAATAAAAGCAAAGGTGAGAACTTCTCACTCAAAAGGATTTATTTAAATTTTAAATAGTTAGATTTAAAATTTGTTGATTGAATGATTGAATGATTGAATGATGATTGTGTTATATATATATATATTGGATGTGAATAGACCCTATACGCCGTTAGTAAGCGGAGGTTATTTATTACACACATATACCGCGATATTCCACCTCGAAGTGGAATTGGTATTATATTATATATATAGCAATATATATATATTGGCATATGTATATATTGCAGTTGATTGATTTCCCGCATTTTTTTTAGCGGATGAGACCCTATTGCGCCGTTAGTAAGCGGATATATTTTATAAAAACCCATATACCGCGATATTCCACCTCGAAGTGGAATGGTATTGTGCTAATGTTTGTGGATGCAGGGAAACAGGTTGGAGGGATCCAACTGGATTCCTCACAAATATTTGTTTGATTCATATATTGTGATATTTGATTGTTTATCATGGATGATATATGATGTTTGAAAGTCGTAATTGACTATTGATGTGTTGCATCATCGGATCCAATTTTTTTTGAATTTAAAAACAACGATTTTTATTTCTAAAGTGATTTTTGTAAATATACGTTCATAAAATATTTTTGAAATTGATTCATCTTAAATAAATAAACATTATAATTTTAATATTATAAAAATTATGATTTTTGAGAAATACAGTTAAAAGTTGATTTTTGAAAATATGGGATTAGTGATTTTATAAAATAGTTTGAACTGGGATTTCTGAATTTATTAGAAGAAGTTTAAAAAATAGGATTTATAAAATCTTTATTTTATAAATCAGAATGATGAAACTATAAAAGAATTGAAAGACGTTTTAAAATAGTAATATAAATTGTTTTATATTAAAAGATTTATAAATTGATATTTATAAATTAAAAATATTGGAATTATAAAACGAGCTTTTATAAGTGATAGAATGATTTGTAAATGAATTTCATAAAGGAATGAAATCTATAGAATTTATGAAATTTGATTTTTTTTATAAATCAAATGATGAAATTATAAAAGAATTGAAAGACGTTTTAAAATAGTAATATAAATTGTTTTATATTAAAAAGATTTATAAATTGATATTTATAAATTGAAAATATTGGAATTATAAAATAAGTTTTTATAAGCGTTAAAATGAATTGTGAATGAATTTCATAAATGAATGAAATTTATAGAATTATAACGGTGAAGTTATAAATAGAATTTTATAAATAAAATTTATAAAGTTATTTAGGGAATAGATGTGGATAAATAAATGAATCTTATAAGTTATAAGATTTATAATTATGAAGTTTAAAGGAACAATTTTGTAAACAAATAAATTATAAGTGTTTAACTTATAATATGAAATTTTAGTATATCATTGAGATATGAAATTGAATAGATTTATAAAGGAAATTTATAAAAGGAAGTTGTTGTAAAAAAAAAAAAAAAAATAGAAATGGAATTTATAAACATTGTCTTATAAATTCGCAACGACTTATTTTGATAAGTAAAATTGTTGTAATTTGTTAATGGAATTATATTCATGTTTAGACAGTGAATAATCCTTTAAAATAGAATGAATAGAAGTGATGAAATTTATTAACAAGGTATATTCACGTTTTTGAATAGTGAATAATATGTTAAAGAAATGTTTTGAATGTGATGTTTTAAATAGAATTAAAACGATCTAAAGATGTTTTAAAATATATTAACTATCGAAACCATAGATTTCAACATTCATTGTTGAAATAGACGTTTTCGAGGAATAGAAGGAAATAATAGATTATAACACTGTTGTTATAATAGATGATTTTCCGAAAGGAAATGTTTTGTATAGTATTGGGATTTATATATCTATTTTAATTTTGAATCCCTATACTAGTGATTTTGGGTTGTCGTAACGATGTTTTACGCAACATTCGTTTTGGCCCAAATAAATATGGTTAAGTGAATGATTTCCTTAAAGAATGAAATATATACTTAATTTCGATTAGAGTATATTAAATATTTTCTAAGTATAGAAAATAAAAAGATCTGTGAATTACTTATTTTTAATAAGTATAGAAATGCTTTTCCAATATTAAGTGAATATTTGGAATTTATCTTTTTGAAGATAAATTGAAAATAAATATTTGAAAACGAATGGGAATCGTATATTCATAAATATTTTGGAAGGTAAATTCAATATGGAATTTATAAATGAAATTTGGAAAATGAGTTTAAAAATAAATATTGATTTATTTTTAAAGAATGGAGAATGTATATCTTATAAAGATATTTTTTGGGAAATAAATAATTTGGAAAATTATTTGGAATCTGGTGATGTTGGCATATCTATTGATAGTTCAATAACTGACTATCAATATTTACCTTTAAATAGGTATTTGTTGTGAATTGCTTGAATTTGAATGCCACACTTATTTTTTTTAAAAATAAGCGCTCACTATTCGGGTTAACCGGGAAAGGACCTTGGGGTCGTATAACCCATTCCGAATACGTGATACGTCGTTATGAATTTCATTCGAAGGCCGGTGTTGAAGACCAGATATTTTCGAAAGCGAAAGGGTTTCTTGTTGATTGTCTCTGCACTGGCTGATCCTCGGTATTGAGATCTCCATATGTGATGGGAAATCCGAACGTGATTAGAGATTTTTCGGATTGCAAGGACTTCTTTGTAAGTGCCTTCGGTTCTGTTCGAGCCCGGAACAGACTTGTATGGATAGTGTGTCTGACATTACAAATTGAGATGTAAAGCCGATTTCTTTCAAATATATTTCTGTTGGTGGCAGAGAATTTATTCTCTTAGCTTAACACCCTTCTCTGAGACGTACGAGCTCAAAGGTTATATAGTTGGAGTTATCAGCGATATATTCCCAATTTGGTAATGTGACATGCTGAGTGTTGCTGTTAAATGATCATTGTGTTGATTATTTGTGATAGGATCATTTATTTGATCGTCTATCTTGGTGATCATTTCTATGATCATTTGTTGACCCAAAGCATGGCTTTTGTATAAAGTATGTTTTTGTGGACGTGACTTCGTCGAGCCTCACACCCCGTGAATGGTCAAAACAGGAAAGAAGCAGCAAGGTTATGAGGGGTAGCTCCCTTTAGGGTATGTGCATTTCCTTCTGGATAGAGGTGGTATCATGGTATGGAGCCCAGATATTTAACCTATGTGGTTGCCGCGAATTTATTACTTTGTGGTTGTTGGTTATCAGGATCCCGTGAGAAAGGTCGTTTACAATCGGGGAATGGCGTGCTCGTGTCAGTAGTTACCCAGTTAGGGGTAACCCGACCTTGTGTTGGTAGAGTTCCGGTTTGGTTCTCGGGGATGTCCATCCAGAGGCATTCTCATGTGGCAATGGGAAGTTCCTTGGCCTGATCATTCGTTCGAAATCCAAAGAAACAATACGATCTTGTACGGTTTTAGTTGTAGAACCTGCTTCATCAGGAAGTAGCTATAGTAGGCATAATATAATGGTACCTATGCTGGCTAAGATTTATATTCTACTTTCGAAATATCTTCTACACTATGCACTAATAATAATATCAAAATTAATTAGATTTTAAATTCGTATCAAGCATCTTTGACTAACATAAGAAGAAATCTTCCCCAAGTCTGCGTTTGCATTGTGTGTGTGGCGGGAGGTCTTATGGTAGTCTCATTTTTAAAAGCATTGCGAATTGAATTTAAAAATATTCCTCTATTTTGATTTTAAAGAAAAATAAACTGTTTTGAGTTCTCACACCAGTCACATGACTGACTCGGAGTTTATTGTTTTCCTTCCTAAACTCTGGGTGCCCACCAATTTTCACACGGGCAGTCAAGAGTTAGGTTTATCAGGATATTCTGGAATTCAGGAGTTGCTGGAGGCAAGATGGATGGCATGGCGTATTACTAGTATATAGTACTTTCTTTTCCGCTGTTTGTTTGATGTTGTACACTCTGATGATATGATGTAATGTAATGTAATAACTGATATAGTTCTTTGTTTAAAGATTATTCATTTATCTATTGTATGTTGTTCCGCTGCGAATTGTGAGATTCTGATGTTGTTCTGTTATTTCTGTTCCGTTCTATTTTCTGTTTTCTTTTCTCTCTACTTTCTCTCTTCTTCTTTTCTTTTTCTTTCCTTCTTTCTTCTTTCTTAAAAATCCATAAGGGTTCGTATTTTCGTTCACCTTGAGTTAATCAATGGAGATTAGTGTCTATTCAAGGAGTACGGATTTACGGGTCTTTACAGTATGATTCTTCGAGTGATAGAATCACCAGTTCAAAAGGATTTGGCAGTTGAGCTGATTTTGAGTTTAGTCTGATATCTTAATCAGATTTGTAGGATCAGACGAGGGAGTTCTTGGTTATAGTAGTGTAGTTACTTAAGATTCTGTAGAGCGAGTATTCCAGTATAGGTACCTCGAAAATGCTAGATAATATTAGGAAGTTCTATTCAGAATTTTTCTGGATAGATAAAATTGTTTGTTTGAATTGGTTGCTATGATTGATAGTGTATGATGGATTGTGTGATTGCTGTTTGAAAATTTAAATTCTTTAGCTGGGTTATTAAATTATCTTTGCTTTTAAATTTCGGGGACGAAATTCTTTTAAGGGGGGGAGGAATGTGACGACCCGGAATTTTGAGCAATATCAATTTAATAATCTTTGATAATGATTAAATTGATTTGATTATTTTATATTATAATTGACAAGTTAAATTCTTTTAAAAGGCTAATAATAATAATTTAATATTTATCAACATTTTTCTTAACAATATAAAATTTGGCAAGTTTAATTCTTTTGAAAATTTATAATATTTTAATTTGGAAATATTTATTTTAGCAATTTAAAATTGGTAAGATTTATTTTTTTCAAAAGCTAATCAAAAATATTTTCTATTTATAATATACATGTATTGATATATCTTATAAATAGGAAGTTTTTAATATAATAAAAACTTTATATTCAAATTGTAATATATATGAATGAATATATTATGATTTGGTTTGTGTTTCAAAATTTAATATAGTAATTATCAAATATAATGATAAAATGATTTTGTATTTGAAATATGTATATATTTGTATATATATTAGAAATAGGGAAATATTGGTTTGAATTTAATGAGTGTTTTCAAAACTTTATTATATATATATAATTTGTAATTTGAAATGTTAGTGTGATTTAATACTTTTGAAATGATATTTGAGATTTAAATTTCTATAACAAAGTTAATTTCTTATTTTATATAGATACATAGATATATATATATATATATTTGTACTTAAGTTTTAAATAAGATTTAAAATTAAAAGTTCATTTATTTTTATTATTCTTTTATTTTAATTTTGACATAAGATAAATTGTTTTAAAATTTTCATATAAGGAGTTAAATTTAATTTCTCAAATTTATAAACACATGTTATATAGATTGAATCAAAGGCATAAGTTATTTGTTAACAAATGTTATTTGAATTCACATGAATATTTATTGAAATCCAAAGCTTATTTATATAAAATAAATACACCTTATAATCATGCAAATATTTCATAAATACTTATATAAGGCTTAAATAAATTATAAATAGGAAATTAATATTTATAAAACACTAACTTAAACATTTAAAATAACACTTGTTAACTTTTTAAATGTATGTTAAGACACTTGTAAATCTTTGAGGCATAGGTGTAAGAAATTTAATCATATAAGGGACAAATGTCATATTCTTGACATTTTAATTTAAAATTTAAAATTGTAAAATAAGAAGAAATTTACTCTTAAAACTTTCAGCTGAATATTATCTTCATTTCAACAAAAATGTAATTCAAACCAAAGATTAGAAAATGTAATACAAATGCGAATCAAAGAACAGGAAAATCAGGAAAGACATTAAACTGTAAAATCTGACACAAAAAGGAAGATGATCTGGAATCATAAAGTCAGAAAACAAAGGAGTAAAACTGGAAAATTCAACATTTATGCAATCAAGCAAAAAGATTCAAGAATATGCAAAACTGGAATCAAGCAATTCATCAATATGCAGTGAAAATTTCAGAACCTGGAAGTCAAGAACAGTTTCTGTTCTCTGCATTATAAAAGCGAGTAAATGAAAATTTAAAAAAAGTTTTAAATCTTAAATTCCATCTTGTTCATGTGCACGAAATCATGATGGTTTGTTTGGAATTTTTAAATTAAACTGATGCATGTTTGAATTAAAATGTTTGCTGCCTGTAGTCATAAAATAGTTACTGTGTGATCATAAGTAGTTTCAATTTTTTTTATAAAATTCAATAACTTGATTTTTAATTCGAATCTGACTTTGATTTGTTAATGGAAGTTGTTTGAAATCAAGTAGGCTATCATCTAAAAATAATTACAAGCTTTTAAATGGAATAATTTGATATAAATTTTGAAATTTGCAGTAGAATATAAATTGGGTTAAAATTAGATGATTTAAATTTCTAATTTTGATATCATAATTGGATTGTAAATAAGGAATCATGATTTTAGAAGCTTGAATCACGAATTTTAGATTGCTACCTTGTGTGAATTTGGGGTTTTACTGATTCTGGCAATTTGATCGATTTACGGCAAACAACGGCGAGGTTGTCGACGACGTTGATCATGGAGGTTGAGGGAAGGTTGTAGATCATCAGAAAATTACTCGTGTATTTTATTGACGATCGAGATGGCCGATAATTGTCGAAATAGGGTTTAACATCCTGTAATTGTCATCGACGTTCTTTGGGTCATCACGACGTCGGTAGGCAATAGGTGATGATCGCGAGTGGTTCTGGTGTTTCTGGAGGTTGAGGTGGATCTTGGGTTTGGGTGGCGTGGTGTCTCGAGAGGGGGATGGTCGGAGTTGATCTTTTTTCTGGTGGTGTTTTATTTTCGCACTTGGGTTCGATGGTCAGAATTTGACTCTCGATCGAATTTAGATTTCTGGATTTCGTTAGCGGTTGTATGGTTCGATTGTGACTTGGTGGAGGCCAGTGTAGGATTCGCCGTCGACCGGCGTGGTCGTGCACGTTGATGTGCACGGCTGCGTACATCAGGAGGTAATGGGTTTTTGGGTAGGTGAAGATAGCGGTTCGTGCTCAAAGCATACCTGGGGTTTGTGATATTTTGGCTCGAAGTAAGATTGAGGAATGGGTTACTTGGGAAAGTCTCGGGAATTTGTAGGGTTGGCTCGAAGTTTTCGCGTGAGTTTTCTGCAGATGGCTCGAGTTGGTTGAGTTGTATTGATTGTTCAGGGTTTTTAAAATTAATAGTATGGTTTTTTTAAAAGACTTTGAAACCAAAGAGAACCTGACTTCGTAAATGATTAAGGTTTTAAAACCAAAAGTTAAATGAGTTTATTTATAAAACTAAATTTATTTTAAAATTAGGTTTTAAACAAGTCCTTATATTTTGAAATATAAAAGCTTTAAAAATAAATAGGTGGATTTTAATAATAGGTTTGTATTAAATTTTATTTAATAACTCTGGAAAGTTCAAAAGTTTTTATTTGAATGTTTAAAACTTATTTTAATTACAATTGATTTCAAATATAATTTATTTTAGATAAAGTTTAATGATTAAGAATTTGATAATCAATTATAATAAAAATTTATCTTATGTAAATAGAATTTTTATTTATCTAAAGATAATTAATTTGTGAAAATAATTAAGATAATTCAATTTTTATTAATAATTAAAATGTTTTGGTTAATATGATTTAATTATGATAATGGTTTTCTTAATTAAGAATCTTTTTAAATATAAGAGGTAAAGAATCATTAAATTAATTTAAATGATTAGTTAAATAATTAATTAAGAAATTTATTAGTGATTAATTAAAGATAATCACTTTGGAGTTAATTAAGTATAATTACTTGGTGAAGTAATTAAGTGATTGATTACTGGAGGTAATTAAGTAAAAGATAATTACTTTATAAAAGTAATTTAGTGGATGTGATTAAGGATTAATCACTTGAGTTATTAATTAAAGAATTAATTAATAAAATTAATTAAAGGTTTAAATAATTTAATTAATGGTTAATTAATAAAGGATTAAGAGAATTTAACTAAGTGGTTAATTATTTGTTAAGTAATTAATTAAGGTTTTAATTAATGAAGTAATCATTAATTAATGGAAATAACTAATTAATTGTTAATTAATAATTTAAGGATAATTAAATTAAACTTTAGTTTTAATTAATAAATGTAATTAAAAAGTAATTAATCAAATGTGATTAATTCAAAAGTAATTAATTAAATATGATTAATTATAAATGATTAATCAAGTGTGATTAATTAAAGGAAATTAATCAAGAGTAATTAATCAAGTATGATTAATTAAAGGTGTTAATCAGGTGCGATTAATTAAAGGATAATTAAGGAATAATTATCAAGGTAATTAAATGATAATTAATCAAATGTGATTAATTTAAAAAGGGTAATTAAGAGATAATTACTGGGATAATTAAGAAGTAATTAATCAAAATGATTAGTTAATATTGTAATTAAGGAATAATTACTTAAAGTAATTAAGTAATAATTAATCAAGGATGATTAATTCAAAGTGGATAATTAAGTGATGATAGTTAATTAATTAATGAATGGTACGATGGAATGATAATAATCCAAGTGTTTAAGTAAGAATTAATCTAATTAAGGATGAATTAAATTAATTAAGTTTGGATCAACTTGTTTATGGATGGTTATTGATTGGTTGATAAGTATCATTGGATGAGTTAATGATATTGGATGATATCGTATGTCATTGGTTGATATGTGATGATATGAATATGATATATCCGAGATGTGATATATATGCTGCTTTGTGATATGTATGGATGAATGTGATAATAGTGAATTATCTATTTGTGTGTTATGAATCATC
The DNA here is from genome assembly GCA_030765085.1 of Allium cepa. Classification (NCBI taxonomy): domain Eukaryota; kingdom Viridiplantae; phylum Streptophyta; class Magnoliopsida; order Asparagales; family Amaryllidaceae; genus Allium; species Allium cepa. Next base: position 338,806,186 of record CM060944.1, read on the forward strand.
CATTTATATTAAGTAATATTCTGAATATCTACTGTTTAAAACCCTTAAGTACAAATTGGACATTAAAATGGCATTTGGATTTGGTGAGACCGGGATCGGGTTTCCATATTTGGAGATCCGAAAACCACACCGATCCGAAATAAACGTTAGGTCGTGAATCCAAGTGGAGTGCAAGAAGACTCGAGGTGTAAGAACTATATGTCAGTATAACTCTGTGGGTGATTCCGTAATGAGTTGACGGAATAGTACTTACAGGTTCGAGATGATGATTCAGAGTGCAAGGGCTATGGTGGTTGACTCTGAGGGTGATTCCAAAATGAGTGTAACGAGATAGTGCCTTCGGTTCCGTTCGAACCCGGAACGGACTTGTATGGATTGAATGCTTTTAGAATATCGTCAGGTGTACGATGAGCATTCTAAGATAAATGTGTCCTACAAAAGGTAATCGCAGCCTCATGCCTCATCAACCGGAAATGGCTAAAACAGGGGAGGTGCAACAAGGTTAAGTGGGTCATGCCCAAGTAGGACGAGATTCATCCCTGTCTAGATGTCCCTTTTTATTTTTGCTTTGTGGGCGGTTGGCCTGCAGCCAACTGTGGGGCTGCAGGGTGGTCTTGTTCGGGACTGTTCAGTAAGGAATGGTTCCGGCCTTACGTTGCACGGGAGTTAGGGTGGCTCCTCGGTACGGTGATCTAGGCCACGTACTGTGACGGACGGTACCCCAGTAGCCCTGCCATTGTTGGAAACCCATTCTTCCTACGAGACCCTACGGTTTTGTTTGTATTACCCACTTTTGTGGCTAGTAGCTGGAATTTAATGAATGTAACAATTTCGGCTGTTTCATATTTACTTGAAAACCCTGGACACTATTATAATATCACTGGATTTCCTATCAAATGTTTTGGTTAGCGTAAGGTAAAAACTTTTCCATGTTTTTGTGTGGAAAGTCTTACGTGATACCCTTTCTTTTCAACGGATTTTTCTAAAGTTAAGCAATCTTAAATCGTTTACTCACACCAGACCCCTGTTTGACCCGAGTGTTTATTTTCTGTTTTATTAAACTCTTGGGTACTCATATTATGTATGAGTAGTCAAGTGATTCAGGTTATCCTTGACGAATTCTGGAGGAGCTTTGGAGCAGGGGGCTTCAGCGTGTAGATATATAGATAGAGTTTCCGCTGTGTGTTTTTCTATGTAGTTGTCCTTGTATTGTATATTAGACAGAAATGTTATAACTGTCTAAGTTAAAGTGTAAGTTGTGTACTCTGATGTATATGATACTATGTATATGTTATATATTATATTTCATTCGTTCCGTTGTGAGATTCTGATGTGTTGTTGTTCTTTCTTCTCTTTCTTTTCTTCTTCTATCCCTTTCATTCTTAATTAGTGATGCGATTTTCTGGTGATAGAAAGTCGGGTCGCTACAATACTGATTCAACTCTTCCAGTAACTACCTCATTCCCTCACATGTTCTCCTCCTCCACTTACCACCTCACATCCCCACCAACTTATAAACTCCTCAATGCCCTACACTTTACTGTCTGCTTAATACGACCTTCTACTTCAATGACAAAGGTAACTCCGTCCGCATTATACAAATAAAGCTGTTCACTATTATTGCACTACTTTTTTCCATATTTCGTTTCCTTCTAACTCACTAACGACTTCCTTCAATGCAGAACAAATGTTCAACATTCACTCAAGAGAGTGCAGTAAACCTTTCCACAGAAAGGATAAAACACAAATGCACCCGTTCAATAAAGCTTCTTCAAACTCTTCCTACTGAAATAACTGCTTCTTCTGCTGCCTTACCTTCGCCTCCTACTCAACAAGACGATTCAGACAATGGTACCAAATAAAAACGCCTACAACATCTTCAACCGTACGCAGCAACAACAAAGTGTGCGCAGAAACAAATCGACTTGAAGGAAGCATATGCATTTTCAAATCAACTACAAATCCCTACCGACCATCATCCGCATGCACCTTACCCTACAGACGGTAATTGGGAAGATTTCTTCACCCCCGAAGTGGTATGCTACACATACTAACCTATACTTCAACGCATCTGAATATTTGTGCATAGATATATTAATCGTCTAACTTTCAACCCCTTTAACTTTCTCCTACAGATCGAAGAGTGTGATCGAGCCGTTGAGCATTATCTTGCAGAACGTTCGCAGAAGTGATTACTCTGTGTATAAATACAACAGCTAATCAATTCCATGTTATGCTGCATATTTTCTCCATCCGTACTTTGCCAATAAAATAGCTTTTACAACTGCTATGCCTTATACAATGTACTTATATACATAATTTGATTTCCCTCTGCACATTTCTCTGACTGTACGACTCCTTATTTTCTGTCGTACCTACACCAACAAGTAATCTGCTACTACAACAACAAATGTTTTTTCCCTCCAACACATCACCATCAACTGGATCTACAGAACACATTATCATACACAAAAAATGTGCTCACCTGATCTCCTCCTACTACGTCAAGCAACTAACATTTCAACTACTAATTTCAACCCCTCTACATTCCATCCTACCAGATTACTACACTTTTACTGCTTCAATGCAACTTCTAACTTCGCACGTATATAATTCCCCCTCTATACTACCGAACCTGTCGTGCTACCAACTTACTTTCGCACACATGCTTTTTATGGTCACGTGCAGAGCACGTGCATGCATACTCATATATATATATATATATATATATATATATATAATTAAAATTTTCATTAATTTATGTTCGAGAAAACGTTAACCAACATTCATCCTTTAGAGTAATTTTACTCCGAATCTTCTAATCATATATTTTGATCTCTTGTGCCGTAAAAAAAAATTCTTTCATGGAGCTTCATAATGGCATACGTGGAAACTTGAAATTAAATCTTATTTGCAATTATAAAATAGAGAAAATATGTACGAACTTCATTTCAAGAGGGTGTTAGGTGTGGCTCGTATTGTAGGTGCGTTAGTTGAACGGGTAAGTCCCATATCGTAAGAAATATTACGTATAAGAATTTTGTATATATGATTTGTGACACCTAATATTAGAGACTCATTTTATTAAAAGTAAGTGTTGCTAAGACCATGCATATGTTTATTGTGGACTCGATATCTCTAAAATGACTTGAGCAGAAGTATTTGTCTTAAGGTGGAGATTAACTACAAGAAGAAGCGAAAGCACTCTGGCCTAACTGTAGAGCATTTTCAGTATGCTCATCAAAGAGGGTTTGAGGAAATACTCTCCAATGGAGAGATTGTCGGTGTGGCTTGCATTGTGGGTGCGTGGGTTGGACGGATAAGTCCAACATTGCAAAAATATGAAATATAACATTATGTATATATGAGATTAGTGGTACGTAATATTGGAAATTCTTTTTGCGATAAGAAAGTGTTGCCAAGACTATATGTATGCTCATTGGAAGGCGATGAAGGGATGTTCAATCGGAATGTCAGCACATTGGGAGCTTCATTAGGTGATGTCATTACACACAATGAAGCTTGCGTACACGGAGATGCGCTGAAGTGCTGAAACACAACAGAGGAAAATATCATAAAGTATCATGGGAAACATGATATCTCAAGTTTTTTTTGGAAATTTTTCGACGGAGATTCCTTATAGGCCAAGTGGTTGAAGGAAAAATACACTAAACGCAAAAAATTCTGGATAGTGCCAACAGAAAAAAGTTATTCATATACTTAGAAAAATATCTTCAACTACAGAGAAATAGGTATCATGTTAACTGAAAGATAATGCAAAGAAGGAAAGCAAACTAGCCTATGGTTCGATCCTTGGATCAATGACAAATCTTTGGTCGATTACTAGGCTGTATTTTACATCTTGGTGGAAAAATACAAAGTGGATAACATCATATAAAACTACAAATGGAATGAAGATTACAACTAGCACCATCAATATTTAAATTAACAATTTTTTTTTTTGCATAAATTCAAGTCTGCATAAAAATATTTGGTGCCGGAAAATAGCTTTAGAAGGAAATTTCTCTTTCACAAAACATGGGAATTTATTAAAGGAGCTGAAGTAGAAGTAGACTGGCATAAAATTATATGGAATAGAGAAAACTGGCCAAAAATGGCACATTATGCTTATTTTGCTATATTCAATAAGCTTCTTACTAGAGATAGATGTAGTAAATGGAGTGAAATTGAAGAATTCAATTGTCATATTTGCAAAAAAGAGTTGGAAAATATAAATCATATATTCTTTGACTACATTTATATAAGGCATATTTGGTTTATTGCTAAAGAAAAGTTAAAGCTCAATTAGTTCCAATCTTCACACAATATTAGAACAAGTATCCAACAAATTCAATAGTCCAGAATCAAAATAGTGGAGTTTAACAAAGCATGTATACTATTAAAAACAGTTGTGTACCACATTTGGAAGAAAAGAAGCACTATACTACACAAGAAGATAGAAACAGAAAGCATTAGCTATGAAAAATTACTGAAGCCGAATACAAAATACTAAATCACAAAGCAAGCAAAAAAAAGGGATTTCAAACGATCAAGATCAAGAGCCATATGATCTAGACAATTTTAAGGAAAGAGTGGAAGCACACTTACAAAGTGGGAAATTCAATCCAAATGTTTCCCGAGGTAGGGTTTCACAATTTAATGCAAATCACTCAAGGAAGATAATTAGAGGTGGCTGCTCTCTGCTCCAAACCAGAACCAGGCTCTACGAAAATGAAATGAGAGTTGGTGCGGATAATTTGGAAGAAAACTTGATCAAAAAACAAAATGAAATATTATCTGATTTGAATTAGGCTACCACGCTAGCCATTCTTCACTTGAAATGAATCAGCCCCTTCAGAAAGATAGGGATTTAAATCTCAAAGTCAATATTAGCGAATAATGATTATCTTTACAGAAGCATGCTCAATAACAAGATCTATCACTTATCTGTTTGAAATAAAGGAGAGAGAAGCACATCCCCAGGTTCAACTTAGTTAATCCCAACAAAGCAAGGGGAATTAACTAAATCAAAGAAGGATATCTTAGTTCTGAAGAACATTCAAGATGAAAAGGAGGTGCGGAGAGTCTGCAAACCTTCTTAAGACACGAGACACTCACTAAAATGGAGTAGATGAGAGAATCATATAGAATCTCCATCTTCAAAAAATGCGATGTGTAGCGGCTAGGGTTTGTAAACCCTTTGTTTGATAGTTCTGGTTGTAAACTGTTATGTATTATATATAACCCAGCTTGGCCTTAGGCCCTTTTACCTCCTTCAAAAAAAATTCATACTCAAAGAGGCCGGGTGGACTTTTTTGTATCATGTATCAATACTCAAAGAGGCCTTCCACCCAATCGTCCCTGAAAGACCTATGGCGGCTTCTGCAAGCTTCCGGGGACGATAATGGTGGCTGTTTTTGCATAGGAATTCCGAGTTCGATCTACCTTTTGGGCGGCGAGACGGTCCCGGATCGTGATTGCGCCAACTGGAAAAACGATCGGCTGTCCCTCCTGGGTGGCTGGGTCAGGGAAAGGAAGGGAGCCCAACCTTCCACCCGTTCGTTTCAAAAAGACCTAAAGCGGCTTCCGCATGCTTTTGGGGATGATAACGGTGGTGGTTTTCACACAGGAATTCCGGGTTCGATCCACCTATCGGGCGCCGAGACAGATCGAACCACGATCGCCCCAATTGGAATAACAATCGGCTGCCCTCCTGGGTGGTTAGGTTAGAGGGAGAAGGGGAACCTGCCTTCCACCCGGTTGTCTTGGAAAGACCTATGGCGGCTTCCGCACGCTTCCGGGGACGATAAATGTGGCTGTATTTGCGTACGAATTCTGGGTTCGATCCACCTTTCGGGCGCCGAGACGGTCGTGGATCGCGATCCAGCCAACTAGAAAAACGATCGGCTGTCCCTCCTGGATGGGTGGGTCAGGGGGAGGATGGGGCCCGGCCTTCCCCTCGGTCGTCTCGAAAAGACCTATGGTGGCTTCCACAGGCTTTCGGGGATGACAACGGTGGTTGTTTTTGCACAGGAATACTGGGTTCGATCCACCTTTCGGGCACCGAGACGGTCTCGGATCGCGATCGTCCCAACTGCCCAACTGGAAAAACGATTGGCTACCCCAGCTGGGTGGGTGGGTCAAGGGAAGGAGAAGGGCCCGGCAATCCACATTGGTCGTCTCGGAAAGACCTATGGTGGCTTCCGCACGCTTCCGAGGACGATAACGGTGGATGTTTTTGTGCAGGAATCCCGGGTTTGATCCACCTTTCGGGCATCGAGACGGTCTCGGACATCGCCCCAATTGGAAAATCGATCGGCTGCACCTCCTGGGTGGGTGGGTCAAGGGGAGGAGGGGGTCCGGCCTTCCACTTTGTCATCCTGGAAAGACCCAAGGCCCAACTTGATTATGCATTGTGTATCAATCCGAAAAGTAAATTTACTTTTTTGTTGCTTCCATTAAATGGACACTTTTTTCTTAATCATTTATGATACCATTCACAAGCACCATTTGAGTCTTAATTGGATGATTAAAGATTAATTTCTCGAATATACAGCTTAGTCTATAATTTTATAATTAATTGTTAAATATTTTTTATGCTTCTGTATTTTTTATAGTTAATGCAGTATTATTGTTATGAAACAAATACTATCATCAAAATACAAAGAAAAACATTTTTTTAATAGGGAATATTCATAATATTAATATTAAAATAAAATTACTTTTACTTTCAATCAGTACCAAAAAAGATTATTATTTCATGAATAATATTTGACATACATGAATGTAATCTTTCAAAATTTGAAGCATTCACTAGCATGTGTCATATATTATGCTCCCACTATTTTCGTTGTTACAATAGCAAATTTGAAACATGAAGCTCCATTCAACCACTTACTACAGGCTATTTGATTCTTCTATTGTAACTAACTTACAATCGAGCATTCTAACAAAATATCTCGTTCTCAAAGAAATAATCTTAGAGAGAACATTTATCTATAAGAAAATACATTTGGAATATAAATCATTTTCTTGTTGCGTATCAAGCGTTTATGAGTATTTTAACCAATTTCATTTCAGATATCTCTTCATGAAGCAGAAGTGACTATTCATTCTCCTCATCCCAACTTTACCATCATTATTACCATTCTTAAGCTTTCACTTTCTCTTCCATAAGGTCGAACCACTCAAAGGAGAAACTCTTTTCTATAAGACCGTGTTGGATTTCTTTACGAAAAATGTATTCGGTCATCCTTAACATTTAAGGATACCAAATAAGTTGAACTTAAGTGAACATATCAAAACCAATATTTCAATGATTAAAAGCCTAGTTTTGACTGTAGCTGTTGGTCTAATGTTGTTTCTTAATATAACAAGATCCTTATTCTATCATATTAAGCTTATGATCTCACACTATAGTTTACTTGCTCATCTTGAATGAACTAGTCCAATCGATATTTTGTACATTATGAAAGTGATTGTTCACCATAAAACTCTTTATGTAATCGAGTATGAACAAATACTCATATTCTTGTATTGCTTTAAAGTTCAAGATTCATAAAAGACAATATATAGTCTTAGGGAAATAAACATTTAAGTGACCAAGGCACGAATATATTTAATGGTTGTATTATTTGGCGTTTGCATGGGTTTGAAGCAACAACATGTCGAAAGGTTTACTGGTAAGTATATTTTATATTTCATTGGCAATCTTTAATTTAGTTCATTTAATATATTTTAACTGATAAATAAATTTATCAATTATGCAGAATCTCCAAATAAATTTTAGTAGATTTTATAATATCAGATTTGTTCTTATAATTATTAGATTGGTTTGTATATGTTGATGAGATTTCTTTTTCTCACCACACCAAATTTATTATGAAATAATTACGGTGTTGAATGCTTCCACAATTAGGAATTAACAACTTAATTGATATAAAATTTGCATTGAAAATGAAGCAATTATGTCGCTTAAGATTACACAATTATGGAGGTGCACTTTAATTGTTTGTTAAATGTCAATCTCAATTTGGCTATCAGTTCGTTCAAAGTCAAATAAAATTTAGTGTCGAAAACAAGGTAGCAAATGAAGAAATAGTAAAGAATTTAAAAGCTTATATGGTTTAGAACTTAAGGAATCCTACGTCAATTGCTTGATACTTCATAGTACAAAATTTAATTGCAGATAGTACACATATTCGAGTATCTAATATAGAGAAAACTTTAAGAAATTTTTTCCAACCCCTTTTTTGCTACATGCTTTCCATTTTTATATTAAGATATATGATATCATGGGGAGTGTTGACGTTGTCTTCTTTCATTCCACTTCTGCCGTTGGATTTTCCCATGTGTTATTTATCCCTATGCTTAACTAATCACTCATGGATTGCTAACATAAGTTTAGAGGGGAGATCTATTACAGGCCAAAACTTTGAATTTGGTTGTTGGCGACAGCTTTTAATTTGGTTTTAAGTGGTTTGTAACAAGCTCACGCTATGCCTATATTATTAAAGAACGTTATAAATAATATTGTCTAATAATACGAAGAATATAGCTTGTTAAAGGAGACCAACTGTGAATATATCTTTAAACTAACACTGACACGTTGTGACGCCCCACCTCTATACCCACGCTAGCACAGAGTATTAATAGCTAATACCGTCTGCTAACACGGAGAATAAGGCTGTTTAGGAGCGACCATCTATGGCCTTGCTTTAATTACCCATTAAATACGCCGACAATAATCATACCCAACAGATCGACATATCCATGAATACTTAAAACAAAACCATAGGTGGGTAGAGGATCTATCAGAACAGAATATAACAACTCAAATGCAATATACATCACAGAACAGTAAACCATCATATACACACATATACTGATACAAAGCAGAGTATACAAAATAATACGTGTCAAGTGGTATAGCAAACCACAATATACAGACGAGTCAATAGAATACATATCAGAGTTATAACAGAAAGGACTACACAAAAAGCTAAGACAAAAAGGAGTCAGCGGAATAGTCCATGCGGAAGCAAAAGAGGCTAAGTCCAAAAGCACCTAACCTGAAACATCTCGGTCTGACCCGAGTATAAAATACCCGGGTCAGTCTAGCTAAACAAATCAGTTAGATCAACTGAACAACAATAAACCTGCAAGGTCACAATATATATCAAATATCTCTAAAAGAGATAACACCATCATCTAACATAAGACGAATCATATCATAACAAACAAGCCTCATATCATCGGCAACTCATAGAAACAAAGGATAGGAATATCCCAAAACAAGCCAAAAGGCAAATAACAAATACCAATATGGTATACAAGTTCACAAGGTGATCACTACATATCGTGTGGTTCAAAAAGACCTACACCGAGGGGCGATACCTAGGGAATATACATCTCAATTGAAACATCATAAAAATTGCTCGAGCGGTAACGAATGACCAACTCCGAAAGCAATACAATAGGGCAACCTAATATCACCCATGTGGCGCATAACGGCCAACATCGGAAGCGATACAATAGCAACCCAATATCACCCATGTGGCGCATAACGGCCAACATCGGAAGCGATACTATAGCAACCCAATATCACCCATGTGGCGCATAACGGCCAACATCGAAAGCGATACTAAAGGCAACAAGCCAGAAGGAGGCAGTCCGAAGACACTATCCCAAAGGCAATATGTGTCACAAACTCCCAGAAAGGAATCCGAAAAGTGGTAACGTGAGTCCCATAACCACCCGTTCGCACTAAACGGTTTACTATCCGTTAGTTTATTTCACACTCAAAGCAGTACAAAATTCACCTCATATCATCGGTAAACCAAACCCGAAGGTCAAAACAATCAATTGAATAGGTCGGGGATTAATCGGAAAGATAAACGCATAGATTCATGGTCCGTGTTTTGCCCAACCATTTAATCACCCTTCCACTTCGCTCGAAGTGCGAAATTGTACGTGTGGTTTAAATAGAATTTATAAATCGGAGAAGCGAACTTTTAATACGATTTGAAGAAATAATTTATAAAAACCCGTGAATGAATTCAAAAAGGAATTATCAAGGTCAAATATGCATAAGCAACTAATTGGAATCAATATACATGGAAAATTAAACGAACAAGGCAAACACGCCAAAAACAACATATTCAGACGTCTGAAAGAATGGATTCAGACGTCTGAATCTGGAAATCAATTGGTTTTTCCCAACAGAATTCAGACGTCTGAATCCAACCATCCAGACGTCTGAAATAGGCAATATTTTGCCTATTTCCTTTCTGGTCGAAATTTAACCAATTCAGACGTCTGGAATATAAAATTCAGACGTCTGAATCTGAAAGTAAATTTCTTCCAAGGACAATATTCAGACGTTGGAAATGGGCATTTCAGACGTCTGAAACCAAATGGCCAGGCAATTCCTGAACCTAGTCCAACTAAGGCCAAGCAAATCGAAAGCGATCGGATGCGTGTTGATTATGGGCTTACGTCAAACGACTACCCGACCTTAACAACACACCCAAACACTCCGAACAACATAAACATCAACCATATAAGGTTTTTCATAGATTTGGCTTCAAAATCCAATATTTGGTAATTTCACCAAAACAATCCAATTCGAAAGCAATTGAACATGAACATATATTAGAAATTCATTCCTAACATCAATGATATCAAAAGAAATAGATGTGAGTTAGAAACTCACCTTTTTACACAATACAAAGAAGATGAAGAAGCACAAATGCAAGGAATCAACCAACTACACTCCACTTCAACACTACAAGCTTCAATCTAGAATCAAAGCAAGTATTTCCTAAGTTAGGGTTAGGAAATTACTGAGATTGAAGAGGAGAAGAGATGGAGAAGATGGAGATGAACTTACCTATCCTTCTCTTTGAATTTGGAGCAAGAATTTGGATTATCAAGAGCAACTTGGGCTTGGGAGTTTCTATTTCCTCTTCCTTTCCCCCATTTCAGTTGGAGCTTGAGTTTAGAAGTGAAGAGGAGTAGGAATGAATGAATGGGAGGAGATGGGCTGAGTTAGAGGGTTAAGTGGGGTTTGGGGCTGAACCCAAAGCTAAAGCCCAACTAGAAAAAGTAGCAAAATTTGACTTACTCCAAACATATCAAAGATTATACTCAAAAAGATCGCAAACGATGTTTTGAACTCAATGGAAGTGGTTTCGAGCTCCAATTCGGCCGTTTGTAGAAAGTAACATTTCGAACCCCAAAATCCAACTAACGACGCTATACTTAAATAAATCATTTAATGAAATCGTTAAATATGCGGGTTGTTACAGATCTCCCCTCCTTACAAAATTGCGTCCCCGCAATTTCTAGAGACGATATTTGTAACAACTACATACATACAACATTCAAAAGAAAAGGAAATAAGCTTGAGATGAAAAGACATTCTCACCGTTTCGAAGCAAAGATAGAAAACCCGGATAGGATTGCTCGATAAACTCCCTGGTTTCCCAAGTACAGTCATTGGGATTAGCAGACCATTGAACCCTAACGAGCGGTACGTCCTTGTTTCGAAGGTGTCGCACCTCCGTATCAAGTACGCGAATGGGCTGCAGCACAATAGATAAGTCAGGTGAGACCTCAAGCTCTTGCAAATCAGGAGAAGTAATAACAGAATCCGACTCTCGAAGACACTTCCGAAGTTGAGAGACGTGAAACACGTCATGAATACCAGATAAATGAGCTGGAAGTGAAACTCTATAAGCCACAGGGCCAATACGTTCAGTAATAGAAAACGGTCCTATATAATAAGGAGCCAATTTTCCAGTCGTACTGAAACGCACAACCCCTTTCAAAGGAGAAACACGAATAAAAGCAAGATCACCGATCTAGAACTCGAGAGGCTTCCTACGGTTGTCCGCATAGGACCTCTGGCGACTCTGTGCCTCTTTCATTCTCAACCAGATAAGATCAATCTTCTCGGAAGAATTACGAACAAAATCTAGACCAAGAATAATCTTCTCCCCAGATTCCAACCAACAAGAAGGTGATTGACATGGCCTTCCGTATAAAGCTTCGAAAGGAGCCATGCCAACACTAGGCTGAAAACTTTTATTGTAGGAGAACTCTACAAGAGGTAGGTGATTCTCCCAACTCCCACAAACATACTAACACAAAAGAATAACAGAATAAGAAGTTCACCATAAAGTGCACGAAAGGATAAGTCCGAACTTGATTGCTCAGAGAATTCTATAGATTCCTAAGCTCAAAATAATTTGGAACACCGACGTGGTACAAACAATACGTCAAATGAACCAAAGCTCAACAAAATGAAGTACAAAAAAACGTCCGATGAACTTGGTAAAAAGACCATTCCATTCGGACATTAACAAAGAAACAATCACTTGCTGCTTACAACTAAATGCATTGGCAACACGATCCCCTTTTCGGGAATTAAAACATCAAGATCATAAGATGCAAGGAACTCGAACCAACACTAGGTTCCCTATGAGAAAATAAACATTTCAAAATTGTGATTGGTGAGAAGAGCAAAATCCCTCACCCAAAAGTAATGATGCAAAATACGAAAGACGAAAACAATAGCCGCGAGCACTAGATCTAGGTAGCACATCTAGTATCGGTAAGCTTTAGTGGTTTAGAAACATAAGTGATAGCACGTTCTCTATTTCAAGGGAACGACATTCAAACCAACACAATTAGCTTTGGAACAAAAGATAAAGTCTTGGTTCCCTTCGGGAATCCCAAGATAAGAGTATCGGAAAAAAGTCCTTTCAAATAATCTACTTCCTTAAAAGCTAAAACTTTCAAATAAAATTCTTTACCAAAAAGCTAAAGCTTCAAAATTTCAATTACCTTCATGAAATCATATTTCGAGAAAAATTTTCTTATTTCAAATCAATTTATTGTGTCAGATTGTCTCATCAAAGCGTTTAGGAGATTCCTATCGATAACGTTGATCAAGCGCATCGACCAGAATTCTTAAAGCACTTAATGGGCAATACAATCACAAAACCATCTTTTATAAGATAAACATGTTTCTAAGAACTTTTAAAAATTCACTTTGTTCATTTTAAGAACAAAATCCCATTTATACTTATAAATAACTCTTATGAAAAAGATTTGCAAAAATTTTAAATTGCTAATTTCCATCCAAAACCAATAAAATACTAAAATGGAATCATCGAGATATTCACAGAATACTCGATTCATAAAATGGATGAAATGAGCTAGACAATTGAATGACATAACAAATCATTCATAAGAATCACAATGAGTGCGGAATGTAGTAAGTAGAATCCTAACTTCCGCAACTCGTAGCCAAATGAAAACCGGTGGTAAGGTCGAGCTAAAAACACCTTAACACTACAACAAAAGATTGCTTAGGTGATAATCCTAAGACAAGACTAGAAATACCAGAAAATTCTCAAACTACAAGAATGAGAGAAACAACCTTTCCTCATCATGAGAGCTTAAAGAATAAATGATGCCATCAAATTGGAAATCGAGATCACAAAGAAAAATAGAGACTTTCCAAAATAGATGGAGACATACCTTATCCCTGAGAAGAACCTCCAGAAGCATCTGTTAAATTTAACTTGCCGGATGGAGAATTATTCGGAGCAATGGGACAAGTGGAACTACGATGACCTTCCTTCTTGCAATAACGGCAGAAGAGAGGCTTAGGGCAAGCTCAAATCATATGATCAGGGGAACCACAATTGAAACACTTCCGAGTGGAAGGTGTTCCAGCAGACTGAGGCTGAGAATTAGATTCAACGGGCTTTTTCTTCTTGGAAGGGAAAAATTCCCGCTTATCCGATGGAGACTTCTTCTTGTTGGGGTTCTTGCAAACCTCAACATCATTCCCACAATCACACTCCTTCTCGAAGGCTTCGAGATGAAGTGCCGAATCAACCAACTCATCAAAGGAAAGCTTAAGCTGGAGCATTAAAGACTTCTTAAGACATTTCTTAAGACCAGAAACAAACTTCAGATTCTTCCTATATGAGGTACTAGTGAATTCAAGACCATACTTAGATAAGGCCTCGAAAGATGCAACATATTCAGAAACTGAAGAATCCCCTTGCTTCAATTCAAGAAAGCGCCGGGACAACAAAGCTTTCTCAGATTCAGGAACGAACTTGAGTTCGAATTGTTCCCGAAACTGAGTCCAAGAAAGAGCAGACTCATCAAATTCAGCTAAAAGAAGCTCGTACCAATCAAGGGCACGCTTTTGCAATAAGCTAGAAGTTACAAGAACTCTATCATGGTCAGAAGGATCCATGCGAGAGAGAACATGCTCGTACAAGCGAATCCAAACTTGGACCTCAAGAACAATCTCAGAGCCTTTAAATGGCTTCCCTCCAAGATGAGAAAAATCACTGCACAAACGTGCGAAGGTGGACTTGCATAGAGGAGATGTTCGAGTAGGAGCTGGAGGCTGTGTGCTCCTAAACCACTCTAAAAACTGATTGGCAGACATATAGACACCGTCCGGATGTGAGCCACTGGATTGCCCAGCATCCGAGCGTCGTCCTCCGTCTCTTCCAGCCATAGGCTGAAAGTTATGATAAGGTAAAGATTATTCCCTAGATAGATAATTCAATATGGAATACTACGGAATTTAAATGCATTCCTAGGCATATTCCCAAATCCTATCTAACCTTTGATGGTAGAAGGAATAGAGACACACAATGATTCAAAGATTTGTATCACTTATCACACTCTGATGTATCATAATATTTGCTCTGTTCTGTGTTTATCATATTTTGTTTTGAACTCAGCTCTGGTACCAAGCTGTGATGCCCCACCTCTATACCCACGCTAGCAAAGAGTATTAATAGCTAATACCATCTGCTAACACGGAGAATAAGGCTGTTTAGGAGCGACCATCTATGACCTTGCTTTAATTACCCATTAAATACGCCGACAATAATCATACCTAACAGATCGACATATCCAATGAATACTTAAAACAAAACCATAGGTGGCTAGAGGATCTATCAGAACAGAATATAACAACTCAAATGCAATATACATCACAGAACAGTAAACCATCATATACACACATATACTGATACAAAGCAGAGTATACAAAATAATACATGTCAAGTGGTATAGAAAACCACAATATACAGACGAGTCAATAGAATACATATCAGAGTTATAACAGAAAGGACTACACAAAAAGCTAAGACAAAAAGGAGTCAGCGGAATAGTCCATGCGGAAGCAAAAGAGGCTAAGTCCAAAAGCACCTAACCTGAAACATCTCGGTCTGACCCGAGTATAAAATACCCGGGTCAGTCTAGCTAAACAAATCAGTTAGATAAACTAAACAACAATAAACCTGCAAGGTCACAATATATATCAAATATCTCTAAAAGAGATAACACAATCATCTAACATAAGACGAATCATATCATAACAAACAAGCCTCATATCATCGGCAACTCATAAAAACAAAGGATAGGAATATCCCAAAACAAGCCAAAAGGCAAATAACAAATACCAATATGGTATACAAGTTCACAAGGTGATCACTACATATCGTGTGGTTCAAAAAGACCTACACCGAGGGGCGATACCTAGGGAATATACATCTCAATTGAAACATCATAAAAATTGCTCGAGCGGTAACGAATGACCAACTCCGAAAGCAATACAATAGGGCAACCTAATATCACCCATGTGGCGCATAACGGCCAACATCGGAAGCGATACAATAGCAACCCAATATCACCCATGTGGCGCATAACGGCCAACATCGGAAGCGATACTATAGCAACCCAATATCACCCATGTGGCGCATAACGGCCAACATCGAAAGCGATACTAAAGGCAACAAGCCAGAAGGAGGCAGTCCGAAGACACTATCTCAAAGGCAATATGTGTCACAAACTCTCAGAAAGGAATCCGAAAAGTGGTAACGTGAGTCCCATAACCACCCGTTCGCACTAAACGGTTTACTATCCGTTAGTTTATTTCACACTCAAAGCAGTACAAAATTCACCTCATATCATCGGTAAACCAAATCCGAAGGTCAAAACAATCAATTGAATAGGTCGGGGATTAATCGGAAAGATAAATGCACAGATTCATGGTCCGTGTTTTGCCCAACCATTTAATCACCCTTCCACTTCGCTCGAAGTGCGAAATTGTACGTGTGGTTTAAATAGAATTTATAAATCGGAGAAGCGAACTTTTAATACAATTTGAAAAAATAATTTATAAAAACCCGTGAATGAATTCAAAAAGGAATTATCAAGGTCAAATATGCATAAGCAACTAATTGGAATCAATATACATCGATCAAATTTGGAAAATTAAATGAACAAGGCAAACAGGCCAAATACAACATATTCAGACGTCTGAATCTGGAAATCAATTGGTTTTTCCCAACAGAATTCAAACGTCTGAATCCAACCATCCAGACGTCTGAAATAGGCAATATTTTGCCTATTTCCTTTCTGGTCGAAATTTAACCAATTAGACGTCTGAAATATAAAATTCAGATGTCTGAATCTGGAAGTAAATTTCTTCCAAGGACAATATTCAGACGTCTGAAATGGACATTTCAGACGTATGAAACCAGATGGCCAGGCAATTCCTGAACCTAGGCCAACTAAGGCCAAGCAAATCGAAAGCGATCGGATGCGTGTTGATTATGGGCTTACGTCAAACGACTACCCGACCTTAACAACACACCCAAACACTCCGAACAACATAAACATCAACCATATAAGGTTTTTCATAGATTTGGCTTAAAAATCCAATATTTGGTAATTTCACCAAAATAATCCAATTCGAAAGCAATTGAACATGAACATATATTAGGAATTCATTCCTAACATCAATGATATCAAAAGAAATAGATGTGAGTTAGAAACTCACCTTTTTACACAATACAAAGAAGATGAAGAAGCACAAATGCAAGGAATCAACCAACTACACTCCACTTCAACACTACAAGCTTCAATCTAGAATCAAAGCAAATATTTCCTAAGTTAGGGTTAGGAAATTACTGAGATTGAAGAGGAGAAGAGATGGAGAAGATGGAGATGAACTTACCTATCCTTCTCTTTGAATTTGGAGCAAGAATTTGGATTATCAAGAGCAACTTGGGCTTGGGAGTTTCTATTTCCTCTTCCTTTCCCCCATTTCAGTTGGAGCTTGAGTTTAGAAGTGAAGAGGAGTAGGAATGAATGAAAGGGAGGAGATGGGCTGAGTTAGAGGGTTAAGTGGGGTTTGGGGCTGAACCCAAAGCTAAAGCCTAACTAGAAAAAGTAGCAAAATTCGACTTACTCCACACATATCAAAGATTATACTCAAAAAGATCGCAAGCGATGTTTTGAACTCAATCGAAGTGGTTTCGAGCTCCAATTCGGCCGTTTGCAGAAAGTAACATTTCGGACCCCAAAATCCGACTAACGATGCTATACTTAAATAAATCATTTAAATATAAAATCGTTAAATATGCGGGTTGTTACACACGTCATGCATACGACTTCTTCTTAATCTCTGGAATAAAATTTGATATGTACAGTCTTAGTCTAAAGTAATAACCACAATGTTTCATAGAAGCAGAAGAGTATATCATATAAACAATAGTCACAGATCACAACGAAATAATATACATCATATACATATACAAAAGTGAGAGTCTATCAAATATAATACTAGATTCACGTAATATACATCTGATACAAGTCCCTATCTCAAATATACATCTCATAAACAAACACGAATCCTAAATTAGATAAACTAAAAATCAAAAATGTTTATCTACTTGCTAGCCCAACCATCCGAAGATCAAATTTTCATGCAACATGCAAAGTTTCAATTTGACCCAAGCATTAAAGTAACACCTAGGTCAGACTATCTCTAAATATCCAAAAGGGTGAGAAGACGTAACACGATAACAAATAATGTATAAGTAAATCCAAATGTCCTAGATATAGCAAGTCACATAATTAATTTATCTCAGAATTTACTTCATGGCATAAATATAAATATATTTGGTCACAAACACATATTAGTCACTGAACACTGATTCATAGAACAAAACACAGTAACTCTAATACGTTAAAACCAATTCCATACCGATTACCCATCTTATCGTAAATACCAATCTTATCGATTGTCCATGGCATGCAAACATTTTGGTACTCTTACCGATCTAATACCAAGGATCGTCCATACTGTAACAAAGAATCTCGACTGATCACAAGGATCGGGGAAATCCCAAATCTTGACCAATCAAAACGATTGGGGCAATCATGACTCAAAAACTCTAGTATATTATACATTTAAGTTTGGAAAGAAATCCAAGAGTATACCTCTTAAGGATTTATCGGTCCTATCGAACCCTAAAACGAATATACTCTAAAGTGCAAAATACTATCGCTTTCAGTAATCATGAGAACTTAATCAAAACATCCCATACTGCATGGTCAATTTCTAGTATTCACTAGAAGCTATTACATCTCACTTGTCACGGATGCCATTGGAAAACCTAAACTATATTCTCTTAAGGATCTAGCATCTCCATACCGCACACCAAAAGAGAATATAACTCTAAAGTGTTAAATACTTCGTAATAGCAATCACAAGATTTTAACCAAGGCATCCCATACTATCCGGTGAAATTCGAGTATTCGTTAATAGGCTAGTATGTTCCATTCAAATGTTCTATTCAGTGAATTATAACACATTCGATGAAGTGTTACTTGAGAGCATTTAAACCAATCAGTAACACTAAATCGACAGTTAGTATTCCTCACATTATAGAACTAAGGCTCTCAAAACAATTTCGCTTTTGAGTTCACCATTTAGAAAACACTATATTATTTTCAATAAATTTGAATTATTCTAGAAGTACTTAGTTTATGAAATCAAGATTTTCCATGTTCAAAAAAAATTGTTAATCAAAATTCCATAAAGTTACATTATTCACATTTTATGTTCGAAAGGCCATATATATATGTTCCAATTTCTTATTTTTAAAAGATCCATAGTTCGCAAATCATTTTCTAAAAACTATATATTCATATTCTAAACCTAAATTAATATTTACACTCTTGATTTATAACAAATTATTTTATATTTCCAAAAATTCATATTTTTTAATCAATAACTCTTTACATTAGAAATAGTTAATATACACACACACACACACACACACACACACACGCGCGTATGTAATCACTTTATTAAAATCATTTACAAAAAGAAATTAGATTGTGATAGAAAATTTAATTTAAAATCTATATATTATAATATACTACATTTTTGCAAATACCCTTTCATTCCAAACCATATGAATATTAATCAATTTAGGCATAGGTTTACACATTCCAAAATGCATTCACAAATCCGAAAATCATATTGAAAAATTCATGGACCAGAACATATATCAATGCACACAACATAAAAAGAAACACCCGAAAAAGCAATATTCAAATAGGTGTGCGGGAATCAACCTGGAGCTGTAATAGCCCCAGGAATATGCCCTACTAGTGCACTGATATACCCTACTGGTCCATCAGTTTGGATGAAACCTGGAGCTACTACCATTCCAGATTTCGCTTCGACAACATTTTGATGGTAAAATAATAGCCACTAATGGCTTTAGCCTCAAGGATACTGATTTTAGTAACATGTAAACCTAAATTGAACTGCACTATGATGGTTTGAGAGATCAAATAACAAGGGTTTTCATTAAATGGAATATTCCATAATAGAAAATGCAAACACCCCAAGTAATTTAAAAAGATTCAACATCTAATTCATCCAAAACAACAAATGCATTCACTATAAATCTAGAGATAGATTGTGTGAGTTGTTAACTCACCTTTATCACTTAAATTTGATGATTAGAACCCGGATTCTCCTATACTAACACCTTCCAACCACAAGCCATAAGTTTATTTTGGTAATTTGAAAACAAAAGGGAAACACCGCACACCCTTTAATATATCCAAAGAGACACATTAAAAGGCATGGTGCATTGTAGGTATAACTGAAACTAACAGAGACTAAGATTCACAAGACAAAAATAGGTAAAAGTAGTGGAAACTAAATAAATATTTAATTAGAACAAAGCTTCAGAATTAATTCATAAATAAGTCAAATGCTAAATAAAACATTCAAAACACATAATGTCTAATGAAATAAAAGTTCGTTGCCTCAAAACCAGAGTATGTATTATCCCTCATAAATAAACTAGTGCATACAAGAACAATAGAAGAAAATAAAAGAAGTACATAGAAGAAGTCTCCTCAAAGAAGAACTCCAAGCTGTAGCAGTCTACTAGCTTCTTCCTTGATTGCCTACTGGGGAATAAGGGAAAATAGAG
The DNA here is from genome assembly GCA_030765085.1 of Allium cepa. Lineage (NCBI taxonomy): Eukaryota > Viridiplantae > Streptophyta > Magnoliopsida > Asparagales > Amaryllidaceae > Allium > Allium cepa. The sequence goes on from CM060944.1 coordinate 338,826,537, forward strand.
GTGTGGGTCAGACTAAAAGTTTGGTGAATGATAGTAATTACTAGAGTCTTTAAGAAAGGTAAAAGTAACAGATTTTACAATAGTTTTAGCATAAATAAGGATAACAAAGGAAATGGGAAAGAGATAAACTGGAAGTAAATACGGTTAAATATTGCTCAAGATAGGTTAACTTTGATTGCTTGCACTTGTTCTGATTTAATTGGTCTGAATTCCTAATCCTGTAAATAGGATGTAATCCTAATTCTACCCTTTTTGATCGGCTTGCTACTCCATAGACCTTTCTGTGGACTAGCCACTATATAACTCCCTACACAGCAGCAAATGGTATCTACGAAAGATGCTCAAAGCAACCACTATGGATTCGGAGGACATATATAGCTCCCTAAAGAGAAAGCAATGGTGTCTACTAAGACACCATACTAAGTGCTTGAAACTCATAGCCATTATTGAGCACCCAAATGGAAGTCGCACGTATAACTGCCACCATGTCCATGCTACCTTTTGCTCCACCTATTGGGTTTTCTTATTACCTCCAACATACAGCATAACGTGCCCCTCATCTCACTTCAGGCAAATACGAGATCACCATGTGTCCACAGAAAAATAGAGGTAATGCTGTTGGTACTGGCCCTTCATCCAGACAATATCTAGTTGCGCCCCTTATCCAAATCCCCATGATTTGGACTTCTATTTGGCCAATTACTATGATTCTTAGCATAAGCGTACCCTAGGAAATGCTATTTGGCACAGGTCCTACTTTCATCTTTGCTTACTAACTTCAATAAATTATTTAAATAAGCCTTTATTACCATTTTTTTTTACTTTCTACACTTATTAATTTATACCAAGCCTTAAAATAAGCCCCATTCTGTTTTTCTTTTTCTTTTTCCTTATTATAACTTACGTTATAATCATTCTTATTATTTAACCCAAGGTCTAAGTGTGAAAATAAGCTCGTTTCATCTTTTACTTCATTTAGTTATAATTCCAAGTTATAACTATGCCAATTATGTTTAATTAGTCCAATTCTAATTATAATTAGGCGTAATTTCAGTCCAATTCCATTATTTATTGCAGTCTTTATAATTTACATCTTATTTTCTTCATTTAATATTCTTACTTATAAAATCCATATTCGCATTCAATTTATTCTCATCCATACGCACAGAAAAGGGAAATGAAGAGAACAGACGTTTGCATAAAATCCAAAACGTTGAAAAAATGTAAAAAGAAACAAATAACAGTAAATAAACTTAAATACTGTAAATAAACTGTAAAATAAAAATCTATCTTAATAGTAATAATTTATGATTAATATAAATAATACTAAAATTACTGAAAGGAATAACTGAATAGACTGAAAATAATTAGAAACTATAAATAATTACTAAAAAAGGTTATTCCAAAAATCGTAGTAAAACTACAACTATTCAAAACCATATTATTTTAAATTACTTAAAGAAATCTTCAAATAATTACAATCACCCACATACGGTCCTAAGCTCTTCATTTGATCTTCCCAGATCCACTTTGAGTTATAAAATGATTTTTATTAAAAAGATTCTCTCGCTGGAAAATTATTCCTTTTAGGGTCCTTCCTAAAATGTTGAACCCCAGTAGAGAAAATCAAGAATGAGAAACAATGTTAGGTCTAGGGGCCTATTTATATGTGTGGAAGTGGAACTCGAACCGTTGAATTTGGAGACTGAATAGGACGCAACCACGTCATAGGCTGAATAGGAGCCATCGGATGCATAAACGGAGGGACCAGATTAAACAAAAGGTTGCAAATGACGTGTTTTGACGTTTCTAAATTCGTTCAAATGAATTTACGTTCGTTCGCCCGCCAAATTACAAGGCTAGTCGACCGGGCGGTCGACCGCCCTTTGCCCAGGTCGACTGGCCGGTTGACCTGACCGTATATTTTTTTCGTTATATTTCTACTTGTTTTTTTATTTTATAACTTGGTCATGTTAGCTTGGTTTCTGACATTATATATATGGAAATTGACCAGAAAATTACCACGGACACAATGGTGCAATGTCCGTGGCTTAATTTTGATGATTTCACAAAGTTATTTTATTGTTTAATTAATTAACAGATTAATTATTATAGGTTAAATTTAGGATTGTTACAAAAATATCATAGCCTTAAACAAAAACTGAAATTATTTAACTATTTAAACACAATAAAGAATGAAGAAGATTACCTGAAGTTGATTTTATATTATTGATCAAAACCCATATGATTTTCTCTTGGATTTTGTTGATTTAGGCTCTAGGATTAGAGGATATCTTGTATTTTCATTTACGGTAGAAAGAAGATGAGAGTGAGATGATTCTATACGTAGCGTTCTACATCCCATTTCTTATTCTTATCTTCTTGGGCCAAAATGGTATGGTTATGAACCCAATAACAAGAGTTGCAAATTTATAAAGGAAGTGTTACTAAATATTTCTTTGTTTAAACACTTATAAACTCTTATTTTACATTAAACAAAGTTATAAGAAAATTATAAATTGATCTCAATTTTACCAGCCAATTAACAAGTAAAATCCTCATTTCTAATATTATTAAGATATTATACAAAATGAAATATAGCTTTTGAAAATAGAAGTCATTTTCATTTATTTAAATAAAAATAAACTATTAATTATAAAATCTCATTTTAAATAATAAATCTCAATATTAATATTTTTCTCTAAAATTCCAAATTTAAATAATTGATTTAATTATATTTCAAATTTAAATTAAAATTCTCATTAAGAAATGAAACTCGTTTCTTAATTAAATTACATCAATTATTCTAAAAAACTAGATTTAGTTTCGCAATTAAATTTCACAAATCACAATTTGGAATTTTTTTATCTAGAACTAAACTTATTTAGTTAGGTAATTAATAATAGGATTTTGACTCCCCCCTTAAGAAAATTGCGACTACGCAATTTCCGTAATGAGAGAAATTCATAATATTAATTTCCTTATACTTATCAACTCAATACCCAAGATTTTCCGATGTAAATAATGATCTTTTATTATTTTAAAAATTTCATACTAAAGATTATCATTTTTAACTCTAGTTTATTTAATTTGAATTTTAATAACTTAATAAATTATTTTAAATCAAATTCCTTTCCAGTTAAACTCTTTTTTCATCATCCATTTAAATTATAAATGATATACACAATAAATAAAAAATTATTATACTTTTTTTAACATTTATCTTTAAATTACATTTACATTTTACGAAGTTCAATTAATAAAATGATGCTGCATAGCCATCTATTTATAGCAAATCACCTTGTCAATTGGCTGCGATCTTGACCGTGAAGTCAATATGACCTCGCCACCGATATCTGTTATTGCTAAGGTTTGGTAGCTGCACACATCATCCAAAATAATACTTATACAATGCACTTTAATAACTTACATTATAATTTTCTAATACCACTAAACTTTAAAACACATATATACTAGTAAATAAATTTTCCTTTTATATTTCACTTCCCCAATTGTTTTTCCTAAGACATTTTACCTTCATTAATAATAATATTAAGTTACAAATCATTTTTATAATACTATTTTCAACCTTTAGCTAATACTTTATTTCTAAAATAACTATACATAACTCAAAATAATTCCTTCCTAAATATTATTTACATTCAAAATGAATACTTTTAATATTTATCCCATTTGTGTATGTGTATATATATATGAATACTTTTTCACAAAATATCTCTTTATTTCCAAAGTTTATAACATATACATGAAAATATAATTTCCAAAATATTTATCTCTTTTTAAATTAATACTTTAAATATTATAACTCGAAATTTCTAAACCGTTCTCTTTTCAACATTTTCCAATTAACTTCCATTTTATTTTAATATAAATCAATTCCAAAATTTAAAACATTTTCCTTAATCTTATTTCAATAAATAAAATAATGCAAAGCTATGAAATTTTAGCGATTCATTTCGTCACTTGGCTGCAAAGTTAATTACACAGAATATCAGCATTGTCTTTCCATGCTTTCCACTTCTCACAATTTATTCGACGGCTAAAATATTATTTTAAATTATTTTTAAAATCAAATAGTTTCCAAATTTCCAAATTAATTATTTCTTATGTCAAAATATCTCGTTTGATGTTTAAGAACCCCTATTGTTGACATAGCATCCCACATACCGTTCATAATCCTAAACATTTTCTGGACAAGTTAATGCAATAAATAATCATAAGTTTTCTATAGTTATATTTATTTTATTATCACTAGCATCCATACATCCATTTTAATTAAATACAACTAAGCAATCAATTCGTAACAACCAATCAACCAAAACTAAATAGTCACTTACAGCGGAACAATTATATTCTTAAAATTCCACTTTGCAACTCTTATTATTCATGGATTATTTAAATCATTAAACTCATATACTCAATTTTCCAAAATATTAAAATAAATTTTCTAACTCTAAAGGATTTTAACATAATATCTTCTCAAATTTTAATATTACAAATTCTAATTTATCAAATTAAAATTTTAAATCAAAATACGTCCCAATTGATTATCCTAATAATCAATTTATATTCATATCGCTAAATAGATAATTAATATAACTATATACCATATACCCTAATGGACATAACTCTAAGTCTCACTAGATCTCAATCTATAATATTATATGCTATAATGTTCTGATTCATCTCTGATACAAAACTATAACGACCCCGCTACTATGCCTATATTATTAAAGAACATTATAAATGATGTTGTCTAATAATATAGAGAATACGGCTTGTTAACCAATTATGAATATATTTTAAACAAACACCGACAGATCATACTTAATTTTTTCCCTAATCTTTGGAATAAAATTTGATGTGTACATTCTTAGTCCAAAGTAATAATAGCAACAGTTTCTTAGAATCAAAATAGTATATCCTATAAAGAATAGTCACAGATCACAACGGAATAATAAACATCATATACATATACAAAAGTGGAAGTCTATCAAATATAATACTAGACTCACATAATATACATTTGATAAAAAATCTATTTTAATTATACATCTCATAAACAAACTTGATTCCTAAATGAGATAAACTAAAAATAAAAAATGTTTATCTTCTTGCTAGCCCAACCATCTAAAGGTAAACCTGTCCTGTAATCTGAAAAGTCTTGGCATGACCCGTGCATTAAAATAACACCCGGTCAGACTCTCTAAATATCCAATAGTGTAAGACAAGATATAACACAGAATAAATAACAAATAAGTAGATCCAGATGTTCGAGATATAACAAGTCACATAATTAATTTATCTCAGAATTTACTTGGTGGCATGGATATAAATATATTTGGTCACAAACACATATTAGTCACTAAACACTGATTCACAGAATAAAACACAACAACTCTAATGCATAGAAACCAATTCAATACCAATTACCCATATGATCGTACAAACCAATCTTATCGATTGTCCATACCATGCAAAAAAATTGGTATCACTCATAACAATCTAATATCAAGGACCATCCATATCGTAACATAGAATCTCGATCGATCACAAAGATCGTGGAAATCCCAAATCTCGACCGATCAAAATGATTGAGGAAACCATGACTCGAAAACTCTAGCTTATTATATATTTAAGTATGGAAAGAAATCCAGAAGTGTCTCTTAAGTATTTATCGGTCCCACCGAACCCTAAAAGGAATATACTCTAAAGTGCCAAATACTATCACTTTCAGTAATCACTGGAATTTAACCAAAATGTCCCAAATTGCATAATGAAATTCCAGTATTTACTAGAAGCTAGTAAATTTCACTCGTTACGGATACCATTGGAAAACCTGCAAAATAAATAAGAGTGTATAAGTGACCATCAAATATAAGGTAGATGAAAATTGTGTGGTGAAGTGCGCGTGGTTGTGAGTGTCCTAGTGTCCCCCAACAGATCAGTTATTGTAGCCTTGGTCATAGGAGTTTTTCCCCTTTACTAGCAGGAGGAATGTTGTCACCACTCATGGTGGGAGATTGAGTCCTCCCAATACTGATGTCAGGGAAGTCATAAGTCATGATATCCTTAAGGATCGAAAGATTCAAGAACCCTTCCATCAAACTTTCTAAATGTTGAGAGGGAGACTCTTCTTCAATAGAGGTAACAATAAACTTGGGCTCTTTAGCGGTTTTTCTCCTACGGAGTTTATATGGGAGATTTTTCTCTCTCCTTGTTGACATGTGAGATTGCACGTCTTGTGATGGTTCGACCACAGTCGCATTGCCCGACTGCATCAGCATCGCCAGGCTTGTTGGTTTCGTCATCTCTAATTTCATCCTTTTGGCATCGTTTAGAGCCCCTCGACTGAGAGCATGACAGGGCTATTGATGCTGCTTTCTTGTTCTGCAGCATTTCTTGGTGGTGCAGCACTTTCTAGAAGCCCGATGGCGCGGCCTTCTTTTAACAACCCAAAAAGAGATAATTATTCATCGGATACAAGGGGTCTAATATCCATATCCTCAACTGGGGTGGCATGGATTACAGAAACTGCCCTTGAAAAATTATTGCCTTCTGGATAAGGGTGGACGCTTGAAAATATTCAAAGTATTAGTTAGTTCAAGATTCGATTTGGGCTAAAGAATTTGGGAATAAAGTGAAGACAACACTTACGTCCTTCTAACCATCGCCTCGTGAAGACAAGAAAATAAAGAACGTAAAACCATTCATGTTTAAAGACGTTGAACTTGTTCCAAGTGCCAGTTAGACGAACGCTCGAGGAAAGTTTAAGAAAGGCTTATTGTCCGTCGTTTGAAATTGTTAATGAACCCGATATCCTCAAGAGATGGTGGGTGGAATAAAACATCCATTAATAGAAGAAAGTGCCATGAAGAAAAACATATCTTTTTGGGTGTAGCTAAGCATGAGCTATTCTAAGATATTTTAGCATCTCTCGTATAAATGAATTAAAAGGCAGCAAACATCTGGCCTAACACATGAATTTATTGCACGTCGTATCCCTCCAGGGCAAATGAGCCGGTCATTTACTAAAGGAACTAGGAGATCTCCAAATGGAATCCCTTGTTTAGAACATAGTCTGTATAGTGCGGCCTCACCAATTCTGGAGGTTTAGGACCTTCTATAGCATTAGGGCAAGACTTATATCTTCCACTGGAAGGACGGGAACATCAGAGAAAAGGTTAGCCATCGGGCAGGAAACCTTTGGTTGCTTAATCCGATAATCGGGGAAAGTATTTCGGATACAATTGTAGACTTCACTCGGATCCTTAATTTATACCTTGATTTATAGGTTGCGTAAGTTGTCCAGAAAGCATTGTAGCTAAATGCTCTGAATGTTTGGAGCCAATATGTAACCAGCCAGAATTTTATTCATTTGAAATTGGGATGTTTAATTGATTTTAAATATTCAAAAGTAAAGTTTATAAATTGAATAACTTATATTTCGAATTTAGTGATTTAATTGAATAATTAAATTATTAATTTAATATTTGATTTTGAATTTAATGTAAACGAAAATGATTTATAAAGTTTAATTAAATTCTATTTGAATTAGAATGATGCTAGTTGTAACGAGACGGATTTTTCGCGCTCGAAAATCGACACCCATACTTCAAATCGTATTCGAATGTCGTAGATTCGATCGTTCAAATCCGATTCGCCGGAGCTTATAACAACATTAAGTAAACAACATAGCGGAATTAAAAGGATAATACATTGATATACAGCATTGATAAAATATCTGATACAACAGATGATCCAATAGATATCAATATACATCAGAGATATGATACAATAAAATAGCAGCGGAAAAGAAAATAGATAACATCTAGCAGTGGAACAAATAACTCTAAAACAGTCTTCAAGGGAGAACTCCAAAAATAACTGCAACTCCATTTCCAAGAACTATTCCACCAATAGCTCGAACTCCCCATAACAATGCACCAAGATAAGCAAGACCGGTGTGATCCAAAGACTGAACTAGCTCCAGATAACCTACTAATCTGACTATCTGAAAAACCCAACTCTAGACTGCTCGTGTAGAAAATAATGAGCACCCAGAGTTTAGGGAAGAAACGATAAACTCCGGATCAGTCGTCGGACTGGTATGAGCAACAAAAACAGTTTATTTTTCTTTAAAATCAAAATAGAGGAATATTTTTAAAGTCAATTCGCAATGCTTTTAAAAATGAGACTACCATAAGGCCTCCCGCACACACACACAATGCAAACGCAGAATCGGAGGAGATTTCTCCTTATGATAGTCAAAGATGCTTGATACGCATTTAAAAGAACATTTGATATTATTATTAGTGCATAGTGTAGGAAAAATTCATTTCGAAAGTAGAATATAAATCTTAGCCAACATACGACCATTATCGTATGCCTACTATAGCTAACATCCAAACAGTGTTGCGACACCATAAGTGAATGATAGGTCCTACAACTAAAACCGTACAAGTCACGTATTGTTTCTTTGGATTTCCAACGAATGATCAGGCCAAGGAACTTCCCATTGCCACATGAGAATGCCTCTGGATGGACATCCCCGAGAACCAAACCGGATCTCTACCAACACAAGGCCGGGTTACCCCTAACTGAGTAACAACTGACCGAATATGCCATCCCCCGGTCCTTTGGGACCTTTTCACCGAGCGCTCGTAATCAATTCACACAATCATAACAAAGTGTTTTCAACATGAGTAAGTATCTGGGCTCCATACCATGATACCACCCTTTTCCAGAAGGAAATGGACACATCCTAAAGGGTGCTACCCCTCATAACCTTGCTGCTTCTTTCCTGTTTTGACCATTCACGAGGTGTGAGGCTCGACGAAGTCACGTCCACAAAAACATACTTTATACAAAAGCCATGCTTTGGGTCAACAAATGATCAACACAATGATCAAAAGGATAGACGATCAAATAAACGATCTTATCACAAATAATCAACACAATGATCATTTCAGCATCACTCAGCATGTCACATTACCAAATTGGGAATATATCGCTGATAACATTCAACTACATAACCTCTGAGCTCGTACGTCTCTGAGAAGGGTGTTAAGCTAAAAGAATAAATTCTCCGCCACCAACAGAAATATATTTGAAAGAAATCGGCTTTATATCTCAACTTGTAATGTCAGACATACAATCCATACAAGTCTGTTCCGGGCTCGAACAAAACCGAAGGCACTTACAAAGAAGTCCTTGCAATCCGGATATTCACAATCCTGATCGGATTCACCATCACATATGGAGAACTCTAGACCGGAGCAACTCGGTGCAGAGTCAATCGACAGGTCATCCTATCACTCTCGCAAATACCCGGTCTTCAACACCGGTCTACAAATGCTATCCATAACGACGAATCACATATTCGGAATGGGTTATACGACACAAAGGTTCTCTCCCGGTTAAACCGAATAGTGAGCTCGATATTTCAAAAACAAATGGATAATGGGATTTCAATTAAGTCACAACTTAATAATTCAAAACTTTCTTTCAAATGGTTTAATCCAATTACCATTTCAAATCTTTTAAACAAAAGATTCATTTTCACAACCTTTAACGGTTAAAACAATTTTCTCATTTTAATCTTTTAAATAAAAGATTCATTCACAGATTTTCCAAATCAATTTTCATTTCAATTTGATTAACTCGTTAAATCTTTAAATCAAAGATTTAACTTATAGTCCTCAAAACAATTCCATTTCAATTTGATTTAAACAAATCACCAATTTAAATCTGTTAAAAATAAACAGATTTAATTCATAGCTTTCAAAAAGAATTCATTCATAACTTAGGAAAATCATTTCTCCATTCAATCTCGAAATTCCCCTAATTAACTGGAATCTCAGTTCTTATTTAAGAGTGTTTATCGTTTGAAAACAACTGTTTTCATTTTGGAAATCTGGTTCATTTATACGAGTTGAAATCCTTGGGTTAAATTCAAAATCCCAAAACCATACCTTTAAAATGGTTTAAATTCATACAAACATGTTTATAATATCTTTAACCATAATTTCCAATCATTAAATTCAATTCCAAATATCGAATTCAAATTTAAATTGAATTATTTAAATTTCAAAACTTAATCAAGTAAATTAAAATAAATTTTAACTTGAAATTTCATTTCAAAAGCTTTTCACATTTATTCCGATTCCATTTCCGAAACATTTGAATTCAAATATTCAACTTTAAAAATCATTTTAAAATCTGTGACTTAATCGATTTCCTCGTGAAATCCATATTTGTGTGTGTATGGTGTAGTCCAGGGGTTATACACAGTAGAGCACATCATTCAATTATGACAGATCAAATACAACAATATATCTGACGAGCGATATAAATTATAACGCTTATCTTCATTCACAGATCACAGATAATATATAGATGCAAATAAATATAAACAGCTCAAAACAAAGCATCACATATCAGGTAGGACAATCCATTCAAGGTATTTCATACAATATAATCATTCATAAGTAAGGTCAAGCATTCAATAATCATTTATAAACAGGATTGTTTAATCCTAATAAATTCAATTTATTTCCAATTAAATTAATTACTTGTGAATTTATTATCCAATTCTGATTTATTAATTCCAAATCATTTGATATAAATTAATTTATCAGACACTTTAATTTATTAAATTATTCTTAATTTATCACATTAATTTAATCAACTCTTAAACCAATTTCCTAATTAATTAACTCTAATTAATTAGTTAAAGAAATTTAACCTTTAATTACTTACCATAAAGTAATTATACTTACACCATTTATAATTGATTATCTAAACTAATCAATCCACTTTACTATTAAAATTAATCGCCTTAATTAATACTTAATAATCCTTAGTTAATTATCTTATTAACTAATAATATTTCTTAATTACTTTCTTAAGAAATTATCTTAGATAAACTCATTATTAATCATTTCTAACTAAAATTTAATCTAATTATTTATTTATAAATTAAATGAATCATTCTTTAATTACTTATTAATTTAAATTAACCTTTAAACCACTTCATAATAAATCATTTAAATTAACTTGATTAGTTTATTTATTTACTTACTTAAAGTAATAAATTAATTTTTCTTAACTTAAACTGATTAACTATCTTTACAACTTTCCTTACTAAACTTTTAAGTTATATATTAACTTAATGCTAACTAATATTTCTTAATTAACTAAGTTAAACACTTGTACAAAAATCATTATTCACGGCTATTCTGGGAAAGCACCGAGGCCGCATCATTTCTTACTCGAGAAAACTCGAGTTTCCCCTCGTGTCTCTCCCGTGTCACTCTCTCTCACCCCTTCCCTGTTCTTCTTTTTCTCAGTTCTTCTCCCCCTTTTCATTTTTTTTTATTAGTAAGTTAAGGTTTTAAACAAAATAAAGAGATCAGGAAACACGTTACTTCACTCGAACTCACTCGGCAAAAACTCGAAGCTACCACCCCATCTACTCGAGCATGGCTCGAGACGCACGATCTTCATGCCACTGACACCAAACCCACCACCGTGCACATGTACGGCGGCACCACAGAGTTCCGGTGAACACTCACATTGTCGGCGAGTCATAAAATCACCCACGACACGAAATCAAAGCTCGATTTACCAACAGAAAATCGAATTCGAAAATTGGCCTACAGATCGAAACCTGTAGCTCAAACCACACCACAAAACTTCCTCACCACCGCTGCGGGCACCACCGGAGTCGCCTATATTGCGGCCACACGATGACAATACGAAATGCTATCAACCTCCAAAAATTCATGCAACTCGGTCACGTTTGGATAACGAACACGCCTCTTCTACAGACATGAACAAAACTTGAACTTAAGCCCTAATTTGAATTCGTCCTCTTAATTCTCACAATAGAAAAATTATCTGACAATTTTCTCGAAATCGCCAATGTTCACACTTGCTTCAACACAATTTTCAACATTTATAATTGATTCAATGATTCGAAAATGGGAGAAACGCATTTTCGGTTCACCTACCAACTGCTCATTAACCCCCCATCTAAAATTTATGATTTTAACTTTAAAAATCATATTAAAGTATGTGGATTCAGATTATATACTTGAATCTCTAAATTACTATAGTCGAATTTTATCAAAGTTTGACTTTAGCACTGTAAAATCAAATTTATTCATACTGTATATTCTTTTGTTTCCTTGAACCTATTTTTAAATTATAGTTCACACTTAAATACATATGTTTGTTTAGAAATCAAAGTCTAATAATGATCAAGTGATTTAATATTTGGAATTTTCTTTTTCTCTTTTTTTTTTTTGAATCCTGCCTGATATTCTGAAACAAGAAACAGAGACTTAAATTTGAACAGGCTCTTGAATTTGAAATGTTGATAAAATCAAATTTGCTCAGTCCTTGATTTTCCAATGATATTTATATATTGTTTTTAACTTAAATTTATTTTAAGAACTTAGTTTAGGATTAAACAAATATCATTCGTTTTAATCTTAAGTCCTAACATTGCACAGATTTTTGAAGAAATGATCTTTAAATCAAGTTTTGTACTTCAATTTAAGAATAGAAAAACATATGCTAACAACAGAAATGTATAAAACACTTTCAGTTTAAATATATTCAGAGGGTCTATATATACACATAAACAAACATATCCACAGATTTATAGAAAAGCAACAGTTTTATACTTTAAACATTAAAGAAAACAAGTTACTCACAGTTTTCAGAAAGAAGAAAGAACAGAGGAATGCTTTATTTTGATTCAAGCTTGAAATTTACTTGCTGAGTTGATTTGTATTGTTAAAGTTGTAGATGATATCCACTTCAGTTTTTTGCTTGCTTAGGGATAGAAGCATTAAATGCACAAGTACTTTGTATATATAGATGTAAAGTTGAATTTTACTTTGTTTTAAATTTTCACTTGCCTGCATACTTATCTACAGGTTTTATTCCTATTTGTATAAACCTGGTTTGCCTTTTTCTTTATGTACATATTATAAAGTTATAGGCATGGCTGAAAACAGTCTTCAACATTTCGAATGACTAAAACATTACTACCATTTAATGCCAAGTACTTTACATCTCTTCTTAAATATTATATTTGCTATCTTCTTTTACAAGCACACTTATACATGACTTGTTTTCTATTTGAGCATGGGTTTGTTTTACCATCCTGATTTTATCTCGGCTGATGATTTTATGTTTGGTGGCTGATATCATGTACATAAATCATTTTATTTGATTTGTTTATTTGTGTGAAGAAAATTTGTTCTATTATTTTCTTGTACTTAACTTTGCATCAATCTTACAAGCATATATTTGTTTGTGTTGCTTTGTATTGACTTGTTCTTGCCTGGTTTGTTTATTAACTTATATTTATATTTTGAATTTATATTTCTTTTTGCTTTGTTTTATCACTTTATATTTAAAACTTTGTTTTGTCATTTCTTTGTTTGTTTCATGTTGATAAGCTTACACTTATCCATTTTTTATTTATTTTCCTTTCTTGAATGTATGTTAGTTAACGTGTGGTTTAAACTTACCTAATTTATCTCTATGTTCTACTTATATTTTATAGCTTATCTTTTAATTTGTTTATTTTTCAAAATCATTTATTTAAGATTTTATTTAAAATCCAATATATACATACATATATATATATATATTCACATATATACAAATTTTCAAATCCTTATGACTTTATATATTTTCTATTTGAATCGAGGAAATTCGCTTCCATTTATATTAATTTTATAAATTTTTATTCAAAATTTCATTTAAATTATCAATTTAAATTCATAAAAATCCGGGGTCGTTACAAACTTCCCCACTTAAAAGAATTTCGTCCTCGAAATTCGCAGGCACGAAAACAACACAGAGATAGACAGATTCGATTTCCTCTAATTCCTCAAACACAAGATATGGATTCCAAATCCAAGTCGGAATACTCCAAAGTATATATAACTTGTCCCTCTTCGAACTTCGATATACACAAGAAATTATAATATAATTTCAAATTTGGTTTTACACGAAATCGATTTGTCGATACAATTCAAATTATCCCCATATTCTATTAATTAATTTAATTCAACTAAAATTTCCAATTTCAAATTCATTAAGGTTTAAATCAAAAAGCTGATAAGAAACCGATGAAGTACGAAGTAAAAATTTCCTACAACGATTCGTAGAGCATCAACGCACCGAACTTCTTTCTGTAGCTGTCTCGAAGCAATCAAAAGAATTGAAATCGAATCAAAGGAGATTGATAGAAAAAGTTGTTTCCATTGTTGTTACAGAGTATTGACCAATTATAGTCGTATTTCCCTGTCCCCTATCTCGTTCTCTTCTTGGACTCATATCTACTATCAGTGGATAGTAAGAGAATTTACTGAGGCATTTAAACAGATATCTTTGGGATATACTCATTCTAGGGATACTTCACCCTATCTCTAATGAGCTACTTAACGTGTTATACTCCTGAGCTAAAGTTTCACCTTAGCTCTGATACCACATGTAACGAGACGGATTTTTCGCGCTCGAAAATCGACACCCATACTTCAAATCGTATTCGAATGTCGTAGATTCGATCGTTCAGATCCGATTCGCCGGAGCTTATAACAACATTAAGTAAACAACATAGCGGAATTAAAAGGATAATACATTGATATACAGCATTGATACAATATTTGATACAACAGATGATCCAATAGATATCAATATACATCAGAGATATGATACAATAAAATAGCAGCGGAAAAGAAAATAGATAACATCTAGCAGTGGAACAAATAACTCTAAAACAGTCTTCAAGGGAGAACTCCAAAAATAACTGCAACTCCATTTCCAAGAACTATTCCACCAATAGCTCGAACTCCCCATAACAATGCACCAAGATAAGCAAGACCGGTGTGATCCAAAGACTGAACTAGCTCCAGATAACCTACTAATCTGACTATTTGAAAAACCCAACTCTAGACTGCTCGTGTAGAAAATAATGAGCACCCAGAGTTTAGGGAAGAAACGATAAACTCTGGATCAGTCGTGGGACTGGTATGAGCAACAAAAACAGTTTATTTTTCTTTAAAATCAAAATAGAGGAATATTTTTAAAGTCAATTCGCAATGCTTTTAAAAATGAGACTACCATAAGGCCTCCCGCACACACACACAATGCAAACGCAGAATCGGAGGAGATTTCTCCTTATGATAGTCAAAGATGCTTGATACGCATTTAAAAGAACATTTGATATTATTATTAGTGCATAGTGTAGGAAAAATTCATTTCGAAAGTAGAATATAAATCTTAGCCAACATACGACCATTATCGTATGCCTACTATAGCTAACATCCAAACAGTGTTGCGACACCATAAGTGAATGATAGGTCCTACAACTAAAACCGTACAAGTCACGTATTGTTTCTTTGGATTTCCAACGAATGATCAGGCCAAGGAACTTCCCATTGCCACATGAGAATGCCTCTGGATGGACATCCCCGAGAACCAAACCGGATCTCTACCAACACAAGGCCGGGTTACCCCTAACTGAGTAACAACTGACCGAATATGCCATCCCCCGGTCCTTTGGGACCTTTTCACCGAGCGCTCGTAATCAATTCACACAATCATAACAAAGTGTTTTCAACATGAGTAAGTATCTGGGCTCCATACCATGATACCACCCTTTTCCAGAAGGAAATGGACACATCCTAAAGGGTGCTACCCCTCATAACCTTGCTGCTTCTTTCCTGTTTTGACCATTCACGAGGTGTGAGGCTCGACGAAGTCACGTCCACAAAAACATACTTTATACAAAAGCCATGCTTTGGGTCAACAAATGATCAACACAATGATCACAAGGATAGACGATCAAATAAACGATCCTATCACAAATAATCAACACAATGATCATTTCAGCATCACTCAGCATGTCACATTACCAAATTGGGAATATATCGCTGATAACATTCAACTACATAACCTCTGAGCTCGTACGTCTCTGAGAAGGGTGTTAAGCTAAAAGAATAAATTCTCCGCCACCAACAGAAATATATTTGAAAGAAATCGGCTTTATATCTCAACTTGTAATGTCAGACATACAATCCATACAAGTCTGTTCGGAAGGCACTTACAAAGAAGTCCTTGCAATCCGGATATTCACAATCCTGATCGGATTCACCATCACATATGGAGAACTCTATACCGGAGCAACTCGGTGCAGAGTCAATCGACAGGTCATCCTATCGCTCTCGCAAATACCCGGTCTTCAACACTGATCTTCAAATGCTATCCATAACGACGAATCACATATTCGAAATGGGTTATGCGACACAAAGGTCCTCTCCCGGTTAAACCGAATAGTGAGCTCGATATTTCAAAAACAAATGGATAATGGGATTTCAATTAAGTCACAACTTAATAATTCAAAACTTTCTTTCAAATGGTTTAATCCAATTACCATTTCAAATCTTTTAAACAAAAGATTCATTTTCACAACCTTTAACGGTTAAAACAATTTTCTCATTTTAATCTTTTAAATAAAAGATTCATTCACAGATTTTCCAAATCAATTTTCATTTCAATTTGATTAACTCGTTAAATCTTTAAATCAAAGATTTAACTTATAGTCCTCAAAACAATTCCATTTCAATTTGATTTAAACAAATCACCAATTTAAATCTGTTAAAAATAAACAGATTTAATTCATAGCTTTCAAAAAGAATTCATTCATAACTTAGGAAAATCATTTCTCCATTCAATCTCGAAATTCCCCTAATTAACTGGAATCTCAGTTCTTATTTAAGAGTGTTTATCGTTTGAAAACAACTGTTTTCATTTTTTGAAATCTGGTTCATTTATACGAGTTGAAATCCTTGGGTTAAATTCAAAATCCCAAAACCATACCTTTAAAATGGTTTAAATTCATACAAACATGTTTATAATATCTTTAACCATAATTTCCAATCATTAAATTCAATTCCAAATATCGAATTCAAATTTAAATTGAATTATTTAAATTTCAAAACTTAATCAAGTAAATTAAAATAAATTTTAACATGAAATTTCATTTCAAAAGCTTTTCACATTTATTCCGATTCCATTTCCAAAACATTTGAATTCAAATATTCAACTTTAAAAATCATTTTAAAATCTGTGACTTAATTGATTTCCTCGTGAAATCCATATTTGTGTGTGTATGGTGTAGTCCAGGGGTTATACACAGTAGTGCACATCATTCAATTATGACAGATCAAATACAACAATATATTTGAGGAGCGATATAAATTATAACGCTTATCTTCATTCACAGATCACAGATAATATATAGATGCAAATAAATATAAACAGCTCAAAACAAAGCATCACATATCAGATAGGACAATCCATTCAAGGTATTTCATACAATATAATCATTCATAAGTAAGGTCAAGCATTCAATAATCATTTATAAACAGGATTGTTTAATCCTAATAAATTCAATTTATTTCCAATTAAATTAATTACTTGTGAATTTATTATCCAATTCTGATTTATTAATTCCAAATCATTTGATATAAATTAATTTATCAGACACTTTAATTTATTAAATTATTCTTAATTTATCACATTAATTTAATCAACTCTTAAACCAATTTCCTAATTAATTAACTCTAATTAATTAGTTAAAGAAATTTAACCTTTAATTACTTACCATAAAGTAATTATACTTACACCATTTATAATTGATTATCTAAACTAATCAATCCACTTTACTATTAAAATTAATCGCCTTAATTAATACTTAATAATCCTTAGTTAATTATCTTATTAACTAATAATATTTCTTAATTACTTTCTTAAGAAATTATCTTAGATAAACTCATTATTAATCATTTCTAACTAAAATTTAATCTAATTATTTATTTATAAATTAAATGAATCATTCTTTAATTACTTATTAATTTAAATTAACCTTTAAACCACTTCATAATAAATCATTTAAATTAACTTGATTAGTTTATTTATTTACTTACTTAAAGTAATAAATTAAATTTTCTTACCTTAAACTGATTAACTATCTTTACAACTTTCCTTACTAAACTTTTAAGTTATATATTAACTTAAAGCTAACTAACATTTCTTAATTAACTAAGTTAAACACTTGTACAAAAATCATTATTCACGGCTATTCTGGGAAAGCACCAAGGCCGCATCATTTCTTACTCGAGAAAACTCGAGTTTCCCCTCGTGTCTCTCCCGTGTCACTCTCTCTCACCCCTTCCCTGTTCTTCTTTTTCTCATTTCTTCTCCCCCTTTTCATTTTTTTTATTAGTAAGTTAAGGTTTTAAACAAAATAAAGAGATCAGGAAACACGTTACTTCACTCGAACTCACTCGGAAAAAACTCGAAGCTACCACCCCATCTACTCGAGCATGGCTCGAGACGCACGATCTTCATGCCACTGACACCAAACCCACCACCGTGCACATGTACGGCGGCACCACAGAGTTCCGGTGAACACTCACATTGTCGGCGAGTCATAAAATCACTCACGACACGAAATCAAAGCTCGATTTACCAACAGAAAATCGAATTCGAAAATTGGCCTACAGATCGAAACCTGTAGCTCAAACCACACCACAAAACTTCCTCACCACCGCTGCAGGCACCACCGGAGTCGCCTATATTGCGGCCACACGATGACAATACGAAATGCTATCAACCTCCAAAAATTCATGCAACTCGGTCACGTTTGGATAACGAACACGCCTCTTCTACAGACATGAACAAAACTTGAACTTAAGCCCTAATTTGAATTCGTCCTCTTAATTCTCACAATAGAAAAATTATCTGACAATTTTCTCGAAATCGCCAATGTTCACACTTGCTTCAACACAATTTTCAACATTTATAATTGATTCAATGATTCGAAAATGGGAGAAATGCATTTTCGGTTCACCTACCAACTGCTCATTAACCCCCCATCTAAAATTTATGATTTTAACTTTAAAAATCATATTAAAGTATGTGGATTCAGATTATATACTTGAATCTCTAAATTACTATAGTCGAATTTTATCAAAGTTTGACTTTAGCACTGTAAAATCAAATTTATTCATACTGTATATTCTTTTGTTTCCTTGAACCTATTTTTAAATTATAGTTCACACTTAAATACATATGTTTGTTTAGAAATCAAAGTCTAATAATGATCAAGTGATTTAATATTTGGAATTTTCTTTTTCTCTTTTGTTTTTTGAATCCTGCCTGATATTCTGAAACAAGAAACAGAGACTTAAATTTGAACAGGCTCTTGAATTTGAAATGTTGATAAAATCAAATTTGCTCAGTCCTTGATTTTCCAATGATATTTATATATTGTTTTTAACTTAAATTTATTTTAAGAACTTAGTTTAGGATTAAACAAATATCATTCGTTTTAATCTTAAGTCCTAACATTGCACAGATTTTTGAAGAAATGATCTTTAAATCAAGTTTTGTACTTCAATTTAAGAATAGAAAAACATATGCTAACAACAGAAATGTATAAAACACTTTCAGTTTAAATATATTCAGAGGGTCTATATATACACATAAACAAACATATCCACAGATTTATAGAAAAGCAACAGTTTTATACTTTAAACATTAAAGAAAACAAGTTACTCACAGTTTTCAGAAAGAAGAAAGAACAGAGGAATGCTTTATTTTGATTCAAGCTTGAAATTTACTTGCTGAGTTGATTTGTATTGTTAAAGTTGTAGATGATATCCACTTCAGTTTCTTTGCTTGCTTAGGGATAGAAGCATTAAATGCACAAGTACTTTGTATATATAGATGTAAAGTTGAATTTTACTTTGTTTTAAATTTTCACTTGCCTGCATACTTATCTACAGGTTTTATTCCTATTTGTATAAACCTGGTTTGCCTTTTTCTTTATGTACATATTATAAAGTTATAGGCATGGCTGAAAACAGTCTTCAACATTTCGAATGACTAAAACATTACTACCATTTAATGCCAAGTACTTTACATCTCTTCTTAAATATTATATTTGCTATCTTCTTTTACAAGCACACTTATACATGACTTGTTTTCTATTTGAGCATGGGTTTGTTTTACCATCCTGATTTTATCTCGGCTGATGATTTTATGTTTGGTGGCTGATATCATGTACATAAATCATTTTATTTGATTTGTTTATTTGTGTGAAGAAAATTTGTTCTATTATTTTCTTGTACTTAACTTTGCATCAATCTTACAAGCATATATTTGTTTGTGTTGCTTTGTATTGACTTGTTCTTGCCTGGTTTGTTTATTAACTTATATTTATATTTTGAATTTATATTTCTTTTTGCTTTGTTTTATCACTTTATATTTAAAACTTTGTTTTGTCATTTCTTTGTTTGTTTCATGTTGATAAGCTTACACTTATCCATTTTTTATTTATTTTCCTTTCTTGAATGTATGTTAGTTAACGTGTGGTTTAAACTTACCTAATTTATCTCTATGTTCTACTTATATTTTATAGCTTATCTTTTAATTTGTTTATTTTTCAAAATCATTTATTTAAGATTTTATTTAAAATCCAATATATACATATATATATATATTCACATATATACAAATTTTCAAATCCTTATGACTTTATATATTTTCTATTTGAATCGAGGAAACTCGCTTCCATTTATAATTAATTTTATAAATTTTTATTCAAAATTTCATTTAAATTATCAATTTAAATTCATAAAAATCCGGGGTCGTTACACTAGTAAACTTTTAAAATTGAATTAAAAGTTAATTTACAAAAACTGAATATTTTAATATTTAATTAACGTGTAAAAATAGTCATTTTCCACACAGTCTCAGATTTCGACGAAACCGGTTTCTAGATTCATAATGTTATATTATTGTAGGATTTCAAATTTCATGTTAATCGGATTCACAGTTTAGTCATGGCACGCTGAAATACGTAGAAATTTGCTTAAGCAAATGTTAATTTAAATAAGTCAATTCAAAAACTTATCTTCCAAATATGGTCGAATTGGCTCCTAATATATTCCATTGTGTTCGAAATAGAGGTAAAACGTTATAATGCCAGGCGACACGCTTCCTTTGGAGTTTGAAAATTTTGGCGATAAATAGTGTCGCGAAATTTTCTATAAAAGGCCAAACTTTCTTTACCTTTTCACTCAAAACCCTAGCCTAGGTTACAGCCGCCACCCCTAACTCCAATGGCCGAAAACACTCCTTCTTCCTTAATTTCTACTCGATCCATTCACTTTCACGGAAAACATCCAACTACAAAAGTAAAGAGTACATCGAGATCTTCCATACGGTGATGATCGAGAATGGTGGAGCCGATCGATGGCAAATCTCATGTGAAGCCGCACCGTTCGAGCACATTTATCTAGTCATAGGCATGACCGAGTGCCACATGGTTCATGGTGTGGAAGGAGCTCTCATAGGCGTACATTTCGGTGGTCCTTGATCGTGTTCTCGTGGTCGAATGAAGGTGTGGCAATCGATGGATGATCGACGTGTTGGGTTGTCTCAACTGGAAACAAAACACGAACGAGAAGAAGAAGCAAAGCACGGCAAGGATTTCAAGTTGCAAAGAATTGAACGACCGAGATTTAGTAGTGTTTTAAAAATAAAAGAAAATTGTAAATTAATTTATATATTAACTCATATAAACTTTAAAATGCTATAACTTCTTCATACGAAGTCTGTTTTTGACGAAACAAGTTGTGTTGGGTCTGTACTGATGAGCATTACATTTTAGATATTGTTTGGAGTTGATTGGAGCTAGTGAAAATTTTAGGTAAAATAAAACGCTTGTTTCATTTTATTCGGAATAAAACACTACAACTGCTGTTGGAACCAAGGTGAGTAAAACTCACTCTTTCTGACTTACAGATTTTTTTATAAGTGAGAACTAAATTTACTTATGCTAATTGATGATTATTTGAATGATATATGATATATTATCTGTATATGGATTGGTATTTGGATATATTCCTGCCTATTGGAGCAGATGAGACCCAACACGTTCCCATGTATGAGCGAATGACCTTTTATATGCTCGTCTGCCTCGAAGCGGACATTGTACACATATTCTAATATGTATATTTATTATAGGTGATCGGTTATTGGGATCCAACTGGATTCCTCACCAATGTTGATTTTATTTACAAATATTGTGATATATGTTGTTATCGTATGATGATTTGGACGCCATGATTGATGTATTTAATGCTGTTGTAGCATTGGGCCTGCTTTTGGTAATTTTAAAATATTAAAGTGGTAATTTCAATTTAAAAAGGGATTTCAAAGTGATTTTGAAAATAGATGTTCTATCAAATTACGAATTGTTAAGTAAATGGATTTATTTTGAATAAATAAAGGCTATTATTTTTATGTTATAAAATTATGATTTTTGGGAAATATACTAAAATGTAATTTTTGAAATATGGAGTTAACTATTTTGAAAATAGTTAAATTGAGATTTTTGAATTTATTATAAATGGTTTATATACAAGAATTATAAAATTGATATTTTATAAATAAAAATACTGGAATTATAAATGAGTTTTGTAAGTATTAAAAATGAAGTTATAAGTGAATCTTATAAGTAAATAAGATTTATAGATTTATGAATTGATGATGTTATAAAAAGAATGAATTTGCAAATAAGAGATTTATAGGCTAATTAACTTATAATTTGGATTTTGGCATGTAATTGAGTTATATATGGAATCAGTGAATAAAGGAATTTTATATATGGAAGTTTTTATAAAATAGAAATGGAATTTATAAACATTGTTTTATAATTCCGAAATCAACTTATACTGATAAGTTAAATATAGAAGTTTATTAAAGTTATTATATTCATGATTTTGGATAGTGGATAATCCTTTAATAAATGTGTAGAAGTGATGAATTTGGTAAATGAATTATATTCACGATTTTGGACGGTGGATAATCTATTAATAAAATGGATATTTTTGGGAAGTGATATTATAAAATGAAGTTAAATGATTTAAAGATGTTTTACAATGTGTTAAGTATCGAAACCATAAATTTCAACATTCATTGTTGAAATAGATGTTTTCGAGATATAAGGAAATGATGGACTATAACACTGTGTTATAGTAAATGATTTTAGAAAGGAGATGTTTTGTATAGTATATGGGATTTATATATCTATCTAATTTTCGAATCCCTATACTAATGATTTTGAGTTATCGTAACGATGTTTTACGCAACATTTATTTTGACCCAAATAAATATGTTTAAGAGAATGATTTCCTTAAAGAATAAAATATATACTTAATCCTGATTTTAGTATATGTAATATTTTATAAGTGTTGAAAATAAATTTATTTGTTAATTACTTAATATTATATAAGATATGGAAATGTTTTCCAAATAGTGAAATGTTGAAATGGTTTTGAGAATTTATCCTTTTAAAGATAATTTGAAGTGAATATTTGGAAAATGATTTAATTAACTAAAAGGGCCTAGTGATTGCTTATGGTGCTAAATATTTGTTTGTTTGCTTTGATAGTTAAATAACCGACTATCAAATTTGGCCATTTTAGTTCCTCGCCTTGATGTGGGAACTATTTAGTCGTACACTTAGTATGCAGCTATCTGTGTAGGCTTGATTATCATTTGTGTTGAGGATGTTGATTCGTGTAGTGCGGAGTATTACTCAAATCTATCGAGCTTTCTTCTTGACGAAGGATAGCAAGTTGAAAGTTGGAGACATGATAAGTCTATGAGACTTAGTTCTTTGTGAGGTTGAGAAACGCTTTTGCATTGTTGGTGTGAAGAGGCCATGACGGATTTATCCGAAAACCACTTTGGACCAACTTTTATGCGACGATTGTGCAGGTTGGTTGTGATGATATTGATATTTAGGATTTTCATAGTGGAGGACTGCTTGTTGATCGTTTGGGGTTAAAATCCCAATATACATCCAGTAGCAGTAGTCTTTTCGTTATGAAATATCCATTGCAAGGACTATTTGCTACTAATCCTAGGCATTTTCCGACAGGATGTGGTAGGAAAGTACCTTCGGTTTGCCCTGTTCCTAGACAACTTGTATGGATGTTTGTCTGACATTGCATTTCTAAAGATTATGTACATTGATTTTTACAAACGTACATCAATGGTGGCGGAGAAGGCAACTTCTCTTAGCTTACCATCCTCCTTGACACATACGAGCTCAAGAGTTGAATTTTTGTGGAAGGCAATTAGTAGTCAATGGAAATGGTCATGTGGCATTCTGATTGATGTGATATGTGATAGGTGAAAGGTAATCGTTGCCTCAGGCCTCATCAAGTGGAAATGACCAAAACAGGGTTAGATGAAGCAGGGCTATACGGGTCGCTTCCATAAGGATATGATCATCCTCTTCTGCTATATTTCTTCCCGCAATGCTGTTCGGGATGAAAATTATTATGGTTTGTATGCAATGAGGGCCCTCAGAAAAGGTCGGTGACGACCGGAGGATGACATATTCGGTACTACCTAGTTACAGAGATAGGCCGGTCTTGTGTTGGTAGAGGGCAGATGTTCTGTGCCTCGGGACATCCATCTAGAGGCGTACCCATCAGAAGGTTGTCTTTTCACCTGGTCATTTGTATGGAAATCCAAACTCCACTACGTGCCCGCCATTTTGATTGTATTACCCATTTTGGACTATATGCTGGAATTTAATTAATGTAACAATTTTGGCTATGGTTAATATTATTTGTGCAATAGACACTATTATACTATAATCAGATTTGATATGAAATGTCTTAGTTATCGTAAGGTAAAAACATGTCCGTGTTCATGTGTGTGCATGTCTTACGAGATACTTTTGTTTTGAAAGGAAATGTTTGGTAATTTAATAAATTCAGTTGACTGTGTTTCTCATGCCGGTTTACCAGACTTATCCAGGCATTCTTCCCTTTCAATGCTCAGGTCAGACCGAGTATATTTATAGGTTCAGTTTTGGTGCTTTTGGAGTTTCTGCAGGAGAGCTGGAGATCTTCATTTTAGTATACACTTATTAGTTTTGCTTAGTGTTGTTCGTACATGATAAGGGGTTCTCGCTTCCTGTTAGGTAGTGAACGGATGACTCTTACTCCTATATGCCGCTGAGATCGAGTATCGAGGGATTGGTTTACTAGTTCGGCTTACAGTCAAGAGGCTGGCCCTAAAAGAAAAACGTGAGGTACCCATATGAGCTACGGTGGAGTTTATCCACTGTCGATGGTTGCAAAGCCTAGATCGTCACACGTGGTATCAGAGCTTATATTTTGAATATTCCTAGGCTTTGATACATACTCAGTATAGATAGGGACAGTAACACCGTAGATTGAGTTCAGTGTATTATATATATGAGCGCGTATTTGTTAGTGAATATAAAATGTTTTATATTATGTGTGCTTATTCGTTGAGTTGTTTGTGAATTCTGATCGATATGTGGGATGCCATGTTATCGATAAGGATTTGTAAACACTTAAATGATGCAAGTCGATATAGTATCATTTTAAATTGGGTAAATGAAATAATTATACCTCGACTATACTTTATATAGAAAGGAATAATTTTTTAGAAATCATTGTAGTGTATATAAATGAATTGTTTGGTTGTTTGAAAATGTAAAAATATGTAAGTTAATAAAAGCTGTTTGAATAATCTAAATAAAAACAACAATTGTAAACGAATAAATTATACAAGCAAATGAATTATAAGTATGGAATTATAATTAATATGATTTATAATTGTGAACTAATCTTATATATAAGAAATGCAAATATATGAGTATATTTATAAATATGAGTTATAAATAAAAATGAATTTAGATTAAGAATTTGGAATTTGAATCCCGTTTATTTTGACAGTTATTTTTCAAAGTTTAAAGAGGTTATATCATTATAAATCTAAATAAGATAAATAAATTTGGAACGAAACTTATATAAGTAAAGTAAAATAGTGAAATTATATAAGTAAAGTTTTATAAATGTGATTGGCAAATAAAAGTTTTTTTAAAAGAATATAAAGCACTGAATTCACTACTGTTGCTGGGAAATAATAAGGGTGATGACTGTAGCATCATCAGTAACATTTTTGAGTTTCTGTGTGATGGATTGCTACCAATAGTAAATTGAAATTGAAGTTTTGTTTTGATAAACAAATTTTAATTTGAAATCCAAGTTGAAATTGATAAATATAAGTGAAATGAGTTTTGATTTATAATATGAGATAATAAATTTAATTTTAGTAAAGTTAAATAATTGAACTAGATATGATATGTTATTGAAATGAAAAATTAAACTTAAATGTTAAGTGATTGTATAATATGAATTTGGAAGTTTAGAAAATAAGATGTATAACTTATAAAGTGCGAAAATATAAGTAAAACCAAATATTAAAATGGTTAAACAATTTTGTTAAGCAAAACAGAATCTGAATTTAAATTATGATGAAATTTGACTTAAATAAAAGTTAACTAAAATAGAATTTGAATTAAATAAGAAGTGAACTTAAGTTATATAGTGAAAGTTAATAGAAGTGAGAATGAAATGAAATTTAACTTAAGCAATGTTGGATGAAGTTGAATTTGATATCTAATGAATTAATAAAGTGAAATGATGAATATGAACTTGAATTGTTAAATGAAATTCAACTTTAGTTGTAAAATGAATTAGCATCGGAAGTGTTGTATAAAAATGTGAATATAGTAATGAATACTAGAGTTCAGTCTAAATTGAATATTAAACAATTTGAAATTAAACCAATTAAACCAATCTGAATATAAATGAAGCAAATTAAATGAATTTGGTTATATTGGATATATATTGGTTGTTAGATGAATGTTAGTTAATTGAATAGAAATTCATATGAAACTGAATTAATGAAATTGAAAGCTAAATAGTTGAAGTCAAATTGGAAGTAAGTGAATCTAAATAGAATTGAATTTAAATTTGGAAGTGAACCAACTTGAATGTAAATTAGTGAATGTAAACTAATTGGAAACAAATGAATGGATATTAGAAAAAACTAATGTTAAATGAATCAAATGTGATTTAATTTAAAATCCATTCAATGAATATGAATGAGAACTGAATTTATATTGATTTGGTATGGACTGATTGGATAGATATTAGTTTGGGTGATAGTTATTTGATGGTTGGATTTGTTGTTTTTGATAGCATTCGTTATATTGGCATATATAGCTGTTGTATTGGTATATATTGTATATTGATATTACTTTTCATATATATATATATATATATGTATATATATATATGTATATATATATTTCTCATTGGTTTGTTTAGTGTTTAGTAGGTGTGGATGGCGTATGCTTCGCATTTGGAGCTCGCTTTCGCGCTGTATTAGCCGTTTATGCTCGCTAATAATATATAAGGTACATATCTCGGATTACATATCGTACTTTTATATTTTTTCCGTACGGGATGCCTCATCCTTGAAGATGAGATGTATATTTGTGATATATATATATATATATATGCTATGATCCTACTACAATCAAACTGTGCAAAGGAGATGCTGGCAAATTTTTTTGAAAATTTAAGGCGTTAGAAATTTTTTGAGAATTTTGCAAAATTTTTTGATAACTAAAATTTTGATTTTGGGTTTAAAAGTTAAATGATATTAGTTGGCTCTGAAAAGATAACTAAGTATGGATTTGAAAACTTAGAATTTTTTTATAAGAAGTTTAACTAATGGATTTTTGGAAAAGCTAAAAGGTTAAATGAATTTGGTATCTAATTTGAACGAGTTGTTTTTGAAAAGTAAATGGATTTTGTGAGTTTTTCTTACTTGGTAATTTCAAGGACGAAATTCTTTTAAGTAGGGGAGAATGTAACGAGCCAGAATTTCAGTCATTTGAAATTGAGATAGTTAATTAATTTTGAAATTCAAAAGTGAAGTTTACAAATTAAATAAATATATTTCGAATATAGTGATTTAATTGGATAATTAAATTGTTAATTTAATAATTGATTTTGAATTTAATATAAATGAAAATGATTTATAAAGTTGAATTAAATTCTATTTGAATTATAGTGATGTTAGTAAACTTTTAAAACTGAACTAAAAGTTAATTTAAAAAAATTAATATTTAAATATTTAATTAATGTGTAAAAATAGTCATTTTTCATGAAGTCTCAGATTTAGAAGAAACTAGTTTCATTGAATCCGTAATTTTATATTATCGTAGGATTTGAAATTTCGTGTCAATCAGACTTACGGTTTAGTCATGGCAAGCTGAAACGCGTAGAAATTTGTTTAAGTAAATTTTAATTAAAACAAATCGATTCGAACTTCCAAATACAATCGAATTAGCTCCCGATATATATTCCATTGTTTTAGGAATAGAGGTAAAACATTATAAACATAAGGCGGTACACTTCGTTTGGAGTTCAAAAATTTTGGCGATGAATAGTGTCGCGAAATTTTCTATAATAGGCCAAATTTTCTTCACTTTTGCACTCAAAACCCTAGCCTAGGTTACAACCGCCACCCCTACCTTCAATCGCCGAAAACACTCCTCCTTCTTCCTCAATCTCTACTCGATCCATTAACTTTCACGAAAAACATTCAAATACAAAAGTAAAGAGCATATGGAGATCTACCAATTCAACAGTGATGATCGAGAATGGTGGAGCCAATCGATGGAAAATCTCGTGTGAAGACGGGCCGTTCAAGCACGTTTATCTAGGCACAGGCATGACCGAGTGCAACATGGTTCACGACATAGGAGGATCTCAGATAGGCGCACATTTCGATGGTCCCTGATCGTGTTCTCGTGGTCGAATGAAGGTGCGGCAATCGATGGATGATCGACATGTTGGGTTATCTCAACCTGCAAACAAAATGTGAATGAGAAGAAGTACCAAAGCATGGCTAGGATTTATAGTTGCAAAGAATCGAACAGTCGAGATTTAGTAGGTTTTAAAAATAAAAGAAAATTGTAAATTAATTTATATATTAATTCGTATAAATTTAAAAACACTATAACTTCTTCATACAACGTCCGTTTTTGACGAAATAAGTTGTGTTGGGTCCGTATTGACGAGCACTACATTTTAGAGCTAGTTTGGAGTTGATTGGAGCTAGTAAAAATTTTGAGTAAAATTGAACGCTTGTTTAATTTTATTCAGAATAAAACACTACAATTGCTATTGGAACCAAGGTGAGTACAACACACACTTTCTAACTCATTGATATTTTTATACAACTGAGAAATAAATTTATTTATGATGATTGATGATTGTTTGGATGATATATGATATATTATCTATATATGGATTGGTATTTGGATATATTCCTGCTTATTGGAGTAAATGAGACCCTATACGTTCCCGTGTATGAGCGGATGACCTTTTGTACGCGCGTCTGCCTCGAAGCAGATATTGTACATATATTCAGATATTGTACATATATTCTAATATGTATATTTGTTGTAGGTGACAGGTTGGAGGGATCCAACTGGATTTCTCACCAGTGTTGATTTTGTTTACAGATATTGTGATATATGTTGTTATCATATGATATGATGATTTCGATGTCGCGATTGATGTATTTAGTGTCGTTGCAGCATTAGGCCTGTTTTTGGTAATTTTAAAATATTAAAGTGGTGATTTCAAATTAAAAAGGGATTTCAAAGTGATTTTGAAAATAGATGTTCTATTAAATTTTGAATTGTTAAGTAAATGATTTTATTTTGAATTAATAAAGGTTATAATTTTTATGTTATAAAATTATGATTTTTGGGAAATATACTAAAATGTGATTTTTGAAATGTGGAGTTAACTATTTGGAAAATAGTTAAATTGAAATTTTGGAATTTATAATAAATGGTTTATATATAAGATTTATATAAATAGAAATACTAAAATTATAAAGGAGTTTTGTAAGTATTTAAAAGGAAGTTATAAGTGAATCTTATAAGTAAATAAGATTTACATATTTATAAATTGATGATCTTACAAAAAGAATGAATTTGCAAATAAGAGATTTATAAATGAATTAACTTATAATTTGGATTTTGGCATGTAATTGAGTTATATATGGTATCGGTAAATAAAGGAATTTTATATATGGAAGTTTTATGTAACAGAAATGGAATTTATAAACATTGTTTTATAAATCCGAAATCAACTTATTTTTTTAAATATAGAAGTTTATTAAAGGTATTATGTTCATGATTTTGGACAGTGGATAATCCTTTAATAAACGTGTAGAAGTGATGAATTTGGTAAATGAATTATATTCACAATTTTGAACAGTGAATAATCTATTAATAAAATGGATATTTTTGGGAAATGATATTATAAATTGAAGTTAAAAGATTTAAAGATGTTTTAAAATGTGTTAAGTCTTGAAACATATATTTCAACATCCATTGTTGAAAAAGACATTTTCAAGAAATAAGGAAACGATGGACTATAACACTGTTGTTATAATAAATGATTTTCAAAAGGAGATTTTTTGTATAGTATATGTTATTTACACATCTATCTAATTTTTCAATCCCTATACTAATGATTTTGGGTTGTCGTAATGATGTTTTACACAACATTCGTTTTAACCCAAATAAAGATGTCCAAGAGAATGTTTTCTTTAAAGAATAAAATATATACTTAATCCTAATTTAAGTATATGTAATATTGTCTAGGTGTTGAAAATAAATTGATTTGTGAATTACTTATTGTTATATAAGTATATGGAAATGTTTTCCAAATAGTGAAATGTTGAAATTGTTTTGAGAATATATCTTTTTAATGATATTTTGAAGTGAATATTTGGAAAATGATTTAATTAATTAAAGATTAATTAAATAGGGCCTATAGATTGCATATGGTGCTAAATATTTGTTTGTATGCTATGATAGTTAAATAACCGACTATCAAATTTGGCCATTTTAGTTCCTCGACTTGATGTGGGAACTATTTAGTCTTACACTTAGTACGTAGCAATCTGTGTAGGCTTGATTATCGTTTGTGTTGAGGATATTGATTCGTGTAGTGCGGAGTATTACTCCAGTCTATCGAGCTTCCATCTTGGCCGAAGTATAGCAAGTTGAAAGTTGGAGATGTGATAAGTCTACGAGACTTAGTTTCTGTGTGAGGTTGAGAAACGCTTTTGCGTTGTTGGTGCAAAGAGACCGGGATCGGTTTATTCGAAAACCACTTCGAACCAATATTTATGCGATGATTGTGCATGTTGTTTGTGATGATATTGATATTTAGGATTTTCATAGTGGAGGACTGATTGTTGGTCGTTTGGGGTTAAAATCCCAATATACATCCAGTAGTTTCTTCGTTATGAAATATCCATTGCAAGGACTATTCGCTACTAATCTTAGGGATTTCCCGATAGGTTGTGGTAGGAAAGTACCTTCGGTTTGTCCTGTTCCTAGACAACCTGTATGGTTGCTTGTCTGACATTGCATTTCTAAAGATTACG
The DNA here is from genome assembly GCA_030765085.1 of Allium cepa. Taxonomy (NCBI): domain Eukaryota; kingdom Viridiplantae; phylum Streptophyta; class Magnoliopsida; order Asparagales; family Amaryllidaceae; genus Allium; species Allium cepa. Next base: position 338,858,037 of record CM060944.1, read on the forward strand.
TACATTGGTTTTTACAAACTTACATTATTGGTGGCGGAGAAGGCAACTTCTCTTAGCTTAACGCCCTCCTTGAGACGTACGAGCTCAAGGGTTGTATTTTTGTGAAAGGAAATTAGTAGTCAACGGAAATGGCTGTATAGCATTCTAAGTGATGCGATATTTGATATGTGAAAGGTAATCTTTACCTCAGGCCTCATCAACCGGAAATGACCAAAACAGGGTAAGATGTAGCAGGGTTAAGTGGGTCACTCCCATTAGGATATGATCATCCTCTTTTAGATATATTTCTTCCCGCTATGAAGTTCGGGATGTAAATTATTGTGGTTTGTATGCTATGAGTGCCTTTAGAAAAGGTCGGTAACGACCGGAGGATGACATATTCGGTACTACCTAGTTACAGAGGTAGGCCGGTCTTGTGTTGGTAGAGGGCAGATGTTCTGTACCTCGGGACATCCATCTAGAGGTGTACCCATCGGAAGGTAGCCCTTCACCTGGTCGTTTGTATGGAAATCCAAACTCCACTACGTGCATGCCATTTTGATTTTATTACCCATTTTGGGCTATATGCTGGAATTTAATCAATGTAACAATTTCGGCTATGGTTAATATTATTTGTGTAATAGACACTATTATAATATAATCAGATTTGATATGAAATGTCTTGGTTATCATAAGGTAAAAACATGTCCGTGTTTATATGCGGGCGTGTCTTACGAGATACTTTTTTTTTGAAAGGAAAAGTTTGGTAATTTAATAAATTCGGTTGAATGTGTTTCTCACACTGGTTTACCAGACTGATCCTGACATTCTTCCCTTTCAATGCTCGGGTCAGACCGAATATATTTACAGGTTCAGTTTTGGTGCTTTTGGAGCTTCAACAGGAGAGCCGGGGATCTTCATTTTCGTATACACATATCTATTTTGATTATCCTCTTTACTTAGTTGTTGTATATTATCGGCAATTGTAAGGACATGTTATTATAACTGTCTATGCCGATGATTGGCGATTGACTGTTGAACTCTGATTGATGTATGTATTTACAGTTTCTGTTTTGTAAAGATCATTGATATGATATTTTATGTTATTCCGCTGTGATGTGAGATTCTTTATTGTTCTGTTAGTTTTCTCTTCTCTCTTTCTTCTCTTCTCTTCTTTCTCCCGACTTTCTGTCAGTTTGTTCTTTTTGGATCGGACATGTGTGGTTTATTGTCTATTCAAAGGGTAAGGAATTTCGGGTCGTCACACCATATTAGCTAAACTCAACGGATAATCGAGATTAGAAATTTTTACCGATCCCCTCGTGCTAAATGTAAACTAGTGGGGCACAGTGTTGTGCCGTGCAAAGATAAACTATTCAAAATTAAAAGCAAAAGTAAGTGACGAGACTTTTCCATCCGGCCAGAGTAACCGTCATCGCTGACCATCTCAACTAGCGGTTAGATTATCAGTTGTGTAAGCGTAGGGATTAACCATCGGCATGTCGAAGTGTTAAGTCCATTATTAAAGCCCATATATTAAGTTTTGGTTTCATACTCTAGGTCCCAAGAGTTGATCATTCAGTTTCGAGTTTGATATTGGATATGCAAGTCTTATTATTCATTATCATCGTATGTTCAAGTTCGCTAAGATGGATTGGTTCTAATTGTTCATGCCTATTGTGACGACACACAATTCCATACCCTTTGAGCCGAAAATAAACCACACATGTCCGACCCAAATTGCACCAAAGAATGGATTATCAAGGGTAATAAAGAAAAATAAATAGAACAGAATCTCACACGAATGGAATAATACATATAATATTGCACAATAACTTTACAGCCAAAAACTTTTAAAATATATATATCAAAGTCTAACCTAATTTAGATTGGACAGTTATAAACATCTGTCCTTACAGTTGCTGACAAACATCAAACAAAAACAAACAGCAACAGATAATAGAATATGTCCATACGTAGATGAATATCTCCAGCTCTCCTTTGGAAACTCCATTCGTCTTCAACTAAACTTGAAACTACTCAGATCTAACCTGAGTATTGAAAATACCCGGATCAGGCTTGATAAACCAACATGAGAAAAACTCAATAATAAATGACAGTGTCATATATCAGCCTTAGGAATAAAATTCTCTAAAAGAAATAGTATCTCATTAGACCATGCCCATGCATAAACATGGACGGGTTTTTATCTTATAACACCTAAAACACTTTTATATCAAAACATTTGATATTATTTTTAATGACACTCTTTGAAAATATTTGCAAATAGACTTATTAATCTTAGCGGAAATTGTTACCATTATTAAATTCCAGGCCTAATCATTTAAGGCTATACAAACAAAACCGTATGTTCTTATTGGAGAATGGATTTCCATATAAATGACTAGGTAAAGGATCTACCTTCCGATGGGTACACCTCTAGATGAATGTCCTGAAGAACCATCACAAATCTCCTCTACCAACACAAGACCGGCCTACCTCTATAACTAGATAGTACCGTGACATGTCATCCCCCGATCGTTACCGACCTTTATCCGAGCGCTCGATTTCCATACACTACATTAATTTACATCCCAAATGTCATAGCGGGAAGAAATATATTTAGAAGGGGATGATCATACCCTAATTGGGAATGACCCATTTAACCTTGCTGCATCTAACTCGTCTTCGGTCATTTCCGGTTGATGAGGCTTAAGGAAACGATTACCTTTTCACATATCACATTATCTTTAAATGCCACATCACCGTTCTATTGATCACTTGTTGACTTTCACAAACATAAAACCTTCGAGCTCGTGCGTCTCACAGAAGGATGCTAAGCTAAGAGAAGTTGCCTTTGCCGCCACAAAGCAGATGTATGTTTATAAAAACCATTGTATGTAATCTTAGAAAATGCAGTATTAGACATTCATCCATACAAGTTCGTTTTGGGATTGAACGAAACCAAAGGAACTTTTCTACAACATCCTATCCGGAACTAACCCTAGGATTAGTAGAGATAAGTCCTTATAACCCAAAGAATTTCAGAAATGAAAGGGCCACTGCTACTTAGTGTTGAAACTGGACCAACCTATGGTGGAAGTTATGGGTGAATTTCAAAATTTTTACCCTGTTGAATCTTTACTGGGTCTATGAAGTCAAACTGAATTATAACATTTTTAAATTTCATTTAAATAAATTATTTATTTTATTTAAATTCAAATATATTAAGATATGAAATTAATTTTACATGATTTAGTTTATACATAAATGTATCATATACATATATGTGCGAGTGCATGTGTAACATAATAATCCATGAAAGGTATAATATGCACATATGTAGATGTTGGGATTTATATCGCAACTGACATATTAGCTCATTTTATATGTCATGTATGTTGGCCAAATATGTGCATGTATATGTGTTACAATATATATATATATATATATATATATATATATATATATATATATATATATATATATATATATATGGGCATTTCACTAGAAGGACAAAATTTGCAGTCCAATTAGTTTCTAAGATACACATCTACAGAAATTAATTTCAAGGCCAAAATTAGCGGAATAATTACTTTTAAGGACAAAGTCAGCAGTCCAATTACTTTCAAGGACCTAATTTCGTAAGTTTTTAGGCCTTAGAAACTAATTATTTTGTATTTTGTCATTAAAAGTAATTAATTTAGTTGTGTGTCCTAGAAACTAATTCCACTTGCTAAAGAGGCCCTTGTGGCTAATTTCCACACACACACACACATATAATATATGAACATAAAACATTTACATATGGATAAATATATATTATATAGAAAGAGAGAGGAAAACTATTAAAAACTATTTATAATTCAAAATTAAATTAGTTTCAAACATAATAATTTTAATATTTGAATTTGTATATATTATGAATAAAATAATGTTTTCATCCACAAATAATTAACATAAAATAATCTATCGATGAAAATTCAAATTTTATAATTTTAGAAAATCTAAGAATCATAAAGTGGAGCTTAGAAAAAATCTAGAAATTTTTTAAAGTTGAAATATTTTTTAAAAACAAATACATTAATTTCGACAATAATTGTTAAATATAAAATAATATATTATTAAAAGTTCAAATTTTAAAATTTCAGAAATTGTAGGATCATGGATGAAAGGTTATGAAAAAATTTGAAGAATTTATCAATTAAAATTTTATTTTAAATAAATCATAAATATTTTTTCCAAAATAATATTAATTATTAAAAATAATAAACTTTATTGAAAAAGCCTAAATTTTTTCTATACATTTCTGGAATGATATATCATTTTTCTAAAATATAAAATTGAATTTTTAATGTAATAATTATTTTATATATAATAAATAATTCAATATTCAATAAATGTTAATTTAAAAATATGAATATATGTGTGATAATTAAGTTTTGAATATGTAAATTAATACTACATACAAATAAGTGTACTAAATTTTCTAATTCATATATATATATATATCTTATATATGCATATATGCTATTATGAGAGAGAAATATACACTAATATATATATATATATATATATATATATATATGAATTTATTAACAAATATATATAAAACAATTATTAATAATAAAAATTGAACTTTTACAGTAAATAACATTTGTCTATACATAAATCAAATAGTTTAATTGTTATCCCATTTTTGGTCAAAACTGGAATATCAACAAATTGGCAAGGAATTATGGATATCAGGATTGGAGATCGATTGGAATCGAGGCTACGATCGATATCGTCAAAATTTGGTTGAACTCCGATCGGGACGAAATTAATTGGAAATGATGATAAGGACTAAGAAAGGCTATGTTTCAAATTTCAGGTTAATCGGAGTTCGTATGGAGGAGTTATGATCAATTCAGGGTAGGAGAGGTATGCTGTTCGAATCCATCGAGGGGGTCAAGGTGGTGCTCGGTTCGAATCCATCGGATTCGAACCCATCAGGTTCGCATCGATCGAGGGCAAGGCACAGGGATGGTTCGAATCGATACACTTCGTATCGATTGGTATGGATTCAGCTCTGAGAGGTTCGCATTAGGTGTTGGTTCGACTCGATAGTGTTCGTATCGGTCGAAGGCAAAACAGGGTGAAGGACCTCGAATCGATACACTTCATATCGATTGGCATGGACGAGACTCGGTTACTTCGTATCGATCAAAAGGAAATATGGAGGTTCTTCGAATTGATTCCCTTCATATCGATTAGGTTGGAATGGCTTCGAATAGATAGCATTCGTATCAATCAATATGTATACGAACTCCACGTTCGTATCGATTAGGTGGGAAAGGTCGATGGATCTTGGCTCGATGGCTGGATTTAAATAGAAAGGCGTAGGGAGTTTACTACGAATCGATGTACTTTGCCTCGATGTAATATGACGGAATGGATGCGCGGATGTTCTTCGTATCGATCAGTATTGGATCGATACGAAAGGGAAGTGTTTGAATTCTAGCTGAGTGGTTCGTACCAATCGTTTGCGAGTCAATGCAAGGAAAGCGTTCAGGAAGGATACGTTGGGAGTCGGCTTTGTGGATTCGAAGCAATGGACTCGAAGAAGAGGGATTCGAAGCAATGGATTCGGAGGAGGTGGATTCGAAGCATGGGTTCGAACCAGGCAGAGCGCGCGAAGCCTTGATCTCGAATCCATCATATCTTCCAGACCGTTGGTCCAAATGCAATGAAATTTTTACAGGAGTTTACATACATGTTGAAGAATGTTCACACCAAATTTCAGCTCAATTGGATGGTTTCTTGATCGATTCGAACCTTACTTCGAATCGATCCCAAAGTGGGCCCGGATCTCCAAGTTTCGGCCGTGTGGGCCCCCTCACGTGCTAGAAGCGGTCTACCGGATTTTTAGGAGAAATATCAGCCTTCTACACCTATAAATAGAGCCCCTGGTCATTCAGAAAAGCGGTCGGAGAATTTGGAGAGAGAAAGTACGCCCGGACGCTGCCAGAGTCACTCCATAACATCATTACTGCAATTTATTTCGAGTTTTGGACTTTGTAACTGCTGTAATCATCAAGGATAATCAATAAAAGGATAAAAAACTTTGAAGTGGACGTAGGCCGGAGATAGCCGAATCACTATAAAACTTGTGTCTTTGTTCTTTACTTTGGGATTGCTGTTTAATATTTGCTGAGATCTGAGATTTGTGTTTGAATATTATTGATTTGTATTCATACACTGGTGCTTTCATGGTATTCGGGGTTTGTGACCAATTTTGGCGCAAACACTTTGGTGCTTTCACTGAGAATTGAACTAGCACCCGCTACATCGGATTTGAAGTTTGGATTTGAAGAAGTTTGAGGATTTGAAGAAGTTTGAGGATTTTCGATTTGAAGACAATGACTAGGCAAAACAGTAGAAGGCAAAGGGCTGAGCGAAGCCAACAGGAAGGAAGTCAACAAGCATCCTCCGGAGTTGGGGAAGGACGGGCTTCAATCTATATAACCCGGGATGAAATGGAAGCTATGGAGAATTCTTTGCAGGAGAGATTGTTGAAGAGCCAACAGGAAATGATGCAGACTTTCTTCTAGCAAATGAGAGCTGCAGGGATGCAGAACTTAGGAGCATCTACAGCTGCTGTGGATGCAGGACAGGGGACTAGGGTCGTGGAACCCAATGGAGGATGAGATACGGAGCCAGAAGGCAATCAACAAGGGCTTGGGGGCAGGCCCGCAGGATCCAACACAGGAGGACCTTTAGAAGGAGTTCAACAAACTAGAGCTAACATTGCTACTAGTGAACCACACGAAGAATATGTACTAGAAATCCCCCGGGGGCATGGGGGGCATGGGGGGCAACCCCCAACAGACAATATCGGATTACTAGAAATCATCAGAAGAACTGTGCGAGGTGGTTTGACCAACGGAGATTTGGAAGGAGTGAATAGGAGTCCGTTTGCTCGGGAAATAAGGATGGCTCAGAATCCACCTAAGTTTAAGCTACCTAGCGTGGAGGTATATGATGGTAAGACAGACCCAACTGATCACTTGATGAGGTACACCGGACACATGGAGGTGCTGGGGGCATCGGAGGAAGTGATGGCCCAATGCTTCCCTTTATATCTGACGGACCTAGCTGCAATGTGGTTTAGGTAGCTGGGAGAAGGATCTATCAGGACTTGGAGGGAATTGGTGGAAAAGTTTTTGGGACAGTTTTGGGTTCACATCAAGAGGCCGAAGAATGTGATGACATTAACATCAGTAAAGCAAAGGATGGATGAATCGCTTAGAGCTTTTCTAACTCGATTCAGTGCGGCGGTCGCTTCGGTGGATCGGCCTGATCCATCGATGGTTTTAATGGCAGCAGTATCAGGAGTCAGGGAGGACTCAGATTTCAAGGTATCTCTGATACGAGATCCCCCACAAGATCTCGACGAATTCTTTCATGACGCAGAAAGGTTCCTCCGACAAGAAGACGCGAGTACGGATTTAAAGGTGAAAGGGGTTAATGCAACTCAGGATGTAGGACCATCCAGCAAAGGTTTGGATAAAGACAAAGGGAAAAGGAAGTTGGACGATGATTCTGGAAACGCTAGGAAGCGATAGAAGGATTCAAAGTTTTCCACATACACAGGATTGAGCGAGACGCTAGAGCGGATATACCTGGATACTCGGAATTGCCTTCCCTACCGGAGGCCAGCTAGGAGAGAACCAACAGAACGGGAAAGGGCATCAGGAAGGCACTGTCTCTTCCATGATTTGGATGGACATGATACCAACACCTGTAGGCACTTAAAGGATATAATAGAGAAGCATGTAAGGAATGGACAGTTACGGCAATATGTCGGAACTCGGAATGCAACGGTGGAGCAGGAGCAACCACCAACCACCTCACACCGTGATGATGTGAGGCCTAGGGATGATGGTCGATTGATCATCCATTGACCAGGGTAATATGGAATAAGTAACAAGCTACTAGCAAACGACAAAGTCATTTACACATGTACGGGGACGGAGATAGCCCCTAGGCATGCTCTGAATGATGATAAACCAGGATGCTATGGTTTGTGAAATTTATTCTTCACTTTTGATTGGACACTGCTTTTCTTTCTGGATTTGGTTTTGGAGTTCGGATTGAACTCCTGGTTTTGCTTGTTTTTTGGTTTGAATTTTCCTTTGGTTGATTGTTTTCGATTTTGGATGCTGGTTTGGATTTCTGATTCTTTGGTATTGATTTGGATTTTTGGGATTTGGATTCTGGATTGGATTTTGATTTGAATTATTATCTGGTTTTTGATAAACGGTCGTCGGGTATGGATTATGCCTGGCAAGGGGTGAGTCACTTTTCCCGAACGTGGTAAATTGGCTCATTCAGGTCGTCAAGTATGGACTATGCTTGGCAAGGGTCCGGAGTGACCAGGATTCGGCCTAGGACTTAGGCCCTGTATTATCAACCGTTATTTTCAGTTCGTTGAGTATGGACTATGCTCAACAAGGGTCCGGAGAGACCAGGATTCGGCTTAGGACTTAAGTCATGGCTTCACACAGCGTCCAGGGACACTGGACCAAGGTCGCCAAGTGTGGATTACGCCTGGCAAGAACCCGGAGAGGTTAGCTCAACGTCCAGGGACACTGGACCACAGTCGTCAAGTATGGATTGCGCTTGGCAAGAGCCCGGAGAAGTTACAGATTTGGATATCGACCCGGAGAGGTCTTGGATTCGGTTATTGGCTATTGGACAAGGATGGATTAGGACTCGGTTGTCGAGTTCGAATGGATATGGAAGTGGCTAAGGCTTTGGTTATTGGATCTGGAATTGGACGTCGACTCGGAGCAATCAAGGATGATATACTCTGGCAATATGGCTATGGACTTCAGATATTGGATTCGGAGCTATTCAAAACATGCCTTGTTATCACAAGGCATGTTTTGGGGGGCAGAGTGTTATCCCATTTTTGGTCAAAACTGGAATATCAACAAATTGGCAATGAATTATGGATATCAGGATTGGAGATCGATTGGAATCGAGGCTACGGTCGATATCGTCAAAATTTGGTTGAACTCCGATCGGGACGAAATTAATTGGAAATGATGATAAGGACTGGGAAAGGCTATGTTTCAAATTTCAGGTTATTCGGAGTTCGTATGGAGTAGTTATGATCGATTCAGGGTAGGAGAGGTATGCTTTTCGAATCCATCGAGGGGGTCAAGGTGGTGCTCGGTTCGAATCCATCGGATTCGAACCCATCAGGTTCGCATCGATCGAGGGCAAGGCACAGGGATGGTTCGAATAGATACACTTCGTATCGATTGGTATGGATTCGGCTCTGAGAGGTTCGCATTAGGTGTTGGTTCGACTCGATAGTGTTCGTATCGGTCGAAGGCAAAACAGGGTGAAGGACCTCGAATCGATACACTTCATATCGATTGGCATGGACGAGACTCGGTTACTTCGTATCGATCAAAAGGAAATATGGAGGTTCTTCGAATCGATTCCCTTCGTATCGATTAGGTTGGAATGGCTTCGAATAGATAGCATTCGTATCAATCAATATGGATACGAACTCCGCGTTCGTATTGATCAGGTAGGAAAGGTCGATGGATCTTGGCTCGATGGCTGGATTTAAATAGAAAGGCGTATGGAGTTTACTATGAATCGATGTACTTCGCCTCGATGTAATATGACGGAATGGATGCACGGATGTTCTTCGTATCGATCAGTATTGGATCGATACGAAAGGGAAGTGTTTGAATTCTAGCTGAGTGGTTCATACCAATCGTTTGTGAGTCAATGCAAGGAAACCGTTCAGGAAGGATACGTTGGGAGTCGGCTTTGTGGATTCGAAGCAATGGACTCGAAGAAGAGGGATTCGAAGCAATGGATTCGGAGGAGGTGGATTTGAAGCATGGGTTCGAACCAGGCAGAGCGCGCGAAGCCTTGATCTCGAATCCATCATATCTTCCAGACCGTTGGTCCAAATGCAATGAAATTTTTACTGGAGCTTACATACATGTTGAAGAATGTTCACCCCAAATTTCAGCTCAATTGGATGGTTTCTTGATCGATTCGAACCTTACTTCGAATCGATCCCAAAGTGGGCCCGAATCTCCAGGTTTCGGCCGTGTGGGCCCCCTCACGTGCTAGAAGCGGTCTACCGGATTTTTAGGAGAAATATCAGCCTCCTACACCTATAAATAGATCCCCTGGTCATTCAGAAAAGGGGTCGGAGAATTTGGAGAGAGAAAGTACGCCCGGACGCTGCCAGAGTCACTCCATAACATCATTACTGCAATTTATTTCGAGTTTTGGACTTTGTAACTGCTGTAATCATCTGTAATCATCAAGGATAATCAATAAAAGGATAAAAAACTTTAAAGTGGACGTAGGCCGGAGATAGCTGAACCACTATAAAACTTGTGTCTCTGTTCTTTACTTTGGGATTGCTGTTTAATATTTGCTGAGATCCGAGATTTGTGTTTGAATATTATTGATTTGTATTCATACACCAGTGCTTTCACGGTATTCGGGGTTTGTGACCAATTTTGGCACAAACAATAATAAACAAAATATGCACATAACCAGACTATTTTGTGACTACATCTACCTACAAATTCTCACCTAATTAAACACATAGTAGCAATGTATTTAAACAGATATGAAATTGCTCATTATAGGATCATAGAATATAATTTAATTATTATAATATGAATTAAAATTACCAATTTAACGATGCATTTGAATCCACATTGAAGCAATGACTTCCCTTCCTTTTACTGTTCTCGATTCATCAGATTGCAAGTCCGTATTCACCGATTTCTAACAACGAATAGTATTATTTTAATTTGAAATATATTTGAGAATTTTGAAGTGGATTGAGTGCTATGTTTTAACCAGCAATGTAGACAGTAATGGCGGCCAAAAAAGTTTTTTTTAATTATTTTTAGAGATACATACATACATACATAAACATATAGGGTTGTATTAAAGGGAAACGAGGAAAACCTTTTTACCCATTCTCACTTGATATCAACCCATTATCTCTAAGCCAATTGCCTATGTTTTAGCCACCCCTAGACCTTCCCAAAACCAAAATTTTGCTGCCTTAATGATCGACCTGAAACCCATCTAAGCCCAAGCCAAAATACTATGCAATTAAATCTAATTTACTCGCTTGTCGATATTGTATATCGATCCATTTATTTATAATTGTTATAAATATATGCGAAATTATTTATTTCTCAAATCATATTCAAATTTTATAATTAATAATTCATAAATATTAATTAATTTAATTAATCTATAACAATTATAAACTAATTAAATTGTCGGTCTTAACGGAATTCATCAATTCGGTTGTGTAACTCTTGGGTGTAAATTAGTTAGCGATTAACATTGAACTATTCTAATGTTAACGTTCACACGTCACTTAGCAGGTGGTGTGACATTATGGCCAAATTTATTGCTTACTCATTTTCGGTAAAATCCAATTTTAGTTTAATAAACGTTACCCGATTATGACATTTGTTTACACCAATTCTCTTCGTCAAAACTGTATCATTTTAGACTTATGGAATTTCGTAATGGTCAAAATTCCAACCTCATCCACATTCAACGTTATGGTTCAAATACAAAGTCATTGGTTCAATAATACCAATTTTTATTAGTCGAAATGCTCTGGCCAAAGACTTTGAATTTCAGTTGAGTTAAGTTGAGTGTGGTACTACCCGCATATAACTGAGGAGACGAATCCTCACTTGAATAGTGCTTCACTTCCAATACTTCCACTCGACCCAACTATAGTCACTCAATGGACGCCATGCCATGATTTGGCTATAATCAAAGCAGAGCTTTCATATTGAAGATCCACGGTATTCGCAAGTCGAGAGAATTGTGTAAATTAGTCACATTGATATTTTCTGTTTGAACTTAGTTATATTAACCAACAGAAAACTATTGAGTGAGTCGATTCAATAACTATTAGTACGTAACCACTAGGTGCCCCCAACAGTCATGAGTAATACATTGCCCAACATTTAGAGAGCATTAGGTACTCTAGTCTTAATGGATACATCAATATCCAGTCTCGATGCATCTTGACTAGGAACATTCAAAATGGTATATTTGTATCGTTGTGATAAATTACTCACGGTTACAACACTTTGTAACTACTATCACAAAATATACCATTTAAGAATTTTTTCTATTAAACATACTTTTAATTAAGTTAACTAATTAGATAAATCACATTATATCAAGTATAAAATAGGAAGAAAATAACTTTTATTTCGAACAAGATTGGTCAACGAGTTAGATATTGTAACGACCCGGTATATTCAACCATTCGCATCCGCACATGTCGGACTTGAATTGTTCAAAATACCGCGTTGTAAATAAAATTTGGCAAATCTCAGAATATACAGTAAATAAATAATCACAGAATCACAGACACAGAAATCAGAATACTCGCAGCGGAATTTAAAATTTACTTAGTGGTTCATGAAGCCACTATCCATAGTCTCAAAAAAATATAAAGTACATAGTCTTAAACCAAATATAGTTTGAAATCTCCACAGAAACTCTCAATATTAAATTGTCTTGATTTCAAAGGCTAAAATAAGAACTGAACAGAAGTTTGACGGCAGCTTGAAAAGAGATGATCTTCTGAAGTCCTAGCTCTAGAGGTGAAGTCTGAACTGAAACTCAGGCTGACCCGAGCGTAAAATAAAACATAAACACTCGAGTTAGGACATACATACTTATACAGTGTAAGATAATTCAAGTGTACTGTAATATAAAGCAAGTAACTTAAAGGATGCTTGGGACCCCCATCCTCTAAGGATCCGTTAAACTATTTACTATGTAGTAATAATTTCGCTATTATAATAGTGTCTATATTAAAATAAACTTACTTTTAAATAGCGTTAAGGAGTTACCCAATCTCCCCCTTAACACAATAATAGTCCAAGTAGTCCATCCAATATCATAGTCCCTCCTGATCGGGAAGCCAACAGAGGATACCACACGGGCTACGGGAGAAAACCAAACTCGTACAAGGCTCGCTATGATAGGTGACACGGCACAACTAGGCAATAGCAGGGTAGATATACCAATTACGCATCCAGACTGGTGGAAACGCGTAGCTGCTACTACCGTCCACCTCGAACAACACTCCCAAATCAAAGGTGCGCACCAAAATAATCACAAAAGTAATAGAATGGCATATGAAGAAGTGCGTCCGATCAGAGGTGCTACCTCATTAATCCGAGAATCGCTCCTGTTTTAGCCACCTTATGCCAACTCACGGAAGTCGGGTCCACGTATTTACCTCATAGAAAACGTCACCACCGTCTTATTTCATTCTGGAATCTCCACCGCGCACACAGTTGTCAAAGTGGTTTTCGATATCGATAGAGAGTATGCCCATATCCGATCCCGGTCTCTTTAACAATCAACGTTATTATTACCCGTGGTTATAAATTCCAAAATAGTTTATTTTTACATCAACTACTTCATTTTAAACTATTTAAAAGTGAAGTTATAATTCTCATAAAAATCCAATATACATCCCACAGGTTATGTCTTAGTTCATTTACATTTACTCCAGCACTTGCGCAGTGCGGTAATATCCTTTACACAGATTTGAGTAAATTAAATTTTAAACTTCACTATAGTTTCTCCAATAATTAAAGCAATAAATCATATTCCACCTTTAAATAGTCATTTAAATTTACTCAATAAATTATAATTTTTATAAAGTACATTTTACAAATATATATCTAACCTCTCTATACTTAACTTTTAAAAAATCAAGTGCAAATTTCCCATAATATTTTTCTTAATAATTAAGTTCAATTTTACCACTTCAAAGTAAACTAAACTTCTAGTCAATTTCTTAACTTATCACTTTATATTCAAAATTTAGCTATATTCCAAATTCCCTTTTAAGTATTCACCTTATTTAACCATTTAATACATAGTCAACTTGACCCTTTTATTTATTTACTTATATTTAAAAAAATTTACCAAAACATCCTATTTTATTTCTTAACTAGAGTTCCATTTTTATTTTACAAATCAAATTTTTTTCAAACTATATTTATACTTTAAAATTCTTAACATTTAATTACTTACATCTTAACTTGTATAATATCACTATACTATAAGGAACATTTTTATTCCAATTTTAAACAAAAGGTCATAGCTTCCTATTTTAAATTATTTAATATTTCCAGAAAAATTTATATATATATAACCACGGGTCTGTATACTATTTTCTAACCTAGGTCAAATGATACGGATAATATATCATTTCAATCCGTAATTTACAAAGAAAAACCGGGTTCTATCATTTCAAACCCGCAATCCCAAGTTAAATAATAAATAAAAATAAATAAATATCGTTCAGGCCTATCATTTCAGCACGTAACGATTTCTATCTACAGGGAACTTGCAGTGTGGTAAAAAAGTAAATAATTAAATAAATAAATAACAGCATGCATTTAACAATAAATAAATTAATAACAGTATGCATTTAACAATAGATAATATAACTGATGATGTGTTAATTTAATAATGGGGTTTTAACATCATAAGTTTATATCACAGACAAATAAAATTAAATATAATTATTTTACAATTACACTTGTTATTTAATTTACAGATATATAAGTACGTTTGTTAGGTGAGAATACTCACCTTTACGAAGCTGAAGATTTTGATTCGAACCTACGGTAACCACAACAGAACAGCGTACAGAAGGCACGATCAATGATTGGAAGATGCGACAATCCGATTCAGATCTTGAACAAGATAAATGAATAACTAATTACACGAAATTCAGAACGATCAAAATTTTAAATAACAACTGGAACGAGATTAAAATAAAGGGATGATTGCCATAATTTTTCGACCACTCTACCCAAGACTTGACCCCATTCTCAAAGCTCGGCCCAAATTTCTATTTGAATTATATGAATGATAAAGAGTGAAGAGTGGAAAATTTAGTTATAAAGTCGATCAAAAAGTGGTGCACGCACACTTATTTTTTCCAACAATGCAAAAGGTGATGAAACTTTGGTTTAAAATTTTGAACACGCAACTACTATTCTCGGCCATTTATACATGTTATTATTATTTTTCTTTCTTAAATTAAAACCACATTTTATAACGTTCTAGAAAAGAAAAACAAGAAGAACAATAAGCAAAACTTAGGTGGCTCATGCCTATATCCTATTCACATGCAACGTATTTACGTTGAAAATTTACGAAATCCAGCCTATAACCCACCTACATTTTTCACCGTGCTTATGCAAATTGATTTCCTTTTTTTATTATTATTGTATTTTTTTTATGCACGCGAGTTCACACAGTAAGATACTGTTAGGTATAAAGTTTGGAAAAGGTGGAGAATGAAAATGGAATTTCAAAGCCTCGGGTGGAGCAGCCGAGTGAAGTAAAAGAAAACAAAGAAAAATAAAAATAAAATAAAAGGAAGAAGAAAGAAAATAACCGCCGTTAGCTGAAACTCCACACAAGCTAGGAGACGAAGTCCAAAAGATGAGGTAAAGAAAAAGTATTAGTGATTGGTATTTATCAATGAGCTATGCGTTGATTTAGGCAAGAAAGATTTGGAAACTCATATTTCAGTGAGTATTGATTTCAGCGGAGATTTGCGTGGATTACGCAAAAGTAACGGCAAGATATAAATTGCTTTAGGGATGGTAAAAGGAAAATTATGAACGTGATTTATTATCCAGAGAAGATGTGTTGAAAAATGGTATAGTGGGAAAGGAATCTATCAGAAAAGAAACGGGTTTTACCAGAAATGGAATTGGAAAAATATACGCGATTTAAACTTGCGTCGATTGGGATAAAATATAGGTAAGAAATAAATGAAGATTTGAACGTTATTTTATTCAAAGTTTTATACCCAATTTAAAACAAATGAAGAAAATGGGAAGTGTAACGTTTGCACGTGTGTTCAGGATACTATACATTGAACGACTATAATTAATTAATTTATTATTTAAGAAAGCGCACTCTAGATGCAAGATTTAAATCAAACGTACTTCCGCATTTAAATTTACACGTTTTCATTCATTTGCTACTCGTATATGCTAAAGGGTATTTTATTACATACGTACTATTTACACCCCCAATGAAACAAAACATGTATAAACGTAAATTTAAAACGTGCCTTTTATAAAGCTTATTTATCCACTATCTACTATCCAATCTAACATTTTATTTATTTCTTACTAACTAAGAAACAAAATGGTAAACAAATAAGGTTAAATTCTTTTACAAAATATAAATATATTTATTAATTTGAAATGTCTATGAATTAATGATTGTTAATTATTCATGCAAAGGAAAGTGGAAACCCCCGGTGATTTCAATCCAGTTTTAAAAGAAATTAAACTGCTCTCTGGAAGAGTCAAACGATTATATACGAATCAAACAAATGGAAGAAATGGCAAGGCACGGTTGAATTTTCTCCTTTAAACGTGCAAGACAAAAAATAGAATGTAAATGATTATAAATTATTGTGGATAACGCTTCTATTAACTCAGAAGGAAAGTAAATATATTTAAAATGCGTACAACAGACGCGATACTTTATGCCCAAATATAACGAAAATAACGGAGTTAAATTTCATACGTTTTCTTATACGTTATTTATCCCATCAATTAACGCGCCCTTTAAACGCCTAATTCAACAGTTTATTAATACACTGTAATTGGTGAAAGTTATTACTTAACTAAAAATAGAATTTGTTTACATTGGGGGTTTTTTTCCGTTCATTTACCATTTACCAAGAATTCTATTACTAAAATGTATATAAGTAACAGCATAAATTATTTATTTTTTAAAAAGTATATAATCCATATATAGCTAAGGTAAAATTATTGGGTTGTTTTAACGGTACAGGAAAATGGAAAATTGGTGAACGTTTTATAAAATTGAACAAAGAAAACTGTTGATTCTTAGGGTAAAGAAACGGAAAAGAATATTTGATTTGAACGTTATTGAAAAATCAATAGGTTTTATTTATTAAATATGGGGAGCCAACGGAAAGAAAATTTATTCCTTTCCCACTTAAAAATGCATGTCTACTGATTTATTTTATTTGATTATTTATATTCAAGGTAAGAAATTTAGACGCGTGAAAAACCGACGCAATAATTAAATCAAACACACGCCCAGTTTCATAATAAAAGTAACGCTTTTAAATTTACGCGTTCTCTTATGTAGTAAATATACGTTAAAAATGTTCCATCAATAACGCGCCTTTTAAACGCGTAATTAAACAGTTTATTTATACACTAATTTTTTTTTCAAATCTTATTTCTTAATTAAAACATGATTTTGCTAGAAATTAAGTTATTTACCATCTTCAACAAAAAAACCAAATTTCCAATTAAAGTTAATTCTTAACCACGTCAAAATTTCAGAGATCTTATTATTTATTTAAAATTTGAGCAATTGTTTTAATCAATTCAAAATTTAGATTTTTATATAATAAACCCCCAAAGTTTTATAATTAAAAGAATGAAATATTTGTTAAATTTTTGGCTGTTACACTCTCGCCCACTCAGAACTTTTCGTCCTCGAAAAGGAAGAAGGTAGGGGAATAGAAACAACCTGAAAGAAAACTAAACTGAAACTTAAATTAGAATCATTAATCTAAACCATAAAAATTCAATTTTAAATTAATAATTGATTTCATCTATTTAATTTCACTCAAGTTAAATTTTATTATTTCAAATTTCATTACTTCACCTTCTAATCATCTCAAAATAATTCTTTTTTAAATCATAAGTTTGAAAATCGTTTGTTATACTCAAAAATGTGTTCAATAAATTAATATCTTTTTTTTATATAACTAAATTTATTTCTCTCGATATATTTTTATCATCTATGTTAAATATGTTTACACTTATTACACTGTTTAAATTTATTCTTAGTTCCTTTAACATCATTTTATATTGAAGATTATTCCATTACCCTTTTATTTTATTTACCTGTGTTAATCTTTTTATAACTAGAATTTAAGTGTATAACATTTATTATAACCATTCAAATTTTATTTATAAATCATTTTATATTGTATATTATCCAATTACATTGTTAACTTCTGAAAATCAAGGTAAGTTATATTGAAATGTAATTGAGTATTATACAAATAAAACTTTCAAATTCAATATCTCAAGTTTGAATCATTTATTCAAAAAATTTATTTTCTTTTTATAATTGAAATTTATTCTTCAAGATAAAATTTAAGAATTAAATTTCAGATTCCCTTCAAACCATTTAGAGATAAAATATATGTACATAATATGTCAAATCAAATTTAAATCATATATCTATATATTATAAATCAAGTCATATTTTAGAGATTCAAATCAATTAAATTCTCAAGGTAACACTGTAGTCAGGCTACAGAATGGTCTCTTCACTTCGAAACTCGAAAATGAATGTCGATGATGTTGCAGTCATCACCGGAATTATTTCCCAGCGACAAAGAGAAGAACACTGATTTTTTTTAAAAAATTTGTAAGCAAATTTCTATTCGAAAATAATTTAAATAATATATCCATTTAAAACTTTAAACACAAGGTTTGAAACCATCGAAAATTGAATTCTCAAGTTCTTGTTTTAAATTCATTTCTGTTTCCAAATTAATTTATACCCATTGTTTATAGTTCAATTATTTATATGAGACAAAACCCTTGGTTTACAAAACCATAAATAAAATCAGAGACTATTATCTCTTGACAACTAGTTAAATTAAATATAAAAATTCTGAAAATTTATACTTATATATAATATTAGATTTTATTATTTTCAAATAATTTTTTCAAAACAAGGATAGAGATTCAAATTTGATAGACTTAAATCAAAGAGAATTTTGATTTAAAGATAAGTTGGAATCAGAAGATCCGATGATTAAATAACATAATAAGGAACTGGATAAGTTTATATAAATCGCGGGCAACCTTAACCGGGTCAACCGTGACTTAAAGAGTAAGATTGATGTGGATTTTCTAGGGTAAATCTACATTCGATCTGAAGAGATAGAGTTTGGAATAACCAAAGATACTAGCATCTAAACCGAGGGTAAATATAAATCTCTGGTGAATCAATGCCAATTGTAAAGGAGTTTCACCCCTTTATTAGAATATTGGCGAGACCGTCAATTCACCATAAAGATCATCCGAAGTGGAGTTATGAGATACTCTAGAATCGAAAGAAGATGAATAGTGAGGGACACGAATGAATTTTGGAACCGCAGGGAACGTTCCAAAATTCGAAAAGGAAGAGATTCAAGCTCGAATGAAAGTGATTCTGTAAATCAAATTTACCGTACATTCTAAGTTTTGCCTAGAGCCAAAGCTCTGATACCAAACTGTAACGAGCCACGCTAGTGGGGTGACACCCACCGTAGCATACATTGGTACCTGTGTTCTGCCTTTACGGCCAGCCTCTCAACTGCACCACTAACCCCGTGGGGACATATAGGAGTAAGAGTCAACCATTCGCTACCAAACTAGGAAGCGAGAACCCCCTATCGTGCTGCACCCTCCAAGTGCAAAGGCAGACACACATGTCAAACTAGAATTGTTCAAAATACCGCGTTGTAAATAAAATTTGACAAATCTCAGAATATATAGTAAATAAATAATCACAGAATCACAGACACATAAATCAGAATACTCACAGCGGAATTTAAAATTTACTTAGTGGTTCATGAAGCTACTATCCATAGTCCCAAAAATAATGTAAAGTACATAGTCTTAAACCAAATATAGTTTGAAATCTCCACAGAAACTCTCAATATTAAATTGTTTTGATTTCAAAGGCTAAAATAAGAACTGAACAGAAGCTTAACGGCAGCTTGAAAAGAGATGATCTACTGAAGTCCTAGCTCTGGAGGTGAAGTCTGAACTGAAACTCAGGCTGACCCGAGCGTAAAATAAAACATAAACATTCGATTCAGGACATACATACTTATACAGTGTAAGCTAATTCAAGTGTACTATAATATAAAGCAAGTAACTTAAAGGATGCTTGGGACCGCCCATCCTCTAAGGATCCGTTAAACTATTTACTATGTAGTAATAATTTCGCTATTATAATAGTGTCTATATTAAAATAAACTTACTTTTAAATAGCGTTAAGGAGTTATCCAATCTCTCCCTTAACATAATAATAGTCCCAGTAGTCCATCCAATATCATAGTCCCTCCTGATCGGGAAGCCACCAGAGGATACCACACGGGCTACGGGAGAAAACCAAACTCATACAAGGCTCACTATGGTAGGTGACACGACACAACTAGGCAATGCCAGGGTATATATATCAATTACGCATCCGGACCGATGGAAACGCGTAGCTGCTACTACCGACCACCTCGAACAACACTCCCAAATCAAAGGTGCGCACCAAAACAATCACAAAAGTAATAGAATGGCATACGAAGAAGTGCGTCCGATCAGAGGTGCTACCTCATTAATCCGAGAATCGCTCCTATTTTAGCCACCTTATGCCAACTCACGGAAGTCGGGTCCACTTATTTACCTCATAGAAAACGTCACCACCATCCTACTTCATTCTGGAATCTCCACCGCGCACACAGTTGTCAAAGTGGTTTTCGATGTCGATAGAGAGTATGCCCATATCCGATCCCGGTCTCTTTAACAATCAACGTTATTATTACCCGTGGTTATAAATTCCAAAATAGTTTATTTTTACATCAACTACTTCATTTTAAACTATTTAAAAGTGAAGTTATAATTCTCATAAAAATCCAATATACATCCCACAGGTTATGTCTTAGTTCATTTACATTTACTCCAGCACTTGCGCAGTGCGGTAATATCCTTTACACAGATTTGAGTAAATTAAATTTTAAACTTCACTATAGTTTCTCCAATAATTAAAGCAATAAATCATATTCCACCTTTAAATAGTCATTTAAATTTACTCAATAAATTATAATTTTTATAAAGTACATTTTACAAATATATATCTAACCTCTCTATACTTAACTTTTAAAAAATCAAGTGCAAATTTCCCATAACATTTTACTTAATAATTAAGTTCAATTTTACCACTTCAAAGTAAACTAAACTTCTAGTCAATTTCTTAACTTATCACTTTATATTCAAAATTTAGCTATATTCCAAATTCCCTTTTAAGTATTCACCTTATTTAACCATTTAATACATAGTCAACTTGACCCTTTTATTTATTTACTTATATTTAAAAAAATTTACCAAAACATCCTATTTTATTTCTTAACTAGAGTTCCATTTTTATTTTACAAATCAAATTTTTTTCAAACTATATTTATACTTTAAAATTCTTAACATTTAATTACTTACATCATAACTTGTATAATATCACTATACTATAAGGAACATTTTTATTCCAATTTTAAACAAAAGGTCATAGCTTCCTATTTTAAAATATTTAATATTTCCAGAAAAATTTATATATATACATAACCACGGGTCTGTATACTATTTTCTAACCTAGGTCAAATGATACGGATAATATATCATTTCAATCCGTAATTTACAAAGAAAAACTGGGTTCTATCATTTCAAACCCGCAATCCCAAGTTACATAATAAATAAAAATAAATAAATATCGTTCAGGCCTATCATTTCAGCCCTTAACGATTTCTATCTACAGGGAACTTGCAATGTGGTAAAAAAGTAAATAATTAAATAAATAAATAACAACATGCATTTAACAATAAATAAATAAACAACCGTATGCATTTAACAGTAGATAATATAACTGATGATGTGTCAATTTAATAATGGGGTTTTAACATCATAAGTTTATATCACAGACAAATAAAATTAAATAGAATTATTTTACAATTACACTTGTTATTTAATTTACAGATATATAAGTACGTTAGTTTGGTGAGAATACTCACCTTTACGAAGCTGAAGATTTTTGTGACGCCCCACCTCTATACCCACGCTAGCCAAGAACACTACGGAGCAATGCTGTTAACTAGCACGGAGAATAAGGCTGTTGAGGTGCGACCATCCGTGCAATTACTTTGTGCGAGCACTGCTATGTCGGATAGTATAACGCATTAGATTTCGGGAGGAAATCCGACACACCGATACAAACTCAAAGCTACTACACAGTGGCTATAATAATCTTCACATACAAATATAGAAATAAACATAACAAAAATCAGTCACAGATAATTCATACCACAAAGGCGGAAGAAGATATGAATATATAACTAACACATGAAAGTGTATATCAGAGTAGTGGTCAAAAAGATCCACAATAATACAAAAGAATAGCAACACGTGCTATATAAAAAAATACAACTGTGAGTCTATATCTCAAGTGTATACAACAAAAACTGCCAATCTAAATAGTTGGCCAAAAGTCAGAGTAGCAAATCCCAAAAGAGAAGTCAAACAGAAGCACCTGTAACATCTCGGTCTGACCCGAGTATTATTTATATGAAAATAATAAACGGATCAGCCTATCTATAAATATCAGATGACATGATATAAAGTAAAAGATATGGCATAAACATATAATATCCATAATAGCATACTACTAAGCATGCAAATGATGATCAACAAAAGATCGTTCAATACCATAAGAATCTTCACAAAGATCCAAAAAGGGTTCCATACCCAAAACTTGTATTCACAACAAGTCAATGACACACGAATTCACCAATGCACAAAAATTGATAAATCATATCAATGAAAATCACTAAAATTGGTGAAGCATAAATTCCAGAATTCAACACACGAAATCCAGAAATCATAAAGAGGGGGAGGCCTATCACACGAACGGGAGCATGAAAACTCACCAAATATGTATCACACGAACGAGACGCTATCTCATCGTAGCTAGCCATTAATTTTTGACACATGAACGGCCCGAAGACCATGGGGCGCTACCCAACATGTGTGAGTCGAAATCACACAGAAACGGGGTCTAGTCTCCCACGTAGACAAAGAGACATCGCACAATTGCTAGTCTAAATCACAAAAAATGACCGTCAAGGATCATCAAGAAGTGTCAATTACACTTAGTTAGTAAATATAAAAGTTTAGCTTCATGTCCCATGACAACTTGCTTAACTTAAATATTTACGAACAAACTGTAAATCTTCACTAGCAAATTGTCACAAAAGATTCAATCGAACAAGTCCAAGAATTAACCGACGAAGCAAACGCAAGCGTTTCACACCACTTGTTTTACTAAGTCGTTTAATTAGATTTCTCATCCGAGTGAGGTAAAGGTTTGTATATACTAGTAGATTGGAAAACGGTTTAAGAAAACGAGCTTTGTAATAAAATAGTGTTGAAATCATTTTGATGAAAGAGTTTTGATATTTACTACTAGTATTGAAACCATTATATTTTTAAAGTGACAAATCATAGAAATGATTGTAGAAACAATCAATCATAAAAATTCACATTCGAAGACGTGAATAAAATCCAAAGAAATCGATTACGGAATCCATCGAAATGGATATTCCCAAAAATGACGAAGAAAATGTCATCAAAGTCAATAATAAACGATAACAACAAAAAGGGAATCAACACGAATCGATTAAAGCTGGAAATTCAAGCTAAATAGGCAAATAGGCAAAAGAC
Source organism: Allium cepa (assembly GCA_030765085.1). Taxonomy (NCBI): domain Eukaryota; kingdom Viridiplantae; phylum Streptophyta; class Magnoliopsida; order Asparagales; family Amaryllidaceae; genus Allium; species Allium cepa. The sequence goes on from CM060944.1 coordinate 338,881,676, forward strand.
TGCAGATTCAGACGTCTAAAATCAAGGATTCAGACGTCTGAATCTGGAAAATAAAATATTTTCCTAAACAGAATTCAGACGTCTGAATCCTTGATTTCAGACGTCTGAAATAGGCACTATTTAGCCTATTTCCTTTCTGGTTCCAAACGAACCAATTCAGACGTCTGAAATGGTATATTCAGACGTATGAATCTGGAAATAAAAATCTTCCCAGAATAATATTCGGACGTCTGAATACTACGTTTCATACGTTTGAAACTGGGGTTCGGTGCATTCCCTGAACCTAGGCCAAAAATGGCCAAATGGATACCGGAAGCGATCGATCGAGCGACAACGACTAAGGATTTACGCCAATCGACAACCCAGCCTTAACGGCTCTTCAATACGCCTCAAATATCAATGTCCAAATATACATAAAAGGATTTTCATAGATTTTGATTTCAAAACATCAAAAATTGGATTATACACCAAATCAATCCAAACCAAAATCAATTGCACAAGAATAAGTGTTAGGAATTCATACCTAACAATCGAAGATAATTATAGACAAAGATGTGAGATAAAATCTCACCTTTGAGCCCAAACAAATGAAGAAGAAGCTTGAAAGCAAAGGGAGAATCAACCACTCTTCAACACAACCCAAACGAGCTTGAATCTATGCTAAAAAAGAAGAATGTTCCCAAAGTTAGGTTTAGGAATTTCTGAAATTCAAGAGAGAAGGAGTTGGAGAAGATGAAGAGAAGGCTTACCAATGGGTTCTTCTATTAGTTTGGAGCTAGAGCTTGATTTGCAAAAGAATACTAGGGCTTGAGTTTCAATTTCCCATTCCACTCTCCATTGTTATAAAAGCTTGAGTATTAGGAAAATAGAAAGGAAGTAAATGAAGAGGAGAGGGTTGGGACTGAATACATAAGTGGGGTTATTGGGCTCAGCCCAAACCAAAGCCCTAAGTAAAAAGTGGCAAAATTCCTCTGACTCCAAACATATCAAAACATATCAAAGTTTATACTCAAAAAGATCGCAAACGGTGTTTTGAACTCAATGGAAGTGGTCCCGAGTCCTAATTCGACCGTATGCAAAAAGTAGCTTTTCGGACTAAATTTCGAGTATCGATAAAATATTTAAATAAAATATTTAAATATAAAATCGATAAATATGCGGGTTGTTACAGACTCCCCTCCTTAAAGAAATTGCGTCCTCGCAATATTTAAGAAGAAGATATATAGTAACAACCACGAGAGCGTATTCAATACAAAAGAAATCTGAAATAAAAGGTTCACCTTAAAGAGCGTGGGAAAGTAAGTCCGGATGTGTTCGCTCGATGAACTCTCTAGGTTCCCAAGAACAATCCTTAGGATTTGAAGACCATTGAACTTTCACATGCGGGACATCTTTATTTCGAAGGCGTTTGACCTCCGAAGCAATAATTCGAATAGGATGCTGCTCATAAGTTAAATTAGGCGAAACTTCAATCTCTTCCACAACACTAGGCTCAAGAATAGAATCAGAATCTCGAAGACATTTCCGTAATTGAGAAACGTGAAACACGTCATGAATAGCAGAAAATTAAGCCGGTAATAAAAGGCGATAAGCCATGGAACCAATACGTTAAGTGATAGGAAATGGCCCAATATATCGAGGTGATAACTTTCCCGACCGACTGAAACGTACAACAACTTTCATAGGTGAAACATGAATAAAAACAACATCTCCAACAGAAAATTCTAATCTCCTTCTTCGTTTACCGGCATAGGATTTTTGTCTACTCTGGGCTTCTTTCATCCTATGTCGAATAAGTTCAATCTTTTCTGTGGAATCACGAATAAAGTCTGGACCTAAAACCAGCTTCTCACCGGCCTCAAGCCAACAAGAAGGAGATCGGCATAGCCTTCCATAGAGTGCCTCGAAAGGTGCCATACCAATACTAGATTGGAAGATATTATTATAGGAATATTCAACAAGAAGAATATGATCTTCCCAGCTTCCACCGAAATCAAGCACACAAGCACGAAGAAGATCTTCAAGAGTTTGATTCACATGCTCGGTTTGTCCATCGGACTGGTTGTGATAAGCGGTGCTAAAATTAAGCTTCGTTCCTAAAGCTTTTTGAAGACTCTTCCAGAATCCACTAGTAAACAATGGATCACGATCGTTGACAATAGAAGTAGGAACTCCATGCAATTCAACAATTTCTTTGATAAAAAGTTTGTCCAAAAGAGGAACGATTCGGTTAGACCGAACGGGAATAAAATGGGCGGATTTAGTAAGTCTATCAACTACAACCCATAAGCTGTCATGACCCGAATGAGAACGGGGAAGGCTATCAATAAAATCCATGGAAATTTGGTCCCACTTCCAAATTGGAATTTCTAAAGGTTGCAATAACCCACCGGGCCTTTGATGTTCGGCCTTAACAGGTTGGCAAGTCATGCAACACTGAACGAAGTTGGCGATGTCAAGTTTCATTCCCTCCCAATAATAAAGTCGCTTCATATCCGCGTACATTTTACTACCACCGGGATGAATGGTAAATTTAGAACGATGGGAATCTTCTAAAATATCTTTTCGAAGATCACTAATATTTGGCACGATAAGTCTACCAAATTTCCGAACGCCGCCACGAGAATCAATATCAAAGTCTTTCAAACCTTCAATATCAATTCTATCCTTAAAATTTTGGCCAAGAAGAGCCAAGTCGGGATCTAGCCTTTGAGCTTCAAGAATGCGGTCTAAAAGAGAAGGATGAGCCTCAAGTCTACATAAAACAAATGATGAGCATAAATCGGATACGCGGTCTCGAATCTCACAAGTGGATAAGATCTCGAGATCGTTCCATTCAGATATCATCATAGAAACAACTGCTTGTTACTTGCGACTAAGTGCATCGGCAACTCAATTTCCCTTTCCGGGAGTATAAAGGATATCAAGATCATAAGGTGCAAGGAACTCGAGCCAATGTTGTTGACGCAAATTAAGTTCCTTTTGAGAGAATAAATACTTCAAAGACTTATGATCGGTATAAAGAATAAATTTCTCTCCCAATAGATAATGATGCCAAATTCGAAGGGCGAAAACAATAGCCGCGAGTTCTAAATCATGTGTGGCATATCTAGTCTCGGCCGGCTTCAATTGCCTAGAAGCATAAGCAATAACACGTTCTTTTTGCATAAGAATGGCACCCAAACCAACGTGACTAGCATCAGTATAAACAACAAAATCTTGATTCCCTTCGGGAATAACAAGAATAGGAGCATCGAAAAGGAGTTCTTTCAATTTCTGAAAAGAGGCTTCACATTTGTCCGACCAAATATATTTCACTCCCTTCTTAGTGAAGCCAGTAAGGGGCACGACAATCTTAGAAATGTCTTTAATGAAATGACGGTAATAACCCGCCAATCCGAGAAAACTACGAATCTCTGTCACACTCTCCGGTCTCTTCCAATCTTGAATCGCTTCAATCTTTGAAGGATCCACAGAAATTCTGGATTCGGAAATAATATGACCGAGAAACTTCACAGGAGATCGCCAAAAGTGGCATTTAGAAAATTTCGCCTTTAATTGATTACTCCTAAGAGTTTCCAATACAATCCGAAGATGTTTCTCATGTTCCTCCTCAGTTTTTGAATACACAAGAATAAATATCATAAATGAATATGAGTACAAACCGATCGAGGAAATCTTTGAAAATTCGATTGACGAGGTCAACGAAATAAGCTGGAGCATTCGTTAACCCAAATGGCATAACTAGTCATTCATAAGATCCAAATTGAGTACGGAATGATGTCAAAGGAATGCTATCCTCTGTGATACGAAGCTGATGGAAACCGATAGCCAAGTCCAATTGTGAAAAGACCTTAGCACCACTAAGCTGATCAAATAGATCATCAATCCGAGGTAAAGGATATTTATTTTTAATAGTAAGATTGTTAAGCTTGCGATAATCAACGCAGAGCCTAAGAGTACCATCGGATTTCTTTACGAAAATAGCCGAAGCTCCCCAAGACGAGGAACTAGAGCGAATAAATTGCTTCGTCTCCAATTCGGATAATTGTTTGCGCATCTCTTCATTTTCCTTATTGGACATACGATAAGGAGGACGAGTAATAGGTTGAGATTCAGAGGTAAGATTAATTTTGAACTCAATTGCCCGCTTAGATGGCAATCCTAAAACGGGCTCAAATATGTTGGAAAATTCACGAACAATGTGAATAAGAGCAATGACATCCTCCTCATCATCATTATCGTAATCACGTGGATTTAAAGAATATAAAGATGCAGCCAAAGTGGAATCCGAATCTTTAAGAATAATAGAAATCTGCTTTACAGATTGCGGGTGTCGGAGATAAATAGTCCGCTCGGGACATAGGATGTGAGCTTCATAACGGTTAAGCCAATCCATTCCCAAAATCATTCCAAAGCCTAAATAACGCATGACATGCAATCGGCTAGGAAAGGAAAATCACACAAAATAATCTCCACATCTTTACAATGCAAACTAAGAGTTGCGGATCCACCAACCGGATTCACAATTCTTAAAGAAGTTATTAAAGCAACAACATTTAAAAAAAAGGTATCGACAAGTTCCTTTGATATAAAAGAGTGGGATGCACCCATATCAAAGAGAACTCGAATAGGTTGATCACGAAATATAATAATACCATCAAGGATAGAATGAGATATACCTTGACCACGAGATGTGTTGCTAGGGGCTTGAGCAACATTTAACTTTCCCTCCTTGTTGCCTTCACGTTTGAGGCATTGATGTATGTAATGATCCGGGCTCTTACAATAGCGACAAGATTTGGGCTTAGAGCACTTATTCGCAAAATGATCCCCAGATCCATAGTAGAAGCATCTCGCTCCCCTATGAGAAAGAGACTTTGCCGCAGGGATTGCTTGCTTACCCTTTTTGTTGGGATAAGGGCCTTTGAATTTACCGAGCCTCTTTTTGTTGTTGAAGTTGGGTTTGGAAGCTACTACTTCAACATCACTTTCTTTATCAGCCTCTTCCAAACGAAGAGCGATATCTATAAGTTGGTCGAAAGGAACTTCTAACTTTAGAAGTAATGGCTTCTTGAGGCTTTTGTTTAAGCCATAAACGAACCTATGGTTCTTCTTCAATGGGGTGTTGATGTATTCAACCCCATATTTGGAAAGCGACTCAAAGGCTGCGACGTAATCAGTCACAGAGGACTCACCTTGAACAAGGTCTATAAAGCGTCGAGCTAGAGTTACCTTCTCAGCTTCTGGTACAAATTTTAACTCGAAGCTTGTCCGAAATTTCTCCCAGGTAAGGTCCGCTTCATTGACTTCAGAAATAAGAAGTTCATACCAGTCCAATGCTCTCTCTTGGAGCATACTGGAAGCCACCTGAATACGGTGAAGATCGACGAGATTCATGCGAATGAAGATTCGATCGTAGGTCCTCAACCAAGCCTGGACCTCGATGATAGTTTCAGAACCTTTAAATGGCTTCCCACCCAGGTTGGTGTAATCATTGCACAAACGTGCAAACCCAGATTTAGGGTGAGTAGGTTTCGGATTAGAACCAGCTGCTTGAACATTCGTGACAAGGTCAAGAAGTTGCTGGGTAGTCATAAAAACTCCATCCTGGGGTGGAGCACTAGATGGTCTAGCTCTAGGACGACCAGGTCTAACCATTTCTCTTCCTTAAGAAAGAAAGAAAGAAGAAGAAAAAAGTTATTCACAAAATGAATTTCAATCAAACTTGATTGGTAAAACAAGGAATCATTAAAGAAGATAGGATTAGACGGTACGAAGACTCGAATAAATCCTAAGGCACAACTCCTAAGAAAGACTTAGGACATGATCCTTGCTAGATTATTCCACATTGTTTCGAAGTTTGGCTCTGATACCAAGCTGTGACGCCCCACCTCTATACCCACACTAGCCAAGAACACAACGGAACAATGCTGTCAACTAGCGCAGAGAATAAGGCTGTTGAGGAGCGACCATCCGTGCAATTGCTTTGTGCGTGCACCGCTATGTCGGATAGTATAACGCATTAGATTTCGGGAGGAAATCCGACACACCGATACAAACTCAAAGCTACTACACAGTGGCTATAGTAATCTTCGGAAATAAATATAGAAATAAACATAACATAAACCAGTCACAGATAATTCATATCACAAAGGCGGAAGAAGATATGAATATATAACTAACACATGAAAGTGTATATCAGAGTAGTGGTCAAAAAGATCCACAATAATACAAAAGAATAGCAACACGTGTTATACAAAAGAATACAACTGTGAGTCTATATCTCAAGTGTATACAACAAAAACTGCTAATCTAAATAGTTGGCCAAAAGTCAGAGTAGCAAATCCCAAAAGAGAAGTCAAACAGAAGCACATGTAACATCTCGGTCTGACCCAAGTATTATTTATAAGAAAATAATAAACGGATCAGCCTATCTATAAATATCAGATGACATGATATAAAGTAAAAGATATGGCATAAACATATAATATCCATAATAGCATACTACTATAAGCATGCAAATGATGATCAACAAAAGATCGTTCAATACCACAAGAATCTTCACAAAGATCCAAAAAGGGTTTCATACCCAAAACTTGTATTCACAACAAGTCAATGACACACAAATTCACCAATGCACAAAAATTGATAAATCATATCAATGAAAATCACTAAAATTGGTGAAGCATAAATTCCATAATTCAATACACGAAATCCAGAAATCATAAAGAGGAGGAGGCCTATCACACGAACGGGAGCATGAAAACTCACCAATATATGTATCACACGAATGAGACGCTATCTTATGGTAGCTAGCCATTAATTTTTAACACACGAATGGCTCGAAGACCATGGGGCGCTACCCCACATGTGTGAGTCAAAATCACACAGAAACGGGGGCTAGTCTCCCTCGCAGACAAAGAGACATCGCACAATTCTAGTCTAAATCACAAAAAATGACCGTCAAGGATCATCAAGAAGTGTCAATTACACTTAGTTAGTAAATATAAAAGTTTAGCTTCATGTCCCATAACCACTTGCTTAACTTAAATATTTACGAACAAACTGTAAATCTTCACTAGAAAATTGTCACAAAAGATTCAATCGAACAAGTCCAAGAATTAACCGACGAAGCAAACGCAAGCGTTTCATACCACTTGTTTTACTAAGTCGTTTAATTAGATTTCTCATCCGAGTGAGGTAAAGGTTTGTATATACTAGTAGATTGGAAAACGGTTTAAGAAAACGAGCTTTGTAATAAAATAGTGTTCAAATCATTTTGATGAAAGTGTTTTGATATTTACTGCAAGTATTGAAACCTTTATATTTTTAAAGTGACAAATCATAGAAATGATTGTAGAAATAATCAATCATAAAATTCACATTCAAAGACGTGAATAAAATCCAAAAAAATCAATTACGGAATCCATCGAAATGGATATTCCCAAAAATGAAGAAGAAAATTTCATCAAAGTCAATAATAAATGATAACAACAAAAAGGGAATCAACACGAATCGATTAAAGTTGGAAATTCAAGCTAAATAGGCAAATAGGCAAAAGACTGCAGATTCAGACGTCTGAAATCAAGGATTCAGACGTCTGAATCTGGAAAATAAAATATTTTCCAAAACAGAATTCAGACGTCTGAATCCTTGATTTCATACGTCTGAAATAGGCACTTTTTAGCCTATTTCCTTTCTGGTTCCAAACGAACCAATTTAGACGTCTGAAATGATATATTTAGACGTCTGAATCTGGAAATAGAAATCTTCCCAGAATAATATCCAGACGTCTGAATACTACATTTCAGATGTCTAAAACTGGGGTTCAGTGCATTCCCTGAACCTAGGCCAAAAATGGCCAAATGGATATCGGAAGCGATCGATCGAGCGACAACGACTAAGGATTTACGCCAAGCGACAACCCAGCCTTAACGGCTCTTCGATACGCCTCAAATATCAATGTCCAAATATCCATAAAAGGATTTTCATAGATTTTGATCTCAAAACATCAAAAATTGGAATATACACCAAATCAATCCAAACCAAAATCAATTGCACAAGAATAAGTGTTAGGAATTCATACCTAACAATCGAAGATAATTATAGACAAAGATGTGAGATAAAAATCTCAACTTTGAACCCAAACAAATGAAGAAGAAGCTTGAAAGCAAAGGGAGAATCAACCACTCTTAAACACAACCCAAACGAGCTTGAATCTATGCTCAAAAAGAAGAACGTTCCCAAAGTTAGGTTTAGGAATATCTGAAATTCAAGAGAGGAGTTGGAGAAGATGAAGAGAAGGCTTACCAATGGGTTCTTCTATTAGTTTGGAGCTAGAGCTTGATTTGCAAAAGAATACTAGGGCTTGAGTTTCAATTTCTCATTCCACTCTCCATTGTTATAAAAGCTTGAGTATTAGGAAAATAGAAAGGAAGTAAATGAAGAGGAGAGGGTTGGGACTGAATACATAAGTGGGGTTATTGGGCTCAGCCCAAACCAAAGCCCTAAGTAAAAAGTGGCAAAATTCCTCTGACTACAAACATATCAAAGTTTATACTCAAAAAATCGCAAATGGCGTTTTGAACTCAATGGAAGTGATCCCGAGTCCTAATTCGACCGTATGCAAAAAGTAGCTTTTCGGACTAAATTCCGAGTATCGATAAAATATTTAAATAAAATATTTAAATATAAAATCGATAAATATGTGGGTTGTTACAATTTTGATTCGAAACTACGGTAACCACAACAGAACAACGTACAGAAGGCACAATCAATGATTGGAAGATGAGCCAATCCGATTCAGATCTTGAACAAGATAAACGAATAACTAATTACGCGAAATTCAAAACGATCAAAATTTTAAATAACAACTGGAACGAGATTAAAATAAAAGGATGATTGCCACAATTTCTTGACCACTCCACCCAAGACTTGACCCCATTCTCAAAGCTCGGCCCAAATTTCTATTTGAATTATATGAATGCTAAAGAGTGAACAGTGGAAAATTTAGTTATAAAGTCTGTCATCAAAAAGTGGTTCACGCACACTTATTTTTTCCAACAATGCAAAAGGTGATGAAGCTTTGGTTTAAAATTTTGAACACGCAACTACTATTCTCGGCCATTTATACATGTTATTATTATTTTTCTTTCTTAAATTAAAACCAAATATTATAACGTGCTAGAAAGAAAAAAAAGAACAATAAGCTAAACTTAGGTGGATCATGCCTATATCCTATTCACATGCAACGTATTTACGTTGAAATTTACGAAATCCAGCCTATAACCCACCTACATTTTTCACCGTGCTTATGCAAATTGATTTCCTTTTTTTATTATTATTGTATTTTTTTATGCACCCGAGTTCACACAGTAAGATACTGTTAGGCAAAAAATTTGCAAAAGGTGGAGAATGAAAATGGAATTTCAAAGCTTCAGGTGGAGCAGCCGAGTGAAGTAAAAGAAAACAAAGAAAAATAAAAATAAAATAAAAGGAAGAAGAAAGAAAATAACTGCCATTACCTGAAACTCCACACAAGCTAGGAGATGAAGTCCAAAAGATGAGGTAAAGAAAAAGTGTTCGTGACTGGTATTTATCAATGAGCTATGCGTTGATTTAGGCAAGAAAGATTTGGAAACTCATATTTCAGTGAGTATTGATTTCAGTGGAGATTTGCGTGGATTACGCAAAAGTAACGGCAAGATATAAATTGCTTTAGGGACGGTAAAACGTAAATTTTGAACGTGATTTATTATCCAGAGATGATGTGTTGAAAAATGGTATAGTGGGAAAGCAATCTATCAGAAAAGAAACGGGTTTTACCAGAAATGGAATTGGAAAAATATGCGCGATTTAAAACTTGCGTTGATTGGGATAAAAGATAGGTAAGAAATAAATGAAGATTTGAACGTTATTTTATTCAAAGTTTTATACCAAATTTAAAAAAAATGAAGAAAATGGGAAGTGTAACGTTTGTACGTGTGTTCAGGGTACTATACATTGAACGGCTATAATTAATTAATTTATTATTTAAGAACGCGCACTCTAGACGCAAGATTTAAATCAAACGTACTCCCGCATTTAAATTTACATGTTTTTATTCATTTGCTACTCGTATATGCTAAAGAATATTTTATTACATACATACTATTTACACCCCCAATGAAACAAAACATGTATAAACGTAAATTTAAAACGTGCCTTTTATAAAGCTTATTTATCCACTATCTACTATCCAATCTAACATTTTATTTATTTCTTACTAACTAAGAAACAAAATGGTAAACGAATAAGGTTAAATTATTTTACAAAATATAAATATATTTGTTAATTTGAAATGTCTATGAACTAATAATTGTTAATTATTCACGCAAAGGAAAGTGGAAACCCCCGGTGATTTCAATCCAGTTTTAAAAGAAATTAAACAGCTCTCTGGAAGAGTCAAACGATTATATACGAATCAAACAAATGGAAGAAATGGCAAGGCACGGTTGAATATTCTCCATTAAACGTGCACGACAAAAATTAGAATGTGAACGATTATAAATTATTGTGGATAACGCTTCTATTAAATCAGAAGGAAAGTAAATATATTTAAAATGCATACAACAGACGCAATACTTTATGCCCAAATATAACAAAAATAAGGATTTAAATTTCATACGTTTTCTTATACGTTATTTATTCCATCAATTAATGCGCCCTTTAAACGCGTATTTCAACAGTTTATTAATACACTGTAATTTGTGAAAGTTATTACTTAACTAAAAATAGAATTTGTTTACATTGGGGTTTTCTCTCTCGTTCATTTACCATTTACGAAGAAATCTATTACTAAAATGTATATAAGTAAGAGTATAAATAATTTATTTTTTAAAAAGTATATAATCCATTTATAGCTAAGTAAAATTATTGGGTTGTTTTAACGGTACAGAAAAATGGAAAATTGGTGAACGTTTTATAAAATTGAACAAAGAAAAGTGTTGATTCTTAGGGTAAAGAAATGGAAAAGAATATTTGATTTGAAAGTTATTGAAAAAACAATGGGTTTTATTTATTAAAAATGTGGAGCCAAAGGAAAGAAAATTTATTCTTTTCCCACTTAAAAATGCATGTCTACTGATTTTTTTTATTTGATTATTTATATCCAAGGTAAGAAATTTAGACGCGTGAAAAACCGACGCAATAATTAAATCAAACACACGCCCAGTTTCATAATAAAAGTAACGCTTTTAAATTTACGCGTTCTCTTATGTAGTAAATATACGTTAAAAATGTTCCATCAATAACGCGCCTTTTAAACGCGTAATTAAACAGTTTATTTATACATTAATTTTTTTTTCAAATCTTATTTCTTAATTAAAACATGATTTTGCTAGAAATTAAGTTATTTACCATCTTTAACAAAAAACCCAAATTTCCAATTAAAGTTAATTCTTAACCACGTCAAAATTTCAGAGATCCCATTATTTATTTAAAATTTGGGCAATTGTTTTAATCAATTCAAAATTTAGATTTTTATATAATAAACCCCCAAAGTTTTATAATTAAAAGAATGAAATATTTGTTAAATTTTGGGCTGTTACGTATATGTAACAAATTACATAATTGCCCCTAAGGCATACCCCTAACTCTCTTACTTAGTCTTTAGAAGCTAACCAGAATTATCAACTAGCAGTCCTTTCATCCCAAAAATCCCCGGTCTTCATTCTTCATTCTCTTTATTAGATCTTCATCTTTTCGAAATGGTAAATTGGTTTGAAGTGGTTTTCGAATAGGAATCACCCAAATCTGATCCCAGTTCCTTCGAAATCCAATTATTGATAAAAAGTGAATGTGAGTTCACATGACTTATTAAGTCTCTTTTCACTTTAATTCTTATTATTAAATCCATTTTTTTATCTTAGTTTAATCCTAAGTTCATTCGCTTATTAAATTGGGAAAACATTTCCTAATACCTTATTTATTATCGATCCAGCATTTCTTAATTCTAATTGGGTCAAAAATAATGTTTGTTAAGACATCATTTACTGTAAACCCTAAAAGCAATCTTAGCAAATGTTATTGGGTAAATATGATCATAGAAATAATTCTAATTTTACTCAATATCAATTTCCATGTCAAACAAGTGCTATGGGTGGAATAACGGTTAAATCACCTTTTAAATTCCGTGAATAGGATGAGTTCCCTCTTCAGAATTTTATACTAAGTATAAGAAGATTATCTCTATGAAAACCAAGTTGTATTTTATTCGTTTTGGAGATTGCTTAAATTTTGGATAATACTAATCTTCTTTTATTTCCGAAAAACTTAATATAATCTTTTTAGAGCATTCAAGATTTTCGTTTCGATCTGTTCCACCCTTCACCTAAGAAGAGAAAATATAGGCCAGGTAAGTTCAGGGCACTGGTTGCTCCATCCCTAACCTTAGTTAAACACGTTGTTTTATCTTTCCAATCTCACAGGCGAGACAAATGTACTAGTCATTTCCGCATACTCAGTTATTAGTGTTTTATTTTGAAATTGATTATAAAGATTCCAAATTATCTTTTAAACGCATGATTTTCCTTTTAAAAACATTCATAATTGATTCTAGAAAAAGTCGTTAAGTTTAAACTCATATTTCAAAAGTTATAGAATTTGCAGCAGAAAAGTGCTACGAAAAGTGCTATATATGGCTTATTTGATTTAATCAACTTTTAATATTTGAAAATTTATATTTTCCAATTCAAATCTCTTTTAAATTATTTAAATAGATTTATGACATTTATTTCATATTTTTCCATAATTAAAAACGTCCATTTAGACAGATTTTGTGTTATGATCACTTAACTACGCAAGCGCGATTTTTCTGGAAAATTGATTTGGACATAATTCAAAATCTACTTAATATGAAATCTTGATTTTCTTTCTTCGTCTAGATGATATAGCTATAATAGTCCAGAATTTCTTATCTCAAAGAATTCCGAGCTATATTACATTCTATATACTTGTTTGAATTTTTCAACGCGATCGTGAACTATCATTGCGTGACGCGCCTAATTTTAACTTATTTTTCAATACTTGAAATAATTTATTCAAATTAAATTTTATTACTTATAAAATTATTACAAATCATTTTAAATCAATATTTCACCTTTTAAAGTATTTAAAGTGTATTTCCACTATTTTCATATTATAATATTATTTTATTCCTATTATTTTAATATTAAATTTTAAAATCCAATTTCAATTAAATTTCAATTATAACTTCAAATTAAACTCAACTTAAACTTAGATATCAAATTTGATTTCAAATCCATCTTTAATTTAAACTCAAATTTCAATTTCAAGTTCATGTTCATTTTCAAATTCAATTTTAATTTCATTTTCAATTTTAAATTCAATTTCAGTTTCAATTTCAATTTTTTTTAATTCCAATTTTGAAAAGAGAATTATTTATTCCAGTATATCTCATATGAAAACGAGTCTTATTTAACAAAGGTGTTACTTAATCAATAATGATAGTAATTGATGTCCATATTAACATAACAACCATACAACCATTCATATCACATTAACATAAACAATAATGGGTAAAACATGATAAGTGTTATGCCATTAAAATGGATTGTCCAACATATTCGAACAATCAATCAAACATCCATATCATCAAATGATGATTATCTAACATAACAATTAAACTTGATAATCAATATAATTCAAATAGCAAAAAGAATTTCTCACCTTCATATCCACTTAGTCAATTTTTGTGCAACTAGTGTGCTTCAAGAACTAACACGCTCTCTTCTTCCACGTTTCGAACTTGCCGCTTTGAATTTCTTTCTTTTTTTTCCTTTTCTTTCTTTTTTTTTATTTGGGCCGTGGGTATTTTAGAGGAGGTATGGGCTTGGGCCGTGGGTAGGTGGAGGGTGCGGCCTTAGAGATGGAGTGTGGAGGAGGGTATGTGAGTTTGAGAGGGTGTACGGCTTTTGAAATGGAGGGAGCGGGTACGGTTGAATTGAAGGTGAGAGGAAGTGGTGGTTTTGCGGAGTTTTGAGGTGTTTTTTTCTTCTTCTTTTTTTTCCTCAAAATAGAGATGGAAGCCAGGATATGGAGATGAAGAAGAAGAAAGTGAAGAAGGAAGTAAGGAGTGAAGTGTGAAAGAATGGAAGGCAAGCATGCCTATTTATACTTGCGTTTGGAAGGGCAAATGACTAAAATACCCTTCTTCTAATTTTTGGCTTTTTCTTCGCATGATAAGAAGTGCATTTATGTTGAAAGATATTATGATTTTATTCATGTACTTAAGGTAATGATGTTTGTCTCTTTTTCTTAATTTACAAAATGTAAAAATATAATTTTGCTTAGTTTCCATGTATGAAGAGACTTGCATTAATAATGATAACATCCTTGGATTTGAAGTAGTAATGATGTTGTATCCTTTTTATTAATTAGAAAATTCATAAATTTCTTTTTACTCTTTTTCCATCCATGATAAGACTAGGCATTAATGAGAGAAGATGTGTAAGTATTTTTCAGTAATGATTCTGTTTAGAAATTTATTTTAATTAAAAGTTGTTAAATCATGTCGTTTTCTTTTATTTAAAAAAATTAACTTTACAAAAATTTCATTTTTATCTTTATATTATAAATTTAAAGTGTATTATAGTTTGTAAACATGTGGTATAAGGTTGCAAAGTGGTCTTGTTGCTAGAACGTTGCGCTAACTTGTTTTGGTTAGAAACAGTGTTTTTGTTTACATGTTTTTTTACAGTCAAAGTTTGACGTTTTTGCTAAACTATATATTTAATTAAACCAAACTAAAAAATAAACTTATCACTTCCTTAAATAAATTTAAACACGTATATTCATATTTTAAATCCATATTTAAATAATATCAAAATCTCCATTTTTACAGTGTATGTAAAATTGATAAAATGTGACAAAATCTGAATATTTTGTAAAATGATTATAAAAATATTTTTAAATCCTTTAATATAATTCTATTATCTTTATTTAGTGATTTTAATAAGGTTTAACTTTGCAAATAAATATTTAAATATATTTATTTAAGCATTATTTATTTTTGATAAAACTTAACTTTTGCTGATTTGATCTAAAATTCAAATTTATACTTTTTTAATTATTAACTATAAGAATATATAATTTCTTCATTATTATTCATTATAGATAACTTATTTATTTAATTTTTAAACCTTATTAAAATAAAAAAATCCCTTATTTTCGAAGTAGCGAAATTACGGGTCCTTACATTCTCATCTACTTAAAAGCAATTCGTCCTCGAAATGAAAGTTAGATAAAGGAATCTGTCTCATACTCATATCCTCAAATATTTTGACTATTTATACTGATGATAGAAAGAATGCATATATAAAAAGAAGGTCAATACCATAATAACACTGAACAATTAGCAGTAGACATACGTACATGGAACAGAGATTCCCCATACCAACCTGAGTACTTATCATTTACTTAAGATTATACATACATCAAGTCAGACTCCTATCCTACCCATCCTAGTGCGTACTGCACACTTTATATAATATACACAACTACAAAATAGACTATACGTCCAAAAACAACCAAACTGATACTATAACATAAATGAATACATCCAACATAACCCATCCCCTGACCAGTGCATGTACTACACCTAAGGTCTATATATATATATATATACACATACCAAAACATAAGTCTAACTCCTATATCTTAGTGTCAACTATTTAAGATAACTATTCAACTACTCTGCAGACAGACCCAAAACATCATACTATATGTGATATTTCATTCGATCTATTATTCGAATTCACAACTTTACTTCCGAACTAGTATCGATCCCCCGATTTTCTAGTGCGGATTTGATCAGGATTCTTGAATACAAACCATTTCTTTCCTTGCATAGCTCTCAGTTATGATAGAAGATTTAAGTACATAACCATAAACCCTAATCAATGTTCACTGTCAAGAATCAAATGATAAATCCTTTCTTAGATTGGTGTGAACACTTCAAAGTTCTGTACTCAAATTTTAGATCAAAATTTCGTATGTTGAAATAATTTACGTATAACTTATGTATTTATTCACATTCATTTTTACCTAATAAATTTCTATTAATCCAGTTTATTTCACAACCATTTACTTTCTACTAAATCCATTATTACTTAAGCATACAAATATTACCTAAACTTGTATAATATACCTATACTTCCTGAGAGTGTATGTACATAACCTCAAACTTCAAACCGTTATTACTTCAATTAGGTTGTTTAACAAATGTGGAACTCTACTATTATCTCAAATTAATAAGTTATAAAACTTAATCCTTAGTTTTATTTACCTAAGGTCTTAGTTTAGCTAATATTATTTATCTTATCCATATATTAATAAGACAACTTTACTAAGTGTACATCTTTTTCTTACAAATCTTATGATTATCTACTTAACTAATGACCTATCCATTTCTAAATCAAATTTCATAACCTTAGATCCATCAAATACCTTACAGTCAAATTGTGAACCTTAAGTCACTTGGTATTTGTTATTCAAAAATTTTCATCCAACAATCAACCTATTAACCACATTGTTCAAAACTCCCCTCCCTTTTTTAACTTTTTCTAACCTATCCACTTCCAATCTTACTTTATTTGGAATTACAAATGTTACCCTAAATGTATCGCTAATTAGAATTTTTATCTTAGGATGATATATCTTATATCTCTTATTCTTAAATTTTACTATTGATTTTAACCTAATCAAAGTGTCTAAATTTCAAATTATCTTATCTCCTTTATAAGTTATAGGACTTACTCTTTTATATTATATTTACCCAAAGTCTCAATTTGGGCTTATCTTTTTCTATCTTATTGATAAGAATTTTTATAAGTGTGCATTTTCTTTTTACTTTCTCTAATTACAACTTCTAGCTTCAATATTATCATCAAACATCTTATGGTCAAATTGTGCAATTCTAATCATTAGATATTCATATTTAAGTTTTACTAAGCTAAATTACAAACAATCCTTAATTTCTAACCGAAAAATAATAATACCCCCTTTAATATTAAAATATAAACCCAAGGTAAAATTATTTCATTTACCATCTTTAGAATAAAAATCATTTTTATAAAATTAACAAATACGCTCATATATATAATACTCTCAAAACTCATTCTAGGGTGTTACTAACCCTATCTCTAATGAGTTACTCATCCTAGGATATTACTACTCCTATCTATGATGAGACATACCCCTATTAGGCTACGGTGTTCGCTCAATCAAAAGCTCTGGTACCAAATATGACGACCCACAATTCTATACCTTTGAGCCAAAAACAAACCATACATGTCCGACCCAAATTGTACGGAAGAACGGATTATCAAGGGTAATAAAGAAAAATAGATAGAACAGAATCTCACACGAATGAATAATATACAATATTGAACAATATCTTTACAGCAGAAAACTTTTAAAATACATATATTAGAGTCTAACCTAATTCAGCTTGGATAGTTATAAACATCTATTCTTACAATTACTGACAAACATCAAACAAAAACAAACAACATCGGATAATAGAATACGTCTATACATAGATGAATATCTCCAACTCTCCTCTTGAAACTCCAATCATCTTCAACTTAACCTGAAACTACTCGGATCTGACCCAAGTATTGAAAATACCCGTATAAGGATTGATAAACCAGTGTGAGAAAATCTCAATAATAAATAACAATGTCATATATCAGCCTTGGGAACAAAATCATTTGAAAAAAAGAGTACCTCATAATACCACGTGTACACATAAAAACGGACGTTTTTTACCTTATGATAACTAAAACACTTTTATATCAAAACATTTGATATTATTTTTAATGATATTCTTTGAAAACATTTGCATATAAACTTATTAATCTTAGCCGAAATTGTTACCATTACTAAATTCCAAGCCTAATCATATAAGGCTACATAAACAAAATCGCAAGTTCTTATTGGAGATTGGATTTCAATACAAATGACCAGGTAAAGGATGTACCTTCTAATGGGTACACTCTAGATGGATGTCCCGAGGAAACATCACAAAGCTCCTCTACCAACATAAGACCGACCTACCTCTATAACTAGATAGTATCGAATATGGTATCCCCCGGTCGTTACCGACCTTTGTCCGCGCACTCGATTTCCATACACCACATTAATTTACATCCCAAACTTCATAACGAGAAGAAATATATCTAGAAGGGGACGATCATAGGCTAATTGAGAACGACCCATTTAGACTTGCTACATCAGCCCAGTTTCGGTCATTTTTGGTTGATCAGGCTTGAGGTTACCTTTTCACATATCGCATTATCTTTGAATGCAACATTACCATTCTATCGATCACTTGTTGACTTTCACAAACATACAACCTCAAGCTCATACGTCTCAAATAAAGGTGCTAAGCTAAGAGAAGTTTGCTTCTCCGCCACCAAGCAGATGTACATTTATAAAAAACAATGTACGTAATCTCAGAAAATGTACCATCCGACATTCATCCATACAAGTTCATTGCAGGACTGAACCAAACCGAAGGTACTTTCCTACCACATCATGTCAGGAATTAACCCTAGGATTAGTAGTGAGAAGTTCTTACAGCCAAAAGAATTTCAGAAATGAAAGGACCACTGCTACTTAATATTTGGGAGCTAACCAGAATTATAAACAAGCAGTCCTTTCATCCCAAAAATCTCTGGTCTTCATTCTTCATTCTGTTTATTAGTCTTTATCTTTACAAATATGTAATTTCCTTTCGATCTGTTCCATCCCTCGCCTATGAAGAGAAAATATAAGCTATGTAAGTTCAGGGTACTGGCTGCTCCATTCCTAACCTTAGTTAAACACGTTGTTCTATCTTCCCAAATCTCACAAGCGGGACAAATGTACTAGTCGTTTCTGCATACTCAGTTATTAGCTTTTTATTTTGAAATTGATTATAAAGATTCCAAATTATCTTTTAAACACCTAAGTTTCCTTTTAAAAACATTCATAGTCGATTCTAGGAAAAATCGTTAAGTTTAAACTCATATTCAAAAGTTATAGAATTCACAGTAGAAAAGTGCTACGGAAATTACTATATATGGTTTATTTGATTTAATCAACTTTTAATATTTGAAAATTCATATTTTCTAATTCAAATATCTTTTAAATTATTTAAATAGATTTATCAACTTTATTTCATATTTTTGTAATAATTAAAAACGTCCATTTAAACAGATTTTGCGTTATGGTCACTTAAATGCACAAACCCGATTTTTCTAGAAAATTGATTTGGATATAATTCAAAATCTACTTAATAAAATATCAATTTCTTTCTCTGTTTAGAAGATACGGATATAATAGTCTGGATTTTTCGTATCTCGAAAAACTCCGAACTATATTCCATTTTGTATACCCGTTTGAACTTTTTGACACGAAATCGCAAACTACCGTTCCGCGACGCGCCTAGTTTTAACTTATTTTTCAACACTTGAAATAATTTATTCAAATTGAATTTTCTTACTTATAAAATTATTACAAATCATTTTAAATCAATATTTTCACCTTTTAAAGTATTTAAAGTGTTACACTATTTCAATATTATAATATTATGTCTGCGAGCATAGCTCAGCTGGTCTAGGACTACCTTGCAACTATGGAACAAAGTTCTTGGAGGTTGCGGGTTCGAGTCCCGCAGCTGAGATATGTTTCCCTTAAGGCCTTGAGCGGTCTATCCTCAACAATGCCGAACATGGTAAAGGATTAATGCTTTTGGCTGGGCTGGCTAAAAAGGGGGGTCAGTGTGGCGGACAGCGGTATTCCTTAGCTCTACTCTCTGGAGTAGGGTTATTAGAATATTATTTTATTCCTATTATTTTAATATTAAATTTTAATATCCAATTCAATTAAATTTCAATTCTAACTTCAAATTAAACTCAATTAAAACTTAGTTTTAAAATTTGATTTCAAATTCATCTTTAATTTCAACTCAAATTTCAATTTCAAGTTCAAGTTCATTTTAAAATTCAATTTTAATTTCATTTTCAAATTCAATTTTAAATTCAATTTCAATTTTACTTTTAATTCCAATTTTGAAAAGAGACTTATTTATTCCAATATATCTCATATGAAAATGGGTCTTATTTAACAAAGGGGTTACTTAATCAATATTGATAGTAATTGATGTACATATTAACATAACAACCATACAACCAATCATATCACATTAACATATACAATAATGGGTAAAACATGATAAGTGTCATAACATTAAAATGTATCGTCCAACATATTCAAACAATCAATCAAACATCCATATCATCAAATGGAGATTATCTAACATACGAATTAAACTTGATAATCAATATAATTCAAATAGCGATGAGAATTTCTCACCTTCTTATCCACTTCGTCAATTTTTTTGCAACTAGTGTGCTTCATGAACTAACGCGCAGTTTTCTTCCACGTTTTGAACTTGCAGCTTTGAATTTCTTTCTCTTTTTTTATTTAGGTCGTGGGAATTTTGAAGGGGTATGGGCTTGGGCCTGGGTAGGTGTAGGGTACGACCTAGGAGGTGGAGTGTAGAGGAGGGTATAAGAGTTTGAAAGAGTGTACAGCTTTTGGAATGGTGGGGGAGGGTATGGCCGAATTGAAGGTGAGAGGAGGTGGTGGTTTTATGGAGCTTTGAGGTATTTTTTTTTGCTTTTTTTAGAAAATATAGATGGAAGCCATGGATATGGAGATGATGTAGAAGAAGAAAGTGCAGAAGGAAGTAAGGAATGAAGTGATTCTTATTTACACTTGAGTTTGGAAGGGCAAATGACTAAAATACCCTTTTACTTTTTGGCTTTTGCTTAGCATGATGAGAAGTGTATTTATGGTGAAAGATGTTATGATTTGATTCATGTACATAATGTAATGATGTTTGCCACTTTTTCTTAATTTGGAAAATGTTTAAATATAATTTTGCTTAGTTCCATGCATGAAGAGACTTGCATTAATGATGATAAGATTCTTGGATTTAAAGTAGTAATGATGTCGTACCCAGTTTATTAATAGGAAAATGCATAAAATCCTTTTTACTCTTTTTCCATACATGATAAGACATTAGGCATTACTGAGAGAAGATGTGTTAGGATTTTCTAGTAATGATTATGTTTAGAAATCTTATTTTAATTAAAAATTGTCAAATCATGTCATTTTCTTTTAATTAATAAAATTAACTGTACAAAAATTTCATTTTAGTCTTTATATGATATATCTAAAGTGTATTATAGTTTGTAAACATGTTGTATAAGGTTGCAAAGTGGTCTTGTTGCTAAAACGTTGCGCTAACTTGTTTTGGTCAGAGACAAACACCATTGTCCAAGTGGTTAATCGATTCGGCTTGGTGCAGGATGTCACAAGTTTGAAACTTGCTTTCGAGCGTTTATTTGACATGGGATATGTTGTATATAAAGTACCAGTTCAAAAAAAAAAACTTGTTTTGGTTAGAAACAGTGTTTTTGTCGACATGTTTTACAATCAAAATATGACGTTTTTGTTAAACTTTATTTAAGTAAACCACCCTAAAAAATGAACTTCTTATTTCCTTATATAAATTTAAACACGTCCATTCATATTTTAAATCCATATTTAAATAATATCAAAATCTTCATTTTTACAATGTATGTAAAACTAACAAAATATGACAAAATCTGAATATTTTTGTGAAACGATTGTAAACATATTTTTAAATCCTTTAATATACTTCTATTATCTTTATTGAGTGATTATAATAAGATTTAACTTTTCAAATAAATATTTAAACATATTTATTTAAGAATTATTTATTTTTAACAAAACTTAACTTTTGCTGATTTGTTCTAAAATCCAAATTTATACCTTTTTAATTATTAACTATAAGAATAAATAATTTCTCCATTATTATTTATTACAGATAAATTATTTGTTTAAGTTTTAAACCTTTTTAAAATAAACAAAATCCCTTATTTTCGAAGTAGCGAAATTACGGGTCATTACGTTCTCCCCTACTCAAAAGTATTTCGTCCTCGAAATGAAAGTTAGATAATTGAATCTATCTCATACTCGTATCTTCAAACATTTTGACTTATTTATACCGATGATAGAAAGAATGCATATATAAAAAGAAGGTCAATACCATAACAACACTGAACAATTAACACTAGATATACATACATGGAACAAAGATTCCCCATACCAACCTGAGTACTTATCATGTACTTAAGATTATACATACATACACACATCAAGCAGACTCCTATCCTACCCATCCTAGTGCGTATTGCACACTTAAGATAATATACACAACTACGAAATAGACTATACATTCAAAAACAACCAAGCAGATACTATATCAACATAAATGAATACATCAAACATAACCCATCCCCTGACCTGAGCATGTACTACACTTGAGGTCTATATAGACACACACACACATAGCAAAACATAAGTCTAACTCCTATATCTTAGTGTCTACTATTTAAGATAACTATCCAACTACTATGTAGGCAAACCCAATACATCATACTATATGTGATATTTGATTCGATCTATTATTTGAATCCACAACTTTACTTTCGAACTAGTATCGATCCCCTGATTTTCTAGTGTGGACTTTGATCAGGCTCCTTGATTACAAACCATTGCTTTCCTTGCGTAGGTCTCAACTATGATAGAAAATTTAAGTAAATAACTGTAAACCCTTACCAGTGTTCACCGTCAAGAATCAAGTGATAAATCCTTTCTCAGATTGGTATAAATACCTTAAAGTTCTGTACTCAAATTTTAGATCAAATTTTTTTGTGTCGAAATGATTTACGTATAACTTATGTATTTATTCACATTCATTTTTAACTAATAAATTTTTATTAATCCAAGTTTATTTCACAACCATTTGCTTTCTACTAAATCCATTATTACTTAAGCATACAAATATTACTTAAACTTGTATAATATTACTTTACTTCCTAAGATTCTATATACATATCCCAAAACTTCAAACCATTATTACTCCAATTAGGGTGTTTAACAAATGTGGAACTCTACTATTATCTCAAATTAATAAGTTATAAAACTTAATCCTTAGTTTTATTTACCTAAGGTCTTGATTTAGCTAATATTATTTAACTTATTCATATATTAATAAGAAACTTTACTAAGTGTACAACTTTTTTCTTACAAATCTTACGTTCGTCTACTTAACTTATTTACCTATCATCTAAATCAAATTTCTTAACCTTAAATCCACCAAATACCTTACAGTCAAATTGTGGACCTTAATTCACATGGTATTTTTTATTTAAATATTTTCATCCAACAATCAACCTACTAACCACATTGTTCAAAACTTCCCC
This sequence comes from Allium cepa, assembly GCA_030765085.1. Taxonomy (NCBI): domain Eukaryota; kingdom Viridiplantae; phylum Streptophyta; class Magnoliopsida; order Asparagales; family Amaryllidaceae; genus Allium; species Allium cepa. The sequence continues at coordinate 338,905,081 of CM060944.1, forward strand.
CTCCCCTTTTTTTTAACTTCTTCTAACCTATCCACTTCCAACCTTACTTTATTTGGAATTACAAATGTAACCCTAAATGTATCACTAATTCAAAGTTTTATCATAGGATGATATTTCTTATGTCTCTTATTCCTAAATTTCACATTGATTTTAACCTAATCAAAGTGTCTAAATTTCAAATTATCTTATCTCTTTTATAAGTTTTAGAACTTACCCTTTTATATTATATTTACCTAAAGTCTCAGTTTAGGCTTATCTTTTTCTATCTTATTGATAAGAATTTTTCTAAGTGTGCATTTCCTTTTTACTTTCTCTAGTTATAACTCTAGCTTCAATATTATAATCAAATATCTTATACTCAAATTGTGCAATTCTAATCACTAGATATTCATATTTATTTTTACTAAGCTAAATTACAAACAATCCTTAGTTTCTAACCCAAAAATAATAATATTCCCTTTAATATTAAAATATAAACCCAATGTAAATTTATTTCATTTACCATCTTTAAAATAAAAATCATTTTTATAAAATTAACAAATACGCGCTTATACATAATACTCTCAAAACTCATTCTAGGGTGTTAGCAACCCTATCTCTAACAAGTTACTCATCCTAGGATATTACTAATCCTATCTCTGATGAGAGTTACCCCTATCAGCTTCAGTGTTCGCTCAACCAAAAGCTTTGATACCAAATGTGTTAACCTACAATTCTGTCCCCTTTGAGCCAAAAATAAATCACACATATCGAAGCCAAATTTCTCGAAAGAATGGATTATCAAGGGTAATAAAGAAAAATAGATAGAATAGAATCTTACGCCAATGGAACAATATGTAATATCGAACAATATCTTTACAGCGGAAAACTTTTAAAATACATATATCAGAGTCTAACCTAATTCAGGTGGGACAGTTATAAACATCTGTCCTTACAATTGCTGACAAACATCAAACAATAACAAACAATGTCATATACCAGCCTACTTGGATCATCTTCAACTTATCCAGAAACTACTTGGATCTGACCCGAGTATTGAAAATACCCAGATCAGGATATGTAAACCAGCATAAGAAAAACTCAATGATAAATGACAATGTCATATACCAGCCTTGGGAATAAAATCCTTTGAAAAGAAAGAGTATCTCATAAGGCCACATCCATACATAAACACAAACGATTTTTATCTTATGATAACTAAAAGACTTTTATATCAAAACATTTGATACTATTTTTAATGACATTCTTTGAAAATATTTCCTAATAAACTTATTAATCTTAGCTAAAACAGTTACCATTATTAAATTCTTGCCTAATCATATAAGGGTACCCAAACAAAACCGTAAGTTCTTATTGGGGAATGGATTTCAATGCAAATGACTAGGTGAAGGATCTACCTTTCGATGCGTACACATCTAGGTGGTTGTCCCAAGGAACCATCACAAAGCTCCTCTACCAACACAAGATCGGCCTACCTCTATGACTAGATAGTATCGAATATGTCATCCCCCAGTCGTTACCGATCTTTATCGGAGCGCTTGATTTATATACACCACATTAATTTACGTCCCAGATGACATAGCGGGAATAAATATATCTAGAAGCGGATGATCATACCTTAACTGGGAATGACCTACTTAGCCTTGCTGCATCAACCCTGTTTCGGTCATTTTTGGTTGATGAGGCTTGAAGCTGCGATTCCCTTTTCACATATCACATTATCTTTGAATGAAACATTACCATTTTATTGCTCACTTGTTGACTTTCACAAACATACAACCTTAGAGCTCGTATGTCTCAGATAAGGGTGCTAATCTAAGAGAAGTTGCCTTCTCCGCCACCAAGCAGAAGTACTCTTATAAAAATCAATGTACGTAATCTCAGAAAATGCACTGTCAGACATTCATCCATACAAGTTCATTCTGGGAATGAACGAAATCGAAGGTACTTTCCTACCACATCCTGTCAGAATTAACCCTAGGATTAGTAGCGAGAAGTCCTTGCAATCCAAAGAATTTCAGAAACGAAAGGACCACTGCTACTTAGTATTTGGGAGATAACTAGAATTATAAATTAGCAGTCCTTTCATCCCGAAAATCCCTACTCTTTATTCTCTTTATCAAGTCTTCATCTTTTTGAGCATGTAAATTGGTTCGAAGTGGTTTTCGAATAGGAATCACCCAAATCTGACCTCGGCTCCTACGAAATTCGATTATCGATAAAAAGTGAATATGAGTATACAACATTTATTAAGTCTCTTTCACTTTAATTCTTTTTATTAAATCCCTTTTTTAAACTCATAGTAATCCTAAGTTCATTCACTTATTAATTTGGGAAAACATTTCCGAATATCTTACTTATCATCGATCCAGCATTTCCTAACTTTTAATCGGGTCAAAAAAAATGTTAGTTAATACATTGTTTACTGTAAACCCTAAAATCAATCTTAGCAAATATTATTGAGTAAATAAGATCATAGAAATAATTCTAATTATAACAATTTCTGTATTCAACAAGTGCTATAGGAGGAATAACGGTTAAATCACCTTTTAAATTCCACGAATAGGACGACTTCCCTCTTCGGAATTTTATACCAAGTATAAAAATATTATCTCTATGTAATCCAAGTGGTAGTTTATTCATTTTGGATATTGCTTAAGTTTTGGATAATACTAATCTTCTTTTATTTTTGAAAAACTTAATATAATTTTTTAGAGCATCCGGGCTTTCCTTTCGATCCGTTCCCCCCTCATCTATGAAGAGAAAATATAGGCCAGCTAAGTTCAGGCACTAGTTGCTCCATCCCTAACCCTAGTTAAAAACATTATTCTATCTTCCTAAATCTTACATGCGGAACAAATGTGCTTGTCGTTTCTGCATACTCAGTTACTATCATTTTAGTTTGGAATTGATTACAAAGATTCCAAATTATCTTTTAAATGCTTAATTTTTCTTTTAAAAATATTTATAATTGATTCTAGGAAAAATCGTTAAGTTTAAACTCATATTTCAAAAGTTATAGAATTCGCAGCAAAAAAGTGCCGCGGAAAGTGCTATATATGTTTCATTTGATTTAATCAACTTTTAATATTTGAAAATTAATATTTTCCATTTCAAATATCTTTTAAATTATTTAAATATATTTATCAAATTTATTTCATATTTTTCCACCATTAAAAATGTCCATTTGAACAGATTTTGTATTATGGTCACTTAAATTCACAAACGCGATTTTTCTAGAAAATTGATTTGGACATAATTCAAAATCTACGTAATGAATTGTCAGTTTTCTTTCTTCGTTTAGAATATATGGATATAATAGTCCATAATTTTTTTGTCTTGAAGAATTTCAAGCTTTATTCCATTCTGTATACCTGTTTGAACTTTTCGATGTGAAATCGCGAACTACCGTTGCACGACGCGCTTAGTTTCAACTTATTTTTCAATACTTGAAATAATTTATTCAAATTGAATTTTATTACTTATAAAATTATCACAAATCATTTTAAATCAATATTTTCACTTTTAAAGCATTTAAAGTGTATTTTCACTATTTCCATATTACAATATTATTTTGTTTCTATTATTTTGATATTAAATTTTAAAATCCAATTTCAATTTAATTCCAATTCTAGCTTCAAATTAAACTCAATTAAAGCTTATATTTCAAATTTTATTTCAAATCCATCTTTAGTTTCAACTCGAATTTCAATTTCAATTTCAATTTCAATTTCAATTTCATTTTCAAATTCAATTTTAATTTCATTTTCAATTTCAGTTGTAAATTCGAATTCGAATTCATTTTCAGTTCAATTTTACTTTTAATTCCAATTTTGAAAAGAGACTTATTTATTCTAATATATCTCATATGAAAATGGGTCTTATTTAACAAAGGGTTTAATCAATCAATAATGATAGTAATTGATGTCCCTATTAACATAACAACCATACAACCAATCATATCACATTAACATACACAATAATGGGCAAAACACGATAAGTTTCGTAACATTAAAATGGATCATCCAACATATTCAAACAATCAATCAAATATCCATATCATCAAATGGTGATTATCTAACATAAGAATCAAACATGATAACCAATATAATTCAAATAGCGATGAGAATTTATCACCTTCATATCCACTCCGTCAATCTTTTTTGCAACTAGCGTGCTTCACAAACTAACGCGCTCTCTTCTTCCACATTTCGAACTTGCTGCTTTGAATTTCTTTTCCTTTCTTTTTCTTTTTTTATTTAGGTCTTGGATATTTTGGAAGGGGTATGGGTTTGGGCCGTGAGTAGGTGGAGGGTACATTCTTGGAGATGGAGTATGGAGGAGGGTATGTGAGTTTCAGAGGGTGTACAACTTTGGAGATGGAGAGGAAGGGTACGACCGAATTGAAGGGGAGAGGAGGTGGTGGTTTTGCGGAGTTTTGAAGTGTTTTTTTTTTTTTTTTAGAAAATAGAGATGGAAGCCTTGTGTATGGAGATGATGAAGAAGAAGAAAGTGAAGAAGGAAGTCAGGTGAAGTGTGAAAGAATGGAAGGTATGCATGCTTATTTATACTTGAGTTTGGAAGGAAGGATGACTAAATACCCTTCTTCTACTTTTTTACTTTTTCTTAGCATGATAAGAAGTGCATTTATGGTGAAAGATGTTATGATTTGATTCACAAACTTAAGGTAATGATGTTTGCTTCTTTTTTTAATTTACAAAATGTTTAAATATAATTTTGCTTAGTTTCATGCATGAAGAGATTTGCATTAACAATGATAAGATCCTTGGATTTGAAGTAGTAATGATGTTGTACTTTTTTTATTAATTAGAAAATGCATAAAATCCTTTTTGCACTCTTTCCATACATGATTAGGCTTTAGGCATTAATGAGAGAAGATGTGTTAGGATTTTTTTAGTAATGATTATGTTCAGAAATCTTATTTTAATTAAAAGTTGTCAAATCATGTCCTTTCTTTTATTTAATAAAATTACCTTCTCAAAAATTTCATTTTCTCTTTATATGATAAATGTAAAGTGTATTATAGTTTGTGAACATGTTGCATTAGGTTGCAAAGTGGTCTTATTGCTAGAACGTTGTGCTAACTTGTTTTGGTTAGAAATAATGTTTTTGTTGACATGTTTACAGTGAAAATTTAACGTTTTTGTTAAACTATGTATTTAAGTAAACCAAATTAAAAAATGAACTTCTTACTCTCTTACATAAATTTAAACACGTCTATTCATATTTTAAATCCATATTTTAATAATATCAAAATCTTCATTTTATAATGTATGTAAAACTAACAAAATGTGAAAAAATATGAATATTTTTGTAAAATGATTAATAATCCTTTAATATAATTCTATTATTTTTATTAAGTGATTTAATAAGTTTTAACTTTTAAAATAAGTATTTAAACATATTTATTTAAGCATTTATTTATTTTTTACAAAACTTAACTTTTGCTGATTTGTTCTAAAATCCAAATTTATACTTTTTTAATTATTAACTATGAGAATAAATAATTTCTCCATTATTATTTATTATATATAACTTATTTATTTATGTTTTAAACCTTTTAAAAATAAACAACATACCTCATTTTCGAAGTAGCAAAATTATAATCATTACACCTATGAATTTTGATTGGTTTGCTAAAGTATTTAAGTTCAATTCAAAGCTTAGAATCGGTTAAGTACCCACACTTAATCCTCTACATAAAAAATAGCTGATCCCTATTGCAAACCTACAACCGCTCCCTACATCCACAAATACACCACTATCGATCCCTCCACTTAACCATGCATCCAACCCTTCCTCCTTAAACTTCAATACCGATCCCTCTACTTCAACAGTTTCACACTTCCATCAAACATCCACTCTGATCCCTCTCCTTCATCTACATTCTAGCCGATCCCCTGCATAATCCATATGCCTCATCTTCCTCAAACAACATCGACCATGTCCTCTCCATCTAACTGCAAAGTTACCACTCCATAGGCATCGAGCCTTAACCCATCCAAAAACATGACCGAACCCATCATCTCGTCCCAAGGTAAAGCTTAAATGCAAGAAAACCTACCAAATGTGTAGAATATGAGCTGCTCGAGAGAAGATTTCTACTCTGATTCAGGTTAAGGTTGGACCGATGGTCTAAAGCAAGAGAAGATGGCGAACCTAAGGAAGGAAGAGATGTTTGATTCGAAGGAATGGGCATCGGGTTGATAAAAGTATAAAGGATTCGGCTCTAAGGAAATGCAAAGAAGGGTTCGGTCGAGAAGAAAGTAAAGGCGAATGAATAAGAGATGAAGTAAAGGTTACAGAAGGAAATGGTTTATATATGGAGTTAGAGGGATTGGCCTGTCTTAGTTTCTTCACGAAGCTAAAAGCATGTTGTTTCCAATGTTGAGAGAGATCGGGTACGAGCCCTACCTAAGGTTGATCCTTTAGATCCCTATCAACATACAAATAAACAAAAGAAATAGAGAAGGGAAGATCGAGTAGAAGAATGCCGATCCCTATAAAAAAATGGAAAAGGAAGGGATCGACCATATGTGAAGAAGAAAGGAAAGAAAAATGAAAGAAGGAGGGGGGATCGGCTTGATGAATGTCGATCCCTATATACATTAAAAAGAAAAAAAAAATAGAGTTTGGTTACGAACCGTATGTGCATTAAAACATGGGTATGAAAATTATATAAAGTACATATATATAAAATGTAATTAAATTGCATGTAGTTCAACGAAAATTAGCAATGACCCATGAGCATACAAACATGTCGAGGAGCCAACGAACGGAATGTGTACCTGAACGTGCAAAAGTATAGTCTAAAAGTTCAATTTTTGAAATCGACAAAAATTAAATTCAAACCAGAAGCTTTCAAGGTCGAGAGCAGATCAGATATTAAAAGCTTACTAGTCTCATAGAAACAAACAAATATATCAACTGATGGAACATAATCTTGAATTTATGCTATTTGAAATAGACCAAGCTTCATGACGATCAAAGGGAGATATGGTACTTTAGGAAAGTAGTTCGACGGATGGACAAAGCTATTCAGAAAACTGGATGGATTTCTTATCGATGACTCTAACTCGCTTCGATTCAAAGCACGTTATGTCGGGACAAGTGTTAACCGACATTTTAACCCAACTATATTCGAACTGATTGGACAAGTTAGATTCCATTGTCATCAAGGCGGAAAAATCCAGAGCGATGATTGGGGGGTCCAACGTTCAAGTACAGATGATAATACGAAGCCATGATCAAATGGAATTGAGAGATATGCAACGCAGAATGTTCAAAATGCGGAATATAGTTTAACATAGGAAAAGGATTGGCTATTATCCCTCCTAATCATAAGGATCGGCATATTTTAGCCAAACAAGTGCAAGTCAACGGGAAAAAAAATCAAATATCTCAAAATTCAGAAGTCCAATGCATATGAAATTTTATGAGAAAGATGCGGGGACCCTAAGGAGCCTACGCTAGGAATCGCACCTTAAAAGGACGAAGTAAGAAGGAACGGCCCTCTTCCCTTAATAGGGATCAACAAGAATTAGGAAACAACTCACATTGCAGCAAAGATCGAGCAATAACTCAAGTTCTACTAATCCGATTGGCATGAACCTTGGAGGCTAAGCATATTACGAAATGGGATAGCTCTTATATGGATCACACCTCCAAATTCCTCCAAAAATAGGGATCAGAACCGATCTCTATTCCTTGCGATTTAGGCTATGCGATCCCTTTGATGGGTCCATATGGTTTTGGAGATCTTTCTGCCAAATTTTCAGGGAGATATTTCACCGTCTTCTTCTATAAATACAGGCTTGGTTATTCATTTTCGAGACTTTTACACAATTAGTTGCTTTGTACTCTATAACTAGAGTAAAACAACACCAAACCACTATAAATCGTTGTGTTTGTGTTATTGCTTTGATTTTCTGCAATTTAATTGCTTATTTCCTCTGTTTTCATTTTATATTCTTCATTTATTTCCCTTCAAAACTTATATTAGATGTTTTTGCCAATTTTTGGTGCAAAAACCTTCCATGGTCACCTTCAGCCTGCCTTTGAGTTCTTGAACCATTTCATCTTCATCCTAATGTCTAGATTCACTTAAAGGTTGCCTGGTTTAAACATTGGATAACACTTGCTTCCAAGTACGTTTTTGTTGAAAAAGGAAGCGTGCTTTGGATCAAGCCTAGCAGTATTTAATTGTTTGCACAAGTCCGTTGGCTATCCAGGAATCACTTTGTGGAGTCGTCTCTATTCATATTTTCAATCAATTTGCATAGTTGATGAACCTCTTTCCACACTAAGATCTAGATCTACATCACTCTGTAGATCATTCTACGCTTTAGCTAGGTGACCTTCCTTCTCTTTTTCTTACAAATTGTGTTGGTACTGAGAGGTACCTGTCGACATCGACATGAATTTCCACTTCACTTTAGCACTAAGTATTGTAAGCATATAATTTTTGTCAACCATTCTATTTTATCTCAGCACCAAATTGTTATTCTTCTTTCCTAACAACCATAAATCTTCAAGCACCATCAACCTTGTGTCCCAACACTACCACTTAGGTATCGCTGTCTCCGCCACGTTACCTTTAGCGACCACTCCAATCTTAGGCGAACATCATCTCTTTAATGGACTTGATCCTAAATTCTTGAACATTTCAATTTCACAATCTCAGATCCAGTATAGTCAAGGTCGGTGTTAGATAGGTGGGTATTCATGTAATTTTGATTTGTTACCAACCATTCCACATGTCTCAACTAACTCAAAGCTTATAACCTTAAGAAAATCTCAAGTTGAACTCAAAGTTTACACCAAGGTAGCCTTGGGTTCATCTCGGCCCGCTCCTCTCCCAGTGTTAGCTTCGGGTCATGCTTAAACGTTCTTTGGATTTTTATAGTCGGGCTTAATCATGCAAAAGTACTAAATTCCCACAACAAGTAAGGAATTATAGTTTGCACTTTTTGTTTGATGATAACATATATATTTTTATAGCTATTTTGCATTCAGAGTGTGATACAATTAAAAAATCATCAAAGTACAATTTTTTTGTATTTAATTTGTTGTCCATGACATCTCATAAGCATATTTTCATGTATTACATTTTAAACACATATTTTTTATTTGTAAAATAATATATATTTATTATTATCAAAAAGGGAATATTGTCATTGTTAATTTCTGTTTGTAATTAATAAATATATATTATATTTTATGCGTTTGTCTAGTGTTGTATATTTGCTGGTTGCAAAAAAATTTCCTCTCAATACAATAAAAGGCTGCCTACATAGAGAAAAAGAAATAAATAAGGATCCGGGGGAGAAAATATTTCAGTATGCAATTAGAGATTGTATATATAGGTAAAGTGAAACAAATACAAATCAGAAGCAAGGAAATATACACACAATCAGGGGCGGTATATATGAAGAAAGGGAAACAAAGAGAGAATGGAAGCGAAGAATTATGTACGTATTTTATTTTGTATAGGGGAAACAAACTAATTCACAAATCAAGTCCTTCTCCGTATATTCTCACACATATTTGTTTACATACATATACAAATCCCCTCTATGAGCCTATAAAAACTGCACATTACATCAAAAAAAAATCATCGGATATATAAACAAACTTCATTTTTCAAACAAAATCCACAAGTTAAATATCATCTTCTTGATAAAATTATGTTCATTATCATCTCAATCTCCACAGAAGCTTATCCCATGTAAAGTACTTTAAATCTATTCTGTAACAGGAAAAATAAGCATTTCAATATCAAAATAAGATCATATTTTCAAGACAAAGCACCTCTCTATCAGAAAACTCCAAACATAGGCATGAGACAATTTTACAACAACAATACCATCGTATTCTACATCTTTCTCAAAACAGCAGTTGATGTAAACATTCGAGCAAGCCTTTTCAAGTCTTGGCCAAACAGCGCCAGAATAGTAGTGCATAGTTGAAGCAAGCTACATCTCTAGCAACGCAATCACATGAAGAAAGAAGGGAGTCTACTTTACATGTTTCAAATTTGTCGTCCACTTGTTTATTGAACTTTAGATTTTTCTGGGTGAGCTACTTGTTGTATTTCAAGGAATATGGTCTCATGATTTTGGGTTAAGGTAGGGTTACTAGACATAGGGTTAGTATATTCAGATCAATAGAGAGTGCGATTTTATTGATATTATAAGCATCGAGTATATAACTATAGTAGTAGCTTTGGGGGCAAAACTAAGCTTTAGGCCGAAGTTAGGAATATCTATGTATTATTTAATTTCCACGTTTACGTTTCTACATTGCTTATCTGTTTATGTGCAAAATAGTTTAAATACCCTATTCACCCACCCTTTAGGGTATATTGAACAATCCTAACAAGTGGTTCAAGGCAGGCTTGTTAGGAAAAACCTAATATAATTTCTTACCCTAGTTGCTATAGTTTTTGCAAGAGTCATTGCATTTTCAATCCTTCGATTTTTAATAAAACATTTCTTTCATATTGGAACTATAGGATGGAAATTTATTTAACATCTATTGATTTTCATATTTGGGATATCACTGAAAATTGATTGGATATGCTTGATAAGAATAATTTCACGCTTAATGCTAATGCTATGAATATTCTCTTCTATGTACTTGATAAATATGAATTTAACTATATCTCCCATTATTTGACTACATACAAAATTTAGAGCACTCCCGATGCAAAGTATGATGGAAAAATAAATAGCCAACAACTCCGCAAAGATGATAGAAGAGGAGAACTATGTCTGACTAGATTCATAAGAGACGATCCTGAAGATGATAGTGAATATGACAATGATAATGACTCAACAGATGGTGAGATAAGTGATTTTCCATTTAAACATTTATAACTTTTATGTCGTGAATTAACAAGAACTATTGATAAATTGGAAAAAGAGCATTAAACACTAAGAAACTCGAAAATTTTGATTGCAAAAAATGTTTTAAATATGAAAATAAATTTGTTCGCTTCAATGAAAATTTTCAAAAGCTTAAAAATGAAATTAAGTTTTTTAAGAAGAATTAAAATGTATTGATTTGCAAAAATAGCATTTTACAACGGAGTTGGAAAATTTTATGATGTCTTATCAAACTTGTAATTTAAAAAAAAGATAATTTGGTGAAAATAGAAATGATTCTAGACGAACTTGAAAATGAAATTAAAAAGATCAAAAATCTTGAATACAATAAATGTGCAAACTTTCAAAAGGGATTAAAAGACATTAAAGGAATCTTCAAAACTCTTAAAAATGAAAATGTGATTTTGAAATATAGCAAAGCTAAAATTATTCAAATAAATCATGAATTGAAAAGAGAGATTGATAAACCGAAGGATTTTGTAAAAAAATGAACTTGAAAAACACTAGCTTTTTGAAAGTAAGATGCTCGAAGTTAAGACCAAAATAAAAGTGCTCAAAAATGAAAATATGGTCTTAAAGCAGAATGATTCTGAAAAGAGAGAAATTGCTATTAGTCATTGTTCTAAGCTAATAACTGAGAATAATCTTTTAATCCAAAGTTATTGAACTTGAATTGACTATTCAAAAATTCCACTGGAGAAAAATCGTTTAATATGTTATTAGGAAATCAATTCTTTGCGAATAAAAGAAAAGGACTTGGATTTGAAAAAGAGTCAATTTATGAACAAACGACTAGTAACACCACTGGAGGGAGAAGCGTAATTTTCCAATGTGTAAACTATGGCAATATTGGACATATTTATAATAACCGTCGAAGTAGGAATATAAATAAATAAGTCAAACAAATTTGGATTCCTAAGGATACGGTTGTTAGTATCAACTGTTTACCATATACACAAATTTGGATGCCAAAGATTTCAATTGTAAACAAATGTGGTCTTATATCTCTTTCTAGATCGCTCACTTGCTCTTCTAACATGTAGGTACAAAGACGGGCTAAGGAGCAACTACGATGGAGGAAGATTTCAAGTTGTTCTATGTAATGGCTTGTTTTTTGTACCATTTGAATCGACAATAAATTGCACATGTCCAACTCAAATTGCACGAATAAGCGGATCATTAAGGGTAGAAAGAAAATAAAGACAGAATAGAATCTCACACGAATGGAATAACATATATTATTTCAATAATAATCTTTATAGCAGAAAATTTTAAATACAATATCAGAGTCTAACCTAAATTCAGCTTGGACAGTTATGAACACGTGTCCTTACAATTGCTGACAAACATCAAACTAAAACTAACAAACCACAGTGGATAATAGAATACATCGATACGATGATGAATTTCTCCAGCTCTCCTCTGGAAAAATAAATGATTGAAAAAAAAGAATTTTGCATTTTTGTTCCGTTTTGAAGAAGTTATGACTGAAAGAAGAAGAGGTAAAATATGGAGAAAAGATGAGTTTGATTTGAAGAGAATGAACATTGATTTCTTTTGAATATTTTATAAATATTTTGACGTTATTTCTTTTTAATTTTTTTCTATAGCTTGGATGCCATTAAAGAGGAGAAGAAGAAGATAAAGAAGCTTGAGAAAAGAAGAAGAGGAAAAATGTGAATGAGAGTGAAGAAGGAGGTTGATATTTATAGAAAAAGAAAGAAGTGGTAAATTTACCAAATAACCTCTTACTAAATTACCAAACTAACCTTACTTTAACCTAAAGCAATCTCCACTTTTTCAATACTTAACATCATCTTTCACATCCTTAATTTGTGTCTTGGTCACTTAAAGATTAAGTAAAGAATATCATAATTATGTTGGCTTTGATTTGATGTGATTTGATGTTTACTTTTTCTTACTTTTATTAATTCTTACTTACTTTTACTAATGACTTCTAGAAGTTTTCTAATCTTATTTAGCAAAAGTAAACATGCTTAGTGAATTAATTAATACTTACACTATTTGACTATATGTTCCTATATAAGAAAATAAAGGTGCGACGACGTTGAGACAACTTTTAATTGATAAAATGTCGTTTTTCGAAAAAATATTTTACGGTCACATTTTGACGTTTTAGTTAAACTATTTATGTAAACCAAATTTAAAAATAAATTTGTATAATGCTATTTAAAAATATAAACACTCATAAATTAATTAATATAATTTATTTAACCATTGAAACATACTTTTCTGAAATCGACATTTTGTCACTTTTGTCGATATAAGTAAATGTTACTGTTTTTGTATATACTTCTCATTCCAAATCCTGTATAATTTTGTTTAAATCATATAACCTTACTTATTTAACATTTAAAATCACCTTAAATATTATATTTTAAAGTGATCAAATTCTGGGTCGTTACATTCTCCCCTACTTAAAAGAATTTCGTCCTCGAAATTATAAGGACAAAAAATATAACGAAAAAATAAAAATTAACGAAAGTTAAGCACACCAAAAATACAAATATCGCCCATAACCTCGGTTGAAGGTACGGTGCCTTATCCTATGCATTTTATTTATCAAATTAAGGTAGTTTCATTTTTAAAATTCCTAGGTTGATATACTAACCATAGATGAATTTTACTTAGGCACCTAACCTAAGCTCTGATACCAGGTGTAATGGCTCGTTTCTTCGTACTGTTTGAATCGATGATAAACCGTACATGTCCAACTCAAATTGCACGAATAAGCGGATCATTAAGGTAAGAAAAAAAATAAAGACAGAATAGAATCTCACACGAATGGAATAACATATACTATTTCAATGATAATCTTTACAGCGGAAAATTTTAAATACAATATCAGAGTCTAACCTAAATTCAGCTTGGACAGTTATAAACACCAGTCCTTACAATTGCTGACAAACATCAAACTAAAACTAACAAACCACAACGGATAATAGAATACGTCCATACGATGATGAAGATCTCCACTCTCCTCTGGAAAGATAAATGATTTGATAAAAAAGAATTTTGCATCTTGGTCCGGTTTTGAAGAAGTTATGACCGAGAGAAGAAGAGGTAAAATATGGAGAAAAGATGAGTTTGATTTGAAGAGAATGAACATTGATTTCCTTTGAATATTTTATAAATATTTTGACATTATTTCTTTTTAGTTTTTTTCTATGGCTTGGAAGCCATTAAAGAGAAGAGGAAGAAGGTGAATAAGCTTGAGAAAAGAAGAAGAAAAACGTGAATGCAAGTGAAGAAGGAGGTGTATATTTATAGAAAAAGAAAGAAGTGGTAAATTTACCAAAGTAACCTCTTACCAAATTACCAAACTAAACTTACTTTAACCTAAAGCAATCTCCACTTTTTCAATACATAACATCATCTTTCATATCCTTACTTTATGTCTTAGTCACTTAAAGATTAAATAAAGAATATCATAATTATGTTGGCTTTGATTTGATGTGATTTGATGTGATTTGATCTTTAGTTTTTCTTACTTTTGTTAATTCTTACTTATTTTTACTAATGACTTCTAGAAGTTTTCTAACCTTATTTAGTAAAAGTAAACATGTTTAGTGAATTAAATAATACATACACTATTTGACTATATGTTCCTATCTGTGAAAATAAAGGTGCGACGATGTTGCGACAAATTTTAATCGACAAAACATCATTTTTCGACAAAATGTTTTACGGTCACATTTTGACGTTTTAGTTAAACAATTTATTTATGTAAACCAAATTTAAAAATAAATTTTTATAATACTATTAAAAAATATAAACACTCATAAATTATTTAAGATAATTTATTTAACCATTGAAACATACTTTTTCGAAATCAGCATTTTGTCAATTTTTTCGATATAAGTAAATGTTACTATTTTTGTGTATACTTCTCTTTCCAAATCCCATCTAATTTTGTTTGAATCATATAACCTTACTTATTTTACACTTAAAATCACTTTAAATAGTATATTTTAAAGTGGTCAAATTCTAGGTCGTTACGTTCTCCCCTACTTAAAAGAATTTCGTCCTCGAAATTATAAGGACAAAAAAATATAACGAAAAAACAGAAATTAGCGAAAGTTAAGCACACCAAAAATACTAATATCACCCATAACCTCCATCGAAGGTACGGTGCCTTATCCAATCCATTTTATTTATCAAATTAAGGTAGTTTCATTTTAAAAATTCCTAGGTTGATATGCTAACCATATATGAATTTTACTTACGCATCTAACCTAAGCTCCGAATCCACGTGTAATGGCCTATTTTTCCGTACCGTTTGAATCGATAATAAACCATACATGTCCAACTCAAATTGCATGAATAAGCGGATCATTAAGGGTAGAAAGAAAATAAAGACAGAACATAATCTCACACGAATGGAATAACATATATTATTTCAATAATAATCTTTACAACGGAAAATATTAAATACAATATCTGAGTCTAACCTAAATTCAGCTTGGACAGTTATAAACACCTGTCCTTACAATTGCTGACAAACATCAAACCAAAACTAACAAACCACTGTGGATAATAGAATACGTCCATAGGATGATGAAGATCTCCCGCTCACCTCTGGAAAATAAATGATTTGAAATAAAGAATTTTGCATCTTGGTTCGGTTTTGAAGAAGTTACGACCGAGAGAAGAAGAGGTAAAATATGGACAAAAGATGAGTTTGATTTGAAGAGAATGAACATTGATTTCTTTTGAATATTTTATAAATATTTTTCCATTATTTCTTTTTAATTTTTTTCTATGGCTTTGAAGCCATTAAAGAAAAGAGGAAGAATGTGAATAAGCTTGAGAAAAGAAGAAGAAGAAAAATGTGAATGAAAGTGAAGAAGGAGGTGGATATTTATAGAAAAAGAAAATAGTGGTAAATTTACCAAAATAACCTCTTACCAAATTACCAAACTAACCTTACTTTAACCTAAAGCAATCTCCACTTTTTCAATACTTAACATCATCTTTCACATCCTTACTTTGTGTCTTAGTCACTTAAAGATTAAGTAAATAATATCATAATTATATTGGCTTTGATTTGATATGATTTGATGTTTACTTTTTCTTACTTTTGTTAATTCTTACTTACTTTTACTATTGACCTCTGGAAGTTTTCTAACCTTATGTAGTAAAAGTAAACATGTTTAGTGAATTAATTAATACTTACACTATTTGAATATATGTTCCTACATATGAAAATAAAGGTGCAATGACGTTGCGACAACTTTTAATCGACAAAACGTTGTTTTTCGACAAAATATTTTATGATCACATTTTGACGTTTTAGTTAAACAATTTATTTATGTAAACCAAACTTAAAAATAAATTTGTATAATGCGATTTAAAAATATGAACACTCATAAATTAATTAGGATAATTTATTTAACCATTGAAACATACTTTTCTGAAATCAGCATTTTGTCACTTTTGTTGATATAAGTAAATGTTACTATTTTTGTGTATACTTCTCTTTCCAAATCCTATCTAATTTTGTTTGAATCATACAACCTTACTTATTTTACATTTAAAATCAAATAGTATATTTTAAAATGTTCAAATTCTAGGTCGTTACATTCTACATGTTTGATGAGTGACTATTATAATGATCCTTAGCCTAGAAAAACAAAATAGAGAACCATGCACTTTGAATGACAATGGTGAACATGAAATCAACTTCAAAAACTCTTTGCTAGATAATTTGCATGTTTGAGCCATTTCGATTAACATTATGGAGTATGCAGTATGCTTGTTTTGATGATAATTATTTTTCATGCTTAACTTAATGATGATGATTCAAGATATCAGACGTAATACCAGTGATTATGAGGTACCATTGTCCATCATCACTGATACATAGAGAGTACAGATGGTACTATTGTTTGTCACCATGAGCATCCCATTTAATAAGTGGTATCATGAGATATTTTTGTTTATTTCTATTCAGAATACCTGGTATGACTTTTAATCCTTGTGATTCCTCCAGTCAAATATTTTAATAACTCATATGTCTCAAGGATTGACTGAAATTTAATACAATTTTTCATGCACGTGTGGAAAGTTTGCATGTTTGTTTTCTATTTTATTTTATTTTGAAAAATCCTAAAAGATGTTTTTTCCCTTCTTCGAATTTTATTCTTTGAAAAATCCAAAATCCAAAAATATGCTTTTCCTTTCTTAGAATTTTCTTTTGCTCTCCATATTATTAATGATTTGAATATTTTGAAATGATACCTTTAGCTATTTCTTTGAGATGATTTTTTCGATGAAAATTTTCTTTTGATGGTAGAGTCTTGACTAGGGAATTTCCTTGAAAATGTTGAAACTTCTTCAGATGATCTTATTTTAATGCATGAAATGTTTTTTTAGGATTGACTTGAAATGAAAGTTTTAAACTTTGTGATTAACTTCTTGAGATGGGTTATTGGTATTCAAAACTTGAGATGATTGTTGGAGAAAACATTTTAAGTTTTGAGATGAAATTTTTCTGAGAATGAGCCTTTGATTTTTATTTTCATATATTAATATGTATACCCTTATTCCATGTGCTCCTCTTTACACAATCAGCTCTAAAACAAATTCTTATTGCATGTTCAAACAAGAATATAAAATTGAGAATATTTTTTAAGACATTTCTAAAGAATTTACTTTTGAAACCATATCATAATCGATTGCACTTTCTTATGTAAATTACAAGAATATTT
The DNA here is from genome assembly GCA_030765085.1 of Allium cepa. Classification (NCBI taxonomy): domain Eukaryota; kingdom Viridiplantae; phylum Streptophyta; class Magnoliopsida; order Asparagales; family Amaryllidaceae; genus Allium; species Allium cepa. The sequence continues at coordinate 338,922,719 of CM060944.1, forward strand.
ATATTGATTATATAGATGATTAAGGATATTGCATTTTGTACTTGATGAAAAAATAACCATATGATTTTTTTGATAATCAAACATACTTTAAAGTTCTATTTTTAACCACTGCATATCTTAAACCATCCTTGAATCTACCATTTGATATTCATAGTCTATTGACTCGTATTTTTCAATTTTATGCTTGTGTTAGCTAGAATGACATAAACCAAATGCGATAAAGATTATTGGCTTAAAAGCGGCCATATGGGACGAGTCATGTACATGCTCCATATGAAAAGTAAAACGCATAATATATTACAAATTTTAAATTTAAATGGCTAAAAGAGCTATGCATGAAAAATGGGTGCGGTATGGGCATAGAGTTATATCACCTAAGGGTATTCGACATGTGCTAAAAATTCCTTAGCGTCGGTGTATACACCTTTCAAGCAATGCTTCTCCAACATCTAACAGACCTCACGGCAATGCATGGATACAAGTAACATGGTCTCATTTATGATGAGTTAGGAAAAACCTATTTGCATATAAATACTTGACTCGAATTATTATTTGGTTGAGGTTATTGTTTTTTGAAGCAGACTACATATTACTATGATTATTATTTCCACTCTCTTTCCTCCAATGGGATATAACTTTGATCAATATGGCTACTATGATTTATGGTTGATTTATCATTAGATATTGTTGTCTTATTTTCATCGAATTTATTCATTTAATATCAATTTCTCACCGTGTTAAATTGATATTTATACTTTTGATGAAAACAAAAGGGGGAGAGACCGGTTAATATTTCTCGACAATGTGAATTCATTATGAATATTGAAAGAAATATTATTGGTTTGACATTTTGTTCTTGAACACATATGCCACATATGTATAGGGAGCATACTGTATATATTAAAACATACATATAACGTACTATGATTTTGATTAAAGGTATCAAGTACACATTTAACACAAGTTACACATTTCAATCCTTAACTTATTGTTTTTTATCATCAAAAGGGGGAGATTGTGGAGCATGAGTCTTTTTGATGATAAAAAATGTATTTTTATAATTGATTTTGCTTTTTGAGTGCGTTACAGTTTAAAAATCATCAAAGCACAATTTTGTTTCTATTTAAATTGTTGTCAACTACATCTTATATGCACGTTTTACATGTTTTACATTTCAACATATTTATTTTTATTTGTAAAATAATATATTTTTATTATTATCAAAAAGGAAATATTGTCAGACATTGCAATTAATTTCCATTTGATGTTAATAATTAATAATTGTATCTAATGTGTTTGTCTAGTGTTGTATATTTACTGGTTGTGGGAAAAGTTTCCTTGCAATATAATAAAAGGCTACGTATATAGGGAAAATGAAATAATAAGGATCTAACAGAGGAAATATTTTAGTACACAATCAGATATGTATATATAGAGAAAGTGAAACAAATACAATTCAGAAGCAAAGAAATACACACACAACCAGAGGCAGTATATATGAAGAAAGGAAAGTAAATAGGGAATGGAAGCGAGGAACTTTATAAACAATTAAATGATATATTTTGAAAGATGCAACATAGTTTATTTCTTCTTATATACAGATTTTGTTTTGTACACAGGGAAACTAAGTATCTCACAAATCAAATCCTTTTCCATGTATCCTCATACATATTTATTTCCCTATAATATATAGATTTTATGTTGTGTGCATGGAAACAAACTATCTTACAAATCAATTCCTTCTCTATGTATCCTCACACATATTTTTTTCCATACATACACATTCCCACCATGAGCCTATAAAAACTACATATTCCATTAAAAGAAAATCATCGAATATAAAAACAAAGCTTCATCTATCAAACAAAATCTGATCATCAAATATCATCTCCTTTATACAATTATGTTCATTATCATCTCAATCTCTACAAAGCCTTACCCATGTGAAGTGCTTCAAATCTATTCTACAACAAGCTAAATAAGCATTTTAGTATCAAAATAAGATCATATTTTCAAGACAAAGCACTTCCCTAACAGCAAATTCCAAACATAGATTTGAGACACTTTTAGAACAACAACAACACCATCCTATTTAGCTCTCCCTCATACAGAAGCCAAATTAAACATTACAGCAAGCTCTTACAAGTCTTACCAAATAACTGTAGAATAATAGTGCACGGTCGAAGCAAGCTACATCTCCAACAATCATGTGAAGAAAGAAGGGAGTCTATTTTTTACATTGTTTCAAATTTATTGTCGACTTGTTTTTTTATTGAACACTATATTTTTTCTATGTGAGATACATATTGTAGTTCAAGGATTCTGGTCTCAGGTTACTAAGTCCAGGTAGGTTTATTAGGCATAGGATTAGTATATTTAGGTTAGCATAGAATGCAAGTTTACTAGTGTTGTAAGCTTCAAGTATATAATCCTAGTAGTAACTGTGAAAGGAGTAACAAGCTTTAGGCTAACCTGGGTACATCTGTGTGTTATTTACTTTTCTCATTTATATTTTTTGCATTATTTAACTTTTTATCTACAAAATAATTTGAATACCCTATTCACTCCTTATAGGGTATATTGCACAACCCTAACACCGTTGAGTTGTGCTCGAGTATGAATCAAAAAGTAAGCCTTGATGGGATGGTTTTGAAGAATGGTCACGTCGAATGCACTTTGGTATATAGTGGTCTTCCTGTATAACATTTCAGTCATAGCACAGTCCTACATCCCTGTAAAGAAGATTCCATCTCGCTTTAGATAAATTCTCCATTATCGTTCATTTTGTGGTAACGAGAAAGATCCGGCACATAGTTCCAATGTGCGATGGAGCTTGTTTGCCGGCACGAATGGGCTATCTACATAGAGTGTTCCATCAAGCTCTAAACATAGGATGCATACTACATAGATTAACATATCACATTACCTGGTGAGCATTTAGAATCTGATTAGTCAATGCACATCAACATCTGCTGGATTATGTACATCGGCAACGCTGGCGTTAATTAAAGTAAAATTTCTAAATAAAACATACTTGACTATGTTCGCCATCAATTTTTCTAATCTATAATGAATCGTCACTCGCCTTGTTTCAAGGCTATTGCTAAAACTTCAAATCCTCCCGAGCCCTGCTCCTCTGCTTCATAGGCCTCTACGTCTACTTCATTTGGAGCTAGGCATTCTATTACAGCTGAACTCCAAGAAAAGCTTGTTCCAGTGGCACCTACCGAAACCAGCCTCCGCTATTAAATGAACAACCTGGGTTGAGTACTGGATGACCCTCCAAATCAAACACCATCTTTATTAACTGTAGAGCATATGCAAACATTCCGCAATTGTCATTGCATCGTAGAAAATGATATTCTTGTTCCAATGATCGATTAATGGGCTCATAATCCTCCTCGAGGGTACACCGCTGGCATAAGTACATTACTTGGGTTGAGCCTTTCCTCTTTTTAACGCATTTATCCTATTCATTTAATAAGAAATTAGGTTGACTCCGACTGAAGTCCACCACTATGGATACGCCTTCCTTAATTCTTTGTACGTCTTATTATTGACGCAGTTTCAATGGCCTCCGACCTTTGTAGAATTAACACACCTTTTAAACTTCAAAAACAGAGCCAATTTGCCTTCTTTATTAATAATTGAAGCCTGGTATTGCAGTAAGATTATTAAGGCATTCCGTAATAAGTGCTCATACTTCAAGAACAAATAATTCTTTATCTACTGCCCCTTTGGTTTCAACCGACTCAAGTTTTATGGATGTTAGGCTTTTTTCCCATCTTTTTTTTGCGCACCTGGATGCTATTCATCCAGGTATCTAAATTCGTTTCCATTCCCGTAACAGATCTTTCCCAATCGAGACGCCAGATAAGTACACTCCCCAACCTTGAAAAGAATCGACATTTGTCATCACGCCACCACCTGTCACCTTATGAACAAGAGGCTTCGTTAGTGTGGCCTACATTCCGAAAAATTCGTAATTGCCCCTAGCATTCCACCAAAAATACTAGATGTTTTGCTTTAATCTCTGCCCACTCGTTACTCTAGTAACATTAACCAAGAGGGTGATGAAAGCCTATGCTCGAAGTGAACATTGATGAAGGCAAAGGTATAGAAACAAAAGAGAATGTTATCAATGAAGATCATGAGGAGAGAGGGTTAAGAGAGAAGAGGATTAGGAAGACTGGAAGAAGAGACAGAAGTAGGAGAGGAAGGAGAAGGCAAAGGCAAGAAGGAAGATGAAGATGACTACAACGATAAAGATTTTGCCATGGACGAGTCATATCAGGAGACTACCCCCGAAATCATAGAAGTTCCTACTTTTTCATGTCGAAATAGATTATCGTCAAATCTTATCGGCAACCCTCTAATCTGACTCCAGCTGTCAAGGCGACCCCCATTTGGGATCTTCGGATAACATCTTCGATACACTGTGGGATCTTGACCGTCTTTTGTTGAGTTTTCGTAAATGTTCATGGAGCAATTCCATTTATAAACCTCTCGTTCGAAGCATGTGATGTCACTATCCAAAGTTTACAAGCTGAAGAAGAGTTGTTGATTGAATATTTGAATCGGTTTCACACGGACGTAACTGAAATAATGGATCCTAAGGAAGACATGGTACTGATGGCGCTTTATAGGGGGATTCAACCCAACTCAAATTTCGAGGACTGGATAAAAAGGAAGCAGCCGTCAACAATGGAACCTTTTTTATAGGAAAGCCAATAAATATTTCAATTGGAAGGATGTTCACAAGCATCCATGGAAGGTCACTAATGGAAATCCAAATGAGGTGGTACAAAGCGACGTTAGTGTAGAGCAATCTAAAGGCAATTCTAGTAATATAGATGTGAAGGTTGGTACAAGAATGACAATCAAAAAAAGAAAAATCTAGTTCCAGGTGGCCAATGTAGTGAGAACAACAAGTGCCCGAGGATCAAGAAACCTGAGTAATATACATCTTTGAATGATACGTTGGAGAATGTCTACCTTGCCATGCAAAGGATGGAACAATATAAAAGACTGCTTCGAAGAGAGGTGACTAATTAGCAAAAGTGCTTGGGAAATTATTTCCATTTCCACGAAACTAATGGACACAATACTAACGAATATTGACATCTAAAAAATGTGATTTAGGAGTTAATAAGGAATAACAAGCTCCAATAGTATGTTAAGGAACAACCAAACGGCGGAGAAACCGTGATACCCTAGGGTTTACCTACTTTAAGTGAAAAGTCCAAGCCTAGTAGACTGGAGAAAAGGCGAGCTAATGATAGATTAGTAATCAACTAACCATTCACTTTGGGTTGGAGCAGTAGCCGACAACCATGCTTTGAAGCTATCGGCAAACCCAAGGAAGTGTCCCTGGGTCCTCGAATGACGGAGAGGGAGTGCAGACTCACAAATCGCATCGATGGTTACATTTGACACCAAATCTTCTGAGAATCGATGGTGCTCAAGCAACATCGGGAAGGTCCAAACCGCTAGCTTGATGGTCCAATTCAATCCCTAAACTTCTAGGAATTGGCGTTGCTTTGGCACCGTCGGGAAGGTCCAAACTGTTGGGTCACTGGTCATATTTGATCCTTAACCTTCTGAGAACCGGTGTTGCTCCAATAATGTCGAGAAGGTCAAAATCACCGCATCGACGGTCATATTCAAACCTAAGCCTTCTGTGGAGCGATGTTATTCCGACAACATTGGGGCCACTGGGTCGACGGTCACATTCTATCCCTAATCTTCCGAGAACAAACGTTGCTCTGGAAGTGTTGGGGAAGAACCTGTCATTTCCTACTTTTGATAAAGTGGCCCTCGAGTCCAAAACTCCATCTTTCCATTACTAAAGAATCATGACTCGTCCAACTCAAATGGATTTAAATGCGATTGATGCAAATATGTAGGTACACGAAGATAGGTGCCGTCCAAACTTCTGCGATCTATGATCAGACTATAGAGATTCAACAACACTTGGTTTCCGAAGATAGATGCCAATTAACTCTCTCCCCTAACGTGAAGGTGGGAATATAAACACAAATCGTACGTGAGAAGACCATTCGTACACTAACTCTCGCCCCCAATGCGAGGGTAGGAGTATAAAATCAAACCGAAGGTGACATGATTGTCTGTACACTAACTGTCTCCCCCATTGCAAGGGTAGGAGTATGAACTCAATCCGAACGTGACATTTATTTTCGTACACTAACTCTCGCCCTCGATATGAGGGCAGGAGTATAAACCTAAAATAAACGTGACATGACGATTCATCTACTGACTATTGCCCTTGATGTGGGGGCAAGGAGTATAAGTCAAAACGAACGTGATATGACCGTTTACTCACTCAACTCTTGTCTTCTAATCGGGAAGAGGAATATAAATTGAAATGCATGTGATAAGAACATCCAATCCTGAAAACTTTGCCCATATTTAGGCATGGTTGGAAATAAACATCCTGGTCGAGGATGCATGAACTATATTCTTGAGTATTAACTTGAATTAGCACCCGAATCTTGGCACAATCAAAAATCTCTATCTCGAATAAGGATATCTGAACTACTATCCTAAGTGGTTAATCTCAATCGATGCCTAGCGATAGGCATGATCACACTCAGAATCCCAAACAGGAAAGTGAAAAGCTGACTCACCAGATAAGTTGGCTAATCCTAGAGATGCACAGATTATGGGCTTGGTTTCGGTGGAAGTATTATTAGCTTCGAGTATAGACCAGATGGATGTCGATTGGATCTCGGAGGCTGAACCAAAAAGGGGTCATGGATAACTTCAATAATAGACTATTTACAGAGAGGAACCTTCCAGATAGAAGGAACGAGTGATGAAAGTTCCTTTGTCAAGATTCGAGATATATCATGCAGGATGGGGTACTTTATAAGAAGAGATTCTCGGTCCCAATACTATGGTGCGTCACTCATAACGAGGCCAAGCGAGTCCTAAGAGAATTTCATGAATGGGCTTATGGCGACAATACCAGCCGGGGAAACCCTAGCGAAGAAGATCCTCTGTTACAGATACTTCTGACGAACCGTCAACGAGACGCAACTGATTACACCCGAAAGTGTGAAAAGCTCTAGATATTCGCTAAAATTTCAAGAGCCCCACCAATAGAGATTAGTCAAATGGTTAGTCCTTGGTCGTTTGTAGTTTGGTGAATTGATATCATTGGTGTGTTGCAGATATCTAAAGGTGGCATGAAGTATGTCATCTATGTAGTTGATTACTTCACCAAATATGCTGAGGCAGAGCCATTAGCCATGATTACCACAAAGAAAGTAATCAACTTTCTTGTCTGGAATATCATCAATCATTTTGGAGTTCCATAGGTAATCGTTACAGATAATGGGACCCAATTTGAAAGTATAAAATTCAAAAATTTCTACCGCCAACATTGCATAGAGTGGAGATTTGCTGCGATGGCAAACACTAAGGCGAATGGATCGGTTGAAGCTGTAAATGAGATTATAAATTACATTCTTAAAAAGAATTTAGAAAAGGCCAAGGAAGAATAGGTTGATGAACTTCCATTAGAAATATAGGCTTATCAAATAACCCACAAGTCAGCGACTAGCAACTCTCCATTCACCCTAGCCTACGGATTAAAGGCTATGGTTATGGTTGAACTGGTAGTACGTTCTCATCGAGTGACTCGCTACAATCCATGAACAAATGAACAACTCTTGCTGGAGTCTCTAGATATGATCGATAAGAAGCGTGATGAAGCTGACTTGAGAGCGTCTGCACATCAAAGCCGGGATGCCCGATACTACAAGACTAAGGTGTGTAGGTTACCTAAGTTAGGTGCCGACCAAACTTCTACGTTCCATGATTAGACCCTTGAAGTTCAACCTTCCTTGGTGTTTGAAGGTAGATGCCAGTCAACTCTTTCTGCCCTCGATATCAGCCAAATCAAAGTAGACGTGACATGACCGTCCATGCATTAGTTTTAGCCCAGAGTTTGGTAGGTAGTTAGTTTCTTTCCTAAAGGATGGAAAGGCCGAAGATCCTCGCCCGAAGTAGATAAGGCGAAAGATCTACACTTGGTGAATGACAGGATCTTACTTATAAACTTTGATCGATGCCCCAAGTCTGGCGCGATCGAATGTTGCTACCCTAGAAAAGGATACCTAAATCTAAAACTTAAGTTTTTAGCCTTAACCAATGCCCATATTTCGGCATGGAAGAAACACGCATCATGGAGAAGGATGTCCAACTTGTAATTCAAGGAAATTTACTTCAATCGATGCCCAAAGTAGGCATGATCGCATTTAAAGTTCCTTCAAGGAATGCTTGAATCACCTTTCTAGGTGATCGAAATTCGACCAGGTTCCAGAATTAGATATGGTAATATGTAAATGAATGGAGATTCATGCTTCAATGATTGCTTTATGACGAAAGGCTGGAAAATCACAGAACGGGCTAATGACTTAGTCCGACAATAATCCAGATAAAAAATGGATCATATGTACATTGAATGGAATTTTCAAATACTTAGATAAATTCATAGAAAGATTGGATGAAACAAAAGTCTTTGTTATTCAAATTTGGAATACAACTTGGAAAGAAAAGCACATGTTTTTAATTACACCTAAGCGAAAATAAAAGCGGGGGATATACCCGCACAATGTCGGCATAAATAAAAAACAAACTCCTGCAACTGCAAATCAAAAGCGAGTCCAGCTATAAAAAATAAACAACAACAACAACAATATAGATGATGACTAACATATTCATACATGAACACGTGCATATGATCAAGAACTTCTATAAGGGAGTGTACATTTATACTTGTATGTAATCATATTCGACACCTAACAACTAGAGTCAAAGAAGTACAAACTCATACTTGGAAAATCCATAAGAGAAACCAACTTATAGTTACTAAGCTCAAAACAATAGATCGAGAGGCTACCCTCCAAACTTGTAACACTGGACACTTGTCAAGCATTGCGACGATAGTTGTGGCCATAACTCTTTATAGAAGCGGTCCATGAGAAGGACAACGATCGTTCAAGCACATAGAGGAATTCTTTACCGCAATCCTGACTTGTCTCGATTCAAAGCACATCATGTTTGAAATAAGATGTACTTTAGGTGGTAAATGTTATCCATCCTTTTGACCAGGCAGTATTCGGACAAACCAGATGAGTCGAATTTGGAGTTTTCAAGGCAGGCAGCCTAGAGAGATAGCCTTACAGTCCCGAAATCAAATACGGCCAAGAATTCACAAGGCATACTTTGAGGGGCAAGTATCACAATTGAATTCACTGTAGTCTTCGAATGGACTTAACAATTGAATTGGATGAGCAAACGATAGATAAATGACTCAAGGACTTTGGGAATGTCATAAAAAGGGAAGAAAAAAGAAATGTCAAAAAATGAGCAAAAAAAAGTTGAAAATGTAGAGTTCAAGTTTTTAGAAGAGCCGACCCAGAGTAAACCCACAAAAATTCTCAAGTCAGGCTTAAAGCAGAATAGAATTGAGATATCACCAAATCAGGCCCAAAGCAATCCATAAAAAACTCAAGTCTGACACCAAGCGCGCCTCGGTACCGACTCCTAGGCACGACTTAGTACCAACCCCTGATGGCTTGGAAAAAACACCTAAAAACCTCGATCTGACTCCAAGCAGGCGAAGGAAAACTCAAAACACGAAAATCCTAGAAAATCTTAGGTCAAACACCAAGTAAACGCTCAAATTTCTCGAGTCAGACTCTAAGCAAGTTCAACCACTTAAAAACACCAAGACATGCAATAATCCACCCAAGTTGGGGATCCGTTTCGACCCCACTCTAGGGATCGGTATCGACACTCAGTCTCGCATTGGGTGGACCATCTTCTGCTCGAATGTCTTACTCAACGCCAAAAGCTTATTTCAAAGGTCATTTTGTTGATTCAATGTAACTCTCTATAGATCTCCATGAACCACTAAATCTGTAATTTTGTTCTTCTACAACTCCATCATTTGGACCTTAAAACAACCTGTTATTAATGCAAATAACTATGGAATCATGAAGTTAACCACAAGACGATTCGAGGTGAGAGATTGAAGATGCCAAATATGGATATCTTAGGGATCAGTGCCGGCTACTAGCTTCTGCTGATGGGGCACCAATTATTTTAGGAGAGTTAGTCTAATTCGAGTACAAGGTCTAGGAGATATTTTATGCGAGATTCTAGGCCCCCTATCTCTATAATAAACAAGTAGGGCTCATTTTTTAGGATATTTTGGCTCTAGCTCTAGTATTTCATATATTTTTTTATTTTGGAAATTCTAAGTGCTAGAGTCGTACTGAATCTCTAGAACTTCTACTCCTAAGTCATAAATCAACAATAAAATATGAAAGTGGATAAAGACCAAGCTTTTTCAAACCACTATAAAAGATTGTGCCTTGTTTCTTTCCTTTTTTTAATTTACATTTCTTTATATTTCTTCACGTTTATTTTCTAAATAATCGTTCGGTGTTTGGCCAACTTCTGATTCAAACACCCCTTATGAAAGTAATTAATTTTAAAGAAGAAATAAGAAATAAGAAATATTTCTTATAAGGCCTTAATTATGTAAATAAAGAGATGTGTATAATATATATAGAGTGTGATATAGTTTATGACTAATTTATATAGATCTAAGGTCAGTTAAAAGAACATGGAAGTCTACCCAACTAATTTGGGTACCAGCAGTGTAACTTTAGGCTGAAGTAAGACATCGCCTATAATAATTAAATATGATAATACGAGGTTACTCTCAAATTCTGTAGTGTAAATCTATCCAAATAATCTAACTACCAGTACCTAGAATAGTCGTACTAATGTGAGACTTCACTCTGAGATACAGGTCATAAGGTGAAGGACCTACTTTAGAGAATGAATGTATTAAGTTGTTATGTGAAGGCCCACCTCTTCTCTATGTAGGAAGTAGTAAACGGTTAGGATTACATCTTAGGCACAGTAGAGGATATCTCATTAAAGGGCCTACTTAAATAAGAAGCATTAAATGGTTGAAGAGATTCGTGCAATGTTAGCTAGATAGTTACTAGTGTGGAGTCCACCTTGGAATAAGTAGTAAATAATGTGGATCATAATTTAAATAAGGTATTGAATGTTCAAAGTTGTCTAATTGCCATTAAAAGGTAGTAAGTGACTTGAGTACCATCTCTTACACTGATAGGACATTATGGATGGTAGATATGGGTTATCAGATTGATAGAAAGTTCGCTATAGGGTTATATTTGGAAAGCCTTTTTATTTTTGTTCGAGAAAAGCCTTTGGTTTATGTTTGAAAAGATTTATGATGTAGGTAGAATACAAAAGACATAATCCTATTTAAATTATACAGCTCAAGTACTAATATAGTAAGGTTTGAAATTTCTATTCACCAAACATATGTTGTTCTGACTCCCTCCTCACTACAACACATGTTAAGAAGGGCGATGTTAAAGGCAAAGAGGTTGATGAGATTTGTGGTAGTAGTCTATTTATTTACTTGTTATTTTCTGTAGTTTATAATGTACCCTTGAAATAAAAATGATGTCGTACTTTTGGAATACCGTACCACAAATATGTAACGGTGATTATGGATATTTTGTTATGGTTTTCAATGACATTTTGAAGTTTGAATAAAATAGGTACTATTTTATTATTATATTTTATCCTTTCGCTATGAGATTCTATATGCATAGATAAATAGCCTTGTATTGTTCCTTTCACCAACCAACAACCAGCCCTGAGATGGGTCTAAGTTTCGATGGGCCTTTTCTGGGTCGAAATTAAGGAACAAGCTGCAAGAATGGTCAATTAAACTTCAATTGAAAACCCATTCCTATCTTGAAGAACCGGTGCTTTGGTTACCTAACTTTTGGCATCCATTATTGACCTTGCATATCTCTAGGAATTAGTTAAGATCAAAGGGATAAGGAAGAATAATCTAATCAACCCCCATGATTATACTCCTTTGACTATATAATGGGTTGAAGTGTTGGTTGGTACCTATCATCGTGTACCAGATTGCACTGCTTATCATGTAGTACAAAATTTAGCTTCCAAGAACATGGTTCCATTGGTTCTAGAGGCTAGATTTATTTATGATAATAAAAAAAGAAATGGAACATATGACCTTGTTAAGTTACCCCAATTCACCAGGGTGACTTATTCATAGAAAATAAAGCAAATAAATCTAAGTGGAATAGCATCGCAAGTTTTTGCTATTCCATACCCATGGGATGGTGACCATTCAATAGCCATTACCTTGAATATTCCATCTCAAAGCTTTTTTTCAATCACGAAGGAACCTTCCTAATTTGAACCAAGTTCCCCTGTACCAGGAAACCGCTATTTCAAAATGAGGTTCCCCACTTGGAAGGCACAACTTTAGAACTTGTTTTTGAAATGCTATGCTAATCTATTCTGGTAAGGAGCTACCCTCAATACAGCCCCTTCTCATTTTTCATCAATCAAGTCGAGGGAATAAGGCAAGAGTTCCTCGTTCACTTTGGAGTCATAGCGATATTTTCGATGAGAACGGACTTGCAGTTCTATTGGAACATGGCCTCAGTTCCATAGGCCAGAGTGAATGAAGTATGTCTAGTCGTGGACTTGTGGCTCATCATATAAGCCCACAATGCCAATGGAAGCTCATCGACCTAGTTGTCCTTGGCTTTAGTTAACTAATTCTTCAAGATGAACTTGATGATTTTATTCACCGTGTCAACTAATCCATTCGCCTATGAGTGTGCTACTACCAAAAAAGCTTTTCTGAATTTTGTACCGACTATAAAAATCCTTGAACCTGGTACTCTCAAATTGAGTTCCATTGTCAGCCATAAATTTCCATGGAACTCCACATCCACATATAATCTTCTTTATCACAAAGCTAATCACTTTTCTTATTGTGATCATGGAAACGGTTCTACTTCAGCCCACTTTGTGAAGTAATCCACCATAATGATAGCATACTTAGCTCCTTCTTTCAACATCAGTAGATCAATTCTCCAAACTATAAATGGCCATGGGCTAATCATTTGCATAAGCTCTGTAGATAAGGCTCTCAAAATTATTGCAAACCTCTTGCACCTATCACACCATATATCATAATCATTAGCATTACAAATCGTTGGCTAGAGGTACCCATAGTGAAGGATCTTTATCTCTAAGGTCTGCCTTCGGTGTGATCACTACAGCTACCCTCATGAATTTTCATGTGGATTTTCCTAGCCTGATCCTTGGTTACACATTGAGCCAGGGGAGTTAAGAAACCTCTCCTGTACAACACTGCTTCTTACATTATGAATCGTGGCACTTTAAAAAGGAGTTTCTGTCATTTGTTTCTTCATTTTGGAGAGTCCCCTTTAGTATACAGTCCTTGATCAGAGTCATCCATTACTCCTTTTTCTCTACAGCCTCCAAAATAAAGTCAACATCCACCTCATCGATGCTTGGAGCCGATCAAACCACCATTGAAATAATCCCATCAATTGTGCATCCCTAGAGCCGGCCGACTTGTCCAACGAATCAGCTTACGTATTCTCCTCCCTAGGGATATGGGTGATCGTGTAATGTTCTATATCGTTCAATAGTTTTAGTTTCTTCGGCAAGTAAGGGGAAATCTCACGCCCTTAGCCTGATATTCCTTTTTACCTGGAAGACCACAAATTGAGGGTCATTGAATACATATAGTATCCTTAACCCCAGTTCTTTTGCTATCTTGAGTTCTAATATTAACGCTTCATACTCAATCTCATTGTTGGTCGTAGATAACTCTAGCTTCAATGGATAGCAAATCGTTCATCCTGCTTAGGTTACGAGTACCACTCCTGCCCATGAGTTATGCTCGTTGGAAGCTCTATCTACATATAATTTCCATTGTGAAAGTGGGACCATATCATCTTCTTCTTTTCCATCTAAGACGATTAATTCAGCAGTGAAATACGCTAGCGCTTGTCCTCTTATTGCCGTTCTCTGATGGTAAATGATGTCATATTGGCTCATCTGGATGTTCCATTTCAATAACCTTCCCAAAGTCATAGGTCGCTGTAGTACTTGGTTTAAAGGCTGATTGTAACATCCCGAAATTTTTGAAATTTAAAATTTGATAAATTGTTTGAACTTTGGGATCTAACTAGTAAAAATTTAATCTAAATTTAATATTGTTGATATTAATATTACACATTAATATAGAATTAAATAAAAAGAGATATTGATAGATGAACTTTTAATAGAATTTAAAATTTGTTAAGGTAAGTTATGATGAAATTATAAGATTTAAATCACATAATTAGAATCCAACATCTAAACAAATAAACAAATAATTAAACAAAAAAAATAAATAAACAAATAGTTAAATAAAAGATCAAACAAATGAACAAATAAGTAAACAAATAGTTAAACAAAAGAACAAACAAATGAAACAATATAATACTAATTAAAATAAAAATAATAATAATATAAACTGTACATGTAAAAGAAAATGCAAGAGAGTAAAACATTCAAACAAAATAATACTTATATGAATCAAACAGCACATTTCTACAAGTTGCAAAAAGAAAATATAAAAAAAAACAGTAAACTAAAATATGTAAGCAAAAGAAATAAAATAAAATAAAACAAACTCTTACAATTAGCAAAATAAAAACAAAACACTTTTATTTTATAAAGTAAACTAGGAATGTAAGTATTTTAAATAGAAAAAAAATATATGAAGATAGTACTTACAGGAAAAAGAAAATCAAATAGCATGCTGAAAATATATAAAGCATGAAACACTACATGCTTCCATTTAATGCTTCATTTAATGCCATGTACTCAAGTAACAACAAGTAAGACCTTAACTGCAAATACATGCTTGTATTAAATGTTTACTCCTCAGCCACCTTTGGGAGAAAGGAGAAAAGCATGTGAAAGTACAACAACCTGTACAAAGCCACTATGCAAATAATGCTTCAGTACTTTGCTTAAAAACCTGCCTACCTCCTTATATACATGGCAATTGCCTTAGTTATTTCGTTCAAACAAACTTTTGCAAAGATCAGAAAAGGAAATAAACATAAATAAAAGCCAACATCATTTTTATTCAAGCTTGAAAGAAAATTTACTGAAAAAAAAAGGAAAAAAAAAGAAAGAAGAAGAAGTTAAACTGCAGACTTCCAAAACCAGAGTGCTTTCTGTTTCAAAACAAATTTCTGGTGAGTAACATCAACTTTAAGGCTTTAAGTTAACTGTAAAGATGATTCTTGTTTCATGGCATAGTGTATGCTTATCTTTGAATATAGTTGGTAAATATGTATATAAATATACAGGCTACCCTGTATATTCTTCTTCTCTGTTATGGGTTACAGGGTAGACTTGCATTCAAACTCCAGTAGTTTTCATCTAAATCATAGTAAAGCATCAGTTTTAAAAGCAAACAAGATAATGGAAAGCAAATATGGTTATTAAAAAAAACAGATTTAAACCTCAAGTCTGTAAGGTATTATCACTAAAGTTGTTTACAGGAAATCAAAGGAAGATGTGATAAATTCAAGTATTATAAAAAGCTAATCCAAGTTAATAGCTTAAATCCTTACTGTAAATCATGATTTCTAAAACAAAAGTGAAGAATTTTAGTTTAGTATTCAAAGGGAAATTTGCATTTGAATAAAAATTGAATTTCTACCAATTTCTTGTAAGTGAATCAATTTAAATTGCTGAAATTTGAGTTGAGGCAAGCCTAACCGTTCTTGATATTGGGAAAAATACAAATTTATTTTTCCATTGCATGAATTGGGAATACGAGATCGTTTTAGGGTTTTTCTTCCAGTTTTGAACGCGCTTAAAAAAAAGAGGATTTCGCCCTTTTTAGTTGACCGAGCTTCACGATGACTTGAGGAAGGGTAGCTAGGGGTGTTATCGAGCCATGGACGGAGTCGCTGGGTTTCTGGCGGCGTCAGGCGTTGGGGCGAGGCAATTGTTCAGGGGTTGTTCGTTCAAGCTTTTGGGTTCGAGAACGAGATTTTGAATTTTTGATGGGTTCGAACTTGTGAGTGTTTGAGAGGCATAGCACGTCGTCGATGACGTGTGGACGACCAGAAGTTCGACCAGAGGAGGCGATTCCAGTTGTGCACGTATACGTGCACAAGTTGATGATCAAAAAGGTTATAGCCTGAAGCATTTCAGGTTGGGTTTTCTTAGGGGTTGTACTCGAAGCACGACTCGAGGAAAACTGGGGAGAAACCGAAGGGAGACTCGGGGGGGTTTCAGCGTTGAGTCGTGTAAAAGTTTGGACTTAAACAAATTTTGAAAATTTTTGTTTTCACGGGTAGCTTTGGGGTGAAACCCGAAGCAGGAAGTATTTGAGCTCGGGCGAGACTCGGGGGAAGCCTCGGGTTGACCACCTGAACCACATTTCCAGTATGACAATTTGTGGACAATTTAAGTTTAAACTATTTTTATAAGCATTCTTTATGAAATGATGATTGTTAATGAAATGTAAAGTTAAATTAAACAATGATTAAATAATTTATGATTTATAATTACTTTGTAATTTATAATAATAAATAAATAAAAGCAATTAAAAATTAAAGTTGTAAATTAAGAATCGTTAATTTGATAATTGAAGTTGATTGATTCAAAATTGATAGTTACATTAAAATAATTTATTAAGGAATAATAAATTAATATATTCAATTGAGATCTAATTGAATTGTAGTTTAAAATGATAATTAAAGTGAATAATTGTCATTAATCAATGGTTTTGAAAAGAAATTTAAGAATGATTTACAAACTTGTAATTAAATTGATTTATAAACAATTAAGTGTTTAAATAAATTTGTAAGTAAGAATTTGTAAATTTTGAAACAATAAATTGAGTAATCAAAAATGTAATTTATTTATCCAGATTCTTATCATTAAATTTAATTAATTCAATGGCAAATGTATTTAAATCACATTGGAAAGTAATTAACTATTGTTGTTAACTTACATTGATATCTCTGTTCTGTTTGTAATTCTGTATGATGTAATTGCCATGTTATTGCACTGTGATTATGATTTGTTCTATATTGATATGAAAACCCTGTTGCCGTAAAACGGCATTTAAACTTCGATGCGACAGGGAATCGGATTTCAGTTGGTTATCCGAAACCCACATCGACTCTGTGAATATTTGTGAATGACATCCATATGTTTTGAAAATTTGACACCCACTATTCGAATTAGCCGGGAAAGGATCTTGGTGTCATATAACCCATTTCGAATATGTGATTCGACGTTATGGATAGCAATCGAAGACCGGTGTTGAAGACCGGGTATTTGCGAGAGCGATAGGATGACCTGTCGATTGACTTTGCACCGAGTTGCTCCGGTATAGAGTTCTCCATATGTGATGGGGAATCCGATCAGGATTGTGGATATCCGGATTGCAAGGACTTCTTTGGAAGTGCCTTCGGTTCTGTTCGAGCCCGGAACAGACTTGTATGGATAGTCTGTCTGACATTACAAATTGAGATATAAAGCCGATTTCTTTCAAATATATTTCTGTTGGTGGCGGAGAATTTATTCTCTTAGCTTAACACCCTTCTCTGAGACGTACGAGCTCAGAGGTTATATAGTTGAAGGTTATCAGCAATATATTCCCAATTTGGTAATGTGACATGCTGAGTGTTGCTGTGGAATGATCATTGTGTTGATCATTTGGATAGGATCATTTATTTGATCGTCTATCTTGGTGATCATTTCTATGATCATTTGTTGACCCAAAGCACGGCTTTTGTATAAAGTGTGTTTTTGTGGACGTGACTTCGTCGGACCTCACACCCCGAAATGGTCGAAACAGGAAAGATGCGGCAAGGTTATTAGGGGTAGCACCCCTTAGGGTATGTGCATTTCCTTCTGGATAGAAGTGGTATCATGGTATGGAGCCCAGATACTTAACTTATGTTGATATCACAGATATATATATATGATTTTGTGATTTGTTGCTGGGGCCCCGGTTAAAGGTTGATTGCAACCGGGAGATGGCATACTCGTGTCAGTAGTTACCCAGTTAGGGGTAACCCGGCCTTGTGTTGGCAGAGATCCGGTTTGGTTCTCGGGGATGTCCATCCAGAGGCATTCTCATGTGGCAATGGGAAGTTCCTTGGCCTGACCATTTGTTGGAAATCCAAAGAAACAATACGAAACCCTGTACGGTTTTAGTTGTAGAACCTGCCATTTACTTATGGTGGCGCCCCACCATTTAGATGGTAGCTATAGTAGGCATACGATAATGGTCGTATGTTGGCTAAGATTAATATTCTATTTTCGAAATGATTTCCTTCACTATGCACTAGTAATAATATCAAAGAATTCTTTTCTCGTATCAAGCATATTTAACTATCATAAGAAGAAATCTCCTCCAATTCTGCGTTTGCATTGTGTGTGTGGCGGGAGGTCTTATGGTAGTTCCATTTTTAAAAGCATTCCGAAAATTCTTTTATAAATCTTGTTTATTTAAGTACAACTGTTTTGTTTACTCATACCAGTCCCATGACTGATCCAGAGTTTATTGTTTTCTTTCCTAAACTCTGGGTGCCCATTATTTCCACACGGGCAGCCTAGTAGCAGGTTTCTGTATTTTGGTGTAGCAGTATTTTGGAGCTCTTATCTTGGAGCTATCTTAGGAGCTTTTGGAGATTACAGGTGTTAGCTTTTGGGAGTTCGTTATCATCTCTCATTTGAGAACTTTTGGATATATGTTCACTGTTGTATTATCATGATGTTGTATTTGGAGTTGTAGTGTATGTATTATGTACTCTGTTGCAGTATGGATATTATGTTGATGTTGTAACAGTGATGTTATTTATGATATTGATTCTGTTCCGCTGTTTTATATACATCTAGTTGTTGTTATAAGCTCCGGCAATGCGAATTTGATGTCGTTTATTGGACATCGAGTTTGGGTCGTCACAAAGTGGTATCAGAGCTGTTGGTTGAGTAAGAACTTTAGCTACGGAGTATAACACATTAGATGGCTCATTAGAGATAGGGTGAAGTATACCCTAGAATGAGTATAATCAAAAATTGAAACTTTGAAATTTCTTAGTCTATTTCTTTTTACTGCTGATATTCCTTAAGATATTTCGCCTGCATATCTGAATCAATTTTCTTACTAATCTCAGATAGTGAAAATGAGTGGACGCAGAGGAAGAATTAGGGGTCAAGGCAATGCTGCAGCACCAAATCAAATTCCCGCAGCCGCAGAAGCAGTAATAGAAATTCAGCAGCAGCCGGACTTGGCTGAATTATATAAGAAGTTTGAAAAGCTTGGTGGCAAACCATTTATTGGCAAGGAGTCAATTATTGACGCTCAAGCTTGGGTAAGATCGTGTGAAAAGATTTTTAAAGGGCTAAAATTGCAGGATGAGCAGAAAAGACTTATAGCTTCTTGGCAACTCCAAGGAGAAGCTTCAGCTTGGTGGGAAACCATCATTATAGATGAACCCGAGGAAGAATTTACTTGGGATCGTTTTAAAGAAGTGTTTGAGAAACGTTACATGCCATCGGCGGGAGTTTCCAGAATGTATCAGGAATTTCTGGATTTGAAGCAAGGGAGTTTGTCGTTTGAAGAATACTTGAATAAATTCAGCGAACTATCTCGGTTTGGCCCGGAATTGCTAAATACACCTCTGAAGAAAAATGAAAGGTTTATCCGGGGAATGAACCAGAAATATCATGGAAGAATGACAGGTCATGTTAAAGAATCTTTTTCGGATTTGGTAGATATGGGGTACAGGTACGCTACTCTTGATATACAAGAAGCAACTGTGGAGAAAGGTAATTCAGGTAGTCAGAATTATAAAAAGCGTAAATTCGGAGGCAAGAAACCTTGGCAAGGCAATGAGAAGAAGAGGAGCATTCAGGGAAGCGCAGCAGAAAATGTCACTTGTTACAACTGCAAAGAGAAAGGCCACTATTCAAATGATTGCCCAAAACCGAAGAAACCAGCTAGAGAATGTTACAATTGTCATAAACCGGGACATTTAGTTAAAGATTGCCCAGTGATGAAGCCAGCGCAAGTGGCAAAGGTTTACACGATAAAGGAGGACCCCTCATCTTCAAAAGCTGACAAAGGGAAAGGTGTTTTGGAAGGTAACCTTACTATTAATAATAAAACTGTTAGAGCTTTATTTGATACAGGAGCTTCACATAGCTTTATCTCCCAACAAACCGTAAATGAATTAGGACTTGAAACTAAATTTGCTGACGATCTTATTTGCGTGAAAAATCCGGTTGGAGGTCCCGCAAATCTTAGTTCATATTGTAAGAGAGTTCCTATTTCATATGCTAGCTATAAATTTCCTATCAACCTTTATGTCCTCGAATTTGACGAATTTGAAATCTTACTCGGTATGAACTGGTTATCGAGATACGATGCTAGATTGGAGTGAAGTAATCGGACAGTTTTAATCAAAACAAGTTTTGGAAATTTTATTGAAATCTCTTGTGAAAATCCTAGTCCAAGGAGCGACAGATTGATATATACTTTGGGAAATCTTGAACCCACTTTGCAGTCTATACCTGTTGTTCGGAATTTTTCCGACGTATTTGAAGAAGTGAAATCTTTACCTCCTCATCGAGAAATAGAATTCCGAATCGATCTTGTACCTAATACTCGTCCTGTTGTTCACGCAAGTCGCAGGATGGCACCCAGGGAAAAGATTGAATTGGTTCATCAAACTAATGAGCTACTAGCAAAAGGATTAATTCGACCCAGTGTTTCTGAATGGGGCTCAGCCGTCGTATTTGTTGCCAAATCAGACGGATCTTTGAGATTGTGTGTAGATTACCGCGATCTAAATAAACAAACTCTCAAAAATAAATTTCCACTGCCCAGGATTGATGATTTATTTGATCAGTTGCATGGCGCTCGTTTCTTTTCAAAAATGGATCTAGCTCAGGGATTCCATCAGTTACGAATCGCCGAAGATTGTGTACATCTGACTGCTTTCAGAGGTCCTAATATGTTCTATGAATGGTTGGTTATGCCTTTCGGGCTAACCAATGCTCCAGCATACTTCGTAGATCTCATGACTCGTGTGTTTCGGGAAGTTTGGAATAAATTTGTGCTTGTATTCATTGATGACATCTTAATTTTCTCCAAAACTGAAGATGAGCATGCCGAGCATCTTAGAATCGTCTTAGAAATTTTGAGGAGAAATGTTCTATATGCAAAATTTTCCAAATGCCACTTCTGGGTCAATGAAGTCAAATTCCTTGGCCATATTGTTAATGAAGAAGGAATTTCAGTAGATCCTAGCAAAATTTCCGCTATTCTTGATTGGAAACAACCCACTACTCCAAGAGAAGTTCGAAGCTTTTTGGGTTTAGCAGGCTATTACCGGAAATTCGTTCAAGATTTTTCTAAGTTAGCTAGTCCGCTGACTAAGTTAACAATGAAAAATGCAAAGTTCATTTGGACTTCAAAATGTGAAGAAGTTTTTCAAGAGTTGAAAAAGCGATTGACCACTGCTCCTGTTCTCACTATTGTTAACGGGAACCAAGGCTTATCTGTCTATACTGATGCATGTGGTGAAGGGATAGGTGCAGTATTAATGCAAAATGGAAAGGTGGTTGCCTACGCAAGTAGACAATTACGTCCGCATGAGAAGAACTACCCAACGCACGATTTGGAACTTTTGGCTGTTGTTTTCACTTTGAAAATATGGCGACACTATCTCCTGGGTAAGAAACTTTTCAGCTTTCTTAATAATTTGCGAAATTAACTAAAGAAATATACTTAATAAACTCTCGTTGTTTTAGGTGAAAAATTCGAATTATTCACCGATCATAAAAACTTGAAATATCTTTTCACCCAGAAGGATCTGAATCTGCGACAACAACGTTGGTTGGAATTTCTAGCATCATATGACTTAGATATTCTGTATACACCCGGAAAGGCCAATATAGTTGCAGACGCTTTGAGCAGAAGACATGCTGTTCTCGCATATCTAGTTATCACTCCTACTCTTCTAAAGAGGATCGCGAGCAAGCAAACTGAAGACAAATTTCTTCGAGAAATGCGTAGAAGAATAGATCGAGGGGAGAATACTACTTTTGAGATAGATGATAGAGAAGTTATAAGGATGAAGGGCAGAATTTGTGTCCCTGACATTCCAGAATTGAAACGTGAAGTATTGGACGAATGCCACAAGTCCAAATTCAGCATCCATCCAGGAGTCAACAAAATGTATCGAGATGTTAAAAGAACATTCTGGTGGAAAACGATGAAGAGAGACATATCTATTTATGTTAGTCGTTGTGCTACTTGTCAGCAAATAAAGAGCGACCAAAAGAAAGTGGCCGGTTTACTTCAACCTTTAGAAGTACCGAAATGGAAGTGGGATCGGGTATCGATGGATTTCATCGATGGATTGCCACGAACCAAGAAAGGCAATGAAGCGATTTGGGTTATTGTAGATCGTCTAACCAAAAATGCTCATTTTATTCCAGTTAAATCTACTCGGACTGCGGCAAGCTTGGCAGGTATATATATAAAGGAAATTGTTCGCCTCCATGGTATTCCCAGTAGTATAGTGAGTGATCGTGACCCGATCTTCACTAGTAGATTTAGGGAAGCGTTTCAGGATGCATTGGGAATGAAATTAAATTTCAGTACTGCTTATCATCCGCAATCTGATGGACAGACTGAGAGAATTAACCGAATTTTAGAAGACCTACTGCGTGCTTGTGTTCATGATTTTGGTGGTTCTTGGGAGGACCATTTGCATCTGGTTGAATTCTCTTATAATAACAGTTATCAGGCCAGTTTAGAAATGGCTCCTTTCGAAGCTTTATATGGTCGTCCGTGTCGATCACCTACGTGCTGGACCGAATCAGGTGACAGACTTGTTCTTGGACCGGATATGATAAAAGAGGCCACTGAGAAGGTAAATTTTATTCGAAAGAAGTTATTAACTGCCCAAAGCCGTCAGAAGAGCTACTATGACCGTCGAAGGAGAAATTTGGAATTTCAAGTTGGAGATTCTGTATTTCTAAAAGTATCTCCGATGCGGGGTGTGTTGAGATTCGGGAAAACTGGAAAGTTGGCACCGCGTTATATTGGTCCTTTTCCTATTCTGGAAAGGATTGGTTCTCTAGCATATAGAGTGCAGTTACCCAGCTGGTTATCTGGCGTACATGATGTGTTCCATATTTCTAATCTTCGGAAATATGTGCACGATCCAGATGATATTATTGAAGAAGCTGCTCAGCAGGATCTTGAAATCACTCCTAACTTGGCAGTTAGAAGGGAACCGATAAAAATTGTTGATCGTGATGAGAAGCGATTAAGAAACAAGATTGTGAGGCTGGTCAAAGTTCAATGGAGTGGCGATCCAAAGGACTGTACTTGGGAGACCGAAGATAATATGAAGAAATCGTATCCCAAATGCAGAATTGACATCTCGACTTAAATCTGTAAGTCATTTCCTTATTTCTGAATTCGTCTATTCTTTGTTTTCGTTTCTCTCTCTTTCAATTTCGAGGACGAAATTTTCTTAAGGAGGGGATATTGTAACATCCCGAAATTTTTGAAATTTAAAATTTGATAAATTGTTTGAACTTTGGGATCTAACTAGTAAAAATTTAATCTAAATTTAATATTGTTGATATTAATATTACACATTAATATAGAATTAAATAAAAAGAGATATTGATAGATGATCTTTTAATAGAATTTAAAATTTGTTAAGGTAAGTTATGATGAAATTATAAGATTTAAATCACATAATTAGAATCCAACATCTAAACAAATAAACAAATAATTAAACAAAAAAAATAAATAAAAAAATAGTTAAATAAAAGATCAAACAAATGAACAAATAAGTAAACAAATAGTTAAACAAAAGAACAAATAAATGAAACAATATAATACTTATTAAAATAAAAATAATAATAATATAAACTGTACATGTAAAAGAAAATGCAAGAGAGTAAAACATTCAAACAAAATAATACTTATATGAATCAAACAGTACATTTCTACAAGTTGCAAAAGGAAAATATAAAAAAAAACAGTAAACTAAAATATGTAAGCAAAAGAAATAAAATAAAATAAAACAAACTCTTACAATTAGCAAAATAAAAACAAAACACTTTTATTTTATAAAGTAAACTAGGAAAGTAAGTATTTTAAATAGAAAAAAAATATATGAAGATAGTACTTACAGGAAAAAGAAAATCAAATAGCATGCTGAAAATATATAAAGCATGAAACACTACATGCTTCCATTTAATGCTTCATTTAATGCCATGTACTCAAGTAACAACAAGTAAGACCTTAACTGCAAATACATGCTTGTATTAAATGTTTACTCCTCAGCCACCTTTGGGAGGAAGGAGAAAAGCATGTGATAGTACAACAACCTGTACAAAGCCACTATGCAAATAATGCTTCAGTACTTTGCTTAAAAACCTGCCTACCTCCTTATATACATGGCAATTGCCTTAGTTATTTCGTTCAAACAAACTTTTGCAAAGATCAGAAAAGGAAATAAACATAAATAAAAGCCAACATCATTTTTATTCAAGCTTGAAAGAAAATTTACTGAAAAAAAAAGGAAAAAAAAAGAAAGAAGAAGAAGTTAAACTGCAGACTTCCAAAACCAGAGTGCTTTCTATTTCAAAACAAATTTCTGGTGAGTAACATCAACTTTAAGGCTTTAAGTTAACTGTAAAGATGATTCTTGTTTCATGGCATAGTATATGCTTATCTTTGAATATAGTTGGTAAATATGTATATAAATATACAGGCTACCCTGTATATTCTTCTTCTCTGTTATGGGTTACAGGGTAGACTTGCATTCAAACTCCAGTAGTTTTCATCTAAATCATAGTAAAGCTTCAGTTTTAAAAGCAAACAAGATAATGGAAAGCAAATATAGTTATTAAAAAAACAGATTTAAACCTCAAGTCTGTAAGGTATTAAAACTAAAGTTGTTTACAGGAAATCAAAGGAAGATGTGATAAATTCAAGTATTATAAAAAGCTAATCCAAGTTAATAGCTTAAATCCTTACTGTAAATCATGATTTCTAAAACAAAAGTGAAGAATTTTAGTTTAGTATTCAAAGGGAAATTTGCATTTGAATAAAAATTGAATTTCTACCAATTTCTTGTAAGTGAATCAATTTAAATTGCTGAAATTTGAGTTGAGGCAAGCCTAACCATTCTTGATATTGGGAAAAATACAAATTTATTTTTCCATTGCATGAATTGGGAATACGAGATCGTTTTAGGGTTTTTCTTCCAGTTTTGAACGCGCTTAGAAAAAAGAGGATTTCGCCTTTTTTAGTTGACCGAGCTTCACGATGACTTGAGGAAGGGTAGCTAGGGGTGTTATCGAGCCATGGACGGAGTCGCTGGGTTTCTGGCGGCGTCAGGCGTTGGGGCGAGGCAATTGTTCAGGGGTTGTTCGTTCAAGCTTTTGGGTTCGAGAACGAGATTTTGAATTTTTGATGGGTTCGAACTTGTGAGTGTTTGAGAGGCATGAGCACGTCGTCGATGACGTGTGGACGACCAGAAGTTCGACCAGAGGAGGCGATTCCAGTTGTGCACGTATACGTGCACAAGTTGATGATCAAAAAGGTTATAGCCTGAAGCATTTCAGGTTGGGTTTTCTTAGGGGTTGTACTCGAAGAACGACTCGAGGAAAACTGGGGAGAAACCGAAGGGAGACTCGGGGGGGTTTCAGCGTTGAGTCGTGTAAAAGTTTGGACTTAAACAAATTTTGAAATTTTTTGTTTTCACGGGTTGCTTTGTGGTGAAACCCGAAGCAGGAAGTATTTGAGCTCGGGCGAGAC
Source organism: Allium cepa (assembly GCA_030765085.1). Classification (NCBI taxonomy): domain Eukaryota; kingdom Viridiplantae; phylum Streptophyta; class Magnoliopsida; order Asparagales; family Amaryllidaceae; genus Allium; species Allium cepa. The sequence goes on from CM060944.1 coordinate 338,948,541, forward strand.
TCGGGGGAAGCCTCGGGTTGACCACCTGAACCATATTTCCAGTATGACAATTTGTGGACAATTTAAGTTTAAACTATTTTTATAAGCATTCTTTATGAAATGATGATTGTTAATGAAATGTGAAGTTAAATTAAACAATGATTAAATAATTTATGATTTATAATTACTTTGTAATTTATAATAATAAATAAATAAAAGCAATTAAAAATTAAAGTTGTAAATTAAGAATCGTTAATTTGATAATTGAAGTTGATTGATTCAAAATTGATAGTTACATTAAAATAATTTATTAAGGAATAATAAATTAATATATTCAATTGAGATCTAATTGAATTGTAGTTTAAAATGATAATTAAAGTGAATAATTGTCATTAATCAATGATTTTGAAAAGAAATTTAAGAATGATTTACAAACTTGTAATTAAATTGATTTATAAACAATTAAGTGTTTAAATAAATTTGTAAGTAAGAATTTGTAAATTTTGAAACAATAAATTAGTAATCAAAAATGTAATTTATTTATCCAGATTCTTATCATTAAATTTAATTAATTCAGTGGCAAATGTATTTAAATCACATTGGAAAGTAATTAACTATTGTTGTTAACTTACATTGATATCTCTGTTCTGTTTGTAATTCTGTATGATGTAATTGCCATGTTATTGCACTGTGATTATGATTTGTTCTATATTGATATGAAAACCCTGTTGCCGTAAAACGGCATTTAAACTTCGATGCGACAGGGAATCGGATTTCAGTTGGTTATCCGAAACCCACATCGACTCTGTGAATATTTGTGAATGACATCCATATGTTTTGAAAATTTGACACCCACTATTCGAATTAGCTGGGAAAGGATCTTGGTGTCATATAACCCATTTCGAATATGTGATTCGACGTTATGGATAGCAATCGAAGACCGGTGTTGAAGACTGGGTATTTGCGAGAGCGATAGGATGACCTGTCGATTGACTCTGCACCGAGTTGCTCCGGTATAGAGTTCTCCATATGTGATGGGGAATCCGATCAGGATTGTGGATATCCGGATTGCAAGGACTTCTTTGGAAGTGCCTTCGGTTCTGTTCGAGCCCGGAACAGACTTGTATGGATAGTCTGTCTGACATTACAAATTGAGATATAAAGCCGATTTCTTTCAAATATATTTCTGTTGGTGGCGGAGAATTTATTCTCTTAGCTTAACACCCTTCTCTGAGACGTACGAGCTCAGAGGTTATATAGTTGAAGGTTATCAGCAATATATTCCCAATTTGGTAATGTGACATGCTGAGTGTTGCTGTGGAATGATCATTGTGTTGATCATTTGGATAGGATCATTTATTTGATCGTCTATCTTGGTGATCATTTCTATGATCATTTGTTGACCCAAAGCACGGCTTTTGTATAAAGTGTGTTTTTGTGGACGTGACTTCGTCGGACCTCACACCCCGAAATGGTCGAAACAGGAAAGATGCGGCAAGGTTATTGGGGGTAGCACCCCTTAGGGTATGTGCATTTCCTTCTGGATAGAAGTGGTATCATGGTATGGAGCCCAGATACTTAACTTATGTTGATATCGCAGATATATATATATATGATTTTGTGATTTGTTGCTGGGGCCCCGGTTAAAGGTTGGTTGCAACCGGGAGATGGCATACTCGTGTCAGTAGTTACCCAGTTAGGGGTAACCCGGCCTTGTGTTGGCAGAGATCCGGTTTGGTTCTCAGGGATGTCCATCCAGAGGCATTCTCATGTGGCAATGGGAAGTTCCTTGGCCTGACCATTTGTTGGAAATCCAAAGAAACAATACGAAACCTTGTACGGTTTTAGTTGTAGAACCTGCCATTTACTTATGGTGGCGCCCCACCGTTTAGATGGTAGCTATAGTAGGCATACGATAATGGTCGTATGTTGGCTAAGATTAATATTCTATTTTCGAAATGATTTCCTTCACTATGCACTAGTAATAATATCAAAGAATTCTTTTCTCACATCAAGCATATTTAACTATCATAAGAAGAAATCTCCTCCAATTCTGCGTTTGCATTGTGTGCGTGGCGGGAGGTCTTATGGCAGTTCCATTTTTAAAAGCATTCCGAAAATTCTTTTATAAATCTTGTTTATTTAAATACAACTGTTTTGTTTACTCATACCAGTCCCATGACTGATCCGGAGTTTATTGTTTTCTTTCCTAAACTCTGGGTGCCCATTATTTCCACACGGGCAGCCTAGTAGCAGGTTTCTGTATTTTGGAGTAGCAGTATTTTGGAGCTCTTATCTTGGAGCTATCTTAGGAGCTTTTGGAGATTACAGGTGTTAGCTTTTGGGAGTTCGTTATCATCTCTCATTTGAGAACTTTTGGATATATGTTCACTGTTGTATTATCATGATGTTGTATTTGGAGTTGTAGTGTATGTATTATGTACTCTGTTGCAGTATGGATATTATGTTGATGTTGTAACAGTGATGTTATTTATGATATTGATTTTGTTCCGCTGTTTTATATACATCTAATTGTTGTTATAAGCTCCGGCGATGCGAATTTGATGTCGTTTATTGGACATCGAGTTTGGGTCGTCACACTGATCCATTGGAACCTTTATTGGGTGTTCCTACAAGTATTGTTGCAACTTTCTCGAAGCAATAAGCGAGCATTTCCATCTTTGGATCGTTCTTTTCTGCTCTGGCAAACTGCTTGCTGATGTAGTATGCTAGCTTTGAAACTTTGTCTTCTCACGTACTAGGGCTGTACTCAGCACATGAGCAGTTATCGTTAAGTATATAAATGAGTTTTCACCTTTCGAAGGCTTTGATAGGATCAGTAGTCTTTCCATGTGCTTTAAATTTTTTTGGAAAGTATCTTGGCATTCCTTCGTCTAGAAAAACTTTTCCTTTTCATTTTTGAAGGCATTGAAGAAAGATATAAGCTTATTGTTCGCTTTCAATATGAATCGACTTAGCACAGCAACCTTTCCATTCAAGCCTTACATTTCACTCCTTGTCCTTAGGGCAATTACTTGTTTCAATGCATTAATTTGTTCAAGATTAGCCCTAATAACCCTTGAATTTATAGTAAAACCCAAGAATTTCCCTAATGTGACTCCAGTGGAATGTTTTAATGGATTCGACTTCATTTCGTACCTTCGTAGCACTTCAAACATCTCGGCAAGATCAACTATATGGTTCATCAATAGCTATGACTTCACAAGCATATCATCCACGTATACTTCCATAGTACAGTCAATTTGGTTTTCAAACATTCTATTTACTAATCGCTGGTTGGTAGCTTTAACGTTCTTCAAAATGAATGGCATAACTTGATAGTAGTACATGCCTAAATCCGTGATGAAACTTGTATGCTCCTTATCTAGAACGTGCATTGCTATTTGGTAGCAGCCAACATACGCTTCCATAAACGATAATAATTCATGTTCGATTGTTGAGTCCACAAAGAGGTCTATCTTCGATTGTGGGAGCTATCTTTTGGGAATGCCTTATTCATGTCTGAATAGTCGGTGCATGCCTACCATTTTCCATTTACCTTCTTAACTAGCATGAGATTGATATCCATTCGGGGTGTAAGGCATCGTGGATAGATCAATTTTCCTTTAGCATATGCACTTCTTTCAATGTAACATATCACACCAAATCAAAAATTCTTCTATTTTGTTGGAAATGGGCCAACCAACAGCAAAGTAATTTGATAAATTCCAAAAATTCTTCCATTTGGAACTTATTGGGTCTATGAAGTCAAAGTATATCTAGATCTTATCTAAATTAGTTTTAAATTAAATCAATGTCTTATATAATTTATAAATAATTCTTTATTTATTATTATACTATATGATAAATAATTGTACAAACATATGTGCGTACAAGCATGTATTACATAATAAGTGTACATGGTTTGACTCCTAAATGAGATAAAGTAAAGTTGTGGCTGACTGAAGTTCAAAGTGTAACATTATATAGGTATGTATGCTTACTTCTTCATAGGAAATAATAGATGGATGAATGACTTCGCTAATTATAACATACAAATGCCTACATAGCATGATGATGTAATTCGACATGGTTAAAACTAGGGTATGGTTAAAACTAGGGTAAATCAGTTTACAGAATGAGTTTAAAACCGAGTTAAACTTATTTTTTAACAGAGTTTAAACTAAGCTTTAACAATTCAATCTAAAGGGTTTCAAACTCAGTATTAACCAAGTTTGAAAACTTAGTTTTAACAGAGTTTGAAAATCTCAGTTTAGAAAAAAAAACTAAATTTCTCATTTAAAAAACAGAGTTCAAAATCAATTTTTAAAACTGTACATTAAACTCTATTTTTGACTCAGTACTATTTTTAAACATATGATACATAGATAAATAGAATACTCAAAATAACAAGCTCACAAATTATTTTTACGTTGAACGCAAAAACTTACATCAGACCATGATTTATAAAGATAATACAAGCTACAGATGATCTTGATAACTTCGTCCTAAAAAGTATTCCTTGATTAAAAGTTAATGCCATATACAAAAGTTGTCATAGTTTCTTCTATGGAATTATGAACTGATTATGTATTGTTGAATTGTCTTAAATATTAAATAATCTAAAAGGGATACAAATGTATAATATTTTAGGGTTACTAGTGTAGGAAAAAAAGTGAGCGAGCGATAAATGATTTTATGATAACTATTATTATCTTTCAGGTAAACCTTGTCTCTCAACTAAAAAGAAACTGACTTGCACAACAACAAAGATAATCAATTATGGGATAGTAATGTGATTGCATATGTGTAGAATTTTAATTAATTGAGTGAACTTTACAGCACATTATATGTATACTTGTCAAGGCATGAGTTGGTGAAACATTTATAGTTAAATTTTCTTCCCAAATTCTAAATGGCATTACCCCTATGGTACTGTATTAGTATCTATGTTAATTTTATCAGGTCCACTTTAACATTTTTCCCAGCTTGCTAAATTTCTGAAAAAGCATTAAATGTCTTTATGAGCTCATTTAAACTCCTTCCCATACCATGGTATCTTCAGCAATCCAATGGGACATGATCACTCTCCACTCTACTAGAGAATAAATGTTTAATAAATACTTGAAATGTGTCATCCTTGAGAAATGAGGAAGGCATAAAGGGAGAAATATTTATTATAGTAGTGGATGGTATAATGCATTAATTATACATGGGAAAACAAAATATTTTTCACTAGAATCTGTTTGTTGTTTGAAATATGAATTAGACATAATGTATCATAATCAATTATATTGATTAGGATATTGGTTGTTTGGCATATGCATTAAATAAAAGGTTCACCAATAATATACAACTGTAATACATAGTTGAGATTTATGTTGCTTACATGGTTCTTGTCCATGCAAGTTTTAAAGATTCTTAGGTGCTAGTACTTGAGTAATGGTAACATAGCTTAAAGCATAATAGATAGTTTGTGCTCATCATATTTGAAAGAACAAGTAGAAACTCATTGGCAACGATACCGCTAACCGATTATTATTTTTACATGCACTAATTGTAAAATTCTATATACCATTAGAAATTCTATGTATGCAAAACCCATAGATTTCCCAACTATTTTCTTATTTCACCTTACAATATGATACTTATCTTAAAGTTTTACTTATATATATTTTAAAAAGTTTCATTTTGATGTTATTATGCCTATAAGGTTTTGCTTGATGTATAGATCATTGTGATAGTCAAAATTTGATTACTTCAGAATATAAAAATATGTACTATCAACGAAGGTAGTCTTGTCTTCTCTTTCCCTCCCATGATTCAAGTTAAGTAAAAGTTAATATGTAAGCACAAATGTGTACATCCAAAGGCCACAATTTTTATTTAGTAGGATCGCCTTAATTTTTTTAAATCACTTCATATACATAAACCAATTTAATAGGAAAAAAGACTAGTTCTTAACATTGGAAAGAAGAACTTTGTTGCATGAACAAATGCCATTTTATTATTCAAAATCAAGAACTAATCATGAAACACATTCATAAATTAGTATAGTTATTGAAATTGTCGGTTATTTAGTTAATAGACATTGAAGGAGCTAGTAAAAATCTTTATAAGTCATAGCTAATTGAACAGGTAAGACATCATTCTGCTCAGTCAAGCAAAGAATGTTGTAAAAAGACTTATACTTACAATAGTTTAGAGAATATAGTCAAAAAGAAAAAAAATTTAGGTCTCATAATAGACACACGTATATACATATAGGCATACATACATACTGCTAACCCGCCTTTCGAGAAGGTAGTACATAGGACAATTTGACCCAACAGACTTCAGGATCATCAAGGAAGGAAGCACGTAGAGTTGATTACCAGGATCAGAGATCGATCATATTCAAAACTATATACTATATTTGAATAGATTTGGATGGACAACACTCAAAAAATGGCTAAGTATGAAACTAATACTTCTCCTAGAAGTGGGATCGGAATAGAGGGATTAGATTAAACAGGATGAACACAACATAATTCAATGATGATCACTCTAAAACAACCACAAGGCTGATTAAGGTGAAACTTTGGAAATAAGAAGAAGGAACCCTAGGAAGTCTATCATAGGGATCGCACATTAAATAGAGCAAGTTGGAGGGATCGGCCCTCTTCCCTCCATTGGGATCGGCTATAATCAGCCCTCACAAAATTGCAACAAAGATCGATCATTAAGTCGAGTTCAGCTAATCTATTTCGCATGAAACTTGAAGGGTAAACATAATACAACATGAGATGCTTCCCTAGGAATCATAAATTATTTGGATGACTTTGGATGGATCAGGCCTTATCTCTACATAGAGATTGGCCCCTATCCCTGTTCAGGAATTGCTTTAATCTGATTTTCACAATGATCGATCAATAATTTAAAATCTACAAATGCAATCAACACGAAATTCGGAGAGGAAGTACATTACAACATATGGGACCCACCATAGGGATTGCAACACTAAAGGAGAAAATTGGAGGGATCGACCCTCACCCTTGTTTATGACATAATGCAATGATGGTCATTCGATATCTTAAGATCCGTAAGTGCGATCGACCAGAAACTTGGAAAGTAAGGAGATAGCATCATGTGGGACCCACCATGGACAATGTGCCCCAATGATTCGATCAAAATAGGAATTGGCATCGATCCCTATAATGGGCTCCGGTGGGTCCTAAACTTTTTGTATAGGACCGTCTTGGCTTTAGGGTTCCAGATATGGGTTTTGACCGTGATATTTTCTTATCTTCCCTTACAAATACAGCATGCATGGAATAGGAAAAGGAATCATAATCTTCTTTCTACTTCTCTTTATCTTCGACATAGGCTACACTCTGCCAATTCTATTTTTGGATTTCGGATTCTAATTGTAAATAAAATACAATATACTAAAAAGATTATTCTGGAGTATAGGCTGGAGTTAGCCGAACCACTATAAATCTTATCTCTCTTAACCTACTTTCATTTTGAATTATTTGTTCTTTATATTATGTTCTATACAATAGATACTATCTGAGATCTATAGCTGGGCTTTCACATAACTGGGTGTTGGTGGCCAATTTTGCCGCCAACATTTTGGTGCTTTCACTAAGAATGCTAGCTCCGGTGGATTTGGGATTAGGATTCAGAGTTTGGAAAAGATTTAGAGCTTAGATTTGGAGCAATGGTGAAAAAATCAAAAAGGAGAGTGCTACCGGAAAGGAGCCACCATGGAGGGAGGCAAGAGGTTTCCTTGAAAGCTGGAGCTAATCAAGCATATATCTACATCACCAGGGATGAAATGAAAATGATGATGGATGCTAGGCAAGAAAGGATGCTGAAAAGATAGAAGGAGATGGTGCGGAATTTACTCTGACAGATTGGACAAGTTGGAGCGTAAAACTAAGGGAGTAGAGTAGCAGGAGCTAATGACTACTTAGATTCAGGAGTAGATGTAGTAGGAATTGTTGTAAATTAGAACAGGGAACATGGAGACGGAGCTATTGGATAAAGGACAAGAACAGAGCAGCTGGGGGCAGTCCTCGGCCATCTTAAAGGGATTGGCCTAGATCCCTCTAAAGGGATCGACCCCGATCCCCAAAGGCTAAGGGGTATGCCCCCGGGTCTGGTGGATCACGATGATGGGGGACCTACAATCGATCCCATGGAGCTTGGTGCAAATCAGAATTTGGATGCTCGTCCGAAGATCGTGTTTCAGCATTCCCTTATGGACTCAGGGGGCGGTTTGGAAATGATGATAGGAGACTATCGTTGGATGACAATGAAAAGTTTGTAGAGATTATCAGGTGCACGCATGGAGGATTGGTGAACAGGGATCTGGAGGATGTAAATAGAAGTTCGTTCACACCAAATATAAGGAATGCTAGAAATCCCCCGGAGTTTAAACAACCTGTGCTGGAAGTATATGACGGAAAGTTGGACCCAACTATGCATATAATGAGTTATATACAACACATGGAAATACTAGGGGCATGAGAGGAGGTCATGACAAGGTGTTATCCACTTTACTTGATAGAGTTAGTTATAGTCTGGTTTAGGCAGTTGGAGAATGGTTCGATAAGGACATGGAACGAGTTGGTAGATCTGTTCATGAGGCAGTTTTGGGTCCACATCATGAGACTGAAGAATGTTATGACATTGGCAGCAATGAAATAAAGGATCAGAGAGTCTCTAAGGAGTTTTCCAACACGATTTAATGCCGTAGCAGCATCGGTGGATCCGCTAGATCCATCCATGGTTTTGATGGCAGTTGTATCAGGAGTTGCCAATGGCATGGATTTCAAGGATTCATTAGCGTGGGATCCACCTATGGATCTCAAGCAGTTTTATTATGAAGCAGAAAGGCTCCCGTGGCAGGAAGACGCATGAGCTGATAAACCGGAGGTAAACGCTATACAAAATAAAGGATTATCAAGAGATGCAAACTAGAATGATAAAGGTAAACGGAAACTGGATAATGAATATGATGGGACAAAAAGGCAATAGATAGAGCCAGAGATGAAGTTCTCCTCCTACTCGAATTTGACGAAAAGCCTTGAACAGATTATCTGGACACTCGCGGCCAACTCCATTTGGAAACTGGCAAAGAGGGATCCTACAGAGCGGAAGCGTATGTCTAGAAAGTATTGCTTATTCCACGAATTGAACTGGAACACCATGGATGAATGCGGGAATTTACAGGATATGATTAAGGGGCACGTCAGGAACGGCAGACTGTTGCAGTACATGAGCAATTGAGCAACGATAATGGAACAGGAGCAGCCACCATCCACATTGAATGGAAATAGGGATGACCCTGGATCGGGGTCACAAATCGTCATCAACTGATCATGATGATAAGGGTAGAGTTTAGGACTTGGACTCTAGCCATAATAACAATTATAAACTCTATAATAAGCCGGCTAAGTTACTTACACATGTACGGGGTTGAGGACGATCCCTAGGAATGCTCTGAGATGATGATGAATCATCGTGCCTGAAGCGGCACGCTTTGGTTTTTGTAGTTTTCTAGATTTCTGGATATACGAACTCTTATTTATTAGGTTATTTATGATCTGCACTACTATGATGAATAAAACATGTTGTGATTGTTGTCCCGACTGGAGTGACGGGGCGGTAAACGCAAGGTGCGAGTTCCTTTGCCCGTGAGTGACAGAATGGACTCGAACATGGAGTAACCCCTCAACCGGAGAGTCGAGGCAGGATAATAAGACTCAACAAGACATTAGTTATGGATTATTCCTTGCAAGGAGTAGGTCACTTCGCTGGAGAGCGATAGGATCGGTCTACTTAGGTCATCAAGTATGGATTACATTCGGCAATGGTCCAGAGAGACCGTGATCGGCTTAGGACTTAGGCCAAGACAACACTTAATATTCAAAGACACTGAACCGGAGTATAGAAAATATCACCACTTCACCAAAGTGCGACAATATCAGCTTCCTCGGACGTCAAGTATGGATTGTGCTCGTCAAGGACCCGTAGAGGTCACATATTTTGATATCAGCTTCGAACAGCTATGGATTTGATATGGACCCGGAGTGGTCTCAGATTTGGATAATGAATCAGTGAGGTTGAGGGCTTAGATAAAACAATCTGGAGAGATCAAGATTCAGAATTGGATATCAAATCGAAATGTTCATGGATTTCACTAACGATCCAGAGACATCATGGATTTGGATTGACAATGGATTGGATTCGGATTGGATCATATGGATATCAATGGATTATGGACTTCGGATTTTGGATTTATGACAACTAAAAATACACCTTCCTATTTCAAGGCATGTTTTTAGGGGAAAAGTGTTTACTTGCCTTCTGGAAAGGCAGTACATAGTGGATTTAACCTAATAGACTTCATGATCATCAAGGCAGAAAGCTCAGAGAGATGGTTAGCAGGATTGGAGATTGATTATATTTGAAACTAAGGACTATAGTCGAATGGATTCGGATGGACAACACTCAAAAAATGGTTAAGTATGGAACTAGTACCTACCCTAGAAGAGGTATCAGAATAAAGGTATCAGAATAAAGGGATCGGATTAAACATGATGCATAAAACACAATTCAATGATGATCACTCCATAACTCAACAGCCGAAAGGCAAATTGAGGTGAAACTTTAGGAATAAGAAGAAGGAATTCTAGGGTGTCTACACTAGGGATCACACATCAAAAAGAGCAAGTTGGAGGGATCGACCCTCTTCCTTCCATAGGGATCGACTATAATAAGCCTCCATAACATATTGCAGGAAAAATCAATCAATAACTCGAGTTCTACTAGTCCAGTTGGTATGAAACTTAGAGGTTAAATAAAATACAACATGGAGAAGCACCACTAGGGATTGCATATTATTTAGAGGAAGTTGGAGGGATTGGTACCCAACCCTATTTAGGGTTTGGTTTAGTTGGATTTGCAGTAATGATCGCTCAATAACCCAAAATCTACAAATGCAATCAACATGATATTTAGAAAGGAAGTACATTACAAGATATGAGAGCCATCATAGGGATCACAACTCTAAAAGAGAAACTTGGAGGGATCAGCCCTAATCCCTATATAGGGATCGGCTCTCATCCCCGTTTATGACATAATGCAGCAATGACCAATCGATATCTCAAGATCCGTAAGTGCGATTGACATGAAACTTGGAGAGCAAGGAGATAGCAATATGGGGGACATACCATAGTGACCGCACCCCATGATTCCAACAAAATAGGGATTTTATTAAAAACTTTCTCGATACCAGTTGGGCTTTCATCAAAGTGCAGGGACGGAAAATAAAGTGAAAAAAGCAAGAAAATAATCCTCGATGGCCAAGGAAAATATAACTTGAGAATAGAGGATTATGTGTACATAATAACCTTTATGAGGGAGGTCTATTTACTTAAATTGATAACCACCGACCAGGTGATATCGTTTCATACATTTATTTGAGCACACAATCAATTAAATGCTCTACCGAACAAAATAACCAGATAGTAACTAGAATTATAAAGTAACTCATAATAGAATGACCGTAAGATTATGATCCTTATAGAGGCTATCGTCTGTTTTATAGAAAACAAAGAAGAAAATCCTTTGGATTTTTTGTCCTAAAGAACAAAAGCTTCTTTCATACAAAGGGGGGCTAATTGTTATCCATAAAATATTCCTAGGAATAAAAGTATGAAAGAAGGGATGCAAGCGCATTAGGAAAGATCAGAAAGCATCAAGATGGTCTGGTTGACCGTACCTTCCATGAAGGAGCTTTCGATGAAGTTGAAGGCTATCTTTCAAAGTCTATATGCAAGAGATACTCCAAAAATCCACCTTTCAACTAAGTCAAAAGGTCTTTCAGCAAAAGCAAAAGAAAAAGGAGCATAGCCCAAACCTTTCGAAGGAGTCGAAGGGATGCAATCATCGGGATTCATTAGCATCAAACCGTTTAAAGGAGTTGAAAGGTTCCAACTCTATTATCCAAGGTGTTCTTACCTTTCAAAGGGGATGAAGAAGTCAAAGAAAGTATGAGCAACTTCTTAGTGACCTTTTCGAAAGCATTATAAGCCTTTCGAACCAGTTGAATCATGTTCAGGTTACCTTTCGATAACGACGAAAGGTTTATGAAGAAAACATCACTCATAAGTTAGCAAAGAGTGAAAGACAACCTTTCGACAATGTTGAAGGAAAGCACCGAAAGAACTCGATTTTGATGCGAAGTAGAGGTTGTTGAAAGACATTCCGCAAGATCTGAAGGGATTCTTCTGGAAAGTCAAGAAGGCATCTGCAACTATGGTTCCACATGAGATGGTTACTCCTGCAAGAGGCTTTCGCATATGATAAAGACTTTTACCTTTGGTTCTACATGAGATGGTTCCGCCCACAAGATGCTTCCACATATAATAAAGACTTTCACCTTCGGTTCCACATGAGAGGGTTCTGTAGAAGAAACTACCGATGGAAGACGTTCCGCAAATATAGCATCCATGGAAGAACCTTCCGTAAGAGTCAACGACATCATGTACAAACATTACTTTCTGCAAAGCATACTTGGCACCTTATTGAAAAGAGCCTTTCGACGGGATCGAAAGGATGTTTCTATAGATCAGTCGATATAGGACAATGTCAACCAAGCACTTCAAAGCGCCACTTAACTTCAAATAAGACCTTTTGATGGAGTCGAAAGGTTCCCTTTCGCATCAAATAAACTGCCCTTCCATCATTAGATCAAAGCTGTGGATGCTGCATTCTCACCTTTCGATGGAGACAAGGGCATCTAGATATGTTCAAAGAGCTATAAGCCAACCTTCCAATAAAGCCAAAAGGCCTCCCTTTCGCACAAGGCCGGAAGGAAGCAAGCGAAACCTACCTTTCGACACGGTCACCATGACCCTTTGCGGAAGGTGCCAACGTGCACCTATAAATAAGCCCCGAGGGGTCCATTTTTGGTATCTGACTTCTTCCATCTCTCATCTATATTTTTCCTTAACTTGTAAACCTTAATTCTCAAATCAAGTTGGGGATTTGGAAAATTTTGTACGATTGGGTTCAATAAAAAGAAGATTATGATAATTGTATTTGCTTTGTAGCCCAGACTTTCATTATTTTTCATAAATGTGTTAACCTGCAGTTGGATTGATCGAAAGGAGCCCCTTCGACTAAGTCGAAACCCTGAGTTTTCTTCTCTCCTATAAAACTTATCTCATATCAATAAGATCACAAGCGTTACCCCTTTTTCTTAGAGTCAAAGCTTTTTCATCCCAGCTATTTTCGGAACCTGTTGGGTCCTTAACCCAAACACCTTTATCTGTGTCGAAAGGTGGTCTCGATCGTATACTTAGTCAACCAATTCGAAGGAACTTAACTAGAGGGAAGCTACCCTTTAGATAGTGTCGAAAGGTACCAAAAAGGAATTTTTGATCACTTTACTAATCTAAAAAGCTTCAGCAATTTCCACTCATTTGAAAGGAGATATTCGAAAGCATCACTCCTACTTCAACTTCAAATTTGGGGTGTTGACAAGTTTTCTTGTTAACAAGTAGCATTTCCTCTTCTATTGCTTAGCACTACACTGCGGTGCATGTTCGTGTGTTTGGACACGGGTATAGATCCTGTACTAGGATATGGGTAAAAAAAAATTAGCGCTCTTTTGTTTTTAAAATATCGGTATACAATCCAATTAGTTTGGACTGGTCCCCTATAGAGTTTTGCAGATTCCGTATTGGGATGCTTTTGCTTACGTTTATCATTTTGGAACTGGTCCCCTATAGAGTTTTTCACCATTATTTTGGACCCAAATATGCTTGAGTATATGTGTATGGGTATACAATCCAATTATTTATTCTATCTCCACTTTCATTTGCAACCGATCCCTTATTTCACATCTGCTCACTTATGTGATCCCTCCTTCTCCCACTTCTTCGCCGATCCCTTTCCCACCTTTTCTTATTCATTCGCAATCATTCCTTCTAGCAACTAATTTATTCCTTTTCCATTCAGCGATTACTAATCCCCTCGACACCATCTTTGATTCAATAATACATCGCATTCACCCTAACTTGCACTCCCACTTGTCTCCACTGATCCGAACCCTAATTGAGATGACTTGAATGGTACACCTTACCGCAAGTTGAGGTCGTAGTACTTGAACATTTAATTGATATGTGTCCAAGCTTAGGTAGACGGTGAGCTGGATTTTGATGAAGACGAGGTTGGGTCTTATTGAGTAATGGGATCGACAGTTGATGTCGAGACCGATTCATAGCATAATATAAGTGACCAAGGGGAGAAACGGTTCAAGAATAGGATCCATTATGGCATGAGGAAGTGTATGGAGGGATCGATCATGATTTATTGTTGAATGAGTACAGGGATCAATTATGATTATGAAGGAAATGCGGTGGAATGGCAGATGGCAATCGGTATTGAGGCACTGAAATTGCAGATAATTATGGGATTGGTAGTCGGTTAGAGGAGATAGTAGTGGTGGATATATTTTTAGGGATCGCATGTGCAGATAGTTTCATTTATAATTATCAAACTAGTAGGTCAGAGCAAGGAATAGTTGATCTGAATGCATATGTTGGTTTGAATTTGATCGATCACAAAATGCAGTGGTTGTAGATTGGCATAGAGATGTTTGTAGGCATTGTATCAATTACAGTGCTGAGGATGGATGGATTGTAGTACTTTCTGGTTGCGAATTTCATAAAGCAATTTTTCCTTATGGGAGGGATCTTGTACAATCCCTTTCCCAGTGGTGACTTAGCCATTTTTTGGCGTTATAAGCCAGAAATTATACACCCGATCCCATATACTTGACTGCATGGTTAAACTTAAGGATGAGAATCGGTCTTGAACTTTGAACATAAAATTGAGAATTGTACATGACTTAAACTCGTGATCAAATGCATAGGGCTTGCCTATGAAATGAGCTCCAATGTATGTACCCTGCATTCGAGCATACTTGAATATGGACTTGAATTTGTTTCTGCAGTACTGCATAGGTCACCTGGAGCGCTTTCCATAGTCTCTCCGTATCAGAGTTAGTGATTATTCAAGAGGAAGCTTGTATGTCCATAGCTCCCTGCTGCATCCACCTCCTAGAAGAGCCATATCCGTGTTCTAACTACTCCATCAGCAAGTCATGAAGAGGTAGCAATGGCCTTCTCCTTCCTAGGAGGAATTGTATGTAGTTTCCTTATAGATCTCTTTCAAATTTGAGTGGAATAGGAAACTCATTGGCAGAAATCTAGATCTATCTCATGGATGATGGAATCCGGTAGTAGATGATGAGATCTAATCAAGCTGAGAATTCAATTATCAGTGAAAGCACCAAAATGTTTGCACCAAAATTGGTTACAAACGCCCAAAAAAATTGTAATAAAGAAATAAATGAAGAGATCTAAATTGAAATAGAGAGAAATGGACAGAAATTAAGTAGAAACATGTAATAAATAGTGATCAAAATATTTATAGTGCATTAGCATTGATTTCCTACATTCACTTTGATGAATTAACATTTTTAATCACTTTGAATTTTGAGTACAAGAGTGGTTAGACCGGAATTCGAGATTATAATGAAGTACAAAGAAAATAGAAGTGTATAGATCGCTCAAATAAACAATGAACCCTATATTTATAGGTGAAGACAACCAAATATCTTCTTAAAAAGTCAGTAGCAAATTCTTGAGATGTAGACGAAGCCATATAAGATGTCGGAAGGCTCAATTCCCCATGAACTGGGGTCGAATCTGACTTTCCCCCAGATGCCTCATGGCATCCTGTGAGCTCTCTGGTCGGTCCCCCGCTTGTTAGTTTCTTGTTCCCAAAGTTTCACGCATAGTTGACTTCATGTTTATGAGATATTGACCAATCGTCGTTGAGTTACATTGTTGAGCTGATACGATCTGATCCCTTGATACGATCTGATCCCTTTCCTAGGGGAAATAACTTGCCCATAACTTGAGCATACAAACGCTAAAGACTTGAAATTTGAATGTAGCCTTCTGGGGCCTTCCTTGCCACTCCATATCGATCTCACCTAGTTTGGGAAAAAAATTAAGGATACATACCAATACCCTAAGGGAAGGGATAGGCACCGATCCCCTGTCAAGGAGAGACATGAATCCATACTTAGAATATTCCAGAGAGTCTATCTCTTGACCTCGCTTGATCATTGTTTTATAACATTGTCTGTGCTTGATTTCTCAGCCTAATAATTTTCTCTCTGGGCTTCCTGCCTCGATGAAGTCTAGTCTAAATTATCCGATCAGTCTGAATATAGCCGGACAAAAAGGTCGGATAAAAACCATTATGTAAATGTTCATTTTTACTATAAAATGGACATCTATATTCGTCTGATACAGTATTTATAACGACTCGTATTTTTAACAGTTGGATATTTAAACAATTTATTTAAAAATTGAATCGACGATTAATTGATGTCATAAAAATTATGATTTTTCACATACAAGAAAATCATGACTCGAGAGCACTTCCGTTAAGTTTCTATCGACAATGCGAATTGAAATGAGTAAAAGAATCACTATATTTGGAGATCAGACGATACAATGGCCGAAACAGTCTCGAAAAGTGTGAAATTATCATTCAGGAGTGATGTCTCAGATAGTGATGAAATTTATACTATCGAGACAAACAATGAGGAGATGCACGTAGATGAGTTTTGTGGCAATTAGACGCACCATTTGATCGTACGAGCTCAAAATGCACGATCATTTTATTTGAGAAATTATAAAATGAATATAATATTAATGTATATTATCCAAAATCCTTATATAAACCCTCCATTTTGATTGGCCATGTACTATTTCGTTCCATCTCTAGTAAACATGGCCGCCACTCTTTGCTCATTTCAAATCCAGGTGATTTGAGCCATGAAAAAATCCCAAACCTAGCTCGTTGAACTTGTCTCATGAGAAGCTTCATGCTCATGTCAACTTTGTAGGGAGTAATGCGTCATAGCTTAACCCTACCTTGGAGATAGCGATCTACAGTTTGACCTTAATGGCGCTTGAAGCGACGATCGATGAATTAAAGGTTACCGTTGGGTTTTTCATTGCAAAATACACCTCTACACCAAGTTTTAGCAACCCCGATGCCCTTTAGCAATTCACATCCATACACTGTACAATCCAAGGACTATCTAGTCACATTTCTCAGGGGCAGACCAAGCTCTATTTCATCACGTCGATGGCAAAGAGATCGTGTAATGGGATTGTTTGGCGAAGATGGCTTATGATTTCATCGAGTATCGAGTGTGAAATGAAGGCTATGGGTAGATACATGTGCAGGTGCATGTACAGTAAAACAAAATTGGGGAAGAAAGCTCTAATAAGGGTAATTAGTCTAATTAAATTATACTTAGATTCATCTCGTTACGGCCCGATGTCTATTTCTGCTTATGCTGGTCCTTTAGATCCCCCTCCGCATGAGGATGCTCCAAAGTGGTCATCCCTGTTTTCCAAATTACCAAATAATGAAAGTGAGCACTCGTCGTGTCATTTTGATATAGTTTAGATTGAAGGCATAATGAATCCCACCGCTGGAAGTGATTAAGGTGGGTGTGGATTATTGGAAAGACCACTTGGTGGGTTTTTTCCTTGAATCCAACCCCCTATCATTTAGTTAAGGTGAGGTGCAACCAGGTGTGGAAGCCTAGGGGGGTTTGAGTGTCCATTTTGATAATGAAATTTCTATTTAAATTCTCACATAGCGAAGAAAGACAGCGTATTCTAGAAGCTGATCCAATTCTTATTGAAGGGAAACCTTTCATTATCACTACTTGGAGTCCTTCTGTGGATGGGGGCAAAGGACCAAGTTTTATTTATTCCTGTCTGGGCCTAATTTTCACACATTCCTTCTTTTCTTCAGCCTCTTATTGGGATTTACTGGCTAGCCAATCTAGTGGGTAAGGTGATATGTTATGACGCTAACACTGTGGCCAGAAATAAATTAGTCTATGCCAAAGCTCTGATTGAGATTACTCCTGCCAAACAACTACCTTCGGTGATAAAGGTCAGACTAGATGAGAGCCAGTTTACTGAGGTTAGAGTTTGCTAAAATTGGAAACCTCATATATGCATGTACTATTAGTCTTTTGGGCATCTTTCAGATGCATGTTCTAGATCCACAGTTGTAGGCTTTGTTCCCCTAGCTGACCGAATTCCTCTACCTCGTCCTCCTCTCAGGAAGTGGGTTCTGAAGGTTTCTCCTGTAGCTCTCATTGTTGATGCTCCTGTTACCCCCAGTGTTGATGCTCCTATAGCTCCCATTGACGTCGCCCCTATTTGTGTAGCTCTGTCTTTCACTTATCCCCTCTCCCGTTGTTGATGCTACTGTTGCCCCTTGTGCGGCTCCTGGTGTTGATGCCCCTGTTGAGGGGTCTCTTGTTGAGTGTGATTCTCTTGTTTCCCCCGATTTTATTTCTTGGAATTCGAAAGGCGAGCTTGGATCCATATTCCATCTGAGATGAGGTAATCACCATAAACCGATACCTATTATGCATTTATAGTGATATTAAGGGTAAGAGTCGTTTTCTTATATATCACACTAAGGATGACGGTCTGTCCCTTACTAAGGATGGTGAGATTTGTAAGCTGAATAAAAGTGATTTTTATGACGTCGTCTGGGATAGGAATTTTATTTACTCTCGTACTTCTGAAGGATATGTTCCTAACCTGGCTGCACTATTCTTTGGGTATGTTCATGTTATGGGCCCGTTAGTTGTTGTTTGTGCCGGAGCTTCCTCTTCGTCCGGTGTGTAGTTTTAGTTTTTAGTAGTTTAAGCTCCTTCTGCATAGCTCCTGCGCTATATTATTTCTGTATTTTTTGCTCTTTAGGCCTTTTTAGCTATTCTGTGCATGTATAGAACACCTGTTTTCCCATGATTTATACAGTGGCACGATCCACTTTAAAGCAGTCGAGCTTTACTAAAAAAAATTATACTTAGATTTAATTAAATATTAAATTAGTATGAAAGCATATATATTCCATATCTTTTGCACACGAGCTCCATTTTGGATGTCGCTTCTTGCATTGCGCTCGTGATGGAGAGCTCTATGACTTGGCGATGTTTTGGATAGATTTGGTTAGGTGAGTGATATTATCTCTCACCGTACTATGTTTATTAGTGCACTATTAAAATGATGTTTTGAAATGTTTTCTAACTTTAAAACATGATTTCTAAAATAGTTAAATCTATATATTATTTTATAACAAGAATAAAAAGTGTTTTAATATGGTTTTAAATTAAATATCATATTTTTTTTCCCGTTGACGCTCTATTTTGACGATATTGATTGATTTGGGCTACTTTAATATTAATCCCACATTATCCCACGTTGGTTGCTCGGATGGATGGTATTATGTTATTTTAGATATATGTGGGCTATTATAGACATTTCTATGCTTGTTGGTAGCATGTCTGCTTGTTTTGTAGTTGGTTGGAAACGCCATTCGATGGCGATATAGGAAAATCCCAATAGATAGAGTTAGTGTATATTGATTCAGTGCACGCATAATGGGGACTCAAATGATGTGATATAGTTTTGTGCATATCTATTAAGCGCACAATCGATGATAACCTCGAATAGATGGTTGGTACGTTCCGACTTATCTGAAGATGAAGGATGATAGACTTGGATATGTGCTGCGGACTTTAGTGGAGATGTTGGGCATTTTCATTTGGTTTGTACTTAACCATTTTTTGTTAAGTGTGCAACCAAAGTAGTCATTATCGATTACTATAGAGTAGTTGATATCTATCACTATTGATGATGGCCAATTTGGACAATTTTAACGTGGACGATGGAGTGGGTTCGAGGAGCAAGATGTGATGGTTCGTTCATTTGTTCGATGTTCTGTTTTGGTGTTACTTCTCTTCGACGAATGGTTTTGGCAATGAAGAAAAGATGTGATGCTTCAACGTAATGACTTCATGATTCAATGATGATGATTCCATGATGGAAAGTGACGACTTCGATGATGGATAGTTATACATCATGGCGCAGAGTAGTAGACTATGAGTCATAAAGAGAAGTAACTACTAGAAGAAGGTTAAGGGACAAACGATGACATTCTATGATTTACATTGGCTGTCTAGAATAGTTCCCAAATTTTAGGATGCATAAGGACATTCTATGACCGATGATGTCTATCTAGAATAGTTCCCACGATGACCGATCCATTTACCCTGGACTATCGGATGGTAGTCTAGTTCTTGGCATTCTGAGTGGCATTGATTGAGTAATATGAGATCGGGACATTGAGTAGTCTTTGGCCAGTGCAGTCACACGAGTATCATATATCCATCACACTAAGTGAGTGAATGTGAGGATTGATGATGGATGACATGTTTGTTTGACTATTTCTATTAGCTTAAGGATGTCACATGTAGATACTATCGATGCCGATATCTAGACATCGTTAGTACTTTGATGAATAGTACACCCATGTTGACTGTGATATAAAGTATCATATATCCTATGTTATGTGCTAACTCAGTGGATGTTGGGATAGGTTAGGTACGATTCTCCATAACCTCTGTTCTTTATCTTATACCATCTTTTATAGTGTTTCGAGATTATTTATCGCTCATACCAGACTATTGCCTGACACGATGTTTTATGCTTTGCTTCTTATTATCTTGGGTGCTCTTCAATGAGTAGAGTAGAGAGTAAGTGTAAATAGCACTTGGAACTATGTAGACGGACTTATAGATGGTGACGCTTTCTCATATTAATATTTTGAGTTATTGTTGGTTATTTCGGTGTGTGACACTGTGGAGCCTTGAGAATGTTGACTTATTATTATTAGAGATAGTTTATCAGTTGAGTTTATTTATTAGTTATATAAACTCTATTACATTTTTGCATAACTGTATGTGCCTGTGTACTCTGATTATGTGGTTTATGTAGTTACTACGGTCTCACCTAATTTATGTCCATGATTACATTATATTTTATCTGATGTGCTGTGAGATATACGACAGGGGTGATTCTTTGATGTCTCGTTTTTCCTCTTTTCCATTCTCTTCCATTCTATTTCCTCTTTTTTACTTCCTTTCTTTCCTTTGACAACCATTCTACATTATAGGTGTAGGGGGGTACTCACATTTGGTATCAAAGCTTAGGTTACGTCATTAACGTGAGTTAATATTGTGATTTAGTAAAAATAGTGTAAGAGTTCTCACCATAGACTGAATCGAGAGTATACCTTTATATAAGAGAGTGTGTATTTGTTATATATTTTGGTTTTCAAAACTATATCGCAATATATATAGTATATAAGTTGAATTGAACACACAAGCACTATTGATGTAGCTTTTCTCCATGAGAGACTGATCATTCTTATTATAGATAGGGATGTTCTGGCATACGAGAAATGCTATTATTTACTTCATTTTCGGGATTGATAAGTAGGAAGAATCGAGGACCACTAACCTTAATTTACAGAGTATGTTCACAGAGATGATGCAAATTATTCTAGAATGTCAAAGTTTATCTAAACGATTATAATGCTCAACTACAAACATTTATGGTCGACTTTGCCAAGCTATATAAAAAGTATGTGAGTCTAAAAGGCAAACCGTTCCTCGAAATGGAGTCAGCTACTAAGATGGAAGACAGGATAATATTTGCGAAAGGATCTTCGATGACTTGGGGTTAGATGATTTACTGAGGTAGAGGTTAACCTCTGGATGACTCTAGGGACGAACAATGAGCTGGTGAATTTCCCTTATAGCTTCGATTCTCGAGGATGATTTTTCTTAGGATAAGTTCATAGTTTGCATTGGAGAGAAATTTATCTCGAATTTTCAAAAGTCGGTGTTGGTCAGAAAGTTCGTCCGTTTTAAGTAAGGCGATATGTCTGTATTGGTGAATGTGACCGAATTCGATGAGATATCAAAGTACGGTTTATCTTTCGTTGATACTCTACTCAAAAGGAATGTAGAGTTTACCAATAGGTTTAGCGATCAAATTGCGAACCAATTGATTGGTCATTTGATGGGAGCTTCAAAAAGTTGATCAAAAAGGCTTTATGATGTGAGAGCCTGTGCCTGGTGTAGAAGGATTATTCAAACCGGTTATGTAAGGGTAGGTAGCGGAAGCATATGCGTTGAATGTCGTTCCAATTTCATTAAGTGCTCCATCGATGAAAGAGAAGGGAAATGGCAATACCATATTGAGGTATGCTTTCCATTTATGGAAAGTTCATAGTTGTTTTATTTGATGTCAAGTTTTTATATTCCTTTGTATTTGGTGATTTGTGGATAGATTGGAATTGAGACTTGAAACTGTTGACCGACCTTTAAATTATGACGGTCCTTGTAAAGGGCTCGGCCAGACTATACATGTGTAACATCTCATATTTTGTCACTATAAATTAATGTCATGGATGTAGCATCTGTAGCGCTTAGTTTCGGGCACTAAAATGGGGAAGTGTAACCACAAGGTTTGTCTACACTTAGTCTATACATAGTTTGTCAAAACTTTATCTTGTCAAGTCATGTATATTTGTTTGTTTATTTGATTGTTATTGATTGCTTTGTGTTTAATTGGGTTCAGTATTAGAGACTAGGAATTTACTGGCTGGAGGGGTACAAAAATAGTAGTGGATTACGAGAGGCCGTTGGTGAAGATAGGAACTGACGATGAGCGAAAGGTAGTGTGTGGCTGCCTACCTAATGATGAG
This sequence comes from Allium cepa, assembly GCA_030765085.1. Lineage (NCBI taxonomy): Eukaryota > Viridiplantae > Streptophyta > Magnoliopsida > Asparagales > Amaryllidaceae > Allium > Allium cepa. The sequence continues at coordinate 338,971,251 of CM060944.1, forward strand.
TTGATGATTAGCTTTCTATATTCTCTTGATATCCCATACGTCGAGTTGTCACCTGTGCATGTAGCTAGAGAGTCTCCGGGCACATTCAATGAGGTGACCGGATTACCACCACATAGGGATTGAGTTCCTTATCGATCTGATTAAACGTGCTAGACCACATGTTATACCTTTAAGGTGGATGATACCCAAAGAGTAGAGGAGACTAAAGGTGCGAGTGAATGACCTATTGATGCGACAGTCCATTCATAGAAGCATATTTGATTGAGATGCATCTATAGTGTTCGCCACTAGGGCGGATGGTTATTTGAGATTGTATATCGATTTCTATAAGATGAGTGATATGAAGGATAAGTATCAACTTCCACTTATTAATGGCTTGTTCGATCGGCTTTATAGTGTGAAAGTGTTCTCCTAGTTGGACCTTACGATGAGGTTTCATCCACTGAAAGTAGCTAGAGAGAGTGTGTCGATCACTACGTTTCGTACACTACTTTGATTTTTGATTGGTTGGTTGTGCCATTCGGGTTAACCAACGCGTCGACGTGCTTTAATGATTTCTTGAACCATGTTTCGAGGAATCACTAGAGTGAGTCCATACTTGTGTTCATTGATGATACTTTCATCTATTCATGGATGAAAGAAGAGCACAAGGCACAATTGATGATTGTATTGAAGGTGTTGTGAAAACATTGACTGATGATGAGATGTTTTCCTTGGATTGGAAAGATGTTATATACATTTTACAAAGGACTTCTCAAAGGTAGCAGCATCATTAACCAATTGGACGAGAAGAATCGAACTTTTATTTTGAAACGTGATGTGTAGACACGCGTTAGTGAGTCTGACAAAGAGGTTGACGAGTGCATCGGTGTTACTCATTTCGAGTGGAAATAAGGAGATGGTAGTATACACATGCATGTTGTAATTAACTAGGTGTTTTACTGATGCAAAAAGGTAGGGTTGTCACATACGTTTGTCGATAACTGAAACCGCACGAGAGGAAGTATCCAACTCTTGATTCGAAGTCGGTGACGATAGAGTTCAATTTAGGGATTTGCAGGCACTATCTATTAGGGGAGAGAGTCAATTGTTCAATGATTCCATATTATTGGAGTATCTCTTCTTCGAGAAGGATTTTGACCTTTGCCAATAGCGATGGTTGTAGTTCTTAGCCTTCTACGACTTTGACATTTCCTAGACGTTCGTAAGGGAAATGTGGTCTTTGATGTTTTGAGTTATAGACATACCAGATTACGAGTGATAATCCTAGGGTGGAAATTGCTCAAGTTTATCAATGACTATCACTTAAGAACTCAATATGAGCTATGGCCAAAGATGATGGCTAGTTTGACTAACAGAACTACATTGATTTAGCAAATCTGGTACTAGTCAAAGGTGTGAAGAAGCTAGACTAGCAGAGATCATAGCTAAATTAAACGAACATGTCGTATCTATAGAGGTGATGCAGTACAGACTCTATTGAGATGGTAGGCTCCGTAAATATGAGATATTGTTTTCTGATGTCGATGGGTTAAGGAATGAGACACTAGCAGAGTGCTCTCATTCGAGATTGTTTATACATTTCAATGATAATAAAATTCACCGTCATATGAGATAGACATTTTATTGGGAAGGGACGAAGAAGGAGATCAAATATTTATTTAAAATGAACGAATTGTCGGCTAGTAAATGCTGAATAGAAGAAACCAATTGGTTACTAGGACCGCTTGAGATTCCCAAATAGAATGGGAATGGATGGTGCGATTCCATTGTGTTCCAAGAGCATTGTAAGTGGCCGAAACCCATTGTTCACTATTGGGTTTTGGGAGAACTTACAAAAGACATATAGAAAATTAAGCACTGAATTAACTCAATGGTATCGAAACTTAACCATGAACTTTGAGACCTCGTAGATCTATTCATATCGATGGACGTGACACAAAACAAGTTTGGAAGATGGTATTGGAGTAGTAAAGGTTTAGTAGAGTGAAAGCGAAGCCGATTTCTATTTTCTGTCAGCTTTTCCTATTAGACATCGAATTTGATGTTTTATACTAGACAGTTTAGTATCCAACATGCTTGGATAAGCATGGATGTTATTATTGATGTTTGATCTTTTATATGCCTGTTGATGTTTGATTGTTGGTATTTGATATGATCACCTTTTCTTATATAGTTGTTAGGCATGCAAGATAGTTATGGTTTGACATAGCATATTTACTTGAGATGATCGCCATATATATCATCCAGTATGCCTATTTACATTATGATGTTACTACTGTGTTTAATCCTCTTTTTTGAGTACTTAATTAGGTACATGGAAGCAAGTGTTGGCTATTTGGATGCTTATCCACTTATATTTGGATCCAAATTAAATGCTCTTGCTATAAAAGAGGTATGTAACAGTTGTAGTGTAGATTTGATTATTTTTGCTTGGTTGTCCTCGGAAACGAGATGCCTCGGATATGAAATATATATGTGTTTATGTTGTATTGGGATTTTTCCCATACCTAGCTATGCAAAGAAGGTATTGGCGAAATTTTCCATGACAAACCAAAATTTAGAGAAAAGCACATTGATTTCAGATTTGATATTGGTTGTGCTTAGGGATGAAGATGATGGCTCCAGCTGATTCTAAGTCGGCTCCCTTTTTTATAATCACTTTCAATGATTGTCCTTTACAGTTGATAAGTGACGATTTCTTCAATATCGTTGCTTATAAGAGGGTGTTGGGTTGTGGTTCTTCATCCTTGGGATTTCGAAGACGAAATCATTTTAAGGTGGGGAGAATGTAGTGACTCATATTTTTAATGGTTGGATATTTAAATAAGTTATCTAAAAATTGAATCGTTAATTAATTAACGGTTCTAAAATGTGATTTTTCAAAAATGATCGAATCAAGACTCTAGACGACTGCCGTTGAGTTCATATAGACATTGCGAATTGAAATTAGTATATGAATCGCTATATTTAGAGATCAGATGATACGATGGCCATGGTTTCGAAAAGCGTGAAATTATCACCTGGAACTCTGTCTCGGATAACAAGGAAATTTATACCATTGGGATAGGAAAAATGAGGTGATGCACAAAAAAGAGTTTTCTGGCAATTGGACGTACCATTTAATCATGCGAGCTCAAAATGCACAATCGTTTTATTTGAGAAATAAATGAAATATGAATATAATATTAATATATATTGTCCAAAACCCTTATCGAAACTGTCCATTTTGATTAGCCATGTACTATTTATTCCATCTTTAGTAAACATGGCCACCACTATTTTCTCTTTTCAAAAATCAAATCCCGAGGATTCGAGCCACGAAAAATTCCCAAACCAAGCTTGTTGAACTCCTCTAAAGAGAAGCTTCATGCTCATGTCAACTTTGTAGGGTGCGACACATTAGAGCCAAACCCGACCTTAGAAATAATGAACTAGGGTTTGACCTTGATGGAGCTTGAAGCGACGATCGACGAATCGGAGATTACCATTGGGTTCAAAATACACCTCTCCACCGATTTTAACAACCAAGATGTCCTCTAGCAATTCATGCCGTACACTGAATAACCCAAGGACTGTCAAGTCACATCTCTCAAAGGGAGGTGGAGCTCCATTTCATCGGCTCATTGGCGAAGAGATCAAGGAATGGGACGGCCTGGCAAATGTAGCTCGTGATTTCATCCAGTATCGAGTGAGAAATCAAGGCTAGAAGTTTTGGCTATAGGTTGATACATGCACAGGTTCATGTATAGTAAAATAGAATTAGGAAGAAAGCCCTAATGAGGGTAATTAATCTAATTAAATAATACATAGAGTTAATTAATTATTAAATTAATCCGAAAGCTGGTATATTCCATATCTTTTGCATACGAGATCTGTTTTGGATGCCTTTTCTTGAGTTGCGCTCATGATGGAGAGCTCTACGACTTGGTGATGGTTTAGATAGATTTGGCTAAGTGAGTAATATTGTCTCTCACCATACTATGATTATTAGTATGGTATTAAATAAACGCTTAAATGTTTTCTAACATTAAAACTTGATTTCGAAAATAGTTACATCCATATATTATTTTATAAAAAGAATTAAAAGTGTTTTAAAATGGTTTTAAATTAAATATCACATTTTCCCCATTAATGCACTATTTCGGCGATATTGATGGATTTTGGCTATTTTTACATTAATCCCACATTATCCCATATTGGTTGCTTGGATGATATTGTGTTATTATAGATATATGTAGGCTATTATAGACATTTTTATGCTTATTGGTTGCATGTCTACTGTTTATTAGTTTGTTGAAAACGTCGTTCGAAGGCGATATAAGAAAATCCTATTGGATAGAGTTTAGTTTATATCGATCAAATGCACACACGATGGGGACTCAAATGATGTGATAGAGTTTTGTGCATATCGATTGAGCGCATAAACGATGATAAAATGGAATGGATGGGCTAAATATGTAAGGTGTATTGGTGTATGTTGACTAATCTGAAGATGAACGATGTAACAACTCGATTTCATAATTACCTTGATTCGGATTTTTTACTAGGAATAATTGAGGGAACTAATAATTTTTTTAATGTGAATAAGTAAATATTGGTTTGTTTGTGTAATTAAAGGAGATATATTTGATTTGGAATGTATATTTAAATAAATGGAGAATTAGACAAAGCTTATTTTCTTTTTAAATGAGTATTTTAATTTTATTATAACATAAAATATAGCTAGAAATCATTGGAAAATTATGATAAGAATTTTAGAGTGTAAATTGCTCTTTTTGAATTTAACTAGAGTTAAAATTAGTTTCTAACACTAAAAAGAACTCATTTTGAAAATGTGTAGAGTTGGATTTTGATTCTTAAGTTAGTGACTAGTTAGAGTTTAAAGCTAGTAAAAGAGAAATAAAAGGATTTGGTTAACAAATTAAAGAAAGAATTGCTTTGTTGATCAAATAGGGGTTTATAAGTTCATTAGATTATATAAATTAGTAATTAGAAGCTTACTTGGGTTAAGCCCATCACTAAAGAAAAAAGAATAGTTTCTTTCTCATTCTCAAAGTCAGAACTTACTTTAAAAAAATTAGAAACCCAGAAGCTAAAACTCCGTCTTCCTCTTTGAGAAACTTTACAAAATCCTCTCAAATAAATTGAAATAAATATGCATAAATTCATGTAAATTCAAGGTAAGTCTATCATATCTATCTCTAGCCTTTAGAAATCTCAATTATGATTTTGGTTTGTATTGTGATCTTTGTTATCTTGTTTGCAAATTTGTTGTTCTAGTGTTTCGACAAGGATTGGAGATGTTAACTGTTGTAGTTGTTGATTTTTGGTAGCTAAGGAAAAAGGCGAGATTTTACTCTCACAGTTATCTCTACGATATGAATTTCATGTATTAGTAATTGAATTGATGTAAATAGGGTATTCATGTTGTTCAATCTCTTTTGTTTGATGTCTAAATGATTTTATAGTAAACTGAAAATAGAAACCATGTAGAAAATGCAAGTTTTAGTATTTGATTTGCTTGCTTATGATTCGATGCTAGTTTCTTGATGTTGTATATGAGTATTGCACTGAAACTACACTCCCAAAGAGGATAAAACACTGCCTGAAATTGCTAGAAAGTTCATCAAAGATTGGATGCAAAACCTAGAGCAAAGCTCTAGGATTCTTCACGGTCACTATTGGATTGGTGCATCCGACCGGTGAATCAATCGTGAATGAAACTAGAGCATTGCTCCAGGTTTTGTATCCAGTTTTGAGTATATTCTGTTGTTGATGCTTACTCTTGTTTTCATGGCTTCAATGATAGTATATAAATTGTTTTAAATATGGATAATACTTTGATTTGAAAAAAAATGGAATTATTACTACATATGTTTTTTTATGAAAGCATTTATAAATTGATTATTGCAAAGGAAATCACAAAGTATAATTATATTTTTTTCATTTTAGCTCTAAAAATCATTCCTAGCTTATATATAACCATATTAATAGAATCAATTCAGAAATGTAGTCTTAAAAATGAAATAAAATATTTTGTCAAAAATTGAAAATGAACTATTAATTATAGTGATTTAATCAATAGATTTATATAAATTGGCTTTTAAGCTAAACAGTTCTTTTGCTAAAAAACAAGAATTATATTTAATCAGTTTAGTAATAATAAGTGGTTATGGGACACTAATTATCACTTCGTTGTTCAATTATATGACTTATTTTTGTATTTTTTGTCTGCAGTGAAATTTACTAATTAATAGTAAATGCTTTAGCAACACCCAGTGGTTATGGGACACATGTTTTACTTTAACGGTTACAATTAAAAGAGTAAACGACACTATGGGATTAAAATAGTATCTTTAAAAGCATATTATTTATAATTCGTTATATTCGTTAGTGCAATTGGTATATTGACCTTGAGGATAGTTGTTCATCTAGAGGCTTGACTGTTGTAGTCACACCTCGAGTCGTGGTATTCATTTAGTTCTAGCCCTATACCACCAAGCCAGTAGTCTGTACCATGGGCTATATTCGATGTAATAACAATTACGTCACCCATTAGTAGGCATGGTACCTTAGCAATGTGATAAATAAGTTGAACACCTGTTATGGACAATCGGTACATTTTGGACTATAAAAGTTTAACAGGCTAAACTCATGGAGCTTTTCATATCAGTCTCCCCTTGGAAGAAAGTAACTCACACTAAGAATATTTGTTTGGTAGAAAGATAACTATACAATCCGTTATTATGTTTGACTTGCCTTTGTGTAGTTGCTTCGTTGACTTGCTTTTACGCATTTGTTTGATTTCCACGGTTTTCATATTATTATTTTATTTGTTAGTTTTTGTATTAGTTTGTGATTTATGAGATTTGTTTCATTGTATTCGTAGATGACTATCGTTATTGGGCATGAGATGACTTTTTATGATACGGTGAATATCTTATGATAAGAATTGTTGACATCTTATCCATGTTCTAGATTAACAACCATAAACTTTTATTATTGATGGACATTTGATAAATTTGTCATCTGGATCTCACGTTTTTGGTAATTAGAGATAATCTGATCCGGGTCCCAGACTTATCAGGTACCACGACTTATGGACTTTGGACTTATTCTAGCTTTTAGAAGTAGACTATTATGTATTTATAGTTAGCTATGTCATATGTACATTAGGCAGTCGACTTTTATCTGATATGTATTTTACATGAGACAGTGGCTCTAGTTATCATATGTATTTTTGAGATGTTGTGTAGTCTGTATGTATACTACGTGGGTTTGGTCTCTCTTTCATAGACTCACAGTATATATTCGATGTATTATATTTTTCGATGTGTTATCTGATTCTGTGTTCTGTGATATATAGTATGTTATTCTGAATTTTTTTAGAGCCAACATACTATAACTTTATGCCGAGATTGTTCACATATATGATGTTGATCAGACGAATAGGTAAAATGTGACAGTGTTAGTCCAAAGCAATAAAGATGGACGGTCGCTCCTAACCAGCTTTATTCTCAGCATTAGTAGACAATATTACTTAGTAATATTCTTTGCTAATGTGGGTTCAAAAGTGGGGCGTTACAAAGGATGACAGAATTGGTATATGCTTCAGATTTCAAAGGAGTTGTCGGACGTTTTCATTTGGTTTGTACTTAACTATTTTTGGTTAAGTACCCAAAGAGTCGTTATCGACTATTCTGGAATAATCGATATATACCACTATTGATGATGGTCAATTTGACCAATTTTAATGTGGACGATGGAGAGGCTTCGAGGAACAGGATGCGATGGTTTGTTCTTTTGTTTGTTCGACATTCGATTTTGGTGTTACTGCACTTCGAGGAGTTCTTTTGGCGGTGAAGCGAATATGTGATGCTTCAATGTGATGACTTCATGATTCAATGATGATGGTTATAGATGGGAAGTGACAGCTTTGATGATGGATAGCTATACTTCAAGATTCAAAGTAATAGACTATGAGATATCACAAGAAGACCTGTTAGAGGAAGGTTACGGGATGCATGATGACATTCTATGACTAACATTAGCTGTCTAGAATAGTTCTCAAGTTTTGGGATGCACGATGAAAATCTATGACTGACCATGGCTGTCTAGAATAGTTCCTAACTACGATGACTTTAGATAAGAGTTGTGCGGATAGCTCCATGATGAACCCTGTTATAGATGACGTGTGCAAAGGGATCATTGATATTCATAGGTTTTGTAGTGTACTTGTAAATCAGGGATATGTGTGGACGCTCAAATGGATCAAATGATGATCCAATCCATTTATCCTGGAATATCAGATGGGTAGTCTAGTTCCTGACCTTTTGAGTAGCATGTATTGAATACCGAGACACCATGACGTTAAGTAGTCCATGGCCAAAGCGATCATATGAGTGTCATATAACCAGCACACTGAGTGAGTGAATGTAAGGATGGATGATGAATGCCATATTTTTTGCCTATTTCTACCACCTTAGTGAATGTAAGTGTTTAGAGATTATTTATCGTTCACACCAGACTATTGTCTAAATTGAGGTTTTATGCATTGCTTCTTATTATCTCGGGTACTCTTCGATGAGTAGACTAGATAACAGGTGTAAATAGCACTTGGAGCTGTGCAGATAGACTATAGATGGTGACACTTTCTAATATTTATATTTTGAGTTATTATTATTTACTCCGCCGTGGGACACTGTGGAGCCTTCACAGTTTAACTATCTTTAGAAATAGTTTATCGGTTGAGTTTATTTATTAGTTGTACAAAACCTATTACTGTTTTCTATAACTGTACAAGCCTGTATACTTTGATTATGTGGTTTATATAGTTACTACTGTCTCTCCTATTTTTATATTTGTGATTACTATCATAGTTTATCTGATGCACTGTGAGATGTACGACAGGTTATGTGATTGTGCGATATATTTCTTTTTCCTTTCTTTTATTTCCTTCTCTTCTTCTCTATCACTCTTCTTTGTTTCTTTTTATTTCCCTTGAGAATAATCCTACATCGACCGAGTGCTCCAGCACCGCACTATTCAATTGTATGAGCATCATTGGCATAGGGCATTTTTTACAGTATATTTTAGATTTGTCCCTGTATTGGAAAAGTTATAAACACAATATAATAATTATATTTCTTAAATCATTTCGTCTTAAACAGTTCATAAAATTTCGGTAACACATCCTTTTTGTCCTATGTTCGTGCATTGGCTTACAATATGAGGAACAAAGGGGGAGTGTTGCCAAAATTTTATTGAATTGTTTAAGACGAAACGATTTTGGAAATGTAATTATTGTATTTTCTTTATAATGGGAAGTAGGATGACCGACCATCAACAGTTAAAAATAATAATATGAAAATATAATATTATAATTTATAGTTTGTTAAAATTGATAATAAGATTTTATAAAAAAGTAAAAAGAATAATATATTGTTTAATTGATTAAAAAGCAAAATGTATGAATGAAATGAAAGATGAAATATCAATCTAAATAAAACATGATTTTTCGAATCTTACACTAATTTTTTAAATTTCAATCATATTTTCTAAAATAGGAAAAATGATCAATTATTTTGTCGATCAGGAGAGTTAGATGTGTCAATAAAAGGAATGAATGCCTTAATAAAGGAACATTTTTATAACAGTGTACATGAATTTATCAAATTTACTATGAGTAATAATGGAAACATTGAAAAAAATTTGGTGTCCGGGTAGTAACTGCAAATATTTGAAGCATTGGAAATTGGAAATGGTTATAGTATATTTGTGTCAAAACAGTTTCAAGCTAGATCATTATATGATAGGATCATCATGGTGAAATTGTTGCACCTACTCTTTTAGTGTCGGATGAGGAGGAAGATAATGTTAATTTTACGTCGAATCCCATAAAAGATATGATAGAAGATGCAACATGATCAATGTTTCATACTGTTCAAGTTGACGATGAAGATGTAAATGTCAAAGAAGAACCAAATATTGGAACAAAGAAAATCTATGATTTATTGGATGCTGCTAAGGAACCCCTTTGGGATGGCTATAGAAGAGGAACCCGATTAACAGTAACTATAGAACATATTTGTAACAACCCTGTATTTTGTAATTATTTTATTGTATATTTTAATTATTTTTAATGTAAGATTTTGATTTAAAAACTTATTTTACTTATTTGAAATGATTAAATTTATCATTTAAATATAATCTTGATTTTTATATGAGTTATAATTCCAAATTTGTGTAAGTTGAATATTTGCCTGAAATGCTGATTTTGGTCAAAATAGTCAAACTGTGACTTTTAACTTAAAATTTAAAAGTTTAAAATTTTAATTTTTTTCTTTTATTATGAAAGTACATAAAATTCTAAGAACACCACTTTTCGTTTCGTTGAATTTGGATGTAAATTGTGAAAGTTATACCCTTTACAATATTGGGCGTATATTGGGTTATTTAACAATGACTATTTTAAATTGTATAAATTACTTCTTCTTTGTTATATTTTATTTTAATATGTGATAATATGTTATATTATGTATATTTTGATTTTTACGTATTTTTAAAATGATAATATAATTTTTCTAAAGTTCATTTGAATTTATTTCTAATTTTAAAGCCTAGTCTACAATTTTAAGCCATTTTCTTAATTTAATTATATATAATTAAAATTTATTTATTTATTTTATGCACTCACTTTTATTTGCTGTGTTTTACTTTATTTTATTCATTTTACATGTATTTAAATTAAAGTAAATTTTTTCAAAGTACATTGAAGTTATTTCTAATTCTTAAGTCAAGTTTTCATTTTCTGTGCTATTTTTTTTATTTTAAATCATATCTAATTAATATTTAATTATTAATATTTTTTTTATCTGTTATATTTTCGAATTCTAACTGAAATTTATAAGTGTTTTCAGTTATTTAAGATGTATATGAATATATATAGGAAGTTTAAAAGGTTTGAAAGCAAAGAAACGTAAAACCGTTTTAACGTTTCTTCTTCCGTTTCTTTTCCAATTAATAGATTTAATTTCCTTTGACCGTTCCTTTATTTATTGTAGCTGTGCATTTCTTACCTCATTTTCACGTGAAAATATTCCTCTCCACTTCATTTTTCATGGCTAGAAAGGTTTGGTAATGGCTCCTCTTTCCCTCTTCTTTTTGCTCTTCTTTTTCCATTGTTTTCTTATATTTTGCCTTGTTTTCTCATGTGTATTGCTTGGCCTCTCCTCCATAGCCACGGCCACCACCTCCTACACCTCTTCCCTGCCATCACCACCATCTACCCCATCAGATCTGACCATGGTCGAACCCCTTTTGATGGTCAAACCCCTCAAATTACAACCTAGATGCCTAGATCCATGCTTATTTGACCTCTACATGCTCATCCACTTCAACCACCACCCAAACCACCACCATAGCCGCCACCACTCCCCAGACCTGACCACAACACACCCCTCCCTAACTCTGTCCAGTCGTGACACATCACAGACCGAGCCCAATCCCCATGGCCGAGCCCTTGTTTTGACCAAAAACCACCTAATTGACTTCAAAACCACATCACCTCCTCATGTACAAACTCCACCTTGTCTTGCCTTGAACCCGAGCTATTTTAGCCCAAACCTGACCCAAAATTTGACCACATCTGAACCACATCAGATCCCAAAGCCATACCAAACATTAGAGAAGGAAAAGCAAAAGACTGCGTAGTCGTATCTCCTTTATTTCAATGTTATTGCATTTTAAAGTCGTATTGAATTTTGTTGTTTTGATTTTTTTTTTGGGTTGTACACAATGGTTGTAGATTTGATTCGCTCTCCATTCATTCAAATCAAAAGTCGTGCTGTATCGTGCTTGTCATACTTTTGGAATCGCACTTGTGTTTGTTGTTTTGGTCTTCAGCTTGAAAAAGTGAGTCTTTCTCACTCTGACATTTATACTTATGAAAAGTGAATTGATGACAAGTGTTTAGTAATAAAAAATGTTTATACAAGTTAATGATGATCATATGATATGCTATGCCATGTTATTACTATGTTATTACCATGTTAAAACTGTTAATTTTCACCTGACATCTGATATATGACTGTATATTGTGATATTGACCTTGTTTATATTATTTCTGCATATGATCACACTGCAAGTTCCCTGTTAGAAAAAAAATGTTATGGGCTGAAATGATAGGCCTGAATGGTTTTAAATTTTTCATTTTGACTTGGGATTGCGGTTTTGAAATGATAAAACCCGGATTTTCTTTGTAAATTACGGGTTGAAATGATATATTACCCGTATCACTTTACCTAGCGTAGAAAATTTTATACAGGCCCGTAGTTAAAATATGCTTTTCTAAAAATTTTAAAATATTTTAGAAATTTAATTATTATAATATTTTGATTTGAAATTTAATAAAAAAAATTGTAAAATATTAGTGATTTTCTGAATAATTGTAAGTGAAATGAATTAATGAAAAAGTTAGAAATTTTGAACGTAAGTTATTTTGGAAATTTTGATTTAATTTTAATTGGAAATTTAATTGAGTATGAAATTATGATAAATTTATGATAATTTGAATTTAAATGAATTTAAAATGATTTTTACCATATTTATGATTTTTTAACAAAGTTGAAATGTGAAATGAATAAATATTTAAGTTGAAACTTTGAAATATAACTAGAATTGGAAATTTATGAAATTGACGTAAAAGTGAACTTTTAATTAAGTAAATAAAAATAAAAATAAAAAAAAGTTATATTTGAGAATTTGAACTTAAGTGTTAAGTTGAAATTTAATGTAATGGATTTTAAAATTGAACATTGCATTTTAATAAGTGGATTATTATTAAATCTTGATTTTTGAATGGAAATTTAACCCTGTAAAATCATGAACTTGAGGAAAATTAAATGATGTTATAAATGTGAAAATGTATGACTTTATAAGTTAAAAATGTTTTAATAAAAATATAACTGTTTGAGAAATTTTATTGAATATTTGAAGTTAATTGACTGCATTTTTGAAATGATATTAATTACAATGTAAATGATATTACAGCAATTGTAAATACTGTAGTTGATGATAATGAACTAAAAAAAAGCTATTGAAAAAAAAACTATTATAGAAATTGTTGTAAGTACTATGATTTTTGAATTTAACTAAGTTTATTTGAAATTTAAGAAAACTCTATTACAACATTTTTAAATGTTGTCTTTTGTTAAATTGAACTGTTTTGAATGTAACTTTCCATAGAGTTTTTTAAATGATGCGAAAAGTGAATTTTCACTGTTTTGATAAACTTAAGTGAATAAATGAACTTTGGAAGTTGAAATTTTTGAAAATTTAATAATTTAATTATTAAGCATAATAACTTCATTGAAATGAAAAAACAAAAGAATTTATGGAATATAAACTGTTTTAAAATATGAGTTGAAATGGTATTTTAGATTGAATAAAATGAATAATGATTTGAAATGAATGAAGTTTTGAAAAGATACGATATTTTGATATATTAAAATGATTTGAAAATGAAGTTTTGAAAGGATATGATATTTTGATATATTAAAATGATTTGAAACGAAGTTTTGGAAGATATGATATTTTTGATATTAAATGATTTGAAAAACGGAGTTTGAAAGATAGGACATTTTGATATTAACATGATTTAAAAAAGAAGTTCTGAAAGATATGATATTTTGGAACTGAAACTTTGAAAGGTTATGATATTTTGATATATTAAAATGATTTGAAAGGTAGTGTTGAAAGGGTATGAAAATTTAATATATTGAAATGGTTAGAAATGACTCGATATTTATTTTGATAAATATTTGAATTGAAAGATATTTTACGATGATATATTGAAATGGTTTTGGAAATGATTTAATCTTTATTTTGATAAAGATTTGGATTGAAAAGGTATTTTATTTTGAAGTATAAAATATTGTTTTAAAGTTATAACTACGGGTTATAATAACGATTGGTTGTTAAAGAGACCGGGATCGGATATTGTCTTATAGCCGGCCAATACCGAAAACCACTTTAACAACTGTGTATGCGGTGGAGATTCCAGAATGAAATAGGATGGTGGCGACGTTCTCGAGGTATATTACATGGACCCAACTCCCGTGAGTTGGCATATATGACTAAAACAGGAGCTATACCGGGCTACACAAAGGGTCGCACCCTTTCATCGAGCATGCTCCATCGGAAACCATTCTATTACTGTTGTGATTCGATTCGGTGGCGCCACTTTGATTCGGGGGTATTGTTCGAGGTGGGCGGAACCTGCTGGCTTGCCGTCACCACCGGTCCGGGAGTGCAAACGGTGTATCCACCCTGGCATTGCCTCGCGTGCCGTGTCATATCCTTATATCGAGCCCACTACGATTTTGGTTTTAAAGATCCGACTGCGTTAAGGTTCACCATCCCCTTAACGCTATTTTCTATATGATTATACTTTACTGATTAGACACTACCTTATATAGCGTATATTACTACATAGTAAATAGTTTAACGGATCCTTAGAGGATGGGCGGTCCCAAGCATCCTTTAAGTTACTGATGCATTTTGTTACTGTTCACTTGAGTTGATTTACAGTTTATAAGTATTTATGTCCTGACTCGAGGGTTTTGTATTTGCTTTACACTCGGGTCAGATTGATTGAGTTAGCATTCAAGATTCACCTTCGGCGTTGGAGCTTTCCTTGAAGACCCAGCCATCTATTTTGTTTCAGTATCCAGTGGTTCAGTGATGTATCTGATTTGTACCTGATGTATCCTGTTACTCTTCTGTTGTATCTTATTTAACTCTGATGTATCTTATATTTTATATAGTAGCTTCATGAACTACTATCTCTTTTTCTTCCGCTGCATTCTTATATACTCTGTGTCTGTGATCTGTGATTTTATTTAGTGTATATTCTGAGATTTGCCAAATTTTTATTTACAACGCGGTATTTTGAGCAATTCAATTTCGGCATGAGTGTCTACCCATACACTTATAATGGATGCGAATGGTTGAAAATACCGAGTCGTTACAATATTGCTATGAAATCTAAATTCAACATCATAAAAACCAGATTTACAGTTGTTGTACAAGATGCAAAATGACCTATGCCACCCGATAATTTAATGTGCGAAAATCATTATGAAATGAAAAAAAAATTATGTCTTCTTTCTGTAGGATCGATTTCACCCTAGAGGGGGGGGGGGTGAATAGGGTAAACTATTAATTATAAAAATTATTGCTGAAGATTATATAAAATAATTTCAACACCGATCACAATAGAATAATAGCAGCATAGATAATAGCAGAATGTTAAAAACAGAAAACAGAACACACAGATTTACCCAGCTTCGACAAAACCCTGCCTACGTGCTGCCCCAAGGTTTCTACTAGAAATTAAGTAGTCAGACGCTTACACATGTAAAATCATGACACCTGCTATCGACTAACCTAACTCTACGCTCAACACACTGCCACAACTCAGCCATTGAGTTATGAATTCTCAAACTATACCACCGTCGTTCGTAGCCTAGTCCCACGACTAGATTTTACAATAGTTTAAAAGAAAAAATACAAATTCAAAAGACAAATTAAAATCGAAAACCTAATTTTAAAAATAAAAGCCCAAATTATAAGTCGGCCCAAAATATATCAAGTGGTAATTCTTTTTTATTCCTTCTACCCGACTCCTTGTTTTATTTCTTCGGCCTTTAATTCTTTGAGGTAAAAATGGAAGCTTCAACTATTGCTCGTTTATTACTTCATTAAACAAAAATTAGGGCTTTGTAAATTGAGGCGCCGCTTCAATTGTTTGTTCGAATATATAATCTTGTGTTGCTTGCTTTTTCGAATGATCGTCTCTTCAATTTTGCACACGGCTTCTTCAATTAAGTCGAGTTTGAATGATGTTTGAATTGGTATGTGTGTTCCTTTTTCGATTTATATTATACTCCACTTTGATTTGAGTTCCTAATTAATTCTACGCACTGTGATATTGCTTGAACTCGAATGGAATATCGCCGATGATGTTTAAGGGTTTATATAGGATTTTAATTCCTATAATTTCGTTCGTATTTTATCTTTTGATGATTTTTCTCAGCCACTTGATTATACTTGAATGTTTGAGATGATTACTAACTTGTTCAAATTCGTATATTTTGTTTACTTGATTGACACGGTTTTGATTTGCTTTGTTCGACTCCTTGGCCACCACGTCTCTGACTTTGGTTTGAAACTGTTACATTTGACTTTGTAAAAACTTGCTATGTAAATTTCTTTTGTTCGAACTCTACTTTGATGACCCACAGCTTTGACTTCATTTGAAAGATTGGTTTCTTAATTTTTAACTTGTTTGAACTTTCTACCACCTGGATCATCTTAGTTTTGCTGTTCTATTTATTCTCTATTCTTTATGTAGCTTGTCTGTACATGGTTACATATGCTTGTATTTGACCTTGACTATGCTTTGTACTTGAGATGGTTATTTTGAGATTGCTTGCGACCTTTGAATTGTTGTATGCTTCAATATGCACTGTCTTTTTTGTGTACTTCCCTGGTGCACTTGTTCATTCGAGCTTGCTATTTATGTTTGCAGCCTTGCTCATCTACTTGCATTTGGATGCTTGCTGCTGCTTCGTACATTCTTGTAACGACCCGCAAATCCGTACCCCTTGAGTTAACACTATTCTACCTAAATCAACTCAAGTTGTACAGAAATATGAACCATTTGGGTTAAAGAAGAAGAGGTAGAAGAAAAAAATAGAAATCAACAATAGAATCTAACCATCGCAGCGGAATAAAATACAATAGATAATAAATGGTCTTTACTCAAAAATCAAATATCTTTGTTTATATATATTACATCATCAGAGTACATCAATCACAGTTCGACATCAATATCATACAATGGATACACAACAACTCAACACAGCGGAATATACATATATAAACAAGTACGTATCGTCATCCTGCTCGTCTCCTGAGCTCCACAGCATCATATCTTGTATCCTATAATACTCGGTCTGATCCGAGCATTACAGTTAAATAACACCCGAGTCAGTCTGGAATACCAGCGTGAGAAAATCACACCCAATTGATTATTAAAGTTTCAAAAATCCTTTGAAAACAAAAGCATCTCGTAAGACCACGCCACAAATAAACATGTCGGGTTTTTACCTTACGATAGCTAAAACAATTTTTATAAAAATCCTCTGATATTATAATAGGGTCTATATACAAATACTCATAAAATAGCCGAAATTTTTACATTATTAAATTCCAGCTACTAGCCATAGAGTGGGTAATACAAACAAAACTCGTACAAGGCTCGTAGGGAGAATGGATTTCCAACTAATGACTAGGCACTGGGGTACCACCTGTCATAGTACGAGGCCTAGATCACCGTACCGAGGAGTACGCCCGCTCCCCTGCAACACAAGACCGGGACTACCCCTTACTGGATAATCCTGAGTGAGATCACCCCGCAGTTGGGATCAGCAACCGCCCACTAAGCCGAAATAAAAAAGGGACATCTAGACAGGGATGACCTTACCCTGCTTGGGAGCTAACCACCTAGCCTTGCTGCATAACTCCTGATTTTCAGTCATTCCCATTTGATGAGGCTTGAGGCTAAGCGTTACCTTTTAGAACAAATCCCTTAAAATGCCCATCGTCCACCTGACGATGTTTTGAAAGCATTCATCCATACAAGTCCGTCCCGGGTTCGAATGGAACCGAAGGCACTACTCCTACTACATCCATTTTGAAAATATCCTCAGGATTAGTAGCGACTAGCCCTTGCACTTCACTGCTCCATCTTCGAATCCAAACTCATTTTCCACGAAACGTACAAACCAGATCGATGTGGTTTTCGAGAAATAAATCTCGATCCCGGTCTCTTCGAAACGATCAACGTATTTGGCCAATATTGATAGTCGGTTATTTAACTATCAATTAATATTCACAAACAACCATCAACCAATAAATAATTTCCCAAATTATTTATTTATCTCAAAATATCTTTACAAGATATAATTTCACTTTCAAACCCTTCTGAAAACAGTTTTTCAAACTATCTTCCTTTTCTCAGAATAAATTCCGAGTATTTCCATTTCCACTGGAATCACCAAGCACAAAACTTTAGATTTAAAAATAATTTAAAACACTTTATTGAAAAAAATATGTTAAACATTTAATTTAGAAAAATTACTTCAATACTTAATTTATAATAATACTTTTAGAAATAACTAAAATAAGGTTTCCTTATAACTATACATTAGATTTTCTTCTTTAAACGAAATACCAAATCATTCTTTAAATAATTATTACGATAATAGATTAAACAAAATACTTACTTTGGAATTTACTTTAGAACATTTAAGTTAAGACTACTTCAATAATTGGCTAAAATATATACTATATGAATATTTGAAAATAAGGTTACTTTAATAAATATAAAACTAGGTTTTCACTTTAAAAACATAATACTAAGTCATTCTTTAAATAATTACTACCATAATAGATTGAAAGAAAATATTTACTTTAGAAATTTAAATATTTAGAAATGATAAATTTTCCGAAACTTGCTTTTTTTTTTAAAATAACTTCAAAACCTTTAATTTATACTTAAAATTTACTTTAAAAACGTACTTGTTATCCAAGGAGAATTTCCAATCTCAATCACTTAAATCAATTTTTCCAAATTGATTCCCAATTTATTCCATTTGAAATAAATTTCTTTACTTATCAGTTCATTTCAAAATTCATTAGTTATGGACTTACTATTAATGTTATTATTTCCCGTTTGATTTTAAATCTTTTAACTGAAATAACAAATTTCAGTTTTTTTCCAATTTCTTCTTTATTCCTTTCAATAATTTAAATCTTAAATTTTAAATAAATGTTTTGTTTTTTTTAAATAATATCACTGAAGATTAAAATTCATTAACTTTCTGTTTATTCAAATTTCCTTTCTATACTCAAGATTTATTTATTAGAATTTTAAAGTCACTTTATTTCTTTCCAATTCATTTAAAAATTTATTCAAATTTCTATAATTATTTTACTTACAATTTTACTTCTTTTATTATCTTTCCAAATTCCAATTTATATATTTTTTGGTAATTCATCATACCCAATTATATCCAATAGAGCCATAGCATTCAATATTCCAATATAATTCATCATAGAATATCAAATAAATCACAACAGAGGGTATTAAATAATTTAAATAAATATTGAGAGATCCAGTTGGATCCCTCCAACTTGTTTTTCCCTGCATCCACAACGTTAGCACAATATAATATACTAATTCCAAAATATCATACTATATCACATCAATCAATTCAACCATTCAAACAATTATTTAAATTTAATCATTTAAATTTAAATTTAAATTCACTGAGTGAGATTAACTCACCTTTGACTTTTAATTTGCAATCCAATCCCAAACGGCTTGTTTCCTTTCAGATGTTGACCTTGAATAAATAATTATATAATTTTTATTAATATTCGAAATTATCAGACAATCAATTACCGTTTTTTATTTAATTTACCAATGATGTTATTTTAAACTAATTGCTTTAATTTTAAACTAACTTTCCTTTTAACAAAATATGAAATTGTTAAATAATTTGACTAAATAAATTAAACACCTCTATATATTATTTCAAATTTTACAGTAAGTTACATACGAGCATATACATATACATATATATATATATATATATCTATTATAATTATTATTATTTTATACACATTAACACTTCATTGTAATATGAAACAAGCTGTAAATTCCAAATCTATATACGCTCAGATTTAAATTGTTGTAGGAAAAAAAACGTTTATACCTTACTGTCGAATCTCTGCTCCCTCCAAGCTAGCCACACGAATGCCACCCCTGTGCAAACGCGACTCAATCGCGATCCATCATCCCCAAAATCGCGATGCTCCAACCCTAGCTCACTGTTTCGGTCGCACGACTCCAAATGTCGCTCCACTTACCTCAATACTCGAGTTGCCGAGCTCTAAGACATGGCCGAGCTTCGAACGTCATCAGCTACACGATACTCGTCGACCACACGCAAAACTAAACTCTCTCATGCACGCGCTCGGCATCCCCTCAAATCAAATCGAAGTCGCGTTCGATATGATGAAGTTGAGGAAGAGGAGATAGATCTGGTTTTTTATTTATTTTAGTTTAAACGAAGATAATGAGAATTTCGTGTTTTGCCCCTTTTTTCAGTTTATACTGATTGCATATGAAGGCTTCAGCTCTTTTTTTTATTATAAACGAACGCGTGGATTCTCGAAGAAGGCTCAACTTAAAATGAAGGCATTAGCTTCTGAGAGAAGCCAGAGTACGTGATGCTAACTACAGTACACAATGTAATATCAACGCGTTTATATACTGTACGCTTATACAACAACTCCAATCACTACGAATTTTGAAATCCGATAACAATACAATATTACGGATCAAATGGAACTGGTTTCGTCGAATTCCGAGACTGTGCCTCGGAAGGCTATTTTTCAATTCAATTTAAACGATATAAATTTCAAAACTTAACAAACCATTTTTAAATTTGATTTCATCACTTCTATTCTCTTCAGTATTATCAATACAAATTTTATAAGCCTTCAAATTATATTTTAACAGGCTTAGAATCCCAGATTCAACATTTTACCCAACTTTAAATCGTTAAATCCAATAATGAAATTGTCAAATAAATAGTGATATTTGAATTCCAGTTAAAATTAACTTTTAAATATTTAAAATCAGTTAAATATTCCAATTTTAAAGGCTTAAAAATTCCGGTTCGTCACATTCCTCCCCCCTTAAAAGAATCTTGTCCCCGAAATTACTAGTTAGGAAGAATGGTCCAATACCCGTTTATTATTTTCCCTAAATCCAAACAATTTCTAACAATTCAACATCTTACCAACTATCTTTTTATACAAAAGACCCACTATCTTTCTTACTAACTTCCCACATTTTTCCTTAGTTCCCAAATAACTTTACTTATTCAACTATTCAAATTTTGAATTATCAAAATTTGAGAAATTTTTTGCCAGCGTCTCCTTTGCGCGGCTAGCTCGGTACAACTACAAAAGGCCTCTACGGGCTCCCAAATTCCAAAAGAAAACAAAGAGCCAAGTGGCTATATCCAAAAACCCAATCAAATTTCATACCAAAATTTAAATACATACCTTTTTGTCGGGCAATTCAAATTTACCTTCTGAAATCAAAATCAATTCTCTTTTCCCTTTATATTACCTGCATACCCTGCTTAGCACTAATATCCATTCACAACATTCCAAAAACATTTTATTGACTTTCTCACAAAATGCCAATATCTATTCATTCCAATATTGACTTAAATTATATTAGTAGTATCAATTTTCATTTAAGAATTCACCATTCCCTCTTAAGTTTAGTTTAAGCATTTTATATGCTTCTTATATTCATTTTCATCTTCCACTATACTTTATATCTACTTCTACTCAAATTGATTCTTTCATTTCCATATGAATTCAATTTATCTCCACTCCAAATATTTAGATTTTATTTTCCATTTATATGGATTCATATTATTATTTTAAAGTAGTTTCATTTACTCACTTATTTCAATTTTCAATTCGAAACCGTTTTGTCATTAACAAAATTTTTCAAAATTTTTCAAAAATTTTCTAACTCCTAAAATTTCCGGAAAATTTTGGCAGAGTCTCCTTTGTACGGAGGAGCTTTTGCAATTTGACAAGAGATATAAATATATATACATCGACCCACACGGTCGGAAAAACCAAAAATAGTTCATATTTCCTAGTTTGTATTACGTAGACGTACCTTATTTAGCATTTTAAGCAAGCGGCGCATTTATTTAAGCATTTGCGCGTCCAAAATCTCGCTAAACGGTCTTCCGGTACCTGTACTTACTCAATTTAAACACATAAGCAACATATTTATGAAATTTGTAACATTTCACTCATTTAACAGGTACAACACATCAATAACATATGAAATACAATATAAATACTTCCATAAGTCGTTTGCGAAGTTTTCAAACTAATTCAATTTGTTTTTCGCCGATTCATATACCATTTACATTCAGCTTAGGTGATTTACAACCCTTTTACTTATTTCCAATTCATTTTTATGTCCAAACTAACCCATTTTCAATTTAATTGATTTCAAAAATCAGTATTTGTTACTTATCAACTTATAGTAACAACAAAGCCATATTTTGAAAATATATGCAAATTTAAGCAACTCGACGATATTCATTTACACAAACAATTTCTTTGGTTTTATAATCATTTTAAAATTGATTCCAACTCAATTTATATTTAATTTCATTCCAATTTATTCCCAAACTATATATTTGCATTTTATTTCACATTCACTTTGGTTTTATTCAAAACCATTTCATTAATAAGCTCAACAACCTCCATGCTTAAAATTTAATAATCATTTTCCTCAATTTCATGTAAGCCATGCTTCATTCAATACTATACTTAAGTTAATTACTTCAAATCATTCCAGTTTCATAACATAAGTTCACTCTCATTTGCCCATAAATTCTCTTCCAATTTAATTTGATTCTATTTAAATCAAATCTCTTCCATTTACTACTTAGCTCAATTAATTAATTTATTCAGTTCATTTAAAATTTTTAATTTCCATGTTCGATTCATTCTCGAACTTGTTTAATTAATTACGAGACCATTTTCACTTTATTTATACTCAGTTAGATTTTGTTTGCACTTCAAACCATTTCATTTTAATCCAATTTCATTTTATTTGCTAACCAATCCAAGATGAATTTCATATTTATAACTCAAGGCCTCCTTCTCCCATTCACTTTAATTCACCATCAAATTTTATTAATTCACCATTCAACTTCTATTTAACCAATTCAAATTTTATCCACATATTTAAGTTACTAATTTATTCCAAATTAGTTTACTCCAAATTTATAATTCAATACTTGATTTTTTAGCTTCATTAATCTCTTCAATTAAATTTTCTTGGGTTCAATTCTATTTTATAATTCAGGTTTGGATTTTTATTCACTTCCCAAAATATCAAACAATTTTATTTGACTTATATCTCCCTTTCAAATTTTATAAGCCACACATTCATTTGTTTTTCCCCACTTACATCCATTTACCCTTAATCACATTCACTTTTCAGCTTTTACTTAAGATCTTATCTCTATTAAGCCAAGCATACCTGTATTCAAACATTTAAATTCTTTTGATAAGCCATCGAAGTTTATTTATTCAATTTACTCTTTATCCAGCTTATTTCTATTCGAATAAGGATTTTATTCCATTCAACTTAAATTATTCAAGCTTTTATTAAATAAAATTTCACTTTCCTCGAAGCTATACTTCTATAAAGTTTTAATCTTTAGTTGATTTACTTATTTCAATTTCATACTTAAATTCATTTCCATTATTATTTGATTCTTATCTAAATCAAATTTCATTTAATTAATTTAGCTATTCACATAACTCCTTTCTCAATTTGTTAAAATGATAACCAAGGCCAATTTAATTCATCCATACTTGAATTGGATTTTATTTGCACTTCAAATTACCTTTATTTTAAGCCAATTCCATAACAATTTAATTCATGTTTGATTCACTGCAATTTCAATTGAATTTCTATTTAAAAATTCGGCTTCATTTCGAAATTCCACCATTAATTCAAATTTCAACTTAACTCAATACAACTGGAAATTTATTTTTAGTTTAATTCTACTTACTTCCATTTTCTGAGCTTAAATTAATTCCAACCCATTTAAAGTTCTATTAAACTTCTCAATCCAATTCATTCACATTTTATTAATTTTATTTACTTCACTAATTCATTGATAATTTTTTTATTTTCATTTTCTCAATTCAATTACATACAAAATTTGCTATTTTATTTCTTCCCTCATAATTAAATTTCAAAAATTTAATCTTAATCCAAGTTAAATTTTCATTTTTAACTTCTCACTTTCGATTTTAATTTCCAACATTCAAAGCTTATATTTCCTTCCTGATTTAAAAATCATCCCGATTTATAAGCTTACCACCTATCTCATCAGGATTTTAAACACCCGACTTTTAGTTTCAAATTATTTTGAAATCTCCAACATCTCAAATCACATTTCTCAAAAATTTAAACCAATCCGGGTTTTATCCCCAACAAATTACCTTTGAAATTTCAAAAACAAAGTAGTTCTTCTGAACAAATCAATTTGGCAGCAATTCATCACTTAGAAACTCGAAAATGAACATCGATGATGCTACAGTCATCGCCGAAGTTATTTTCCAGCGATGGAAGTGAATTCAATGCTATATCCTTTCCCAAAATCTATTTGAAACAATTTCCTTTCAGAAATACCCCAAAATAACAATGCTATTATTTATCTTCAAAATACTTCGAAATCTCCGGAATTTTAAATTTCCAAATCCTGCTTAAATCAATTTTAACTATAATTCCTTTGTATAAATTCCCACTTGATCATATTTCAATTTATAAATCACGTTGTTAATTTATATTTATAGATTTCTTTTTCTATATGAAATTATTTTCCTTAATCTTTAGTTATATTTTCAATTTCTAGTTAAATTTTTACACAACGATGATAATAATTTAATATTGTCATTTCTAACATCCAAGCAACCATATATTAGCTAAATAGTTTACAAAAACTTTTCCTTATATCAAAATATATTTTTGGGTAAAATTATTGCATTCACCCACATTTAAAACAATACTGTGTCAATTGTTCTATTCAAGTGTTTAGAAACCCCTTCGATACAGTTATGCAGACTATGTTGACGAAGGTTCATATGCCACTCAATAAATCAATCAACACAATATTAAAACAATTTATATTCACTAACAAATACGTGCTCATATCTACTAATACGCTCAAACTCATTCTAGAGTACTACAGACTCTAATTTAAATGAGTAATTCCCACCAGAGCCAAGGTTATCATCAACCTAAGCTTTAATACCAACTGTAACAACCCGCAAATCCGTACCCCTTGACTATTCTACCTAAATCAACTCAAGTTGTACAGAAATATGAACCATTTGGGTTAAAGAAGAAGAGGTAGAAGAAGAAAAAAGAAATCAAAAACAGAATCTACCATCGCAGCGGAATAAAATATAATAGATAATAAATGGTCTTTACTCAAAAATCAAATATCTCTGTTTATATATATTACATCATCAGAGTACATCAATAACAGTTCAACACCAATATCATACAATGGATACGCAACAACTCAACGCAGCGGAATATACACATATAAACAAGTATGGAAGTACGTATCGTCATCATGCTCGTCTCCTGAGCTCCACAACATCATATCCTGTATCCTATAACACTCGGTCTGACCCGAGCATTACAGTTAAATAACACCCGAGTCAGTCTGGAATACCAACGTGAGAAAATAGCACCCAGTTGATTATTAAAGTTTCAAAAATCCTTTGAAAACAAAAGCATCTCGTAACACCACGCCACAAATAAACATGTCGGGTTTTTACCTTACGATAGTTAAAACAATTTTTATAAAAATCCTCTGATATTATAATAGGGTCTATATACAAATACTTATAAAATAGCCAAAATTGTTACATTATTAAATTCCAGCTACTAGCCACAGAGTGGGTAATACAAACAAAACTCGTACAAGGCTCGTAGGGAGAATGGATTTCCAACTAATGACTAGCACTGGGGTACTACCTGTCACAGTACAGGGCATAGATCACCGTACCGAGGAGTACGCCCGCTCCCCTACAACACAAGACCAGGACTACCCCTTACTGGATAATCCCGAGTGAGATCACCCCGCTGTTGGGATCAGCAACCGTCCACTAAGCCGAAATAAAAAGGGACATCTAGACAAGGATGACCTTATCCTGCTTGGGTACTACCCACATAGCCTTGCTGCGTAACCACTGATTTTCAGTCATTCCCATTTGATGAGGCTTGAGGCTAAGCGTTACCTTTTAGAACATATCCCTTAGATTGCCCATTGTCCACCTGACGATGTTTCAAAAGCATTCATCCTTACAAGTCCGTCCCAGGTTTGAACGGAACCGAAGACACTACTCCTACTACATCCATTTTGAAAATATCCTCAGGATTAGTAGCGACTAGCCCTTGCACTTCACTGCTCCATCTTCGAATCCAAACTCGTTTTCCACGAAACGTACAAACCGGATCGATGTAGTTTTCGAGAAATAAATCTCGATCCCGGTCTCTTCGAAACGATCAACGTATTTGGCCAATATTGATAGTCGGTTATTTCACTATCAATTAATATTCACAAACAACCATCAACCAATAAATAATTTCCCAAATTATTTATTTATCTCAAAATATCTTTACAAGATATAATTTCACTTTCAAATCCTTTTGAAAATAGTTTTTCAAACTATCTTCCTTTTCTCAGAATAAATTCCGAGTATTTCCATTTCCACTGGAATCACCAAGCACAAAACTTTAGATTTAAAAATAATTTAAAACACTTTATTGAAAAAAATATGTTAAACATTTAATTTAGAAAAATTACTTCAATACTTAATTTATAATAATACTTTTAGAAATAACTAAAATAAGGTTTCCTTATAACTATACATTAGATTTTCTTCTTTAAACGAAATACCAAATCATTCTTTAAATAATTATTACGATAATAGATTAAACAAAATACTTACTTTGGAATTTACTTTAGAACATTTAAGTTAAGACTACTTCAATAATTGGCTAAAATATATACTATATGAATATTTGAAAATAAGGTTACTTTATAAAATATAAAACTAGGTTTTCAGTTTAAAAACATAATACTAAGTCATTCTTTAAATAATTACTACCATAATAGATTGAAAGAAAATACTTACTTTAGAAATTTAAATATTTAGAAATGATAAATTTTCCGAAACTTGCTTTTTTTTTAAAAACAACTTCAAAACCTTTAATTTATACTTAAATTTTACTTTAAAAACGTACTTGTTATCCAGGGAGAATTTCCAATCTCAATCACTTAAATCAGTTTTTCCAAATTGATTCCCAATTTATTCCATTTGAAATAAATTTCTTTACTTATCAGTTCATTTCAAAATTCATTAGTTATGGACTTACTATTAATGTTATTATTTCCCATTTGATTTTAAATCTTTTAACTGAAATAACAAATTTCAGTTTTTTTCCAATTTATTCTTTATTCCTTTCAATAATTTAAATCTTAAATTTTAAATAAATGTTTTGTTTTTTTCAAAATAATATCACTGAAGATTAAAATTCATTAACTTTCTGTTTATTCAAATTTCCTTTCTGTACTCAATATTTATTTATTAGAATTTTAAAGTCACTTTATTTCTTTCCAATTCATTTAAAAATTTATTCAAATTTCTATAATTATTTTACTTACAATTTCACTTCTTTTATTATCTTTCCAAATTCCAATTTATATATTTTTTTGGTAATTCATCATACCCAATTATATCCAATCGAGCCATAGCATTCAATATTCCAATATAATTCATCATAGAATATCAAATAAAAGACAACAGAGGGTATTAAATAATTTAAATAAATATTGAGGGATCCAGTTAGATCCCTCTAACCTGTTTTTCCCTGCATCCACAATGTTAGCACAATATAATATACGAATTCCAAAATATCATACTATATCACATCAATCAATTCAACCATTCAAACAATTATTTAAATTTAATCATTTAAATTTAAATTCACTGAGTGAGATTAACTCCCCTTTGACTTTTAATTTGGAATCCAATCCCAAACGGCTTGTTTCCTTTCAGATGTTGACCTTGAATAAATAATTATATAATTTTTATTAATATTCGAAATTATCAGACAATCAATTACCATTTTTTTATTTAATTTACCAATGATGTTATTTTAAACTAATTGCTTTAATTTTAAACTAACTTTCCTTTTAACAAAATATGAAATTGTTAAATAATTTGACTAAATAAATTAAACACCTCTATATATTATTTCAAATTTTACAGTAAGTTACATACGAGCATATATCTATCTATCTATCTATCTATTATTATTATTATTTTATACACATTAACACTTCACTATAATATGAAACAAGCTGTAAATTCCAAATCTATATACGCTCAGATTTGAATTGTTGTGGGAAAAAAACATTTATACCTTACTGTCGAATCTCTGCTCCCTCCAAGATACCCACGCGAATGCCACCCCGTGCAAACGCGACTCAATCGCGATCCATCATCCCCAAAATCGCGGTGCTCGAACCCTAGCTCACTGTTTCGGTCGCACGACTCCAAATGTCGCTCCACTTACCTTAATACTCGAGTTGCCGAGCTCTAAGACATGGCCGAGCTTCGAACGTCATCGGTTACACGATACTCGTCGACCACACGCAAAACTAAACTCTCCCATGCACGCGCTCGGTATCCCCTCAAATCAAATCGAAGTCGCATTCGATATAATGAAATTGAGGAAGAGGAGATAGATCTGGTTTTTTTATTTATTTTAGTTTAAACGAAGATAATGAGAATTTCGTGTTTTGCCCCTTTTTTCGGTTTATACTGATTGCAGATGAAGGCTTCAGCTCTTTTTTTTATTATAAACGAACGCGTGGATTCTTGAAGAAGGCTCAACTTAAAATGAAGGCATTAGCTTCTGAGAGAAGCCAGAGTATGTGATGCTAACTATAGTACACAATGCAATATCAACGCGTTTATATACCGTACGCTCACACAACAACTCCAATCACTACGAATTTTGAAATCCGATAACAATACAATATTACGGATCAAATGGAACTAGTTTCGTCGAATTCCGAGACTGTGCCTCGGAAGGCTATTTTTCAATTCAATTTAAACGATATAAATTTCAAAACTTAACAAACCATTTTTAAATTTGATTTCATCACTTCTATTCTCTTCAGTATTATCAATACAAATTTTATAAGCCTTCAGATTATATTTTAACAGGCTTAGAATCCCAGATTCAACATTTTACCCAACTTCAAATCATTAAATCCAATAATGAAATTATCAAATAAATAGTGATATTTGAATTCCAGTTAAAATTAACTTTTAAATATTTAAAATTAGTTAAATATTCCAATTTTAAAGGCTTAAAAATTCCGAGTCATCACAATTCTTTGATTCATATATACTTGATGTCTACATGCTGTCTGGATTAGCTTGTCTTTGGTTGTGAATCGAGTTGATATTTTGGTTAATTGCAGGTTCACTTTGTTGCATTACATATTCTAGTGTGCTATGACTTTTATACTTGTCTGGTTCATATAAATGTATACAAGTGTGTGCATTGAGTCATGTGAGCTTGTGTGGTCTGATGCACTTGAATATGCTATGTTGCATTACTCCATGTATTCATATAATCTGCTGGCTTCATGCATATGATGCATGTTGGCTGTGTAGTCTGCAATGCTTGGATATTCATGTATGGTTGCAGCTTTGGTTTGTGTTTGCCATACAAGACTTGTTCAATTTGGTTCACCATTGATGTATATGCATTCATCAAAAAAACTGTTGACTGATAGCTTCTTGGTTGTTGCATTCATGATGAAATTGTGGCCTTGGTTTCACTTTAGAATTATTTTCTTTTTTAATTGCACATGTGTTGAATCCAGCTTAAAGCTCGGGTTTAACCTTGTGCTCGTGTTGAGACTTTATTTGTATTGCACTTGAGTTGAACCCGGATTTTAATTGGGTTTGACCTTGTGCTCACCTGTCCTTGTAATTTTATCAAGTGTACATTGGTGTGCATGGCCTTGTGGCATGTACAGTGGTACACCATTCATGTCACAAGCTGTTCGTGTATGATGAATTCAAAAGTAAATGATGACGAACAACCCAAATAACTGAGGAAAATAATATTTTCAAAATACACATTTTATTTTACACTGCAAAAATATTTCATTTTCAATTTTACTGCCTCAATGTGCATTTTTGCAGATAGTTTAGATGCTGGATTCAATATGGACCCGAGTTGAAGATAAATACAAGTGCAAGGGTGATATGTAGTGAGGTGCAAATGTAAATTGAATAATGAAAAACGTGATGTGATTGAAATTTGTGTATATATAGTGAGAGCTCAAATTTGTGCTATTCAAAATTGTAATAAAATATTTGTTGGAATAAAATATTTGTTTGAATTTAAATTCTGTTTCATTTATTTTATTCAGCAAATATTTATTTATAAAAAATAGTACATTAACAAATACATTTAAATGACTATATATATATATATATGTCTATTATCATCAAACAAAAATCATATACTAGCATATTCAACAATCTCCCTATTTTGATGATAACAAACATATATTTAAGATTTTGTATTTATTAAATGTATTTGCTCATTCAATTTGCTCCCACTATTTAAATGCTCCCTCTCTACACCAAGGCTCCCCCTTCACATATGCATGAGAATAAATAAAAAATATGCAAACGAGAGCCTACATGCAAAAAGAAATATTATTTGACATTTATTTGTCAAAATTTTAACTTTTCTCTCTCCCTTGTATTATCAGCAAAAGAGTAATAGTATTAGAAAAATAGAGCTAAAGTGAAAGATATTAATACAACATTAAAACTCAATCGAATATAAATATTAAATTTCAATAAAAAAATCAAACAAAAACATCAAAAATACGCGGTTTGAGCATATTCCACTTTAGAGTGATAGGGATGATGCCATCATATAAAACCATACAGTTGTGTTTATTTGTGGTATATTTATTTCAGGAATTTGAATATCTACAAACCATGTATAACCGTTAGGACTTTTAAATGAGATAAGTAGTAGTCCAAAGAAAAAAAATTCAAGTATCTTCTAACCACGTATAACCGTGAGGACTTTTAAATGGAATTAGAATCAACTTGCCTATTTAATAACCAATTTTGATATGCGTTCCATAAATGCATAAACGCGAGGACTTTTAAATGAGCATGGGAGCACATAATCAAAAATTTCAAGTAATTCACCCATGCATAACTGTGAGGACTTTTAAATGAGAGTAAATACTTGGATGTTTTTATTGCTTAAAAATATCATAAATTGAAAAACGAATGAATTCCCGTTTAAAATACCACATATTGACGTACTATATTGGATTCTGATGAGTGATGGTCGATAGAAATATGATAGGAACAGAGATGATCATGGAATTTTAACCAAACAAAAAGTTTTTATAACTCTTGTTTAAATTTCTAAAGAAATTTTCTAATTATTGTAACGACCCAGAATTTGACCGCTTTAAAATATATTATTTAGAGTGATTTTAAATACAAATTATAAAAGGTTTTATGATTTAAATAATATTCTATTGGATTTGGAAGTAGAAACAAACATAAAAATAGTAACATTTGCTTATATCGACAAAAGTGACAAAGTGCTGATTTCAAAAAAGTATGTTTCAATGGTTAAATAAATTATCTTAATTAATTTATGAGTGTTTATATTTTTAAATAGCATTATATTAATTTATTTTCAAATTTGGTTTACATAAATAAATAGTTTAACTAAAACGTCAAAATGTGACCTTAAAACATTTTGTCGAAAAACGACGTTTTGTCAATTAAAAGTTGTCGCAACGTCGTCGCACCTTTATTTTTTTATATAGGAACGCATATTCAAATAGTGTAAGTATTAATCAATTCACTAAACATGTTTACTTTTACTAAATAAGAGTAGAAAACTTCTAGAAGTCATTAAGAAAAGTAAGTAAGAATTAATAAAAGTAAGTAAGAAAAATCAAAAGTAAACATCAAATCAAAGCCAATATAATTACGATATTATTTACTTAATATTTAAGTGACTAAAACAAAACGAAAGGATGTGAAAGATAATGTAAAGTATTGAAAAAATGGAGATTACTTTAGATTGAAGTAAGGTTATTTTGGTAATTTGGTAAGAGGTTATTTGGTAAATTTACCACTTCTTTCTTTTTCTATAAATATCCACCTCCTTCTCTCATTTCATTCACATTTTCTTCTTCTTCTTTTCTCAATCATCTTCATCTTATTTCTCTTCTCTTTAATGGCTTCCAATCCATAGAAAAAAATTAAAAAGAAATAATGTCAAAATATTTACAAAATATTCAAAAGAATTCAATGTTTATTCTCTTCAAATCAAACTTATATTTTATCCATATTTTACCTCTTTTCTCACGGCCATAAATTATTCAAAAATAAATCAAATTGCAAAATTCTTTTTTTAAAAACATGTATTTTTCTAGTGGATAGAACTTTCATGTTGACTATTTTGTCCAGTTCTTTGCATAAATAGGTCAAAATTCCACTTCTTTCAAGTGCATTTTCTGTCCCAGTTTTTAAAACAGAAAATAGGCCATGTTGTTTTGATCATAACTTGATCATAACCGATCCAAATTAAGAATTTCTTTTTTAAAAATCAAATAAAATTTCAATGGCTATAACTTTTACGTTGAATAACTTTTTTCAGTTTTGTGATTTACTATACCTGAAACTCAATTATTTGAAGTCATTTTCGGGCTTTATTTTTGTGAATTCGAGAATAGTTCTTTTATTTTGAACATATCTCCCTCAAAACAACTTAGATTCAAATGATTCTTTTTTTCAAATTCACTAGAAAAGAATTTGAAACAACTTTTTAGTTAATAAGTTTTGCAAATTTTGAGAGTAAAAGAGTCAAAAAGAAGAGAGAATATGATCTATTTTTCGGGTCTAATTTTGAGAATTCAAGTTCAAAGCTCCACCACTTCTTCTTTATACTTTCGGCCAACTTCCATCTCAAGCCTTGGCCAAGCACTAGGAAGGAGGAATTAGAGCTTATATTTATTTGGTTTCAAAGCATGGTAGAAGTATGTGTTAGATCTTAAGTTCCTTGCCTTAAAGTTTGACGGAGTGGAATCCAAAGTAAGTTATTTCTTATTTTATGTTCATTAAAAACATTGCTACGTTGAAAGAACTTTAAGTGTCAAGTTGTTTGAAAACCCTTGTTAAATGCTTGTTTACTTTGTTTCTTAGAACAGTGGTTTGATTTCTTTGCTTGATTTTATGTTTGGATGATTAATTAAGTAATTTAAAATTTAGAAGTTAAATATTGAATGGGGTATGCGGAAACGACAAGTACATGTGTTTCGTCTGTGAGATCCAAGGAGACTTGGGTGAGGGATGACACATGTCCAAGGGAAAACCCGGATGCTCCAAAATAAATATTAAATCGTTAAAGCGTTATAAATATTTGATAGAATGAAACATTGTTTATCGTTTATTATTGTGTTTATTTCGTGGATTGATTGTTTGAATTAGGCTCGACCAGTTTATGAGCACTGATTATTATTTATTGATTATTGACTTTGCTCGACCAGTTTATGAGCAATTAATTATCCTTACGCATGGGCTGGGTAGAAAATAATTGTAGGCTAACACCTTGTGATTTATTGCCCAATTTGACTATAAGGTGTTTAGCGGTAATATTTGGTTCACTTCAATTTAATGAATTGTTTTGAAAATTGGTTTTCAAATGGAATTGTTATGAAATGTTTTCCCTTTAAAAGAAAAAGAAATGTTTGGTAACGAATATTTTGAAGTTATATTATATAAAAGTGATTTATATAAGAATGGTTTTATAAAAATGTTTTATAAAACGGAAAGAATTTCAAGGACTAAACCTGATGGTTTTAAGATGATTTTTTAACGGATTTGGGAAATGAAAATTATTATAGATTTGAAAGTACTTGTGAGTATTAGTGTGAAATGATTTATCGCTTTGGGATATAAAATGATTTGTTATGTTACCAACGATTCGGGTAACCTGTAACTAAAAAGGTGGGCATGTGTTTTTGGTGTAGTCCGCTCTTAGAATAGAGATATATACTTATTTATCAATTGTATTAAGGCTGGGACCCAGTTGCCTTGTTATTGGGAGAAACATCCCGATCTGGTTGCATATGGTTTGATATGTTTTATTACAGTATTTGGGATTTCCAAATAAACTTTTCAAAAGTGATTTGATTTAAGATCCCGAAGTAAAGTATAATTTGAATATAAAGGATATATATATATATATATATATATATATATATATATTTCAAAAGTTTTGAAATAATAATTCAAGAATAAAGTCCAAAGAAATAATTTCCGTAAAGGTTACTAGATTTGAAAATCTAAATTTAAAGATTAAGCCTAAGTGGGTAGTTTTGGGAATTGCGTATTTATTTGTTGCATCGTAGGCTCCATGAGTTCTATTTGTGGTAGGAGAACTACGTTGGCTTGATCCAGTATCTAATTGGGTACCCAATTAGATAGGGGTACGTAGGCAGTCACAAGTGGTAGTGATGCAGCCCCTAAAATGATATAACCTTTTCATGTTTATCTGTTAATGGTTGTTGTTTATCTCGTGTTATTGTATTTTTCCTGCTTACTATTTTATTCCGCATTTTACATGTTTATTGAGTTGGTAGGAATGGCTATTGTCGTCTCTCTTATTAGAGTTGTGCAGCGTTAGATTTATTTGTATTTGGTTTGTATATAAGCACACCTAGTAGATTAAATTGATTACTCTGATAACTTGTAAAAATTGAAATTTTATCCCATACATTTAATATTGTTGAATATTTATAAAATATGGTGTATTAAGTTGGTAGTTTTCAATAGTAGTTTTAGAACGGACGGATTTTTCGGCAATTTTAACTGGTTCGAAAATCCGGATCGTCACACGTGGTATCAGAGCTTAGGTTAGGTGCCTAAGTAAAATTCATCTAGGGTTAGTATATCAACCTAGGAATTTTAAAAATGAAGCTACCTTAATTTGACAAATAAAATGGATAGGATAAGGCACTGTACCTCCGACCAGGGTTATGGGTGATATTACTATTTTTGATGTGCATAACTGTCGTTAAATGTGTTTTTTCGTTATATTTTTTTTCATCCTTGTAATTTCGAGGACGAAATTCTTTTAAGTAGGGGAGAATGTAACGACCCAGAATTTGACCGCTTTAAAATATATTATTTAGAGTGATTTTAAATATAAAATATAAAAGGTTTTACGATTTAAATAATATTCGACAGGATTTGGAAGTAGAAACAAACATAAAAATAGTAACATTTGGTTATATCAACAAAAGTGACAAAATGCTGATTTCAGAAAAGTATGTTTCAATAGTTAAATAATTTATCTTAATAATTTTATGAGTGTTTATATTTTTAAATACAATTATATTAATTTATTTTTAAATTTGTTTTACATAAATAAATAGTTTAACTAAAACGTCAAAATGTGACCATAAAATATTTTGTCGAAAAACGACGTTTTGTCGATTAAAAGTTGTCGCAATGTCGTCGCACCTTTATTTTTTTATATAGGAACATATATTCAAATAGTCTAAGTATTGATTAATTCACTAAACATGTTTACTTTTACTAAATAAGATTAGAAAACTTCTAGAAGTCATTATGAAAAGTAAGTAAGAATTAACAAAAGTAAGTAAGAAAAGTCAAAAGCAAACATCAAATCAATATCAAATCAAAGCCAACATAATTATGATATTCTTTACTTAATCTTTAAGTGACTAAGACATAAGTAATGATGTGAAAGATAATGTTAAGTATTGAAAAAATGGAGATTGATTTAGGTTGAAGGAAGGTTATTTTGGTAATTTGGTAAGAGGTTATTTTGGTAAATTTACCACTTCTTTCTTTTTCTTTAAATATCCACCTCCTTCTCTCATTTCATTCATATTTTCTTCTTCTTCTTTTCTCAAGCATCTTCATCGGCTTCCAAGCCATAAAAAAATTAAAAAGAA
Organism: Allium cepa; assembly: GCA_030765085.1. Lineage (NCBI taxonomy): Eukaryota > Viridiplantae > Streptophyta > Magnoliopsida > Asparagales > Amaryllidaceae > Allium > Allium cepa. The sequence goes on from CM060944.1 coordinate 339,007,091, forward strand.
ATAACGTCAAAATATTTATTAAATATTCAAAAGAATTCAATGTTTATTCTCTTCAAATCAAACTTATATTTTATCCATATTTTACCTCTTTTCTCACGGCCATAAATTATTCAAAAATGAATCAAATTGCAAAATTATTTTTTTCAAATCATGTATTTTTCTAGTAGCTACAACTTTCAAGTTTATCATTTTGTCCAATTCTTTGCATAATTAGGTCAAAATTCCACTTCTTTCAAGTTCATTTTCTGGCCCAGTTTTTAAACCAAAAAATAGGCCATTTTGTTTTGATCATAACTTGATCATAACAGATCTAAATTAAGAATAACTTTTTCAAACCATATAAAATTTCAGTGGCTACAACTTTTATGTTGATAACTTTTTTTATTTTTGTGATTTACTATACCTAAAACACAATTATTTGAAGTACATTTTCGGGCTTTATTTTTGTGAATCCGAGAATAGTTCTTTTATTTTGAACATATCTCCCTCAAAACAACGTGGATTCTAATGATTCTTTTTTTCAAAATCAATAGAAAAGAATTTTTAACAACTTTCAGTTAATAAGTTTTTCAAATTTTGAGAGTAAAAGAGTCAAAAGCAAGATAGAATATGATCTATTTTTGGGTCTAATTTTGAGAATTCAAGTTCAAAGCTCCACCACTTCTTCTTTATACTTTCGGCCAACTTCCATCTCAAGCCTTGGCCAAGCACTAGGAAGGAGGAATTCGAGCTTATATTTATTTAGTTTCAAATCATGGTAGGAAGTATGTGTTAGATCTTAAGTTCCTTGCCTTAAAGTTGGACGGAGTGGAATCCAAAGTAAGTTATTTCTTATTTTATGTTCATTAAAACCATTGCTATGTTAAAAGAACTTTAAGTGTTAAGTTGTTTGAAAACCCTTGTTAAATGCTTGTTTACTTTGTTTCTTAGAACAGTGGTTTGATTTCTTTGCTTGATATTATATTTGGATGATTAATTAAGTAATTTAAAATTTAGAAGTTAAATATTGAATGGGGTATGCGGAAACGACTAGTACATGTGTTTCGTCTGTGAGATCCAAGGAGACTTGGGCGAGGGACGAGACATGTCGAAGGGAAAGCCCGGATGCTCCAAAATAAATATCAAACCGTTAAAGTGTTATAAATATTTGATAGAATGAAACATTTTTTATCGTTTATTATTGCGTTTAATTCATGGATTGATTGTTTGAATTAGGCTCGACCAGTTTATGAGCACTGATTATTATTTATTGATTATTGACTTTGCTCGACCAGTTTATGAGCAATTAATTATCTATACGCATGGGCTGGGTAGAAAATAATTGTAGGCTAACACCTAGTGATTTATTTCACAATTTGACTATAAGGTGTTTAGCGGTAATATTTGGTTCACTTTAATTTAATGAATTGTTTTGAAAATTGGTTTTCAAATGGAATTGTTATGAAATGTTTTTCCTTTAAAAGAAATAGAAATGTTTGGTAATGAATATTTTGAAGTTATATTATATAAAAGTGATTTATATAAGAATGGTTTTATAAAAATGTTTTATAAAACGGAAAGAATTTCAAGGACTAAACCCGATGGTTTTAAGATGATTTTTTAACGGATTTGGGAAATGAAAATTATTGTAGATTTGAAAGTACTTGTGTGTATTAGTGTGAAATGATTTATCGCTTTGGGATATAAAACGATTTGTTATGTTACCAATGATTCGGGTAACCCGTAACTAAAAAGGTGGGCATGTGTTTTTGGTATAGTCCGCTCTCAGAATAGAGGGATATACTTATTTATCGATTGTATTAAGGCTGGGACCCAGTTGCCTTGTTATTGGGAGAAACCTCTCGATCTGGTTGCATATGGTTTGATATGTTTTATTACAGTATTCGGGATTTACAAATAAACTTTTCAAATGTGATTTGATTTAAGATCCCGAAGTAAAGTATAATTTGAATATAAAGGATATATATATATATATATTTCAAAAGTTTTGAAATAAGAATTCGAGAATAAAGTCCAAAGAGATAATTTCCGTAAAGGTGACTAGATTTGAAAATCTAAATTTAAAGATTAAGCCTAAGTGGGTAGTTTTGGGAATTGCATATTTATTTGTTGCATCGTAGGCTCCATGAGTTCTATTTGTAGTAGGGGAACTACATTGGCTTGATTCTGTATCTAATTGGGTACCCAATTAGATAGGGGTACGTAGGCAGTCACAAGTGGTAGCGATGCAGCCCCTAAAATGATATAACTTTTTCATGTTTATCTGTTAATGGTTGTTGTTTATCTCGTGTTATTGTAATTTTCTTTCTTACTATTTTATTCCGCATTTGACATGTTTATTGAGTTAGTAGGAATGACTATTGCCGTCTCTCTTATTAGAGTTGTGCAGCGTTAGATTTATTTGTATTTGTTTGTATATAAGCACACCAGTAGATTAAATTGATTACTCTGATAACTTGTAAAAATTGAAATTTTATCCCATACATTTAATATTGTTGAATATTTATCAAATATGGTGTATTAAGTTGGTAGTTTTCATTAGTAGTTTTAGAACGGACAGATTTTTCGGCAATTTTAACTGGTTCGAAAATCCGGGTCATCACAATTATACCGTCTCAAGTTATAATATATAATTAATATCAACACTCATCACTTTTTCAATTACTATTTATCTTTTTGATAATCAGTCAGATTAGTTAATGTAGTCGTTTAAGATCAAATCCAAATAACTATCAAATTTTCTAAAAAAGACTCATTTGAAACAAGGTCAACAAAAAATGATTTTCTTGAAGGGGTTTTATAAGTAAAATGTCTGCTATTTGAAAATCATTTGAAATGAAAAATATACAGATATTTCCTTTGAAAATGATGCAATTGCTGAATGTCTTAACATAAATCATGTTCCATTAGTAATTTTTCTATCAACTATATTACCAGTGTAATCTGCATTTGAATTTCTTTTGACTCAAGATTATCATTAATTGGATGTCATAGACCATACCGTGAAGTTGCAACAATTAACTTAAAATCATGTTTAACAGATTTTAAATGAAATTATTTTGGATTTGAATTGAAGCTGTGCACATAAACAACTAGTGAACAAAATTTCAGATCCAGAAGAAATAAAATAAGCAAATATATCCACATGTATCTAGAGTGGTCAAAAATCAACAAAACACCATCATTAGTCCGAACAAATGAACTAGTTGATTGATTAACATTTTTCCACAAATCAGTTTCAGAAATAAGAACAAGTCAAATAAGAATATATTAAATAAGAATAATTCAGAATCAAGATCAACATTCATTTCTTTATTACATAACTGGCTGATTTAATTCAGATTATGGTGCAGATTATCACATTGAATATATCATTCAAGATAGATGTACCTTTACCTATTTAACCTTTATGATAATTTTTTGTGGTTGCTCATTGTGATTCTTCCACCTTTGTACTAGGCTAAGGAACTTTGATTTGTCGCCCGTTATATTTCTGAAACAGCCAGAATCTAGATAACATTGTTGTTGTTCCTTAGCCTGCCACCACACCAACACGTTAAAAGATTTTTGTGACCTATTTGTTTTTATAGGTCCATGGTTGTTAGTGGAAAATGATTTTCAAAAATATGTTTGTGGAGACCCAAAACTATTTATATATGTCCCTTTCGGCACCCAGATTTGTTTGACTTTGAGGGATTTTATATTTGTGCTTTTTGGAACCCAAATTGAAATAGTTTTCACGTGTTTAGATCTATACTGACAATTATTTGATTCTTCCCAAATTTTCTACAAATTGTGCATATGGAATTGACTTGTTTTGATTTCACCTCTAATATGTTCAGAGTGATTATACCCAAGTCGTTGTCTAACAGTATTAATGGTTTGTTTCCCTAATAGCTATTCAATGATTGTTCGCTTTTGGAAAATTTTCCTAAAGTTATGGACAATTGTTGGAATTGTGTTTTAAGTGATTCATTTTCATTCAATAATTGATCGCAATTTTTGATACAATGTTCTCTCCTAGTATTTTCACTTTCTTTCAAAATTAGAATTTCATTTTCAAATGATTTGATTTAATTTTTGATTTTTTAATCTCTTCTTTAAATGATGGACACTTATTACACTTAGGGAACTTACTTTGATAGTTTTTAACTAATTGATCATGTTGTTTATTTAAATCTATCAAAGTATCTCTTTGTGATTCAATTTTAGTGTATTTCTCCCTAAGTCGTTTGAAACAGCATTTACTTCGTGGAAATGTATAAGTAATTTTGAGTGAGTAAGTTTTGATACCTCGCTTGGCTCGTCATCGTCGTTATTAGTTATATCACCTCGAAGGCACAGATCTACTTTCTCACTCTCACTGCTAGTGCTTTTATTACCATCATCACTTTTATTCCACGTTCTGCAAAACTTCTTCTTTTCAATTTCTTTTCTTGGCCTTGTCGATTTTGAGGACAATTGGGCTAGATGTGGCCAGGTTTATTGCACTTATGGCAAATGATCTCTTGCTTGTCTGAGTTGTCTAGTGCTTTGGCTATTCTGCTTTTCAATTGTTGATTTATAGCTGGATTTCCATATCTGCGATTCCACTTTTTAAGTCTTTTCATTAGTAGAGCCAATTCAACTGCTCCATCATTATCATCATCACTACTACCTTTTGTCAATCCTGCTAAGCATGTTTCTGAGTTGATTATGGGGGATCTCTCACGGTTGTTGACTTTTGCACCATATATTGCATCAAAAGTATTCCAGATTTCCTGTGCATTTTCATAATGAGAGATAAAGTTAAAATTATCTTGATTAATATGAGAATATAGTATATGCATAGTAAGAGCATCAATCGAAGTGATTTTCTCATCTGTTATATCGCACCCATTTTCAATAATATCCCAACATTTAATATTAAAAGATTTTAAATAAAATTCCATTTTTAATTTCCAATTAAAACTTGTTCCATCAAAAATAGAAGGAATAATATTGGACCGACCTTTAGTAAAAGCACTATTAAAAGGAGCCATTTTAAAATTCAAATTTGTAAAGAAAAAATTGGTCGTTGAAAAATCAAATTTTTAAAACAAAAATGGCTTTTGTTCCTACCTCTAATACCACTTATAGGATCGATTTCACCCTAGAAGGGGTGAGTAGGGTGATACTATTAGTTATAAAAATTATTGCGGATTTCACCCTAGAAGGGGTGAGTAGGGTGATACTATTAATTATAAAAATTATTGTAGAAGTTTATATAAAATAATTTCAACACCGATCACAGTAGAATAATAGAAGTACAGATAATAGTAGAATAAAAAAAATAGAAAATAGAATATACAGATTATCCCAACTTCGGAAAAACCCTGCCTTCGTGTTGCCCATAAGGTTTCTACTAGAAATTAAGTAGTCAGACACTTACGCACGTAAACTCACGACACTCGCTATCGACTAACCTAACTCTACACTCAAAACCCTGCCATAACTCAGCCACTGAGTTGCGAATTCTCAAACTACACCACCGTAGTTCGTACCCTAGTCACACGACTAGACTTTACAATAGTTTAAAAGAAAAAATACAAATTTAAAAGAGAAATTAAAATCAAAAACCTAATTTTAAAAATAAAAGCCCAAACTATAAGTCGGCCCAAAATAAATCAAGTGGTAATTCTTTTTTATTCCTTCAGCCCGACTCCTTGTTTTATTTCTTCGGCCTTTAATTCTTTGAGTTAAAAATGGCAGCCTTGTCTGTTGCTCGTTCGTTTCTTCTTTAAACAACAATTAGGGCTTTGTAAACTGAGGCGCCGCTTCAATTGATCATTTGAATATATAATCTTGCGTTGCTTGCTTTGTCGAATGATCGTCTCTTCAATTTTGCACACAACTGCTTCAATTAAGTCAAGTTTGAATGATGTTTGAACTGGTACGTGTGTTCCTTTTTCGATTTATATTATACTTGACTTTGTTTCGAGTACCTAATCGATTCTATGCACTGTGATATTGCTTGAACTCGAACGGAATATTGCCGATGATGTTTAAGGGTTTAAATAGGATTTTAAAATCTATAATTTCGTTTGTATTTTATCGTTTGATGATTTTTCTCAGCCACTTGATTATACTTGAATGCTTGAGATGATTACTAACTTGTTCAAATTCATATATTTTGTTTACTTGATTGACACGGTTTTGATTTGCTTTGTTCGACTCCTTGGCCACCACGTCTATAACTTTGGTTTGAAACTGTTACATTTGACTTTGTAAAAATCTTCTATGTGAATTTATTTTGTTCGAACTCTACTTTGATGACCCACTTTGACTTCATTTGAAACATCGGTTTCTTAATTTCTAATTTTTTCGAACTTGCTACCGCCTAGATCATATCAGTTTTGTTGTTCCATTTATTCTTTGGTCTTTATGTAGCTTGTCTGTACTTGATTACATACGCTTGTATTCGACTTTGATTATGCTTTATACTTGAGATGGTTATTTTGAGATTGCCTGCGACCTTTGAATTGTTGTATGCTTCAATATACATTGTCTTTTTGTGTATTGCCCTGGTGCAATTGTTTATTTGAGCTTGCTTTATATGTTTGCAGCCTTGCTCATCTACTTGTATTTGCATGCTTTCTGCTGCTTTGTACATTCTTTGATTCATGTATACTTGATGTCTACATGCTATCTGGATTAGCTTGCCTTTGGTTGTGAATTGAGTTGATGTTTTGGTTGATTGCAGGTTCATTTTGTTGCACTTCATATTCCAGTGTGCCATGGCTTGTGTACTTGTCTGGTTCATATAAGTGTATACAAGTGTGTGCATTGAGTCATGTGAGCTTGTATGGTCTGATGCACTTGAATATTTTATGTTGCATTAATCCATGTATTCGTATAGTCTGCTGGCTTCATGTATATGATGCATGTTGACTGTGTAGTCTACAATTCTTGGAGACTTATGTATAGTTGCAGTTTTGGTTTGTGTTTTCCATACAAGTCTTTCTCAATTTGGTTCACCCTTGACGTATATGCATTCATCAAAAAAACTGTTGACTGATAGCTTCTTGGTTGTTGCATTCATGATGAAATTGTGGCCTTGGTTTCACTCGAGAATTATTTGCTTTTTTAATTGCACCTGTGTTGAATCCAGCTTATAACTCGGGTTTGACCTTGTGCTTGTGTCAAGACTTTATTTGTGTTGCACTTTAGTTGAATCCGACTTTTATTTGGGTTTGGCCTTGTGCTCACCTGTCCCTGTAATTTTATCAAGTGTACATTGGTGTGCATGGCCTTGTGGCATGTACAGTGATACACCATTCATGTCACAAGCTGTTCTTGTATGATGAATTCAAAATTAAATGATGACAAACAACTCAAATAACCGAGGCAAATAATATTTTTAAAATACACATTTTATTTTACACTGCAAAACTATTTCATTTTCAATTTTACTATGTCACGTGTATTTTTGCAAATAACTCAGATGCAGGATTCAATCTGGACTGGAGTTGAAGATAAATACAAGTGCAAGAGTGATATGTAGTGATGTGCAAATGTAAATTGAATAATGAAAAATGTGATGTGATTGAAATTTGTATATATATAGTGAAAGCTCAAATTTGTACTACTCAAAATTATAATAAAATATTTGTCTGAACAAAATATTTGTTTGAATTTAAATTCTGTGTCATTTATTTTATTCAGCAAATATTTATTTATTAAAAATAATACATTAACAAATATATTTAAATGAATATATATATATATATATGTTTATTATCATCAAACGAAAATCATATACTAGCATATTCAACACTTTCTATTTGCTATACCAAAAGTTAGATAAAGGTTTAAATGGTTGCATATTGTTTTAGAAAGAGGACATCAATCTTAGGACATGTAGAATATGTAACGAGGAAAGATACAAAACTAGAAAAAAGAAGGGAAAGGAAGTTCCATAAAAGAGAATACATTGTTTACCTATCACCCCAGACTTCAAAGGTTATATGCATCTTCTGTTACTGCACCTTATATGAGATGACATAGTGTGAAAACATAGGAAGAAGGTACCTCAATACACCCAGCTGGCGGAGTAGTATGGAAAGATTTTGATAAGACTTATCCTGCTTTTGCTACAGAGAGCTGTAATGTTCGACTTGGTTTGTGTACAGATGAATTCTCACCATTCCCTCAATATGGTTCTAAAAATTCATCTTGGCCTATTATTCCTACACCGTACAATGTACCTCTGTAGATGTGTATGAAAACTTCCTAAACGTTTCTTATTATTATTGTTCATAGCCCTGATGATCCGACACAAGGAACGATGTTTATTTACAACTATTGATTGAAGAGTTGAGAACACTATGACATGAAGGGGTTAAAACATACGACATTTAAAAAAGAAAGATTTTTTGTAGGTTCACTTCATTGTTACGGACTATTGATGATTTTTCTACTTATGCAATACTTTTTGGTTGGAGAACGGTCGGTCATCTAACTCCTCCTTATTGCATGAGTTGAAGGTTCGATTTGCAAATCATATATCGAAAAAGAAGCTTCATTTTTTATCTCTCATTATTCCAGTGACCATGTGAACCTACCATCTGAAAGTTTTCTACGTAATGATGAAGGCATCGAACATGATTCTTCTCAGTTAATGTTATCTATTTTTAGACAGTATGGTCGACTGCAAGAATATGTACGGAACATAGTTAGAAGACAGAGATTACCATGTAGCAAAAGAATTTTTCACCGAATTTACATCATTTGTTTGTTATTGTTACTTAATAATTTTCGATGTGTTAGTTTTTAAATTTATATTTATTTCAATCATACTTAAAGAATATGTGTAATATATAATTTTTGTAGTATTTACGAGCCACAACATCCATACGGCGATCTCAGTAAAGAATTCGCTGATTGGTTTCAAACTACGGTTGTAATCTGAGAAATAGTGTTTTTCATGAAGGATTAAAACATCTTGCTTTGGAACCAAAAAGAAATGTCAAGACATATCCAATATTCTTCGCCAATGAATTTAAATTCAACACCAAAGAATATGGTGTTGAAAAATTAACTAACAATACCAGTGTATTTGTTAAAGGTAGTGATGATCCAGATGATTATATAAATTACTTTTAGGGCATGCCAACCTTGGTTTTGGAATTGACAAATTTTATACGACCTACAGAGGAAGTTTTTTTATTTAGATACAATTGGTTCAGCAATGTTCTAGGTTCTGGAATCAACGTGCACAGAGATTATTATATTCTTTTGAAATGAAACATAATTCGAATTACAATAAGTATGATCCTTTTATACTAGCCAAACAAGCACTACAAGTTTATTATGCTCCATATCCATCTATAAAAAAGAGATAAAGCAGATTGATTAGCGGTTTTTAAAACGAAGGCAAAATTTACGTTTGACAGAAAGAATATTCCAAAAGAATAAGCTTATCGGGCAGATCTTGAGCAAGAAATGAAACAATAATAACCAATGATCATATAGATTTCAAGCCTCTAAAAGATGAATCAAATGTATTAGTAGAAGCATTTGAGATTACAGAGGAAAATGATATTGAGTACAAGACCGAATTTGAATCAGAAAATGATAAAGACTGATTATTAATGTACATTTTAATAGAATGTAATTTATGTCCTTGTTAATGTTACATTTTTCTCATAAAAAATGATATGTTTTCCTATAGTTAAATGATACATTCTCCCGTAGTAAAAAGACATGTCTATGACTGGAACCATGTTTTGACGTCGGGATCTTCCCATTCATCAGGTTTCTCCTCTTTAAGTTAGAGAGGGACCAGCATGGAAAGCGATGAAGGTAGTCGATCACACATAGGGCATCTCATAGTCACATTAGTAAGTAAAGCAAGTGGGTAAGTATCAAATTTATTGCAGCATGATAAATACTTTGTGTATGATATATTATTCATGATTTATTAAAGGTCTATATCATAATTAGTATAGGGGCTTTGGACAGGAGCCCTCGGTTGTTGTTCTTGATATTTCCAAGGCTGCTTATAAATGCAAAATAACTATGTGTTGGCCTAGTTGGGATAGTATCCCACCCTACATATTAGAGTGTATCTGGAAGGATTTCTACTTAAGTCTGAATCTTTATTTCATTTAATATATAATTACTGTACATTTTTTGATTAAGTATTTTTTTTCAATATGCAGGTGTTGGTAGACTTATAGGAATTCAACTTTGCCCTTTGCATAAATTACTGGATGAAAAAAAATGCAGAAAATTTACCACGATACAATGCCAGCATTAAAAAAAAGGGAAAGCCCGATTTGATGAGTGCAAGTGTATGTCAAGCTTGGGTTGATTATTGGAAAAGTCCAGAAGGATTGTAAGTTTACTAGTCTTGTATATTTCTTAACAATTTAGGAGAATTTGGTATAATAATCACATCGATTTACAAATTTGAAATATAATGTTCATTTTGTATTTACAGGAAGAGTCGGAGTGGAATTCTGCAAATAGAAAAAAAAAATCTTGTCACACACTGTGGGGGTTCCAAGTCATTCCAACAATACCTTCAAGAGCTGGTAAATTTATTGAGAGCGTGGTCATCCAGTCTTCTGCATAGAAGTGTTTACTCATACTCACGTCATCGAGCATGTTAATGAAGATGACTTAATAACATACACATAACATGAGATGAAACCATAAGAGGCCACATAAGTATATTTTAAGTTATAAGTTATTAATAATCACTTTTCATAAGAAGTTACAAATAATTAAAATAATGTAGCATGAATTTTAATTGTAATTCTAATTGTGATCGCAGGATAAATTTATCCAAGAACGAGAGAAATTGTTCGAGGTAACAAATCAGGACCGGCTGATCGCTAAAGTGGAGGACCAAATTTTTGGAACCGCAAATGTGACCGCTAATGTGATCGCCAATGTGGAATAGTCGTTACGGTTTTTAAGAACGAAGAGGCAATGTTTATGTATAATATATTTGTGAATAATGTATAACACATTGATTTTATTAATCATAGTATATGAAACTCATTCACTTTAGTAAATAAAGTTACAGGCTAGACATAGGCAAAGAAACCATTAAAAATCTCAGGACAATCAGGAGATGGAAGAGTTGAGAGATCGAATTGCTGACTTGGAGAATAGAGACAAGCATCATTCTACGAAGACGTACCAAATGTTGGATAAGCGCATTGCTATGTATATGCAAGAGCATGGCACATTTCCTTCTTCAACAAGATTTGGAGGTGATGAGGATCAGTAGGTATGATTTTCTTTGCTTATGTTGCGAGGTAGCTTGACTATGTATATATCCACTTTGAGATGGATGAGGTAGGTAGACTAAATTGCAAGGTAGTTTGAGAGTTACATATACTTTGAGATGGGTGAGGTTGATGTGATTTAATATTTATGATACATTTTGTGATGTTGTTGAATATGTGAGGTTCATTTGAGGTGTTAATTGATATATTTTAAGATGTTGATAGATGTTTGTGATTTGTGGTATATTATTGGATGTTCGAGGCTGGTTTATTATACATATTGATATTTTTTATTGTTAATGTGATATATTTTGTGATATATTTGATTGGGCCTTTGATATATGTGAATTATATATGTGAAATCGAGCTACGATATATATTGTTATTTATGTGTTGTTTTGGGGTTGAGGTATTGTTGAAATTAAAAAAGGTACCAATTTCTAAAGGCTTTCGACGGCTTACATGTAGCAGATTTTCGACTGCTTGGGACGACTGTCTATAGCTTATTGGTGAAGGCATATTTTAAGTGTACACAATCAGACATCGGAAGCCATTGAAAGTGTTGACGATTGCCATCGGAAAAATATCGATGGAACCGTCGAAAAGTCTGTCGAAGAACAATTTTTCAATGCCCAATATTTCGACTATTTTTTCCATCAACCACCGATGAATATTAGCCGCCGAACTGCTACTGCTTCTAATAGTGTTTGCTTGCATTGGTACTAACTTTTTTGTCCTCAAATGCATGTGCCAGATCAGTTTTGTGCTCCGAGTCCTGATGGTCAACTCATTCCTTTTATTGGACACTAAAGTGCTTAGGAGGCCTCCCTTTCCCAAATTGCAGCACTTTAAGCTTCCATATCTTCTTCACAAGCTGCAACACCCCTTACAGCAACACTTGCACATTTCTTTCCTAACACTCATTTACTTTCAACCTAACTAAATAAGGCTGAATCAAGTAATGCGCAGTTGCCCGACACTTCATGGGGATGCCCTTTCTCTAATCAACTACTTCTGGTCATGGATACTTTTATAGTCCTGGCCTCTCTCTAAGTTATTGAAAACATTTCAGATTGAGAGATCCAAGATATCACTAAACACAAGAAAACTAACATATGCTAGTAAAATAAGAAGGAAATAAAAGTGAATCACAAGATCAACACTTTTACTCGTCGAAGAATATGTCTAAAACTAAAAACTATAGTAACTACTTGTGTATACTTCTCTTCTTCCTTAAGTCATCCAAATCGAAAAAGAACTATTCTTCAATCTTTTTATGATTTTTAAATAAGAATTTAGAAGCTCAAAATGATTGATCGTTAGGCTAATCAAAGCCGACCACACTTTAGTTTAAAGCAATTTCTAATTGCAGCAGGCGAGATTGGAAGTTTGAAACAAGGCTTTCCATTAATGCTGAAAGAAATCCTAATAGATGCGCAAGTTATGAAATATGTCGATAGTCGTTAGTCGCTATGCTTAAGTAAAGGTGGAAGCGAATTACCGCCTTGAAATTCAAACATATGAGAGCATAAGCTTGTTTGAAATTGGTGGAGAAACTAGGTTCAAAGAAAAGGTTCCGTGTGCGGGAATTTTGAGGAAGATTATGTGACGTGGAGCCTTTAATTATTAATTAAACGTATGCTCTATTTTCCATTCATTTTAAAATGAAAAGCCCTTTTACCGAAAACTTGTTAATCGTAAACTTTTGACCCAACCGGTTCTAAACTATGAGTTTCAAAATTTCCTTGCTATTCCAAAAAAAACAACTTCCTAATAAATCTTTTGCAAAACACATTCAAAACGTTTCAAGGAATTTTCCACAAACCTTTTTGTCAAACTCTTTCACATGGGGTCGGACTCGAAAATGGATTTACTTATCCTTTCTTCTATACTTTCCTTCTTCCCTACTCATTCTTAACTCATCTTCGTTAATATCATCTTATGGTGATTAATTCACACCTTCTCATGGGAACTTGCTTCACACCTTGCTTCCGGATGACTACAACATATAGGTTCTTATCTCCCATTTGTCTTGATGAAATGTGCATCTTCAATCAGCAACCAATCAAAATCCACAATCATAAGTCAGCCTAGGCCCACCAAAGGAGTCGAGTATCACCAGCTTTCGAGATTCTTCAATATATCATGCTTATGCTCTTCTTGGTCAATGCCTTGTGGTATGGCAACACTCCATGGGGTAATCAGTGTAGATGTATAAATTTAACTCTATTTATTGGCCCAACTCTTACTTGCCTCGCTCGTCCTTTCATAATATGTTCATGACTACTTCTATAATCGAAATTTATAGAGTTGGTGTATTATATGCATACAATTATAGGTAAAAATAAATACGCTCTCTCAATGTATCCTAATTCCTACGATCGACTGACGTAAGATATAATACCAATGGTAACAACCCACACCTTAATGGGCCCGAATTTCGACTAAATTGAAAACAAAGTCCTTTAGGGCATTGGTCGTTAGTTTTGGTAACTTGTTATAAATACATGCATATCAGAGAGCGATCAATATAAACACACCAGCAGAATAAAAAATTATAATAGAACACATATATTAACTAAGGCTAGTACCTTGAAATAAACATTATTTCTTGGATATCTAGTTTCCTTATCAACGCTGAGCAAGAAGACTTCACCACATACTGTTCCCGCTTTGCACAAACTGCCTGTCCCTTTAAATCTATCATGTGGGTTGTAATGAGAAGGGGATCAAAACAACATTTTAGGGACTATAAAATTACACATTTTACCTATAGTATTAATTTATGCCGATTGAATTCCATTTAAGTGCTTTCTATTGTTTATGGCTCATCCATTTAATCCTAAGTGCATACGATATGCCTAACCACCTCCAAGCTATAACCACACACATACACATATCTAAACATAAACTACCCAAAACCTCGATCACTTAATACTTCTTAGATAGGAAGGCGGCAAACACAACAAACATTGATTTCCTTTTTCATTTTTTAATTATTTTCGCTCCAAAAACTTCAAACGCCAATAACCGTCCATCTGAGCTCCAATCACGAAACTCCAAATATGAAAGTTTCTTAGAAAATCGCCACGAATATGATGATTTAAGTTATGTGGCCTAATTCCAAAGTTTGTTCAAATTTCATTTTTGGATCCTTATTAATTATTTATTGATTATCGCTAATTTTATCGGGTGTAATAATAAGTATATAATAGACACAAAACACCTTTTATTTTGAACAAGATTGATTTTTGGTTAGATGTATGTAACAAATTACACAATTGCCTATAGGGAATGCCTCGTAACTCTATCAATCTTCCACTTTCATTTAGCTCCAATTATGGAATATCTATCCCACCCTTTCAATTAGTTTGATGAGAACTAATCAAGCTAGACCTTAAGTGAATGGATCTGCTATGTTGTTCTAATCATCTACTATGTCAATCAACTCTCTTTAATCCTGACAAACTACCATTATCATATGGAACTAGCGGGGGTAAGTTTTTTGACTTTAAGCAAGCTTTTATCATTGCATTGTTGTCATATAACAATAATGATGTACTCTCAATACTTGGAATCACCGCTAGCTTAGTTATAAATTTATGCATTTATATCTTATACATTGCGTTTATTGTGGCACTATTAAAGGTGATGTACTTAGCCTTTTCATTGAATAGGCCATAATATGTTGTTTGGAATATTTTTAACTTAAAACTTCTTTGTTAAGCTACAATCATTAAAAAATTTAGCAATGAGTTAATGCTTCCATAATTTTAGATTGCTCATAAATCTTCTCATCATTAACTTTGATTTGAAAAATATGATTACTTCTTTGTCTTCCATTAGCTATTTTATGAAAATTATTAGAATCTCCCTTCTTAAGCCAATATATCCTCAATGTTTGTCTCTACATAATTTCTTCCCGATCAATGATCTTAGAAATTCATCCTCCTTAGAATCAACAAATTATAATCACCAAACAATAGCCTACCAGTCTCCTCCAACCGATTAACATTTAAAATATCCTCACAAAGAGTTCGCTTTTCTGTTTAGGGCTCCCAAAACAATTCTTCGTTCAATTCTTAAGGATCTTTCAATTCTCTAAGTTCCATATAAGAATGGAAGTAGCATTACCAACAGGCCTGAGACACCCTCATTTAGAAACAATAAGATTAGAAAAAAAATTCCTTGTGCAGCCACATTTTCTCAAAATGAAATTTCCTAGGAAATTATTTGTCTTCTCTATTGCAAAGACTATTAGGCAGTGGTCAGAGATAATTCTTGCAAAACCAGACTGAAAAGTAAGAGGAAAAAGAATCATCCCACATAGAATCGATGAAAAATCAATCAAGTTTATCCATAATAGGTTGCTTGCGCTTCTTACTCCAAGTAAATTTCCTATTATTAAGGGGCAAGTCAATAAGGTTCAATCATTAATAAAATTGTTAAACAACACCATATCGCTAGCATTACCTTCTCTACCATACCTTTAACCTCTAAAATGAGTAACATTGAAATCCCCTCCTATAGCCCAAGAATTATCAATCACATTAAGAAAGATGGCTCATCTACTCAAAAAAATTCTTTCATTTCTATCATTAGATCCATGGACATTAGATATGAAGATCTTTTTACCATTGCCAACACTTTCTAGTACAAGATGAATAATATTGGAGAATTTAAGCTCATTAAGAAATTTCCATTTATCACTTCTCCACTCAACAAAAAGACCTCCATAGCTACCATTAGCCTTAACATAGGGCCATTGATGAAAAATGTTACCACCAACAGAAAAAATAAGAAAATTGTTTAAGTTACAAATTTTGGTTTCTTGTAGCAAAATAACATCAGAATAGAGGGATAAAATAAAAGTTTAACCCTAGCACATTTATAGGCTATGCCTAAACCCTTAACATTCCAACTTGTGATTTTTCACCCTTAATGTCTCAATAGAAAGCAATTGATTATCATCAATTAAACCACCATTAAAGACAATTCCAACCTATTTTGTAGTCTCATAAAGAGTTTTAACATCAAAGGAATTTAAAACAGCATGAATATGCATACTACCAATAAAAGGATGAGAAAATGAGAAAGAAGAGTTACTTGGAGAAGCATGACCTTCTAAGCACTTGGACCAGCTATCTTGTCGGTCTTTGTAAGTGTATTGTTTTCCAACAATTCCTTGCACTTCTACGAATAGTATCTACATGCTGCACTTTTTCATTTCCGATCTCTTCAAATGTACTATCGAGTTCAACCACAAAAGCATCCTTGGAGCAGTTTCTATAATCTGAATATTATCATCTGAAGTACCATTCTTAGTAGACTTGTTGGAGACAGATGCATTCTCAACGGATAAAGGAAAAGGTTTATTTGTAACCTCAGTTTCCTTAATAACACTTCTGCATGCATCAAATACTTCAATATTTCATCAACTTCAATTCGATTAGTGCATTGAACAACCATAGCATTTTTATCACTATAATCTGCTTAAGCATCTTTGACACTTATATAGTTATCATCATGTATATAATGTGGTGAATCATGACAACATCAAAATTAACATTGCCATGTGTGATACAACCTGATTACCGTGTAAAGTAATATTTGTAACCACGTTACCATTAACAACTTCTTTAGAATTCACAACATCAGTAGCTTTCCTCTTCCAAATTTTGCTACATTTTGAGTCAAACTTCATTGCCTTCCAAGTTACAACGTCAATATCATTTCTAATATCAGTATCTTGAATAGTTACAAAATAAAATATACCTTCCACATATATCTCAATTAAAGAGAGAATGTCACATTCATCCACAACTTCAATTTTGACACAAAGAAAAGAGTAATAAAATTTATATCCATCAACCATGTCAATCTACACAATATTTCCAATTCCTTTAAGAATATCTTCCAGAAGCTCGAGATCCCAACAAGGGTTAGGAAGATGAACAAGACCGATCCATTTCCTAACATTCAAACGTTTAACGATTTTCCCCTAATTCCAGCTACACGGCCTCATTTTTAGAATTTTATCATGATGTGTACTCAAATTCTTCATAGATGCCTCTAGGGATAAAATAAAACTAAGACATAAGACCGTGAATTCATTATGATATTTCTTAATATCCTAATTATAATCATCAAAATGCAGAGTCAACACTTTAATAATTTCATCAACTGAAAATTCATTAGAAGCAATAACAATAACAATAATAATCCGTTTCCTAAATTTCTTGTAAATTTTATCAATTGTATTAGAACAAACAATATTTACAAATAGTGTTTTGCCAGCAGATTCGAAATTTCTGATCTCATTTCCTTTTGTTGAGTTAAAGAAGTGAGAGTTAATATTATGTTAATCCACATTAACTTCAACGTAATTGTTACCATGCATAGTTTGAATGTTTATATTTTAATGTTTAGGGCAAGAATTTGCACGATGACTAGATTAATTGCACGCAAAAAATTTGAGACTATTGCAACTCTTAGGCATATGGTCTCTCATACCACAATGAAGACAAGCTCTATTCAATTTTAAGTCTTTAGTATTTTTAAAAATAGAAGAGAATTTTGAAAACTATAAAGGGAAATATGGATATAGAAGGTCTCTTGTGTATTTAAATATAAGAATGAATAACATCTTTTTTCTTCGCATTTAGAGCTTTAATGCCAATGGTCAAAAAGTAATTGGAAGAAGAAATGTAATACCCCTAATTTTAGTTTAACATTATTCAGAAAATTTAATTGGATGGATTAAATAGAATAATATAGTGAGACATGGGAATGAGATTTGATAATTAACAAGGCTAGGCCTTAACTAATTAATTAATAAGATTGTTTTAAACTTAATATAGAAGGAAAGAAATAAGAGGGAAAAAATAGAAATAATTATCCTTTTATCTCTTAAACCCTCACCTCTCCCATTTCATCATTTTTCACAAACATAAAAAATTAAAGAAAAAGAGAAGAGGCAGGCCATTACAAGCCGAGGAGGATCGAAATTAAAAGGGAAACTCATGAAAAAGCTTAAGGAAACTAAATCAACATCAAATCTAAACTCAAACATCAAAATTAAGGTAAATAATAAGTAGACCATCCCTATTACTTGTTCTTGAATTCGGCTATGGATAGTATTCGAATTATTTTGATAGATTTTGTCGAGTTATAGTTATATAATCGTTATTTGGATAGAATAATGATTTACGTAATTTTTATGAAATTATTTGAATGGATTTAAGGATAAAACCCTAAAATTTTAATCTTTATTTGCATTGATTTTCTGGTATATCATGTAAAACATTTATCGAAGATGCGTTTTCAATTTCATAATTTTCCATGTTAAACGAAACATTATATGAATTTCCTAAGATGAAAATTGGGCTTATTTCGAGTTTTAATTTTTAAATATAATTAAATATATTTTTTGGACTCTAAAATTTTATATGGAAAAGAATATAATATTTTTGAATTTCAATGATTTTTGGGGATTTCACCCAAGTGGCTTCGAATTATTATGAGTATATTGTAATAACCCAGATTTCTGGGCATTGTAATTAATAATATAATTGGATTAATTAATAGAAATATATTATTCATATCTATACATATATATTTGTGTTAAATTGAATTTAAATTAGAAATTCAAAGGATGAATATCTCAAGTTATTTTGAAATTATATTTTATAATTTTACATTATTCTCTTTAAAAGATTTATTTATAAAATTAAGATAATGTATTTACTTAATGGAAATATATATATATATATAGGTTTTATAAAAAAAATCATTTAAGGATTCATTAATTCATGGGATTTCAAATATAAATTGAATGTTTACATGATTACAAATGGAAGCATAAGAATGTATCTAACTAAGTGTAGACAAATATAATACATATGTTAATTTAAGAAATATGGTTTATGGAATTGATAAATATGAACACATGGAAAAGTTACAAGTGTGAATGTATGAAATAATGCTAGTAACAAGTGTATAACATGTAGTAAGATTTTTACAAGTGTCATTTACCATTCTTCATTTTAGTTTTTAATAAAAAAAAATCCTACCATCTACTATTCCTATCTTTTCTTTATTTTTCATTTTACATTTCTCAAATTTTCAAAACAAGAAACAGAGATAAAGGAAAATCAAGACCAGAAATTATATCAAACTATTACAGTATCTACTATTGCAAGATAAAAACAAAGTATACTTCGGAATCAAAAACCAGATTCAAGATTGAATCAAAAACAGATTCAAGATCAGGCAAGCAAAACCGGCATGCATGAAATTTTTTCAAAACTGGAAGCAAATTAAAAGCATCAAACAGCTCAAGCCTTAAAAGCATTCAAACAGGATAAAAAAAATTCAAGAGCTTTTTAACCTGAAGTTCTGCTCTGCATATTTAAAATAGGTGAGTGAACCTTTCCTTTTATGAAAATTTAAGTAACATATGAATTATTTTGTGATGATTGCTTTGCCTGCATGTGTATATGAAAGTATTGTGATTTTTTTTAAGAAATGTGCATGTCTGTTGATTTTTTAAAAGTCTCTAAGCTTAGTTCAATTCTCTGCTTTTAATCTGTAAAACATGATTCACCTGTAGATTCGATGCAAGTGACCTATGGATGAATTAAATATGAGATGTATGTTGAAATGTGACTGCATGATGGTTTGATGACCTAAAACATGTTTATGGTATGAAGGTGGTGTGAAAATGTCTGGGTAAAACATTCTTCTCTGTTTTTAAGTTTCTGAGAAGTAAACTTGATTTAAAAATATAAATTCTTCACACTAAAATCTCTTTTAGGCCGAAGTATTTAAACAAAGATTGTTGTTTAAAAACTAAACTAAGCTCTAAAAGTATTTTCAAGAATAATAAATACAAACATTATTTGAAAAAAAAAATGGCTGGAAGTAAATCAAAATAGCAGAGCAAGAATCTGATAAGTGGGAAAATTCAAACATTTCAATTCAATGTTTCAGGATTACATATCTAATCATCTTATCAAATCATGATTTTTAAAGGAAAAATCATAATTTCTAGGGTTAGATTTTGGGCGCAGTTCTAGTTTTACTATAATTTACTTCTTGGGTTAGCACTGTTGATATATAAGTTCGTTTGAGTTGAATTTTCCTCAGGAGGTGATGGAGTTATCGGGAATAATGGGAAAATTATCAGATTGTTGTGTATTCCATTTTGGAGTTTGTGATTGTGATTGGAAGAATGGAACCCTAGTTTTACTGGGATTGGTATAATCGATCATTTTGACAAATATAGTTGATCGAGTTCAACTATCTCATGGGTACTGGAAAGTAATGAGTTGAGGAAGTATTCGCCGAAGTTTCGATGGCGAGGGAGGTCGGTGTTTCAAATGGGAGGCGCTGACAGGTTGGAGTTGAAGTGGGTGCTGTGTTCCAGGTTTGAGATTTCAATCTCGATTTTGATGTCGAGCGTGAATCGAGGGAATTGGTAGATGGAGTGAGATGATGAATGTTGACTGTGGGGAGATCGCCAAGATGATCAAGGATGGCCGGCGTCACTGTACATGTGCACGGCGATATGTTATTTACTGATGAATTTGGGATTGTTAAAAACTGTAGCACGCTTGTGTTTGTCTCGGGAAATTTGAGTTTCAACTCGAAGTAAGGGAGTTTCTGATTCGAAGTATATATCGGGTTGCTTGGGGAAAAACTGTTGTTTCAGGTTTAACATTAAACAGAAACCTGTTACGGTATTTTAAAATTTTTGAAGTAAAGTTTCAAAATGCAAACTAAAATTTGAACTGAGTTTGAAACTTGAATTTAAATATGAATTCAACAGTTTAAATCTTGGTTTTAAAATAATTTGAATTTTTAGATTTTAGTTTGGGTTTTAAATAAAAACAGAAAACCGTTCTGTTTTTTTAAAAATTAAAAGAAAGTATCAAATGCAAAATGGAAATTTAAACTGAGTTTTTAAAATCTGAAATTTGAATATGAATTCAAATTAGATTGCCTGAGAATTGAAATAATTTAAGTTTAAAATTTAAATTTGGTTTTAAAACTTATAAGGGAAAAGCATATGTGTGTTTTGGGTTTGAATTGGAAGTTAAAATTTTAAATTTGAAATTTAAAATGAGTTTAAATCTGGGTTTTTAAATCTGGAATTAATTTTTTTTTTTGAGAAAAATGTGTGATCCTCTAATAAAAGAGGAGAGCACACATGTAGCGCTATATAAAACAAATAATAAGGAGCTGCCAACATGCCTGGCAGGTGGCACAACTAAAAAAACAAGAAAAAGAAAAGAAATAGAAACCCCTCAAATGAGCTCCGGCAAAGCCACCGTCCATTTCACTCTAATACCGAGCTCCGGCAAGGCAACCGCCCAATACTAGGGTGTTAGAGGTATCTAAAATCCGTAATGCTAAGTACAAAACTCAAAGAAAAAGCCTCAGAAGGTCCAAATAGAGGAACTCCAAAAAGAAGGACCAAAATGAAAAACTCCACACAGAAGACCTGGAGAAATCAAGAAGAAATGCCAGATGCAATCCGAATCCCTGCGAAAAGCTACCCTGCCAACCTGAATAAAGCTGCAAGCTATCCTGCAAACCAATCAAAAGAAAAACCAGCAACCAACCTAATCCAAACCTGAAACATAACTAGGAAATCAAGTTAGAAAGAATCACATAT